>CM040183.1:94666690-94826821 GCA_022606455.1 Callitettix versicolor | reverse complement strand
ATCACTCGATGAGGGGTGCGGGGGAGCTTCCTCCAGTGATGTCGGTGCTCCCCCTACTTTTTACAAATAATGTTGACTGCAGCAATAAGACCTACAGTCTGTATATTAGCATTCAGAATACACACTTCTAAACATTAATCTACTTTGTGTACCTGTGTGATATCTTGTACCAGTATTAAAGTACAGTATTTTGTAAATAATGTAATATAAAGTAAAGAACGTTTCACTTAGTACACATTATTTGTTTTAAACGACCTGACATTATAATAAGAACCGGATATTGTAAAATGTGCACCTATCCTAACTCTACGAAAACGTTTTTTGCATTGAAAAACTAAATGTGTTCTCATATTTTGTCCGTTTTTTTTTGTTAATGCTTTAAAACTTTGAACACAAATTAATTTGTATAATGGGTTTGATAAGATCTTTACCCAACAAAATTCGTACGACAGTTTCAATATGGCGCCCGTCCCAATTCTTTAAAAAAAAACAATAATTTTTATAATCTTACACTTTTTTTGAAAATATAATTTCACCAATATAATCAACATTAAATTCTGTATACGTTTGTATTTCTAATTACATTGGGAACACGACCGCTGTCAAACCAGTTTCAGAAATTTTATTAGAACTTAAAAATTTGAAATGCTACTTTATGTAAAAAGTTGTGATGTTTTAGAGTTTTATATTTACCGCCATTTTGAAACTTTATAACAAATTTTTCCAAGCTATTAGCAAAACCGATTTTTGTAACAAGTTTAAATCAAATCGGAACAAAATTGCGAACGTGAGAATTCTAAAACACGCGTGCGCGCGCACACACTTACACACACACACACACACACACACACACACACACACACACACACACACACACACACACACACACACACACACACTATATATATTGTTGTAGACCTAATAAATAGCCTTATTATGTAAGTATATATATATATATATATATATATATATATATATATATATATATATATATATATATATATATATATGGACATTTTGTTACAATGCTAAATATGTTTCGACCGCAATTTGATGTAGTCCTGGGAAAGAACAGTGTTTGAGTGTAACGGCTCGCAATTTCCAGGAAAACAAACATCCTGTCTGGCTGGAAGTCTGGTACTCCGGTAGCATCCTGTCCACTTCAAGGTTGCTGAGAATGTCCCCTTCCCACACCCTCCGCTTTGTTCAAAACGTAACGGTCACTCCTGGCATTATTTTAGAGAAGATGTAACAATGATTTTACTTTACGCTTTGATTTAATTTACTACTAAGAGACCCTGCCAGCTTTGCGGGCCAACCCCTCATTCTCGCAGTTTTGGTATATTTTAGTTTCATTCATATTTAAAAATCTGTTTTTATTTACCTCTGAACCGAAATTTTTTATCTCGAATTTGCTACTCTCACCTGTTTTATCACTCGTCATATCGGACAAGAAAATTTCTTTTTCAGTTCCTATTAGTTCACACTCTCCCTACATATAGTGTTCAAATTTTCAGTCGTTAATAAAGTACTTTCTATTCATCCACTTAAGTTCAAATAACATTTTTTAAACTTATAGGGGATTACACTCGATGTTAACACAGTTTTTTCAAATATTAATTCATTATAGTACTTGCCCAGGCCCAAAATTGATATAAAGTATTTACTTTATGTATTACTATACCATTCATCCGATCATCATGAAACTTTGGAAAATTGTTAAGTAGACTCTCGCACAGTAGTTTCAGCCACGTGCCATTACAATACCTGCCCAGGCCCAAAATAAAATACTTTCTATCCATCCCTTTAAGTTCAAATAACTTTTTTTAAACTTGTAGTGGATGACACTTGATATTAATACAGTTTTTTCAAAAAATATCGCATATTTGTACAGACTATACGATAGGATTTGATTTAAACAACACATACGTTCTAAGTAAGTAAATTTCTTATAAATCCACAACAATATAACAAATGCATTTATGAAGGATTATTATGAGCACTGTTTTACCTACGTTATAAATAATCAGTCCCACAGGGCGGTGCAGACTAGCTGCACCTATTGAGAGGATTTAGACGTACCTCGCGGTACCCGAGTCTTAACACACACTTATACTTACAACACTACACTTTACACTCACACTTACATTTAGGGAGGCGATAATAGCATCAATGTGCTTTTCGCCTTAAAATAACATTAAAAAAAATATTTTAATTGGATTTTAAAAATTCAAAACGATAATTTGCGCAGTTTTTAACGCTGATTAAGTTGGCGAAATCGGATTTTCAAAAACGTTTAAGAGAAAAAAGTTATGAATATGTAAAAATTTGAAATGGCCGCCATTTTGAAATTGTTAACGAATTCTCCTGCTTAACGAACTTACCCAAGCTATTGTAACAATCGATTTTTGTACCAAGTTCGAATCAAATCGGTCCAAAAGTGCGCATGTAAGCGTGCTAAAACAAAAACAAAACACACACATTTGTGTAGGGTACATGTACATAAATGTATGTAGGCCTAAATACGTGAGAAATACATACATTTACCGCACAGGTGTCAAACTTAACTGAAGGGTTTCTCATGTGCGTCACTAACTTAAAAAAAGGAAAAACGGAATAGGCCTTCGTCATTTAATTGGAAAATTTATTAAACATTTCCGGCAACTTCAGTTCCGATTGTAAGTTGACGTTTCATTCGATTGTATTATCGATGAACGATAAAACGCCTGCAAGTAGTGTAAGCAGCAACACAAGACTTGATGACTCAGCGAGTCGGACGACTCGGACAGAAAAACAATCGTTAAGTAACGACTGAACAATCGTCAATAGACGATGTGTGTGTATGCGCGCGCGTGTGTGCTTATGTGCGCGTGCGTGTGTATGAGTGCGTGCATATGTGCGTGTGCGTGTGTTGAGTTGTGTGTGTGTGCATGTGTGCATGCATGCGAGTGTGTGTGAGTGTGACCGTGCGCGCGCGTGTAGATGAGTGAGAGCAGTATGAGCTAGAAGTACGGTGGGATCGCTAAGCCTATCAGCTGCCTCCACTGGAGTATAAAATCATGGTGATAATGAAAAAAATCAGTGTTTTTATATATAGGTTTTATAAAAAATCAATGTATATATATATATATATATGTATTTATTTATTTATTTGGGTATTATTAAATGTGAGAAAGTCTGTGTAATGTTGTTTCTCCATTTAAAGAATGTTAATTGGCAGAGTTAGGTTAGGTCAGGTGCCAAAGTTTTATGAATAAACAATTAAAACTATGAACTATATATGAAAACATTCGAGTTAGGGACTTCACAATATCTAATATTCTTCACAAGTTGTTCATTATCAAATAGGCTGCTAAATAAATATGTGTCAATCTTAAGTACTTAGGTATTGCAAAATTCTCACTGCAGATAATAAAGTAACTTTATATATAACTTGACTATGGTAGCCGCTGTGAACTGATGTTTTTTTTAAGCTAAAAGCTTCAGAATTCAAAAGTTGTAGTTTATAAAACAGTGAAACAGTTTTGGTGAAGCTTAACATGAAAGATGATCTGGCAAAAAAGTTTTAAGTAATCTGTTGATCAAGGAGGCGCCAATTGGGCCCACGAATAGAGTGCCAATAAGAAAAAATAAATCTTTAATGAAGCAGGACAATAATTATAAAAAAGTTTTAAAACGTTGAGAGAAAAATTATGGAATAAGTAATAAATTTGTTTAACATTACCAAGCAAGCACATCATATAGCTTACATAATAATTTAACACAACACAACAATATGCTTCTTCCATCTGCTGTAAGTGATGTACCCTGCTGCATAATTCTTCACATGAAAAAGTGGCCTTTTTCAAATGTGTGTTGGATCGACAAAGAGATGGTAAAGATGAAGAAGAGAAAAAAGCAGAAAACGCAAACCATATTTCCAAATATTGACATTGTTCTCAGAATAATATCGAGCTTGGTCATACTAATTGTACAGGAGGGTGATCATGTTCAACTCTTAAATAAGTAATAAAATACCTGAGGAATTCCATGTTCAGTTGAATGTTTTAGCCATACAGGCTATTTAGAGGGATGTTACATCAGCATTACCAAGAAATTGTTGACAAGTATTCAGAGTTGAAAAGAAGCCAAAAATTGTAAAGCAAGCAAATCTAATTCCGTACTATTTATCAAGATAACCATCTAAATTTTTAATTTTAACAATCAGTCTCGTAGTTTAGGTTCACATAGTTTCCCTATTTGTTTCACATTGCTTTGTGAATTTTGGTCTCTTTACAAAGTCGTAAACTTTTATTGAGAATTGATGAATGACCATACAAGTTTTTAATATGAATCATGTAGGTGTAAGGGGAGGTCAGCACCTCCCTTGTAAAAGTATCTTCAAGCCCTGAGCAAAGAGGAATATTTTGTCTTATTATGGACATGTAGAAGGATGGGTTCGCCAAAATGGTTGATTTACAGCAAACCCAAAGAGAAATTGGTGTCAGATAGGCTATGGTGGATTTTTCTTCTGGAGCAAGATTTCTGAGCCTTAGAAAAAAATACTCATTTTTTCATCAATCATGAGAAGTGAAGATGATGACAGAGGAATAGACTCAAGTTCATAGTAGTGATCATTCGAGTAAGTAAATAAAATCTTTTGAAAATTAAAATTTTATTTTATCTTTTAGGTGAAAGAATACAAACTCAAATTGTGCCGATTCCTCTTGCTGTACAAAACATACCAGGACGTACAAGTACTGCTAAAGAAGAGATAGTGTTTTTAGCAGACAATCTACCTGCTTTAGGCTATACATCGTACTATATTTCAGCAGTTAATGGTGAATATAATAGCAATGGAGTATACTCTGTAAGTACATATTAAAATGAAGTAATAATTATCAATTCAATGATGTAATATAGTAGACGCTCGATAATCCGACACATATGGGACCAGGATCCTGTCGGATTACAGAAGATTATGGATTACTGGAGGTATCATTACAAAAATGATAAATAACCTCTCAGGAAAGGGTAAAACATGGTAAAAACTGTGTTAAATGGATTACAAACAACAAACCACTTTAATGCATACATTTATTTGTTAAATTAACATAAAAACACAATTTAAATCTTGAAAATGTTATTTTTAAGTCATGATAGAAAACAGGACACAGTTCACACAATCAGTACACTACATAAAATTACTGTGTAAATGAAATTAGAATTAAATGTACAGACAGAACCGTATAACACTGCTTTCAATAACCGTAAACAAACAACTGATTTGGGTTCAAATTTTGATAGGAAAGATGAGTCATTCCCCACCCCTCCCAGTCATGAATATGGTTATTCGTGTCGAACCAAAGAATCTTGGACTATCAAGGGTCTACTGTAATCACAACAAGAATGTCTAAAACTAAAGATTAAGAGCTTGTATGCTTACCTTTGTGACTTTGAACCACACTTTGAGAGCTTACATTGACCTTGTATGTATAAGATTGAGAGCTTGTATATTGAGATCTTTTGACTTGAAGTGCACACATTAAGAGTTGTACATGCTCATCTTTCTACATTAAAACCACAAATTGAGGCTTGTTTACAGATTTATATAATTTATAACCACAAATTTAGAGCTTGTTTGGTAATATTTGTGAATTATAACCACATATTGAGAGTTTGTGTGGTGACTTGTGTGGTTACTTGATCAGTATTCTTTACGTCAGTAAGCAATCAATAGAACATAACCTATGATAAAGTGAACCATTTGTAAACTGGATCTTACATATGGTATTATGTTACACAAGTTATTGTTAATACACATTACTTAAAGTTATTTACAAAGTACAATGTTATTGTTTTTGTTTTAAGGAGAAAACGAATGTAGTATTTGACAGGGAAGAGGGTATTCTGAAGGTTGGAGATGTCTTGGTTAATCAGTCGTTCTTGTGGTACAACAGCCATAGTGATAATGGTTTAACTACTCAGGCATCTGGTGCATATATTTTTAGGCCTGACGGTGAAGTGCCTATCAAAATTAATGAAACCGTTACCTACACAGGTAATATTTTTTCATTCAGTACAAAGATTGAATTGATATAATTGATATCTTTGGTACAAAGATTGTTTGTTTATATTGTAGTTCCTATAAATATTCCTTTTATATTTTGGTATTTTAAGCATTTACTTTCAATTTACTGTATATGAAATTTTTAACAATATTTTAAATCCTTTTTAGTGTTTATACAAGAGGTAGACAATTTTTTTTTTTTTTACAGGTCCAATCGTAGACGAAGTTCACCAGGTGTTTAACGAATGGGTCAGCCAAGTGATTAGAAAATATCATGGTGACGAAAACTACATAGAATTTCATTGGTTGATTGGTCCTATACCAATTTCGTAAGTTTCTTGCTTTATAATTTTTCTTTCTCTTCTTCCCTCTTTCTATGCCATTGTCATCGAAGGCTCAGAAAAATTTCTCTATGCTACATGGTCACTTGAAAGCATCTAGCTTCTTCAGCTTCAGTTTTTTCTCTCATACCTCAAGGATATGTTATCCTTGGTCTTATCCTCCAGCTTCTAAAATGTTTTTTGTTTTGCAATCCTCTCATTCTGCACTCCTGGATTACATGGCCATACCACTTTAGTTAAGCTTTTTTTTTTGTATTAAGCGTTCAGTCTTAAATCCTTCTTTGATCTTTGTGTTTATTACTCTATCTCTCTGCCTTTTATCTGCTATTTCAAGTCTTTAAAAATGTATAACATTTTTGTCTTGTCTTAATTTTTTTTGTTTTAAATCTGATTTCACCATCACAACAGTGTTAAAACTGCTTACATTGTCATTTTGAATTTTCAAAATCCTTTGAACAAATTAAGAAATTTTTTACCAGTGTTCAGGGTCCATTTTCCTAAATTTCAAAGTAGTTTGAAAGTTTAAAATGCTAATATATGTAGATTTTAATGCTGATTATGATGGTGAAACAGAATTTCAAAAAGCATAATATAAAGAAAAATATTTTTGGAAATTTGCTCTTATCACATCATCAAGACAGCAACTTACTGTGATCATTGTTTCGAAAACTAGTGTATATATTGCAGTGCCTTTTTATTTTCAGAGATGGCATAGGAAAGGAGATAGTAACTAGGTACACGTTTGATAACATCGCTTCAAATAAAACGTTTTATACTGATTCTAATGGTCGAGAAATGCTGCAGAGAATTCTTGATAAACGTCCAACCTTCAACATTACTCTAGAGGAACCAATCGCAGGAAATTATTATCCAGTCACAACTCGTATCATGATAAAGGACAATGAAAAACTAGTGTCTGTAATCAATGATCGGGCACAAGGTGGATCTAGCTTGAAAAATGGACAGGTTGAATTAATGGTGAATAAACTATACATGTTAGATTATATTTTGAATTCTTTCTCATAATTAAAATTGTATTTAAATATCTATATTAAAAATCTAATTGTATAATCTTGTGAGAACACATCTCACCCCTGTTGTGTAATATAACCTCAAAGTTATCAAATCAACAAATAGCTGTTAGAATTTGACATTTCTTCTACCTGTGCATACCCGTTTGCTGCCATTGCACTGTTGCCGTTTGAACTAATTATTTTATGTATATTTATTTTACAGCTTCACCGGAGGATCTTACAAGATGACGGCTTTGGGGTCGGTGAACCATTAAACGAAACTGCTTTTGAAACAGGATTGGTTGTTCGAGGGACGCATTATGTGACGTCTGGTAACCCTGTTAATCAAACTGCGATTGATCGAATGATAATGCAACAGAAAATTCTGTCTGTTTGGTCGTTCTTCACACCTACTACAAAGACATTGGATGATTGGAAGGCCGAGTATAAAATGACAGTAAGATTTCATCACATATTACTGTTTAAATTAACCAACATGAATTTCCAGTTACACGAACAGTTCCAAACACAAATCGTTAGTTAAATGGAATAAAATAAATTTATAACGTTAGCAGAACAATATGTTTACACTTAGATTAGTGTCTATTGTGTTTGTTCAACATTCAAATGATTTTATACGTTCGAACAATCATTTTTGGAGACAATACAAGGTTTAAACCGTGGTACTGTATAGCTTTGTAAACGTTTACTGCCATGATCAATGCTTTATTTTAAAATTTATGTCCAGGATATTCTAATTAATTTTTGACAAAAATAATTTGTCTAATCAATGGGCAGAAGTTTTCACGTGTAATCCTAAAATCGTAAAAATGAAATGTATAATGTCAATGCCAATATTAAAATTTTGTATTGTCCCATAAATTAGCCAAAACTTGTGTATGAAATATCCGTAAAATTACAATTTGTTAAATAGACAACAAATGAAAATGATTTATAAATTGATAAAATTATATTTATCAAAAAAGCACAATAAAATGTTATCACAAGACAAGCAAGTGTTAAAAACTGTTTTCATTTAGTAAAAAAATCACAATAACTGCTGACTGATTAGTTTCATTTTGATTGTAAAATATCAAAATAGCCTAAAAGTTATTCAGTGTTTTTTTTCTTTTAGGTGCAACTGAACATTATAAATATGTAGTTTTATATTTATTTTATAAGTATTTTTCAATTATTAGTATTCTGGACTGAGGAGATCATTGCCGCCAAATGTTCAAATTCTAACATTGGAACCATGGAGTAACAATGGTTATTTGATTCGATTGGAACACATTATGGAGAAAAATGACCATCCTAATTTATCAAAACCTGTCAAAGTCAATTTAAAGGTAATGTTTGTTTATATTATTTTATTATTATATTTTACGTAAAGATAGACATTTAAAATTCTTAAATTTAAATAAAGTAAACTGTCATTCTGACTTTTTTCTCGAGTTTGTATTGCAAGTAAGCCAGAAGTTTGGCAGGAAATAACCAAATAAAACAGAATGGTACGTTGTATAGTTAAATCAATAACTTTATTATCGTTCTTAATGTATAAAATGGGAGTGCTAATGAATCAGAGTACAAGAAATTTAATCTTCCAAGTATTGCTAAAAATGAATAAACAAATGTTCAGGAACAAAAAGATTACATGTGGGATTTGAGTGCAAGTTATGGGCTATATAAGATATACGCAGAGACCTAGACCATATTATGCGATATAATGTAACAAATAGGAGCATATGATCAAGTGTTTAGTGTTTAGCATTTAATTAATTAAGTTTAGAAATCTAAACAGATATTGGATTGTCAGTAATTTATATTTAAACAATAAAATATGTTCTCATATATTTTATGACATTAACAAATATTTTTTTATTGCAGGAAATATTCCATCCTTTTGAAATAACATCGGTGAAGGAAACATCACTTGGTGGCAATGAATGGCTCAAAAATATTAAACGCCTCATGTGGAATAAACAATCCAAAAGAATCGACACAAAAGAAACGAAGTACTTGAGCTTGCCTAGTATACGACTAAAGGCTATGGAAATCAGAAGTTTTATTGTAAAAATCAAATACAGAAACAATTGAGTGCGATATTAAATTTATTTTTTATATATTTACCGCTTCATTCATAATAAAATTAATTAATTTTTGTACATAAAAGTTCATAGGATTGAAATTTGTCGAATGTTTTTTTAACTGAAAAGGGTACACCTGAGGTAAAAATATGTTTTACCCTTTCAGTGCTATGGACTTTTTTGCATGGACAAAATTTACATGTTTCTTTTATTTTTGTATGTATTTTAAGTTCAATAAAAATATTTCAAGAATTTTTTTGTAAGTGGACACAGACAGTATATAGTAAGAAAAAGTAACTAAACTCTTGATCAGCTGTGCAACTTATAAAGAATTTACCTCTCCCTGTGAGCTTCCACCCGAACAGTCCACTGTTTATGTAAAGGTGGGCCTCGCCTCTTCCTCTACCGCAGTCAGATAAACTCTTAGTTGAACAGAAAAAACAACAGCCAATGTGAGGTTCGAACCCGCTTATGCTTAACACACTATCCTGGCCAGTTTAGCGCCTTTGACTGCTCGGCTGTTTGATTAGTCTAAAATTGTTTCATTTAAAAATTCTCAGAAGTCGTTGGTTATTGTATTATTTATGTTTGGTTATGTCAAACAACTAATTGTTTACTGCTTGATATTTTTATTTATTTATTTCTGAAAAACATTGTCAGAGCTAAACAAAGTGCTAGTAGATTTATATAAAATGTATGTCCAGTAAAACCAGACATGTGAAAGGGTTAATGCACATTATATTTCACTATTTGTGTCAAACAGATGTACATTCAGAAGTTGACACACTAAATATTGTGTATTATTTTCCATCTTTGTTACTGCTTTTAATTTGAATGGAGTTAGAAAATTTAAGGCTTGATCCTGGTTCATCACAAGAGACTAAACAATTGATGAAATTTAAAAAAACTTAACATTTTCCTTATCTTGAAATGATTTCTAACTCTTTTTTATGCTAAAACTTTTAAAAATGAGATTTTCTCAAAATTTACTTTAACGATTTTAATTGAATTTTTCTCACAAACAAAACGTGTGGTTTGCTATACCTTCAAAAATTCCAGTTCAGCAATAAAAAAAAAATGATAAAATTTATCAAAATTGGTTAATTAGATTTCGATAAAATTTTAGTTCTATGTTTTAGGTACATCTTAAATCACTGTAACGAATTCGCTCTATAAAGGAAACTTACTTTTTGGATACTTCAAGTCACAGCCGAATATAATTTTCAAAAATTTTAGTTTTTTAGCTCCTGAACTGAATTTAAAAAAAAAAAAAAATTGAATATGAGAAAGTTTTAATGTTTTTGCGTCATTTATTTAATTAAAAAAACATTTTTTTTTCAAATGAGTTATTTGTATTAAACAGAAAATTATTTTAGTACAGATTTGCATTACTCTTGGCTTGACAATGGACAATTTGTGTTAGTTGTATTTAAAACAGACAAAAGACAAGCAGGTGTGGACAGCATCTGTCTTTTCAATTACGATAAAACTTCTATTATCTGTTGAAGGTTGGCCCCTAGCCATTATCCTTTGGCTGACAAGCTATTGTGCCTTACTTCAACAGGATGCAAGAGTTGTTCAGTTTGAACAAGCAAAACAAAAATCATTTGGTGTATTAATAGTGTATTTGCATTGGAAAATGAGTTATTGGAGCAGACATTATTGAAAGGTCCAAACTCAGGACCATGAAATGAGCACCAATTTTGATCTCTAGAAAACTCTTTGATGGGTTGTTAATATATATTTATTTATGTACACACACACACACACACACACACACACACACACACACACACACACACACACACACACACACACACACACACACACACACACACACACACACACACACACACACACACACACACACACATATATATATATATTTTTTTTTTTTTTTTTTTTTTTAACATCCGACTATTGTGCACACTTGGGCTAATGCAGACAATGGGATGATTTATAGCGTATGAAAATACCAAGCCCTCGCCAGGAATCGAACTCAGATCCTTGGGGTGAAAGCCTAGTACGCTATCCACTAGACCACCGAGGCGGCTTATATATATATATATATATTTGTATATATGTGTGTGTTTTAGCACACTCACATTCACAATTTTAGTCTAATCTGATTTAAGTTTGGGACAAAAATCGATTTTGGTAATAGCTTGGACAAGTTGGTTAAGAAGCAAAATTTGTTAAACCATTTCAAATCTGTAAAAAGTCATAACTTTAATGTCCTATATATTTTTGAAAATCTGATTTCTCCATCATATTTATAAATTGGCATTTTGGATTTTCAGAATTCATTGAACTTGAGAAATTTATTTTGATGGCTGCCAGAGTTCAGTTATGTATTTTCAATGCACTTAGTATGTTTAAAAATGGACTAATGCAGATTTTAACGCAGTTTGATAATGATGCAAGTTGCAATTACATTTTAATCAAGGTCAAACAGAAAACTGATTACCATTTGAAATAAAAATTATAAATTAAATTTTTACCAACAGTTATGCAGTCTCATTAGGATAGAAATAAAAAAGTTTTTGCTTGATATGCTTAGTTTTTTTCATCTAGGTACTATTTAATGTTTTAAAGAAAGAAATTAATGTGTTTTGAACAGCGGATAGCACAACGTTTAGGTGCTGAATGATATTTTAATATTATAATTTCCCACTTTAAAAAAATCAACCGATTTCCATTAAATTCCCTTATGGTAGTTATTTTCAATTTTTAACACTGTATATCGAACCAAAATTTAGGTTTGAAACGATTTTTTAGTAAAAAACCTTATTTATTGGTCACCAAGATATTTTCATGTAATGTTTCTTCTTAATATCTATTTTAAAGCCTTTGATACATTTTAATGAAAATATATTGAGGTTTTTTTCATATTGAGTATTTCATAGAACACAATTTTAAAATTGTGTGTGTGTTTCAGTAATATTTGAAATGCTAATTTATGCATATTTAATGCTAGTTGTAATGGTAAAATGAGATTTTCAACACACACACACACAATATTCGATTCAGTCACATAAGCAGTACAGTGCCAAGCTTTGAATATAAACAGTCATGTTTTCGCTTATTAGAACAATGGTTAATTAAGTCTCTGTTTGTACCAAACTTCTAAAACAAACGTAAAATTATAAACTAATCAACAGGTATTATAACAAACACACTGTTTATTACAGTTTATAAACACAAACAATTATTGAAACATCCTCCTTGAGATGATAAAATAATAATAATTGCTTCGACAATGCAATTGAAGAATATTTTTCAGTAATAATTATTTTTTACCTAATCATTTTTATAAATAATTCTAACAATACTCAGCATTGAAACCTGCGTATGAATTAGTATTTAAAATAAAACCCTGACCGCTATTTTCATCAGGTTCTTTTCAAATGGAATTTAAAATGCTACTTTGTGCATATTTCAATGCTGATTACACTTTTGTGAGATTTTGAAAAAAACGAGTAACATGAAAAAGTTACTCTTATAATGTATGGCCTCAAAACGGCCACCATTTTGAAACCATTAGATCTAAGACAAGAAATGAAGGATTTAAAAGCTAAAAATAGTCTTCTTAAAGAGATTCAGATAAGTGGTTCAAATAAGGAAAATAGTGATGAAAAACTAGAACACTCTGTATACCATACAGACGAAGAGGATCTGGCTCAAGAAACAGAATGGATTATCAAGAAAAAAAGACCTAACAAAAAAAGGAAAGCTGTATTCTCTCCAGAAATACAAGAGCAAACGTGTGAAGAGAAGATGAGTCCTTCCACCAAAGTAAGGAAGACATGATAAAACATTCAAAGGATGTAAGAGCTAAAATGAAATTACAAAAACCTCCGCCTATAAATATAGTTGGGGTAGCCAGTTACTCGAATTTGCAAACAATACTGCAAGTTGCTTCAGATAAAGACTATAAATTAACTGCTCTAAACAATAATGTTTGGAAAGTAAACATGCCAGACTCTGACAGCTACAGAGCTGTTACACAAAAATTGAAGAGCGACAACATACAGTGGTACTCGTTCGAAGATAAGAATGAAAGGCCAATTAAAGTAATGGCTAGAGGCTTACATCCATCGTGTGCTAAAGATGATATTATTGACAACTTGAAACAACAAGGTTTCAAGATTCTCGATGCAGTCAATATCTTGAAAAAGAAAAAGTGAAAACGAGAATGGTGAGATAATAACACAAAGGAGAGGTCTACCTTTGTTTATGTTAACTTTTGACAACAAAGAGATTGTTGATAACATTTATAATATTAAATCAATTCTTAACATTGTGGTAAAAATTGAGCCCCTTAGAAGGAATCTCACTCTAATACCTCAGTGTAAGCGATGTCAAGGGTATAATCATACTCAAGGGTACTGCCAGAGAGACCCAAGGTGCGTTAAATGTGCTGGGAAACATCTAACTGCGGTGTGCACAGTGAGTAAAAATAATCCTCCAAAGTGCGTTAACTGTCACGGTAAACATCCAGCAAATTATCGGGGCTGTGAGGTTGCCAAAGAATTGCAGAAGCGCAGAAATGGTGTATTAAGAATTAAAAATCATATTCAAAGGAATATAAATAGTAGGCCTACTATACAACAGGAATCCAACAGAACATCTAACAGTACGAGTAACGACACTAGTATGGCACCGACAACATATCACGAAGGCCTTAGGTAGAAGTTTTCCGGAACAGCAACAATAGAAAAGAATCTGGAAATCATATTAGAAAAACTAGATGAACAAAGACACACAAATAAGTTAATATTTGAAAGAATAAGCAAGGTAGAAAGCAATATGAATAAAAATAAGAAAAAAATGAAAACATGAACCATACTTTGCGAATAGCCACTTGGAATGCTAATGGACTTTCTCAGCTAGCCATGGAGTTGGAATTGTTCCTCATTAATGAGAAAATTGATATCTGCTTGGTGTCAGAAACACACTTCACTAATCAATCCTATTTTAAAATCAGAGACTTTTGCCTTTATCATGTGGATCATCCTTCAAACAAAGCCAGAGGAGGCTCTGCTGTCCTTATCAAAAACAACATTAAACACTATGAAAGTTTTGAAATAAAGCTAGAAACAATGCAAATTACAACAGTTGCAGTGAAATTCAAAAACAAATACTTTAATATATCATCTATATATTGTCCACCTAGACATAATCTAAGAAGGGAGGACTATTTAAAGCTTTTTAATACACTAGGACATAATTTTATAATAGGAGGTGACTTCAATGCAAAGAACACTTATTGGGGGTCACGATTGACTACTGCAAAAGGTAAAGCATTATACGAATCGGGAGAGAAATTAAATGCGATTTCTACTCCACCGGCAAACCAACTTACTGGCCATCGGATTCTAGAAAGATCCTGATCTTCTTGATTTTTTCATCGCTAAAGGCGTGTCGGATGGGTATGTGTGTGTTGGTGAAAGTTATGAGTTGGCTTCTGACCATTCTCCAGTTATTATGACAATAAGTGGGAATATAATACAAAAGATGAACTTCCTAAGTTAACAAATCTTAAAACTAATTGGGATGATTTTAGAAAGGAGTTGAGTTGTAGAATAGAACTGCAAACATCTCTTAAGACTCTGATCAATTGGAAGACGAAGTAGAGGCTTACATCCATAATATCCAAAAATCAGCTTGGAATAGTACACCTTGGTTATCCAAACCTAAGAGTAATATCACATACCCGATAGAAGTACGGGATTTGATTCAGAAGAAAAGGAAAATCCGTAAAAGTGGCAGAAAACTCTTGAGTGCCTCAATATAAATCTGAGTTAAATGAACTGAACAATAAACTTAAGAGATTATTGAAACAAATTAAAAGCGAATCCATTTCTAGATATCTTGAAGGGCTATCGTCAGATAAGGATAGTGACTACAAAAAATGGCAAGCCACTAAAAGCATCAAGAGACCTAGAAACCATATTCCACCAATTAGGAAGGTTGACAATACTTGGGCAAGAAGTAATAAGGAAAAAGCTGATTTGTTTGCTGCTCACCTAGAGAACACATTCAAACCATTTGAGGCGCAAGCAGCAGGTGAAACATTAATACCAATAGAAAAGAACGACCTAGTGGATATTGGTAAAGTAACATACAACGAGCTTGTAAAGGAAATAACAGGTTTAAAAGCTAATAAAGCTCCTGGTTATGAATTAATAACTGGAAAAATTGTTAAGGAATTACCAGAAAAGGCTGTTCGAAAATTATTACATTTGATAAACGCCTCTTTTAGGCTAAGATATGTCCCAAGACAGTGGAAAATAGCAGAGGTTATAATGATACTTAAGCCAGGAAAAGATCACAGGGAGAAAGCATCTTACCGTCCCATCTCTCTTTTGCCAATTATCTCAAAAGTCTTTGAAAAACTCTTGGTAAAACGCCTCAAACCTATTATTGAAGAGAGGAACCTAATACCACATCATCAGTTTGGGTTTAGAAGTCAACATTCGACGATTGACCAAATACATCGGATTACCAATGTTGTTGAAAGAGTACTTGAAGAGCGTAAAATCTGCTCATCACTGTTTCTGGATATGGCACAGGCTTTTGACAAAGTCTGGCATGAAGGCTTATTATATAAGTTACAAAGAGATCTTCCAAACCAATTTTATGAATTACTGAAGTCATACATGTCAGAAAGATGCTTTAGGGTCAAATGTGATGGTGAATATTCTAGAATAAAGGATATAGCTGCAGGAGTTCCTCAAGGAAGCGTATTAGGACCTATTTTGTTTCTGTTATATACAAGAGACATACCTCAAGATTCCGATACAGTAATTGCTACTTTTGCAGATGATACTGCAATTTTGGCCGTTGGGGATAATGTAGAGGAAGCAAAACTGAAAATTCAAAAATCTATTGATAAAGTCAGTATCTGGATAAGGAAATGGAGATTAAAATTAAATGAATCTAAATCAAACTACATAAACTTTACCAATAGAAAGATAAACCCAACCAATATTGAACTAAATGGTCACTCATTAGCTCCTGTTAATACAGCAAAATACCTTGGGATGACGCTTGACGCAAAACTTCATTGGAAAGAGCATGTCAAGAAGAAAATAAGGGGATTAAATATTAAATTCAAGAAAATGAATTGGCTGCTTGGTAGGAGATCTACACTAGACCTACACAATAAACTTTTAATTTATAAGCAATTACTCAAACCTGTTTGGACTTATGGAATACAGCTGTGGGGGTGTACTGAAGAAAACAAATGCTAAAGCCGTTCAAGTATTCCAGAACAAGGTTCTGCGTAGTATTGTTAATGCACCATGGTTCGTGCGTAATGATGACCTGCATCGTGACCTCAGGATGAATACGGTTTCAGAAGAAATAATGAAATACGCAATCATGCATAAAAACAGACTACAAAAACATGTCAATCCTGAAGTGTTGTGCTTGTTGAATAACACAGATGATGTTCGCCGTCTTAATAGAACAAAGCCCTTGGATATTAGTGGACGATAATAAATAAAACAAGAGTAACACATGAACATTGTGTTTAAAATTTATGGGACTCCATTACTGAATGGTGATCCAAACAAAGTGACATCGTAATATCAAATGTAAATTACTTGTTAAGTGTAAATTCTTAGTTGTAATTGTTATATAATAATAAAAAAAAAAAAATTTTGAAACTATTAAAAGGATTTTGCTGTGTGACAACTCAGATTAAAATTTTTATATTGCATTATTGTGATTTTTGTTGAAACATTAACTACTTGAAAAACCACTTTTATTGGTTATATTTTACACAGGCTACCTAGCCGAGCTTAAAAGCTTAAATTTGCCAAAGGTTATAGAGGCAGTAAACTAAACACGGGATATGGACTTGGGTATTAAAAACACTGTGATTGCCGCATTGGTAAAACTTAAACAGTTAGACAAGAAATTGAAACACAGACAGATACTGAAGTAAATATTGATGCAAATTTATTTCTGATAATTATTTTATGGAAGAAAAATGCTAAAAATGATTATAGTTTTTCGCTAAGTAGGAACAAAATATTTAACATTTTTAGAATCCATAGGCAAAACCAACAATACTTATAAATTTATGAATGTGTCTTGTCTGTTCCTCCATTTGTAATTAATGCACAGAACTTTGTATGACTCATAAGCGATATGACCAATCAATACAAAATTTGGTGAAAATGGTCTTTGAAACAACCCAAAAATAGGAAAAATATAGCCTTAGCAGCAAGAAATAATTAGTGACATGGAGCCTTTTAAGGGCAGAAATATTTTTAACGTAAAGCAGCCAGAACATTCAAAAACTTTGTGTCTGTGTTCCCCTCAAATTTCGACATTTTAGAAAAATACTTATACAAGTGTTTTGGCATAAAAATCGATTTTGGTTTTCTTGAAGAAATTTCATTACCCAGTAGAATATATCGAACATTTTTAAATTATCAGCTACTTAAAATCTTAAATCATGCCTTTTTTATTTTATATTTTTTGAAAAAATGATTCCACTTTCGTTATCAGCATTAAATCAGCCTAAATTAGCATTTAAAAGTTTTCAATTATGTTTAAAGTATGAAAATCAATCGTATAACTATGATCAGGATTCATTTTCATTTTTTCAATGTTACTGAATTCATAAATCACCAATCGAAAAACTTGTAGCACATATTCATTGGATCCATTAGTGTTCATGTATACCATATAAATTAGTGGGCCTAGTTTCTGACTGCCAGCTCTCCTTCACAATCTCTAAAAACTGACAACCTTGCCTAAGTGTCTAACAGATAAGTTATTAATTAAAACGCAATTAATAAAAATAATTTTGGCACATTGCATTGTCGCTGGCTTGGTTGGAGCCAACTTCTAATAATAAATTTTGTTTTCCACTTTTTTTAAAATCTGATTTCAATGTGAAAGTCATTATTTAAATCTGGTTAAATTGACATTTTAAATTTTAAATTACAAAAATGAACCCTGACCATTACCAGGTTCAATTTCTGTAATTGCAATGGAATTAGGTGAATTTGAAATGCTAATTTACACAGATTTTAAGGATGATTGAAATGTTTTCCCTTTTTAAAACAGTCATTTGACGTTATCTAGAAATACAGTAATCGAACTTCTGCAATAAATGCAGTATTAAAATGATCATAAAAATGTACTGTTTATAGCCCACTACGCCAGTAGACTGGGAACAGGCAAACGTGTTAGTGCACAATGTTCTCAGGCAGGCTTCAGTTCAATTTAAGCATAATTTATTTGTGTTGTGCTCTTGTACAAGCTTCTTTGTTAACTGATACAAAATGTGGTTACAAAGTAAGTTTTTAAAATTTTTAAAATACTAAAGTATTTTTACTAAGTATTTTCACGGTATATGTAAAATAATTTATGGTATTTCTTTTTAACCATAAAATAATTTATGGTATTTCTTTTTAACATCAGCAAAATTCTATGATGTAGATAACAATGGTTAAGTATT
Organism: Callitettix versicolor; assembly: GCA_022606455.1. Classification (NCBI taxonomy): domain Eukaryota; kingdom Metazoa; phylum Arthropoda; class Insecta; order Hemiptera; family Cercopidae; genus Callitettix; species Callitettix versicolor. Next base: position 94,807,850 of record CM040183.1, on the reverse strand, counting down.
TTTTTTATGAAATGAAAGGGTATGTTTTATATATTTTTATATACTATATATACTTCTTGTTTACTTTATCACTACACGAAATTTTAAAAAAATTAAACGTAAGTGAAAAGAGATTTTGACACATCAATCACTTTCAAATTGAAAAAAAAAATTAAAATAACTTTTTTGAAACCTTTTTTTATAAAAAAAATAGTAAAAATCAAAATTTCTCATAAACGGCTTTCAAGACTTAGAGCAAAATTATTCCAAGTGTAGTTAATAAGTACCCAAACAAAATGTATGCTTCTCAATGTCCTGATAAAATCTGGTTCGGCAGCTACCGGAACGAAGTAAAAACTCAGCCCAATTTTCAAAATAACTTAATCATATTTCCGAAATTTTGATCATAAAAAAGATTTCTCATGTAAATCGTTAAAGATAATTTGAAGTGAATAAAATGTACAGTTCTGGAATAAATTGGAAAAAGCCCTGACCAAAGTAAAGTTAGTATTGCTCTTCAGTTTGCTCTTGAACCATACATTTCTGTTCTCAATTTTTATATTAAATTCAGTTATAATTCTTCAAGTACGACCAAAATTTGAATAAAATCTGATGAATCGATTTTTAAGAAATATGGCCGGCTTCCAGTTTTAATCTATACATTTTGTTTGTGTTGCAGAAATAAGTTTTCTTAATGTGAGAAAATTTGAGTAAGGTTCTTACATTATTGTGTTGCGTGTGTTGTCCTTACTTTCCTACCTTTTATATTTTTTAAATTGTCAGGCCACCATTATCTTGTCCTCTCAACAACTTTTTTTAGACTACAACAATAAATTTTGAGAATACAGGAAATCTGAAAAACATCAACAAGACTATGAAATATGAAAGAATTACGATGAAATCATAACATAAATAAAGATATTATTTTAATAATTTCAGTGTTTGCATATTTTTTCTAGTCGTGTACGCAACCAAAAGCAGGATACATCAATGTTCACATGGTGGCTCACACACACGACGATGTTGGATGGCTGAAAACAGTTGACCAGTTGTATTACGGAAGTAAGTGAAAATCTGTTTACGGTTTCGTAAACCACTCCGTAAAATATTTTGAAACATTTACATTGTTTCTTATATTCTTTAAACTTTCTTCATAAGCTGCTTTTAAGACCAGCTTGGTCAGAAGTCCTTAATCATATTCAGGTCCTTAAAAATTTCAGAGAAAATGTTTGCTTAGTTTTCCAAACATTATTAATGAACAGTACTGATCCAGACCTTCTAGACTAGAATATGTTTGTGTGCTATGTATACATTTTGGAAAAAATGTAAAAATATATTATACACATAAAATAATATATATGATATATGTGTAATATATTATCAAGAGATTTTTTAGCATTTGGAACAAATTTTACCAACGTTTGACCATAAATTAAAGGTCTTATCAAAACATGCATTCCGATAAAAAATTTCAGGATGTTTGTTGTAGAATACATTTTATAAGTGTTTACTTTATCAATTCTGAGTTACATCCTCTAATTTTGTCTAAAACACAGATGATATAAATAGGTTTATCATTTTTGAACTCCACAATTTAGGGCCAAATTGCTAAAAATATCTGGTTCAAATTGTCGGCTATTATTGGCTTCATGATTATTTTCATTTTTTGATAATTCAAAATTTAGAGAATTGCCAAATTTTTTTCAATGACAAACAGTTTCGATTAAATCACTTAGTGGGTGTTCAAATAGATAATCAGGATGGCTAGAAAAATAATATGAAATATTTCAGTTTCTTTTAAAAGAACATCTTTCTAAAAAGGCATCCCAGAAGGACATGGCCTATCAAAAAAAAATAAAATAAATTGATAGCTTATACCCAACGATTGAGTGTCAAGATTTTTAAAATGAAAAATTCAACTGACTCCAGTAGTAGCATCTGATAATGCTGCCAGTGATTTCCATGCTCGTAAAAACATTTGGGTTAAAAATGTTTTGAATTTTAAAATGCAAACAATTAATAAAATATTAGGAACAAGGCAATGAGAATAATTAAATATAACAAATAAATACACTTTACACTTTCCTCACTATTATTGTTACATCTTTTCACTACAAGAAGTTATATTTAAAAGGTCATATTCCATTTTTTTAAATTGACATAATACATACAATTTTTAATACATTAAAATAAAATTTAAATGAAATGTCTATCCAAACCAATATTTTGTTTATATAACACAAAAACTAATAATTTATTAAATTTTCTTAAATTAGAACGTTTTTTATTCCTGAAAACTTTGTTTTTGGAAGTTACACCTTTTTTTTAAAAAAAACTCAATTCAATTGCTCATTAATTAGAATTTAAAAGATGTAACAAACAAAATGGTTTGCAAGGGATACTTTTAGCCAGAGTCTGGAAAGTTTGTGCAGTATTTTAACAGTATTTCCTTCATTTTATGTTATGTTCAAAGACAAGGCTGGTATTCAAAGAGCTGCAGTTCAGTACATAATTGATTCATCTATTTCGAGCTTACTTCGCAACCCTCAGCGAAGGTAAGATTTGTTTTTAGACACATGCAAATTATAAGTTATGATTATGACACAAACCTGCAAAGTTTATGTTAAATAGATAAGGTGCATTGTTTCATGATTTTTGCACAATTTTTAAGTTAAACAAAAGCGTGAGTAGTAATGACTTCAAATTTCTTTTTTTTAGTATTTGAAAATAATCATCTATTAAACTCCTTCTTGATAAGAAAGGAAATAAATTACTTTTTTTTAAATTACATGTAGTTTTCTGTATTGTAACAGCTGTCAAATATGAAGCTATGATTACTATGAATTAAGTTCACTACGCAATTGAATAGAAATATAATACTTTAAACAAGTTGGTAATTAGTAGGGTTAACATAGAAAGTTATTTGAGTAACCAACATAGCTTATTTCATTATTATCCCAGGTTATTTTATAAAAAGAGACAAAATTCACACAAAAAAAATTTATTTAAAAGACAATTGTGAAAAGCCAAGCAAAACCAAAACACTAACCACAAATTATGACTAGGACTGTTCTGTAGGTATAGTACCGTGCGAGTACAACTGATAAGTGAAGACAAAGAAGTAAACGAGTAATGGACATACTTTCACTTTTTCTGCAGTGCTGGCAATATTTTTAATAAGTACATCATAAAATCATACGTAGTAAATGGTTATAGTTAAGTAGAAATAAAATAAGAAATTGTTTTTTTTAATGTTTAATCATTGTACTTTGTAATGTTGAAGTCATTAAAAATATAATATTATTCTGCCCACAATGATGCTAAAACAAAAATTGTTCTGTTGTTGGCAGTTCTGTGTAAATCATCATTTGCACTTTGCAGTAAATTTTACAACATAGATTAAATGCTATTACATTAACAAATAAGTACTATTTTAAAACTTTTAAAATAATTATAGCCTATTTAATTTACGAGATATTTATTTTAACAACATATTGCTTATACTTTCTGCCAACTAAGAATTAATGTTGGGCCAACAGCAGAGGTTTTCATGAATATAACAGTTGGCCGAGCAAACGAACAGCTCATAGGTCCACTGAAAGTAATTTGTTGGCCTATTAACTAACCATTACTCAACTTTGCCGACAAAATCCTAATATTGGGCCAACAATGTGTGCTACTGGGGTTCTTATGCAGGCGGGGCTCTGTGTGGGTAGACATTTTATTTTTCTAAATACTTGTGGGATTTGGAAGGCTGGAAACAATTTTCAAAATCCTCAAGAACTGGCAAAAGTGGACCTAAGGAGTCCTTTTTCCAGCAGCAGGATGTTTAGCTTCTACGACCTGAGGACCCCAAGTAGAATGATCTTGTCAAAGGACTGCTAAAACTCTTTTAATTCATCAGACTACTGAACTAGAATGCAACAGACTTCGTTGCACAACAGGTCCTTTGGTCACGTGTCAGGTGCCATCAAACCCAATAACCCAACAAAACTAATCTAGTCTAATCCTTAGGTTAGACTAGTGTTTCTATGTTTCACCAAAATCTAATTGGGCATATTCAAAGGTCGTTCTCGCACCATATCTGGAACCAAAGTTAAGATATTTTCTTTCTTTTATATACTTTATATGATGTAGAGTACCAGTGTTAGATCAGTATTGATGTAAATTGCCTACTAATAACTTTATGTTGGATTTGTATACAGTTTGTAATGTCCCTGAAAAACATGTTTCAGAGATCAGGCTATGTGCTTACTATGTATCCCAAGTCTGCTTACTACGATGGCTTATCCAATGGCTCCCTTTTCATTGAGAATCTACTAATAATTATATTACTGTTCTTTTATAGATGTTACAATATTTTAATGTTATAACCAGTTATATAATTTGTTGCTAAGTGGTAGTTATTACATGTGTGTTTAAAGGTTTATCTATGTGGAAACATATTTCTTCTGGAAATGGTGGCTAGAGCAAAGCAATTTTACCCACAGTCAAGTGCAAGAACTTGTGAATGAGGGGCGATTAGAGTTTGTTGGAGGTGGATGGTCGATGCACGATGAAGGCGTTGTACATTATCATTCGATGCTTGATCAGATGTCCTATGGTTTTAGGTAAACATTATAAATTATAAATTATAAATTATATAAATTATATTATATCAACGGTGGCCTAGTTGATAGTGTACTAGGCTTTCACCCCGAGGTCCCGGGTTCGATTCCCGGCCAGAGCTTGGCATTTTCATACGCTATAAATCACCCCATCGTCTGCATTAGCCCAAGTGTGCACAATAGTCGGATGTTAAACACAAAAAAAATTAATAAATAAATAAAGTATATACATTTTGTGTTTAGCTTTTGACAGCCCTACAGGTTTGTTCTGGTTGTAAGTTTTTGTTTTTTATTTAAATATTCTCAACAGTATTACATACACACAGTGTTATACAGTCAACATTAATACAACACAGGGTGTATTTGTGAAGCATTAACTCTAGCAAGATACTGAGTAATTTTTATTCATGGGTATCCCCCCAGTACAGCAAATATGACTATCAAATCTTCAACAGTGCTTCCTCCTAATCAGTACTGACAAGGAGGGACCGTGTGAAAGTGATTATTTGATTTGTTTTTTAATTTTGCATTGTCAAGAAGTGTGTGCATATATTTTACTCAGAAGAAACTTTTTCAGTTAATTTTTCTGAGAAAAATTTATGTATAAATATTCTAAAGTGCAACTTTTTTATATTATATCAATTTTCTGGACTTAACTAATTAATTCCACTTAAAGTAACACTTTGATATAGAAATTATAATATTTAATTAATAAAATTTCAATATACAACTAAAACTACTTATACTGATAAATAAAATATTTATTTATTCCGAAGACTATTTGGCCATTTCTTATCGATAATTAAATCACAAGATGACTTAACAATTCCATGATTCATATGGGCTAAATACAGACGAAAAAACTTTGGAAACCTGTGAAATTGTGACTGTGACTTTAGATTCACCGTCTTCAAAGAAGACAATCAGTTACCACAGTGATGTTGATCGAGAATGTGGGCTGGAGGAGACACTTTCGGAATTGTAACAACTCACTGGAATATATGAACATGGAAGAAAGTTAACAGTGCTGCGGAAGTCCTGGTTATAGTGAGAAAGGAATAAACAAAGAAAACAGAAGGGTACACAAAATAAATAATTGTGTACCAATACACTTATTTATTTGAAAAGAAACTGCAGTGAAAGGTGGAGACAAAGAAGACACTTTACCAACAATACTGCAGTAAACGTTCACCAAAATCCCTTAAAAGGAAAAGACAAAAAACGTGTAGCCTAACTTATTGATAAATAAACAAGGAATATAAAATATTATATATAAACACTCGTTCACACCCATATACAAATGTTATTTTGAACAATACAAATCAAGAATTAAAATTCAGTGCAAGATTAAAAAAAAAAAAAACACAACTTTGTCAGATATAAAATATTTGAACTTGAAGCTGGGTTATTTGGCTTTGGTTTTTTTGAAGAATAATAGGGCATAAATTATAAAACAATGACTTAGGAACTCATATCCTGTTTTAACACTATTTTCAGCAAGGAAATATAATAAAAATCCAATATAATACGTCACAACTATTTAAAAAACTGATTAAAATTTACTAATGTGTACCTTAACTTGACCATGTTTTACATTTAAGAATATGTTTGTTTGTTTTAACACCTTAAAACATGCTTAAGTTGTTCTTAATGTTTTAGTTATTTTAAAATGTATACCGTGTTGTAGTTATCTTGACTATGTGTTATCATGCCATAAATAAGCGCAAAAAGAGAAGTATTGTAAAATCTTTGCAACTTACTTGTCGAGGAAGTCAAACATATGTTATATTTCATAATGTAATTTTCAGATCATATCAAATTTTATGAAACCGTATTTCAATTTTTTAAATATTCATTGGATTACAAAGTAAAACATTATTGATGATCAACAAAATATTTTATTTAATTTTCATGCAACAATTTAATTTAAAATTTGTTTTAACAAATTAATTTAAAAATTTAATTAATTTCAAAACCAGGTGTTCTGCCTCCTCTATGATTCGACCACCAATTCTTAGTCTCTACATTAAAATTACATTAAATTAAATTTTTAAAATGTTATGTATTAAACAACTTGTAACATTGTGTACACTTCACAGTATAATTATCAAACATGTTGATATTAAACCCAGTTATAGTAATTAATTTATTTGTTCGTATTCTCATTGTCAGATACATAAACATGTAAACATTAGCATTTAAAAACAATTATCACCAGTATTGTTTTATTTGTTACCGCTTATTTTTTAAACAAACAGCTGTGGTTTTTATCAAAGGAACAGCTGTGGTCCAAAATCAGCTGTTTAGGTGAACATAACTTTTATCTACCCTACGTCACTTGGTAATACTGTAACAATTTTCTCATTGTAAGTTAAACCTGATGATTTTATTTTTATAGAGTAGATTATTATAGAGTAACAATAACACTCTTGTTAGGGGTTTGAGGTCTCTTACTCGGGTCCTCGTATGAATTAACTATCGGTGGTTCATGAAAAAAGCCTTTAATATATTGAGATGTATCACATTACATTGTATCTTGTAATAGCTACAACTATGGTTGATGACAACCCCAAGAATGAACACTACTCACTACTGTCTTATTCTTTAAATGTTACCCCAAAATATGTTGTAATGTATTCAAACCAAAAGTAAAAAGGGGAAAAAATGTACGCAAATTTTTGTCTACTTACTATTACCACCGATTCGCTACTTCTCAACACTGCCTGGCTGGAATGCTCTTCCGTAGTGCGCCCGACGTACAGCCCTTCAAGTCTCCACAGAATCGACCGTCCCCCAGAATATACCGACGTTACGGTCCCCTTGGAATCGTCTGTTTTTCGCCCTACTTCTTCCCCAAGCTTTTATTTAAACTGCTGTTCTACATAACTTGTTGCTTATTGCAACAAGTAGTATGTCAGAAGTTTCATAATTTGCCTGTGTCTTTGTCAACAGTGTTCATTCTTTGGCTGTCACCTCATAATATTTGAAACTAGTAACTAAAAATTAATATTTTTCTAAATCCTAACACTCTATAAAAATAACTTATAGAGTAGATTATTGTAGAGTAATTATAATTATCTACTATATTATTATAGCGTAGATTCTTGCATTTTATACAAGGTTTGTTTAAGCAATCGTAATTTATTTTTAAGGAAACTGAAGGAAACATTTGGTGACTGTGGAAGACCTCGTGCGGGATGGCAAATAGATCCATTTGGTCACTCAAGAGAGAGTGCTTCAATGATGGCTAGATTTGGATTCGACAGTCTTTTTTTCGGAAGACTAGACAAGCAAGAAAAAGTACAAAGATTTGCCAGCAAAACAGCGGAAATGGTTTGGGAGACAAGTAATAACTTAGGTTGGTAAACGCTATGGCAGCAATACATTTTAAAAATATTTTTTGTCCTTGTAATTTTTTGTTTCTGGAGCCCAAAATAATAGTAAATTTGATTGATTGAGTAATAAATGCAGTTATTTTTATGATGAATTCCAAAAAAAAAATCATTCAGAAAGAAAATATTTAATGTTATCAAAGTTTAAATATTTGAGTGAGTTCTCACGTTTTGGTCAAAAACTTGAAAGTTAACAAAGAACAGATTTTTCAAAAATATTCTTGTAAAACTTTGTTCAAATACTATTCGTTTAATACCCAAACAATTATCTTCACGAACATTGATTGGAAATCTATCAACACAACACCAGTTAATAATATTCAGCATTATTAATTTATGGAAATTAGACATAAAATTGAAATTTTTAACTCGGGGATTCATGTGATTGTGTTCTACCACAGTCACTGTCCTTGGCTCCTCGTAATAATGTATGGCAATTCATATTTTTCATTTTTTTTACAATTTCTGTGAACATATTCTACTACTGTTTCCAAAAATATAAGTGTTATAAAATATTTTGTGAGAAACATGAATAATAAGTAAGTAAGTCATGGTAAGACCCAGACCCAGGTCCTTGAATTGAACGCCAATCTTTAACTTTAAATTAATTTTTAGGGGTTGTTAAACTTGTGTGTGTGTGTGTGTGTGTGTGTGTGTGTGTGTGTGTGTGTGTGTGTGTGTGTGTGTGTGTGTGTGTGTGTGTGTGTGTGTGTGTGTGTGTGTGTGTGTGTGTGTGTGTGTGTGTGTGTGTGTGTGTGTGTGTGTGTGTGTGTGTGTGTGTGTGTGTGTGTGTGTGTGTGTGTGTGTGTGTGTGTGTGTGTGTGTGTGTGTGTGTGTGTGTGTGTGTGTGTGTGTGTGTGTGTGTGTGTGTGTGTGTGTGTGTGTGTGTGTGTGTGTGTGTGTGTGTGTGTGTGTGTGTGTGTGTGTGTGTGTGTGTTTTAGCAAGTTCACATTTACAAATTTAGACCAATTTGATTCAAACTCGGAAACAATCGAATAGTTTTAATTCAACAGTTTCAAAACAGCAGCCATTTCGAATCCTTAAAAACTTTTTATCTTAATATTTTTGGAAATGTGATTTCACTATTCAAAAAAAATTATTCATCATTAAAAATCACATGAACTGGCTTTTTGGATTTTCAAAATCCATTGAAATCATGAAATTAAGTTTGATAGGAGGTAACAGTTCACTTTTGTATTTTGAAAGCATTTTAACAGTTTAAAAGTCCTGATATATACAGATTTTAATGCTATTAATGACAATGAATTTAGAGTTTGAAAAGAGGTCATAAAAGAAATTACTTTTGAAAGTTCCCTTCAATCACATCAGCAAGAGTGTGTCATGATTATTTTTTATTATAAACACAATTATTTCTGGTTTATTTCTAGAATAAACAATCTTTAAATGAAAACATTTAAAAAAAATATTTTTCAGATGGAACTGACCTTTTTACTGGTATTCTACATGAGCTGTACGTCAGTCCAAGATCTTTCTGTTTTGATATTTTCTGTAATGATGAGCCTATAATTGATAACAAAGAAAGTCCTGAGTACAACGCTGATGCAAAGGTAAAGAGTTTTATAATAATATAAAGTTTGACAGAACAGTCTAGCAGCTAGTTTTTAAATTAATTACACTTTTAATTAATTATTGCCAAAATAAATTTTAAATTAAATTGTTGCATAAAAATTAAACGAAAAACATTTTGTTGATCATCAATAATGTTTTACATGGTAATCTATCAAATACTTTAAAAAACTGAAATACAGTTTCTTAAAACTTGATACGATCTTACAATTACAAAACAACAACAGAAGGACAGTACTTAAAGCATCTTGCACAATAAATGCTACCACACTATTTTGTAAAAAAATCTATGTTAAAACTAACTGTTGCTATTTCGCAAGCAATTTTGCAAAACCTGTTTACTTATTCATAAACTTGTCTCTCCTGGTGTACTAACATTACTGGGGAAATTATTATTGAAAGTTTATTATTCAACGTTCAAATGAATATATATATATATATATATATATATATATACTAGCTGTATTACATAAGCTGGGTGGCCACCAAATGTGGAATGTAGTTGCACTGAGTGGAGCAAACAATGCATTTGAGACCGAATCTATGGGTTTTAATGTAAGTGCGGTCACTGAAAGCATAACAGAGATGAGAGGATTCAAGCGACATCGCTGGTCTCTGATATGCTTAGCTTCAATTTTGTCTAGGTTCAGTTCTGAGGCACACAGCTTCCTTCTGGAAGGCCCTTCCATCAAACTTATTATTTCTCATTACCTAAGGTTATAGTTTTTAAACACAGTAGTTTCCTAGAATCTGTTACAGTAGGCCTAGATATTTAGATTTAAAAAATACAAATGCATTCTTTAAACTGATTGAACTTTGCTTATGCTTGCTATTGATCTATTTTCCGCTTTGCTCGGCTCAGCTGGCACAGGCATTTGGTTACCGCCCAACCTCAGGGTTGCCTGGACAAGGAACATTAAAGAGTTTTGTTTTACACATTAATATAGTCTAAACATTATTCTGAGTATATATTGCTATTGCTAGGTATGAGTATTAAAATACACCTTCACTTTATAAAAGTCGGAATGTAAGTAAATCCAGTTGTCCAAACAAAAGCACTGTCTATTGGATTTTATTGAAACCAGTCTCTAAACACAGTAGTTAGTGTACAATAACCTTTTTACTTTCACAGTATTACCCGTGTATTTTTCATTGTATGGACAACTCCAGAGCAAGTTTTTTTAGTAAAAAAATTATACAAAAATTTGAACTTATCTTTGTGGAGAAATTGTGTCCCTTGCATTCACTTTATATAAGTCGGAATGTAATTAAGTCCAGTTGTTAAAAAAACAGCTCTACCTATCAGATTTAATTCAAACCACTCTCTAAATTACAAATTCAGTGTAAAATAACTTTTTTACAGAAAGAGATATGGCAGTTAAATCACTCTCTAAGCGCTCCTGGCACTTATAGAAGAACTGTAACATTTTCAGCAAAACTGGTTCAGTAATTTCTGTGTCTATAGGAAACACATTACAATATATACATGTTTTGTGTATTGGGATGGCTCATGCCAGCACTGTTACTCATTTACCACCACCCAAGGGACACGTACAGCTTAAGGTTTGCTGCGGACGCAAGTAACTTTGTCCCCCATGCAACTTTAAGTAACCCTAAGGCAAAAGTACAATGAAGTAACAGCAGATGGGAAAAATGAAGAGCATAGCAAAAGGCAAAAGCTGAGATAATATAGACGGGGAATGGGACGGACTGAATTTTTTTTTTTTTTTTTTTTTGTGTGTTTAACGTCCGACTGTTGTGCACACTTGGGCTAATGCAGACGGTGGGATGATTTATAGCGTATGAAAATGCCAAGCCCTCGCCGGGAATCGAACCCGGATCCTCGGGGTGAAAGCCTAGTACGCTATCCACTAGACCACCGAGGCGGCTCGGGACGGACTGAAGGGAAAACCAAGGAGACAGTCAGTGGCACAGTTCCGTCTTGACACGGGTCATGACTGCCTTGCCGCCCACTTGAAGCACATTGGAGTCTACTCCTCTGAAATGTGCCCACTGTGCCAAGAGATGAACTCAAATATGAACAAGGAACACCTGCTGACATGCCCTGGATTGAATGCTGATTCGAGATGACAGAAGAGCTTCACTTGGCTGTATGGGCAGGCAAGGAGGCTGATGGACTAGAGTCCGGGCTAGCCATAGGAAACAACAACAATATATACATGTATGTGTGTGCACACTGATTGATTGCTTGTGTGCGCTTCCAACACTCCGACACTACAACCCTCTATTCGTGCATGACACTCATACCAGCCTAAACGATTGTTTTTGCATTCCCCATTCATTGTGCAAGAATATTTCCTAATTGTAGTGTATACTTGAAGTAACCTGGCTTATTGTGGCAGTCAATCAGATCGAATTTAAATCAAATTATTTGGAAATCATTAGGGCAGTAAAGAAATGCAGCTCGATTAAAGTTTCTCCAGTGAATACAGAAACAAGTTGAACTGTCGAATAAGACTGGTGAAATAAGGAAAGTCAAATATTCTTTCTAATAAAAATTCTTTCTTTTTAATAATTAAATTTGTGAAAAAGGTTTAATGTTGCCAACGTTTTTAAGGGTTTTTTTTAGTTTAATTTTTCAATGCAAAATTAACAGAATTTTAAACTAGTGAAACTGCATTGTATTTTTAATGGAACTGCAGACAAAGCTATTTAAAAACTAATGTATCTATGTGGCTTAAAACATTAAATTTCATAACTAATGTATTTTACGACAAGAGTTAGGAGATATGGTGTGTCAAAGTATTGGTCAGATTACAACAAAACCTATGTATACAGTGAAAAGTCAGGATCTTTTGAATGTTATTCCCGTGTAAATTAGGTTTCTGCACATCTATAACATCTTATTTAATTCAGTACAAACTTCAGTGTATTAAATTATATAACTTTGTCTTAATGTTTCTTTTATATTTCAGGCCAAACAATTCTTGGACTACATCAAAGATATGTCACGTGATTACAAATCATCGAACGTTCTTGTTACCATGGGCATGGACTTCCATTACCAAGCGGCTCATCAAAATTTCATAAACATCGACAGACTTATAAAGTGAGCCTTGCTAACACTATATTATAATCAATATAATTATCCATTACTCAGTACACAGTTAGTGCAGGGATTATTTTGTACATTATTCGATGATATTGTTGCTGACAGAACAAAATTTTTCAATTACATCAAAATGATGTACAAATCATTTGACAAATTGTTTGGTATTGAAAAACATATTGAAAAAAGATACAAACATGAAGTGATAGTTGTAATATATTGGTTACAAAATCAATAACTAATAAAGTCCTAGGCTATTTATTGTAATTTTTTTTGAAATAGTCAACAAAGCAAAATAATAGTAAATTGTTTTAATACTTAAATACAATAGGAAAAATATATTAACATATATTTATAAAAATATAGCAAATTCAATGACCAATTTTTCTATCAAAAAATTATTTATGCTATTTTGGCGTAGAAACATTATTCTTGTTTTTTCATATAATTTTTAAAAAAATATTAATTTATATTTACACTTTTCATAAATCGAAACTTAAATATAAGATATATAATGATATGCTAATCCAACATTGTATACATTATGTATAATTTTTAAATTATACTTTGGTAAAGTTGTCTGTAATATGGACAAACAGTGTTTGCCTTTGACTCAAGTTTATAATCTTTTGCCTCAACACAGAATATGATTGACCTTTAAACAGTCAAAAAAGGGCCGGAAATATGTTTATTGCCACTCCTCCTACCCAAAGTCCCAGATTCTTTAGTACACTTACTTCATAATGTTTATTTAATTAAAAAATAAAAAACAAATATAAAAATATGTATTGGAAAGTACAGTATTTAAATTTGAAATACAATAAAATTTTATTACTCTGAATTTTTTAAGTATTTTTATATCTAAGATTAATGAATACATTACTTTAAATATAATTACATAAATTCTTACCAAGGGGATGATTATCCAGTTGAATGAGTCAACTGCGTTCATCATTGTTCAGAGTTTCAGATCTTTTCTTAAAAATGTAATTTAAAAAAAATACATAATACATGTCTAAATATAAAAAGATATAATCTCAGAATAAATCTCAAGTATATAATCTAAATGTATACCTAAATGTAAGTTTGAGAGTAAAGTGTTAAAGTCGTAAGAGTAGTGTTGCAAGTGTAAGTGTGTGTTAGACTCAGGTACTGTGTCTAAATCATCTCAATAGGTGCAGCTAGTCTGCATTCATGGAGACTTGAACCATGAATCTTATACACATACACTCACACACACACACACACACACACACACACACACACACACACACACACACACACACACACACACACACACACACACACACACACACACACACACACACACACACACACACACACACACACACACACACACACACACACACACACACACACACATATATATATATATATATATAATCTGAGCTAATTGATGAACTAACTTTGAAAATTAATCTGATTTTCAGGTTTTTTTGTTGTTAGTTTCTCAACTTGAAGTTTTGAAGAAATAATATCACATAATATGTTTTGTTTTGGTGCTTAAGTGCATTTTCAAACCTATTTTAATTAATTTAGATGAATAAGACAAAGTTTGTGCGATTTCCTTGCACTATTAATAGTCAATTCAAATTTTATATTTGAAATCAACTTTTACAGTGCTGTAAACGAACTTCACGAGAATGGAAGCAAAGTGAATCTTTTCTACTCGACACCGTCTTGTTATGCTAAAGCTATAAATGATGAAGGGCTTGAGTTCACAACAAGACAGGATGACTTCTTCCCTTATGCTAGCAGTAGAAGACAGTATTGGACAGGGTACTTTACATCAAGACCTACTCTAAAGTATTACGAGAGGATAGGAAATAACTTCTTACAGGTACGCTTTTTAATAAATATGTTATTGTTTAATTTCTGTTGGAAAGGTTGATTATACAGGACATATCCAGAATTAAGTGCTGTTTTGGAATAAGTGGTAATAGTTGTAAATGGTCATCATTGTGGATGGTCTTCGTCATGTGTGGTCATAGTTTATTGATGTGTGATCATCGTTATAAATGGTCGTTGTCATGTGTGATCATAGTCGTTAGTGGTCGTCGTTGTGGGTGGTCATCTAGGTTGGTGACAGTCATCAGTATCGACTTCGTGGGTGAATCTTGTGGGTGGTCATGGTCACAGGTGGTCATCGTCGTTGATGGTCGTCATTGTGGGTGATTGTAGTCTGGTGTGGTTGTCTCATGGATGATTGACATTGAAGGTGTTTGTCGTCGTGGGGTATCACGATGTTTGTTGTTGAGTGATGTCGTTGGTGGTCATCTCATGGGTATTGGTTGTTGTGTTTAGTCAATATCGTGAGTAGATGACCAACCACAATAATGCAAAATAATTTTCAAGAACACTTTCATAACTGCTGTCAACTAACGCGCTAATTGTTTTTTCATAATAGAAAGGATGTACAACCACCATGATAAAGATTTCGAAGCTAGTAGGGTCCTTAAGTAAGCATTACTTTCTCTGAAAATAAGTTGCCACCAAATATCTTTGAAAACTGATATCAGTTATACAACCATAAAAATTTTTTTGAAATATTAGTTATTAATAGATTTGCATGTTAAACTTCAATCCAGTCAGTGTTTGAATGTCAGGTACAAACAAATTAGAGTTATTTATATTAATACAGTGTTAGCATATGTAAACACACATAGTTCTTTTTTCAGGTGAAAGGTCATGTTCATATGAGTTTTGACAGGAAAGTCTCTAAAAGACAAACCACAACTTATATAGTGAGGGCATAACCAAATGGTGTGCAATAACATTATAATGGTTTATAATGATAACAAGAATCCTTCAAGAATGTCTGACAAAAATAATTCAATGTTTAAAAAGAGATGTTATGAAATTTTTCCAAGATAGAAATCTGGCTTTTCATCATTCGCAGATATCCCAAAAGAATGGCATTACTAATCACTCTTGTTAATCTTTGAGAAATGTTTAGGAATAACCTTATTGGGAAACTGAGTTCTGTTACTCTCCCCATTCATCGTCTTTCACAATGTGACATGTATATTTGCAGTATGTTAGAGGAAATAATTTTCCATGATCGTTCACCCAGCTACCACTGTTCAACTACAGGAAGTGATAATTACATGTAGTAGACTACACAACACCCTTTTTTTAATTGTACATAACAATCTCCATGTTCACTATGAACTTTTGTGGAACAAAATGGAGAGCATATAGCATGGAGAGCATTGTTGCACGAATCTCTGTCACTAATTAAATTTTTTGATGAATATTAAGCATACTATATACTGTAGATTTTCGATCATTCTTCATTCTTGCGACCTTTGGAGTGACAGATAACAGAAATAGACCACCTGTACTTTTTTCGATCAATAAAAATAACATGTTATACTGTGTTTATAGGACAGAACGTTTTATTGTTACTATTTTGAAAAATGTAGTAAAACTCGTACTTTTTCTATTTAATTATGGTATTACACAAATTTTATATACATAGGTCTTTAATGCAGTAAATTATTGTTGCATAACCTTTTGACAAGTGTTCATGTAACACTTGGTACAAGAGCACCATTTACAGTACTCACATGATTGTTATGTGATCCACTTATATGCTGAATGGTATTATTGTAAACAGTGTGAGAATTTACTGTGTTCAGTATAATGATCTGCCTTCCCTAGCTTCGTCAATTCTACTTTCGTTGCGCGTTTCGGAAAACCTCCATCTTCAAAAACTATATCAATACTCCAATGAGTATATGAGTATAGATATAGTTTTTGAAGATGGAGTTTCTCCGAAACGCGTAAACGAAAGTACAAAGCTAGGAAAGGCAGATCATTATACTGAACACAGTGATAATAATCCTAGCAGAAAAGAAGAATAATATAAAAAGAATTTCAGTGTGAGAATGTCTATCTTTCAATAGAAACATTCACTATTTCAGAATTTTTTTACACTATTTAAGGTGTCTATCTCATTTCACAAGGTGACAGGATCGTTTAGTTTTCAATTATCAGTGTTTTCTGAGGGTAGCAATTAGTCTGCCACCATCTATGTTATTTAAAAAAACTGACAGTTTAAAAAAGACAGATAACAAAATTAACATGACGTTAAAAGGGTGACGGTTAACTGAGAATGTAATGTATGTTTAAACAGATTTGTAAGCAGTTATATACTATTGGAAATATAGATGGCACTCAAACAAGCAAGTTGGAGAAGATGAAGAGTGCAATGGGTATTCTGCAACATCATGATGCAGTCACAGGAACAGAAAAGCAACATGTAGCGTACGATTACGCTAGGCTGTTGAACATAGGCTTTGAAAATTGTCAATTAATAACGGATGCAGCTTTAAGGTATTTTTAACTGAGTATTAAGTAATACATTAAGGTAATAGGGTTCTTTTTTTAAATAAGGAAATACAAGAATATATTATATAATTGGTAGACTACTTGTCAGATGAATACAATAACCTACCCATTACATTAAAAGAAAATTATAATGGTACACGAGAAGGTAAAGCAAGCGAGTTTCAAAAAAGTAACAATATCACAACAATTTTTTCTTGTATTTTTTTAAAAATTTGAGTTAATGTTCATAATCAGCTGCACAAATTTAAACTTTATATGATTTTGTATTTTCAAGTGAGTTCTTAAAAATTGTAATCCATTTAATACTGATTACAGTGGTAAAATAGGATTTTAAAGATAAAAAAGTGATGACTTTTTTTAAGATTTAAACTGACCTTCATTTTGAAATCATTAAACAGGGGAATTATTTATTTTATTTAAAAGGGGATCAAATCGCTAACACCCAAATGATATGGTTTCTAAAAAATTTAGTTTGAGTTCTGTAATATAGATAGTGTACCAAATCTGAAATTAAAAACGTTTATGGTTACTGAACTGAAATAACAGAGAAAATTCTAATAGTGGTCAGGGTTTAATTTATTTACTGTTTTAACGATTTCGTCATCAGCCTGATTATGTAAAACCTATCAATAAAACCATCAATTTAATATTTTTTCTTAATGATCCATATCCTATTATAATTTTTGCTTGTGAATAATAACCTTTTTTAATAATTTCAACTTGTTTATTCTCAGAACACTGATGTCAAAACAAACTTCGGAATCAGATAAAATCCCCGTTAAGTCACCGTCAGATTTGTTACTGAAGCCGTGCCTGTTACTCAACATCAGCGCTTGTGACATCACAGAAGAAAATAAAAATTTTGTAGTGACCATTTACAACCCGTTAAGTCGACAAGTTTCAAAAAATGTACGACTACCAGTGTCAGGGAATGGAGAAAATGTTGCTGTTTACGACCCATCAGGTAAAACATAAATTAAAGACCGTTTACATTGTTTTCTGAGACAAAAACTTTCTTCTTCTTCTTTCGATGAGGCCTGCTAGGAACCACGTGACAATTTCAATTCTTCACACTTAGCTGTTTTCTCTTCCGTATTCCCTCATCCTTATTCCCTCATCCTTTCACTATGCAGCTTCTTCCTGACTTCAGACCACTTCACACCAGGTTTCCTCTGCAATCTTCCTTGGAATCCCTCCATACTCAATATCCTCTTTCTAAAAATCTCTCTGTTCAGTGTTTATTCTTCTTTTATATTATTTCTTTCTAAATCTTTCCTTACCTCTTGAATCCAACTAGTTGTTGACTTTTTATCCCAAAGGTACTTGAGTATCCTTTTTCTAGTCTTGAATCATTCATCCTGTGCATATGTCCAAAAAATTGCAGTCATCTCTTCCTTATCGTCTCTGTCATGTCCTCTATGTCTCTGTATATTTGAACAAAAACTTTATTAAAAAGAAAATTCTGTGAGTTGATTTTTTGTTTAGACTATGTACTGATGTGGATATGTTTAATTTTCAGTATATGTGGAGTATATGATATGGAAATAAATAAATATAACTTTCAAAATTTAGAGAAATGGTAAAAAGTTAAATAAATTAATGATAAAAGAAGGTATAAATCACATAATGACAACACGATTGTTCCAGGGGTGAAACAAACTGTTCAGATTGTAGAAATCCCAGCTGCAGTTCGAAAGATTCCTGGACGTTTCAGTTCAGCCATGGTGGAAATTATCTTTGTAGCTGCCAATCTTCCAGCTCTTGGGTACAGATCATATTATGTTGTTGCTAATGATACTAGTATGCCACAAAGTACAGAGGAAAAGAAAATTAGAGATGAGGTAAGTTGATTTTTAATTACAGTTAAATTACATTGAGCCATTAAGAAATTGTGTGATAAGTTACACAACTGAATTTGTAGCATATAACCTCTACTCTTAGACAATGACAATCTCTAGGCAAGTGCTAGATCCAAAAGAACTGATCAATCAGCATTGAATGATGTCTTTATCTGGTGCAAAGTTAGAGACCTCTGTTCCTCCCAAACAATGTATTCCCCCATAAGGTTTTGTCACTTTTTGAATACTGTATCTTTTGGTTTGTTTTTAATTACATGAAATTTTTTTCAGGACAGTGAAACTTTCACCATAAATGGAAAATCTATTACACAGTCTTTCTGGTGGTATAAAAGTTCTTTCTCTTCAGGAGCATACGTTTTCAGACCTCAAGGAGATCTCTCTGCCATTGACCAGTCGAATGCAACTAAACGTTATTCAGGTATGATTGGGCCTACTATCATGTTACTACGGTATTTTCTAAACAAGTAGATAGACAAAAAAAATGGTGATTAATTCTTTCACAAATTTAGATTTTTGCTTGTTCTTTTATAAAATGTAGATGGAGTGGGACGATAACAAATGTACCTATATGCTTATACATGTATATGCTTTTTAAATGGAAAGGAATGAAAATGTTGCAGGACCTATTGTGCATGAAATTCATCAATCCTTCAATGGATGGGTTAATCAGGTAATCCGCAAATACAAAGGAAGTAATGTCCTTGAATATCATTGGCAGGTGGGACCTATTCCTCTCAGGTTAGTTTATTTATATTTAAATTGCAAATAAATCACAAAAAACATACAATAAAGGAAGAAAAAACAAAACAAAATTGATATAGTTCTGTAATAAACGCATAATTGTTGAGCCTCTATACTACACACTACTTGCACCTTGGCTACTGCAAAGCGTGTGGACCAAACAATATCCAAAACTCATTATTATATACTTGACTGTAATGAGTCATTTTTGTTGCAAATTTAATCTCAATATCAAATAAAATGTTCAGTTTAAAAAAAATTGAAAATAAAATATTTACTTCTTGAATTAAGGAGGGTTGCTGCAACCATTTAGCTTTTGCTGAATGACTGCTATAGGTCATATTTCCTTCCCTCATCTTCTCTACAGCTAAGTCCCGCCACTATAATGTAATGTTCGCTTACTACTTTAATACAGAGTAATACTCACAGATAACGAAGAGTCTGCTGTAATTTTAAACTTACCGAATACTTAATTTGTTTTATTCACCTTTTTTTAATTTTAGTTTTGCAGGGAAAGAGGTAATAACGCGGTACCAAATAAATTCATTGGCTTCAAGTAAAACTTTCTACACCGATTCTAATGGACGGGAAATGGTTGAGAGAGTTCGTGACGCACGAAGTAGCTACAAATCGACTATAGATGAACCAGTGGCGGGTAATTATTACCCAGTGACTACGAGGATTATGATTAATGACACAAAGACACAGTTGTCTGTCATCACTGACCGGGCTCAAGGAGGTAGCAGTCTAAACGATGGACAGATTGAACTGATGGTAAATTGAAATATAATGAATTATGATTCAATAAATACCCTCCATTATATTTCTGGATATTATAACTTCCTCCATTACATTCATCTAGCACATTGTTCATTACTTTTACTCATAAAGCAGGTTTAACAACTATTACTATAGTATTCTTGTCAAAAAACTATTTGTTATTGTAATTTTTGTTTATTTTGTTTACCAAAACTGGATGTTATTATTTTTGTTGTACTTCAAAAACATTTAAATTAAGTACATAATTATATATTTTTTTAATTTTAAAATCTGGATTCATTTTTTTAAAATCATTTTTGACTTCCAGTTCTTTGCATGTTTGTAAAAAATCTTAATTAAAGAAAACAGGTATATATTGATTTTAACTACAATAAAAGCAATGAACACATTATCTTCTTTCAAAAATGATGTCATAATTTAAATCAATTATTATCATTGAATTATTATAAAATTTAAGTTAAAAAATGAATACTAAATATAACAATAGTGTTTTAAAATGCTTTACTAAATGTTAAAAACTATATTTTTTAAAAATATTTCTTAATTATAATCTGGCATGCTAAATCAATCATTTTAATCTATAATTTCATAAGTAATGCATGCTCCATTTTAAGTGATCAATATAGACATTCTTGTTTGGACAGAAACAATTTATTTTCCTAATGCAAAACAAATTAGTTATTTATCGTAAAAGCAGATTAAAATTGTGCATGAAAGACCTAATTATCACTTCCCAAATTTTCCTAAACACTCTATGCAGTTTTATTTTTATGCTCAAATATAATAAATAAATTGTTGCAATAATATTCTGACAAATGCGTAACCAAGTGAAATTTTTACTCGCAATATTTGTGAAACTTTCTTTTAGAAGATATTGGTAAAAAAAATCAAAGGCAAAAATGTAAAAGTTCCAATATTTCAAAACCATCTTTAAAAAAGCAAAAGCAAAGATGGGGAAAAGCATCTTATGTTATGTTATGAAAAGCAAAAGCAAAGTTATGTTTTGGGGAAATTATAATGGACCCTTAGTTATAATGACTATAATATCCACTGCCAAGTTTCACGATTTTCAAGAAATATTTTGTCAAATTGATTAAAATAAATTGGGGTGGGGTTTATGTTTGTCAGTGCTGTTTTTTTTTAATTTTGCTGGTAACTTGAACCATACTTTTTCGAGATAAGTCCTCCATTCTAATAGGGGTAATATTTCTTATATATTTCTTCTTTAATATTCTTATATATTTCAGTTACACAGAAGATTGCTCTATGATGATGGTTGGGGTGTTGAAGAGGTCTTAAACGAAAAAGCTTTTGGTCAGGGGCTTGTAGCTCGAGGAACTCACTATGTTACGCTTGGACATCCGGACAACCAATCAGCAATAGATCGTCTTTTGGTTCAGGAACAGGTCTTGTCTGCTTGGATGTTCTTCACACAAACGACAAAGACCCTGGACGAATGGAAGACCTTGTACAATATGGAGGTAAACTAATAATACTTTGAACCTATTAATTCAATGAAACTAAAGTAATAAGGTTGTGTTTCATTCATTTTTCAAAATAAGAAATTATTCTGCTGAACATTTTAATACATTATTTTTTACTGATGATTATGGAATGCATCACATACTTTTATGTCAGTATTTTTTTTTTATTTTGAGGCTTGCTGCTTCTCTCTTTAAATTATTTTCTTAATCTAGATTCTGACTTCCGTTTCCTCAACTTCTAGCAGATATTTTCCAAATTTCAGTTCACTATTTTACCAGAAACCTATTGTTGCCATTTCTTTTGACAATTTATTATGTCTTGACAGTATTTAGTCTTTTCTTCCCATGGCTGTTATTATGTACTCACTTTCCTGATGTCTTCCAATTTTTTGTTAATAGTATGGTAATCTTTATTTTTAGCTCATATTTTTAAAGAATTTTCTACTTCTCTAAGACATTTTCTTGATGTGATTTTGTACAGAATATATTTTATTAATAAATATTTGTATATCAAAATGAATTAATTAAGAATTTACTAATTCAAAACTTTTTTTTAAAATACTCGAAACCATTTCTTTTTTCTATAAAGTATTTATGGGTGTTTTAACGTATTTCAACCCCTTATAGTGTGTACACAGAGAGATGATTTTATTCCAGTTTAGGTGGTGACTAAAATAATTTATTCACAAGCTGTTATAAAACTGTTATTAGTTTAAACAAATGATTATTTTTTTAGTATTCTGGTCTGAACACAGCATTGCCACCAAATGTACAAATCACAACTTTAGAACCATGGAGTGTCAATAGTTACTTGATTCGACTGGAACACATAATGGAAAAAACTGATGATGACACTGATTTGTCAAAACCTACAAATGTTAATCTGGAGGTAATTTTTTAAAAAAATATATATCAGAATTTTTTATAATTTAAATGTCTTTTAACACTCAATGATCTTGCTTATACATTTTTTCTCATACTATAACTTCACAACTAAACTATCATTCAAAAATGATCTTGGTAATTAATTATCTTAATTGATGAGTAGGTAATCTCAGGTTTAATCCTAGTGTTGGACAATTACAGTTAGCCATGCTGTTTTTGTATTAATATCATACCACAAACATCATGTAGTTGCATAAATGTTATGTTGCATTTAACAGTTTTATATAATTGCTCATTTATTTCTATGCAATGACCTAACCGAACAAATGAGTAAATTGTGTTGTATGAGTAAATACAAATATTGTTGTATCAGAAACAACAATTTTTTCTTAAATTTGCCGAAAGATATTTTTAAGGTATCGATTTTTTCTAATTTATCTCGAAAAATAAGATACCAATATTGCAGTTTTAAGCAAAATATTTTAACGTTTAAAAAAATATTTATTTTGAGAAAAACATACAAGAAAGTGAGAAATTAATTAATTGTTAAACATGCTAAACGGTGTTAAATAGGAAATGATTTCCAGATAAAATGTTTATTTCCACCGTAAATGTTTTACTCAATCTGATTTCTAAATATTTTTTTACAAAAACTTAGTGATAAACAATTTGTTTAAAAATTATTTTGCAGACTATTTTCGCACCATTTGAAATTACATCAGTTGAAGAAACAACCCTTGGGGGTAATCTAGAAAGTAACAGGATGGTCCGTCTTGTGTGGAAAAAGACAAATGGAAAATTAACCAATTCGGGAAAGGAAAAGGTTCCGATTCAAGTTAATAACAGTTCAATCGAACTTATACCAATGGAAATTAGAACTTTTATTGTCAAAGTTAAATTCAATAATTAGGAGGAATATTAAAAAGGAAAATACACAAATAATCAAAGTAATTATTTTATGTACGTATTACTTAAAAAATATGATTTTTCAGTTAAACTTCTCAATAACAAGCACTAAAAGAATCAAAAAAACATGTATATCTTTGAGAAATGTATGCTTTCATTGTTGTAGGAGTAATACAACTATGTAAAGAATTAATAAAAAATGGAAAAATATTACAAATTTTGTTATATTCAGTAATTGTTTTTCTCTTCCCTTTTTTCATGGAAATTATGCAAAGTTACCACAAAAGAAAACAGATTTAAAATCTTACTACAAGTTCAGGAAATAACATAGCTATCAAGAAATGTACAATTTTAAGAAGTTTCATTGAATTTAATCATTTCTTAATGTTTATTGCCTAAGCAACTATTTTTAAAAAAACAAGTAAAAATAAAATAGGCTGAGGAAACTTATTATGACTTTTAGTAAAACTTATTAATATAAATATTATGTTTTAAAAAGTTAACTTTACAATCTAAAGTAATAATTGGTTCTTTTTATATTATTCTTCTTTTCTGCTAGGATTATTGTCACTATGTTGAATATAATGATCTGCCTTCCCTAGCTTTGTCAATTCTACTTTTGTTGACGCGTTTTGGAGAACCTCCATCTTCAAAAACTATATCTATACTGGTCACCAATATTATGGCCCTTCCAATTTATAATTTTCTATCTCAACACGTGTACATTAAACCTGACTTGCTCGCTTCTGATTGGCTCTTCAAAATCATACGTTTTCGCTCACTTCTGATTGGCTCCTTTCAAACTTTCTCTTCAACGGTCGTCCCTCCTGTTAATTTTTGAAAATCTTTAGATTTTTAAACGTAATATCTGCTTGTGACGATATCTGTTCATTCATCACGTTTTCTCCCTTTAATTTAGAATTACAAATTTCCAAGTTCTTTAAAATGTTCATACGTCATTCTTTTTCTGCCATATGTAGTACTTTTATGGAGTTTTCTATTTCTAAAGGGAGAAAACATAACAAAAGAACAGATATCGTCGCAAGCAGATATTACGTTTAAAAATCTAAACATTTTCAAAAATTAACAGGAGGGACGAAAGTTGAAGAGAAAGTTTGAAAGGAGCCACTCAGAAGCGAGCGAAAATGTATGATTTTGAAGAGCCAATCAGAAGCGAGCATGTCAGGTTTAATGTACACGTGTTGAATAGAGGAGGGGTACGAGGTGGAGATAGAAAATTATAAATAGGAAGGGCCATAATATTGGTGACCAGTATAGATATAGTTTTTGATGATGGAGGTTCTCTGAAACGCATCAACAAAAGTAGAATTGATGAAGCTAGGGAAGGCAGATCATTATACTGAACATAGTAATAATTGGTTTGTAAAGTAATTATAACATGAAGTTAAATAAAATTTTACACTATAAATTGATTAATTAATAAAGTTACAACTTTTATAGAAAACTATATAAGAAAAAATAAAAAAGAAGAACAGTTACTGTTATTATTACACAATAGCTTATTCCACTGCCTTCTTTTAAAAAAAAAACTATATATCCCTTACAACTCTACCTACTTTATTCATATAGAGTATATATTCAAATAAAGACTGAGAGGGGTGTTTTCCCCTGACTAAAAGGGTCATTCATAAAAAAGAGTCATTCAATTTACTAAATACCAATTAACTAATATCAATAATTAATACATACACCATTATTAATTCAATTTAACAAGGTGAAAATGAAAAGGTAGGATTTTTCATTGCACGAAAGTAAAGAATAATGAAAATCTTTCCAATATAGCCTAACCTAAAAATCTGTGGTAATGAATTGTTTTAATGTTGTTTCACTTTAAATTCAAAGTGTACACTAAGATATAATTTTTTAAATCATTTCCTATTGTTGTTAAGTAGATGTTAAAGTCCACAGAATTATCTGAAAGATATAAAATAACAAAACATTGTTTTAATCTATTTTATGTTTATTGATGAAAATGAACCACACACTTGAAAAGAAACATAATAACTTATTTATTTATGCTTTAATTTACATATTTCAGATGTTAAATTGATAATTGATGAGTAGGAAATCTCAGGTTTAATCCTGGTGTTGGACAATTATAATTATCCATGCTGTTTTTGTATTAAAACCACTTCAGTTTTACAACTTTTTAAACTGTTTTATTGTTGCTACATTTTAGTTTATAATGAATTTGATCCACTGTGCCCCAATCCCCCCAGAATTTTCAGTGGAGTGGCTCCACTGAGTCGCCTCACTTTGCTCAGAAATGTTTAGAATATTCCCCAGTTACTTGATTAAATTACTTAATCAAAATAGTTTAATAGAAATCACGAATTGGCAAAGTTTTCTTTTAAGTCCAAAGAAAGTCTAAGTTTTTTTTTTTTGGTGTTTAACGTCCGACTATTGTGCACACTTGCAGACGATGGAATGATTCATAGCGTATGAAAATGCCAAGCCCTGGCCGGGAATCGAACCCGGGTCCTCGGGGTGAAAGCCCAGTATGCTATCAACTAGGCCTCCGAGGCAGCCAAAAGTCGAAGTTACACTAGTATTACAGGAAACAGGAATCCACACTAAAGGCAGTAAAGTCGTAGCAACATTCGATCATCCCGTTTAGAATTAATTGTACTAATATTTGCTTTCCTAACCAATATTATCCTGAACCATTGTATTTCCTGATCATTATCTGAATCCTTGTAAACCAGCAATGGTGTATCTTGAAATCAAGAATTCAAGACAAACTTTTGCATGGAATTTTTCTTATTAAGGAAAGAGAACTGCTGCATATATTTATTCTCAAAATAATATGGATTATAAAGCTATTCACTTAATTAAAGCCCAGTATATGTTATAAAAGAGTCTTTTCTTTTGAAATATCATTTTTTGTTACATTTTAAAGTTTTACAGTATTAATTTTTACTCACCTAGTAACCACATTAAAGAGGGCAAAAATTTTCAAAGTTTTACTCGCTAGATAAACAGTCAAACTTTTACTTTTAATGAAATTCAAAATGTACAAAAGTAAACTGGTAATGTTATTTTTAGTGTTACATACTAATAGCATTGTTTTTCCTTTAGTACACAACAAATCTGACATTAACCTGAAATTTATAAATTTATTGTTTCCCCAAAATTTTTTCATCATCGATTTTTAACTTACCATTTTGGAGTAATATACGACATATCTACCATTTTTAATTTACGTTTAGGCACTAAAGGTACATACTGACAGACATCACAGATTGTACAATTTTCTTGTAAAAATATTTATTTTTAAAATTAATACTCTTCCAAAAAAATGATTGCCTTTAAAATCTCCTCTATTCAAGTTGAGTGCCCATCTACTTAACCAGTTATCAGCAATATTTCATAAACACTGCATTAAAAATAAGATCTATTTATCATGGCGTTTTCAAGTAATTGATTAATTCACAAGATGTTTTAAGATGTGTTAACGAATTATAATTTCTCAATAGACAATTGAAAACAAAACTCAGATTCATTAAGTTTAATAACAATAAAATTGTAAACATTACTTTTTCATTGTGAAAATTATATTGAAAGATAGTGACTAGGTACACATTTTTCTAAATAAAAATAGTAATAATTCTAAACAACTTACTAGTTATGAAGTAATTTTATAGCCTGATGATTAATGGCTATTGTTTATTTTAATAGTACCTACTTTGTCGAACAAGTTACAGACATAATTTACAGCAAAGATGAATTATATTCTTACCCTTTTTATTTTGTTGAGTATAAAAAAAGTTTGAGTACAGCAAAAAGTTTTGTATATGGAATTATTCCGAAATGCATCAACAAATATAAAATGTTTGAAACTAGGAAAGACAGACGTATGTACTCAACAAAATAACATTCCTACATTCCTGGCAGAAAAAATATGATTACATTAAGAATTTATATTCTTTACTTTAAACACTGTTTGTTCATTCAAACTTAAATATATGTGTACAATGTGTTAAATACTACTCGGTAACAAAATTACTTCAAAACCGTTTATATCAAAAGTTGTATCCTAAAGACCCTGAGTTTCGTGATAGAATATGTGAACTGCTTCTTGATGATAATGATTGGGACAGTGACGGAAGTGTTGTTGATGACTCAGATGATGATCCTGATTTTGTCATACCAGATCAGCATGGCGACAACAAGCCAATTGAATCTAGCTTTGAAGAAGAAGAAGAAGAAGATCTACTTTGCATCAAAAACGTGGGACAAAATTGTAGAAAATATTAGTCATCCAATATATACAGCCACAATGTCTCAGAAAATATTTGAAATTCTTATAATGTGTCTTAGGTTTGATGACGCAGCAACACGTGTTAAAAGAAAAAACAAGGACAAAGCAGCTCCAACCAGTGAAATATTTAAGCAGTTCATATCTAACAGTAAAAGTGTCTACTCAGTTTCGCCCAAAATCGCAATTGACAAAATGTTAGTACCATTTTGAGGACACTACAGTTTTAAGGTTTTTATGCCAAAGAAACTTAAGAAATATGGAATAGTAATTATGTGCATGTGTGATTTGATCTTATCTCTTAAAAGTCTATATCTATACCGGGAAAGGTAGTGATTCAGATATAATATCTGATTATATTAACCTTTTTATAATGTAGACATACAGTGGTCTCTCAGGTCCAGGGTTTTGGTTAGTGTTATAAAGATAGGGTTTCAGTAAAAATGTTAACCGTTTTAAAATGTTAACCGTTAATAAATATTAAGCCAATTATCACTTAAAAAACTACTAAGTTACCCAAAATTTGACCACAATAAAAAAACTCCATGGTTACAAAAATTATAATCTAGTCGTATAAACCATAACAATTAGGTTACCAATTAATTACATTTTGATAATATTATGTTCCGTAAAAATTATTGTTATTCTCTAAAGTTTAATTTATTTTCAAACTGTTTGCATACAATATAATCTGGGTTTTAAAATATTATTTTATACACAAACTATATAACAAAAAAAAAAAATTATTTCAATAACTCTGAACAACATTATTCAAATGATAATGTTTTTATCTGCCACTTCCAAGATATCCCATTGTAAATGACAAGTTTGATTAATTAAAAAACAGAACGTGATATATAAATCATTAACTATAATTAACTTATTACAATATATTAACATTAATAATCCATTGTTTTTAATAGTATCAGTCACTTTTAACAACAATCAATGAACAAACATGTTGCGGCTTTCTTTTGTTATAAGCATCTTTCTTATATGGCTAGAATCAAGCGTTAGTCGGCATATTGAAAAACCAAAATGTGGCTATGATGTAAGTAGTATTATAATATGAGTATAGAAATAGTTATTTCATTTTACAAACCAAAATAAGCTGAAAATAATTGAGACGAAAAGTACATGCATATTTAATAATGGAAGTGTTTGACTGTGAGTGTGTGTTTAGCCAGAAACATGGTACACAGAGGTCTAAAATCTTTAACGAACGTGGACACAAGAAGGCAGGACAACTCTTCGAAGCCAAATATTAGAATTTCTAAATAGATTTTTTTAAATTAAATATTTAGCTGAAAACTGAACCTGTTTATAAAAAACATTCATGGTGAAAACGTTTAAATTATTTTTGGGAAATGTTGTGCGGCTACTGTTAGTAATACATAATTATATTTTAAATATTCAGGCTTAGAAAAGACAGTTACACAGTTTGGAGCAAAAATCAATTTATTTAAAAATCATAATTTGAAAATCATCAATTATTAAAGTCAAATGAGATGTGATAAAAAACACTGTTTTGTTTTATATTTTTTTAATATCTAAAACAGCTGTTTTCCATCTTGCACTGCTAATAGGTTGTTTATGCTACTATGAAAGCTTTATTATAGCCAAGTATATAAAAGAATTTTTGAAGTTAAAACTTGTAATGTGAGGTCTCAGGCTTTTGCTCTTCACTATTGAATGTGTAAAAGCTATATTTTTTCAAAAATGTAACAAAAATTACATTTATATATGCGCGCGCACACACACACACACACATATATATATACATATATATATATATATATATATATATGCATTCTCTCTCTCTCTCTCTCTCTCTCTCTCTCTCTCTCTCTCTCTCTCTCTCTCTCTCTCTCTCTCTCTCTCTCTCTCTCTCTCTCTCTCTCTCTCTCTCTCTCTCTCTCTTCTCTCTCGTCTCTCGTCTCTCTCTCTCTCTCTCTCTGTTATTCCACAATCACTGTGAAAACAAAAATTACTCTAGTCATTTCAAGACATCTACCATGTGGATCTAGTATACACACTAGGCTATCAAAAGACAATCAAGCAAATCTCACAATGAAAAAAAAACAACAAAAATTTATTAGAAGAAAATTATAATTTTTTTATTAGAAATTTATTAAAAATCTTAGTAAAGTTTGACCAATTTTCCAGTAGTCTATATGAATAATTTTTTTTGTTAAACAGTTATATTTCCTTGCAATTAATAACATTAAAGAATACAAATATTGTTTTCTATTTGACTGAAAAAAAGCCCTGTTGTAAAATTGATATAATTATATTGATAATATCAATAAAATCATTAAACAAGTATTATTACAAACTTCTTCCAACTATTGGCAGCAGTTGTAAATTCAAAAGCAATACAGCGGAGTAATTAAAATTGTAGTAATGCAAAAAGTACTAAACTACTTGAAGATGTTACATTCTAGCGGTTGCCATAGGAAGTTTAACATATCCAGTTGTCACACTGAGGCAGTATTCTCTGTTAGACTACTTTAAGATGTTACATTCTAGAGGTTGCCATAGGAAGTTTAACATATCCAGTTGTCACACTGAGGCAGTATTCTCTGTTAGACTACTTTAAGATGTTACATTCTAGCGGTTGCCATAGGAAGTTTAACATATCCAGTTGTCACACTGAGGCAGTATTCTCTGTTAGACTACTTTAGATGTTACATTCTAGCGGTTGCCATAGGAAGTTTAACATATCCAGTTGTCACACTGAGGCAGTATTCTCTGTTAGACTACTTTAAGATGTTACATTCTAGCGGTTGCCATAGGAAGTTTAACATATCTAGTTGTCACACTGAGGCAGTATTCTCTGTTAGACTACTTTAAGATGTTACATTCTAGCGGTTGCCATAGGAAGTTTAACATATCCAGTTGTCACACTGAGGCAGTATTCTCTGTTAGACTACTTTAAGATGTTACATTCTAGCGGTTGCCATAGGAAGTTTAACATATCCAGTTGTCACACTGAGGCAGTATTCTCTGTTAGACTACTTTAAGATGTTACATTCTAGCGGTTGCCATAGGAAGTTTAACATATCCAGTTGTCACACTGAGGCAGTATTCTCTGTTAGACTACTTTAGATGTTACATTCTAGCGGTTGCCATAGGAAGTTTAACATATCCAGTTGTCACACTGAGGCAGTATTCTCTGTTAGACTACTTTAAGATGTTACATTCTAGCGGTTGCCATAGGAAGTTTAACATATCTAGTTGTCACACTGAGGCAGTATTCTCTGTTAGACTACTTTAAGATGTTACATTCTAGCGGTTGCCATAGGAAGTTTAACATATCCAGTTGTCACACTGAGGCAGTATTCTCTGTTAGACTACTTTAAGATGTTACATTCTAGCGGTTGCCATAGGAAGTTTAACATATCCAGTTGTCACACTGAGGCAGTATTCTCTGTTAGACTACTTTAAGATGTTACATTCTAGCGGTTGCCATAGGAAGTTTAACATATCCAGTTGTCACACTGAGGCAGTATTCTCTGTTAGACTACTTTAAGATGTTAAATCCTAGCGGTTGCCATAGGAAGTTTAACAGATCCAGTTGTCACACTGAGGCAGTATTCTCTGTTAGACTACTTTAAGATGTTACATTCTAGCGGTTGCTATAGGAAGTTTAACAGATCCAGTTGTCACACTGAGGCAGTATTCTCTGTTAGGCAGAATATGCATGTGACTAAAGTGTAAAATTTTCAAAGACGCAAACAGAAAATCATGCATAAATTATTAATGAACAAAGGAAAACAATTGTAAAAAGTTTTAGAAGTCAGAAAAAATTATGAAGTGAATAAAATAATACAATATTTTTTTTGAACAATACCAAGCAAGTAGGTAAGTGTTACTGCTTCATGACAAATAAAAGCACGTATATATTAACATAACACAACACAACAATAAAGGACTTCTGCTGCGTGTAATGCGTCATACATCTTTCACAATGTCTTTTTCAAACATATACTGGATCCAGTAATAGTTAGTAAAAACAAAGAGGAGAAAGACAAGCAGTAAGGCTATGTGGTTTAAACAATACAGATATTTCATTTATTTGAAAAAACATCCAGCACTCACTCTATGTGCGCCTGTAATGATCATTAAACACGTATTAATTATTTTATAATTGTATCTTGTTTCAGTCTTGTACGAAACCAAAGGACGGCTTTCTGAACGTGCACATGGTGGCGCACACACACGATGATGTAGGATGGTTGAAGACTGTTGACCAGTACTATTACGGCAGTACGTTTATTTTATTACAGTGAAATTCCATTAAACTGTTCTAATTCTGAATTAAGAATGTCAGATTCATGTGTCATATGAGAATATAAAAAATTTTAAAATATAAAAAAATGTAATCATATTTGCAAACAACACCATAAAAAACTATATTCTATCAAGTTTCATTTAATTTGGACAAATTTTGAAATTTCACTCTTATTTTGAAATAGATATAATTTTTTGAAGTTTTTTAGTGATGTCCACTATCAGGTCAACATGTCTGTTAAATTTCATACTCGAGGGACTTTTGGTTGAGGATGTGTGTTTTGATATGTCTGTAACTTAGTAGAGCTAAGGACATTACATGTAAGGATAAATTGATAATGAAAATATAATAGAATCTGATTTTTGAAAATCTAAAAATACAAATCAAATCTGATGATAATTAATTGCCTTTTAAATAATCACCTCACGCAGCTGCCATGATATATTAACATTTTTAACTTTCAAATTACATGGAAAATACAAAATTAAACCCTGACCGCTGTCAAAAATTTCATAATTTTAATGCTGATTACGATAATAAAATTGGATTTTCAGAAAATTTTAAGACAGGAAAGTAAGAATTTTTATAAAGATTTAAAATAGCCACCACTTTAAAACTGTTGAATAAATTTTCCTGGATAATGAACTTGTCCAAGCTATTACTCTAATACTATAATCGATTCTTGTGCAAAGTTTGAATCAAATTTGACAAAAATTGTGAACACGAGCGTGTGCGCACACACATAACACACACACACACATACACACACACACACACACACACACACACACACACACACACACACACACACACACACACACACACACACACACACACACACGGATCTGGGTCTCACCATGATGGCACTACAATCAGTAAATCATTTTTACAGTGGACATTCACCAATAATTTAATTGTTTGTCTTCATAATCAAGTTTGTTTAATGATGTTTTATTTTTTTTATAGAAGTAAGAAAATATTCAGTGTTTTAAATGTATGTGCAGGTAAATCTAACATCCAGGATGCAGGTGTACAGTATATAATAGATTCAGTTGTATCAAGCTTACTTCAGGATCCAAACAGAAAGTAAGAAATACATTTCAAGTTTTAATTTCACACACACACACACTTTTTTAGTCTTATAGATCTCTGTAATCTAACTTCCTCCGAGTAAAAGGCAACTCTTTTTGTTCCTTCTTTAAATTTTAATCTAATGTTTTTATTCCCAAGGATTGGTTTTTCCCTTCCTTCTTTCAGACATTCCTCCGTTATCCCTAATTCTTTTAGGTCCTGTTCCACTTCCTTAAGCCACTCATTCTTTACTTTCATCTTGAGTTGGTCATTTAGGAGTTTCTTCATCAGTCTTTCTTCTGGTAGCCTTATTAGGTGTCCATAGAAAGCCAGTCTTCTCTTTCTAATATTATCTAACAGATGTTCATTATCCTGATAGATGGCTGAACTTGGCAGCAGTCTGTATGTTCCTTCTACCATGTGTTTTTTGTTGATAATGGTTCTCAATATTTTTCATTCCACTTTTTGAAGCTCCTCTGTTCTGTTTCGGCTTCTTAGATTAAATAAAGTTTCCGCGGCATAAGTCACTTGCGGTCTTGCGACCGTATTATAATGTCTGATTTTCGACTTTATGGAAAGCGACTTTTTCTTATACATTCCCCAAATTAACTTTAGTTAACAATAAATACTTCCAAGTTAACAATAAATACTTTTTATTTTATTCATATTAAAATATTATGAGTTACGACAGTTTAACTTGGTTTGAAAACAAAATATCTATTCTAATTTTGTATGTAATATACACATACTTTGGATGAAAATATTACTGAACTGGGAAATCCAAATACCACAATGACTGAAATCTTACTTTTTTTTAAGAAATAAAAATTATTGCAAAGTTTTAAAATAAAATAAGGCTTTGTTGAATAAATTAAGACTAAAAATAAATTATTTCCCGCAAGACCAGTGCTGTCTCCTTGTTGTTATAGTTGCCAAGTACATCTCACATAGCGTTTACAATTAAAGCATATTTGTCTTATTTGTTATAAAAATATGCTAACTGTCTAATATTGTTGAGCAATTAAAACATATTTTAAAAAATTCAAGTTTTTAATCAATGGGATACACGATTACATGCATCCTTATGTATACACAAATTCTTATCAACAAATAACCAAATTATTTGATTAAATCAAGTAGGAACATATTGAAGTGATTATAGTCTTAAAATTAAGATGAAAGCTGGGAGTTTAATTTTCATACCCTAATAAATTTCTGTATACATGCACCGTTAGTGTTTTAGTAGACATTGAATCAATAATTAATTTCTTACCTGCTTCACAAGTTATTTCTGCAATATTTACAATTTATTGTTTCGATCCACTAATTCTACAATTATAATGATTAGCACATGCTTTTACATGAGAAGTAGTAGCTTCTGATAAATAGTATCTGACTTAAACAGTACCGTCATTGTCAAGGTCCACTGGAACGGAAACTGCAACAAAAATGTTTTTGGGGTCAATTGGTTGAATTTCATTTTAAATTTTGTCATCATACAGTTATATATTTTTCAAGTATTCCTAGTTCCAGTTTCTACACAATTGATTTTTATGGATCTCCAATATAAGACAATCAAATATTCTCAACATTTTCAACCGATATTCATGGTCTACCTGGTGATTTCTGTTTACTTATTGTATCTCTAAATTGATTTTTCCGTCAGAGAATGGCATTAAGGTCTGGTAAAAAACAAAAGATTGTCTAAAATAATGTTGAACGAAAACGTTTTATTTGACTTCTGCAAACTGCAACAATTTTCCCAACAATGAAACCCACTGAGATTGATTTTTTGAGTTAGATAATGGTAAGATTAGGTTAGGTTTAAAATTGAAGAGTTGTTCTCGAGAGAAAAAAAACACATACATTTTTTGTTTTTGTTTTTTTGTTTTCCAGAGCATTTATTATTGGAGTATTATAATTATATGATAAAATACAAATAAATTTTGAAATCCTGTAATAATTCTGCTTATTCTAAGTTTATAATGTAAATATATATATATATATATATATATATATATATATATATATATATATATATATATATGAGTTTAAATATGCTAACTGTCTAATTTAGCCTATTGGAGTTTAAAATTTTGTATTGAAACTCTTTTAAAATTTATTTATGAAGTTGCTGAACAATTAGTATCACAGCTTTCTAGGTTTCTACAAATCTTCTTTACAAATTCAATTACTCTGTTGAAGCGTATAAAATGTTTACTAAATTAACATAACAGTTTTATTTATAAGGTTTATCTACGTGGAAACATCATTCTTCTGGAAATGGTGGGTGAAACAAAATAAGAAAACACACAAATTGGTAAAGATGTTGGTGGATGAAGGGAGACTGGAATTTATTGGTGGCGGATGGTCCATGCACGATGAAGCTGCAACA
Organism: Callitettix versicolor; assembly: GCA_022606455.1. Taxonomy (NCBI): domain Eukaryota; kingdom Metazoa; phylum Arthropoda; class Insecta; order Hemiptera; family Cercopidae; genus Callitettix; species Callitettix versicolor. The sequence continues at coordinate 94,772,146 of CM040183.1, read as the reverse complement.
CATTACCACTCCATTATTGACCAGATGACTTGGGGTTTTAGGTAAGTCAATTCAGCGAGACCGTACAGTACATCTTATACAATCAAGAAATCAAAGTCAATAAATTTATGTATTGAGCAACATAATTATTATTGGTACATGCTTTGTGTACACATTTTCTATAAAGTATGCACACTCATTGAATGTATACCTGCATAAAACTTTTCCAAATGTTACAATTAGCCGTTTCTAGCCAGGAAAAGATGTAATGACAATTAGCTTCCCTCCAAATGCTAATAAATAATTACTGATAATCTTCCCACTGCTGAAGGAGTACAAATGCAATTACCTGTATATATAAGCAGTAAAATGCATGATATCAAGAACTTAATGAAAAAATTTGAATATCATGAAAAAGATGTATCAGAAAATTGTATAAATAAATTATGATTAAATTGTGTAATTTAATTAGCTTAATAGGAAAGAACTTGTCAATGGTAGTCTTACAAATTTGTCATTATTTATTTTGAAATTATTCTATCATAAATACTACTCTCATAAATAATTTCTTAATTTTTAAGGTCAAGAAATAATTCAATTGAAAAAATACAGATTATAATTACTACGTAAAATATACAAGCATATTAATTTGGAATGTAATATGTATTTTAGAAAACTTAATGACAACTTTGGAAAATGTGGTAGGCCACGTATTGGCTGGCAAATAGATCCGTTCGGCCATTCTCGTGAGAGTGCATCCATTATGGCTAGGTTTGGTTTTGAAGCACTCTTTTTTGGCCGGCTGGATTACCAAGAAAAAGAACAGAGATTCACTAATAAGACAGCTGAAATGATTTGGGAAGCGAGCGCAAATTTAGGTTAGTAAGTATAAACTGATTTAAGACAGTCTTGTAGAATGTAAATCTGTAACTGACTGTCATGAATTATCAAACAATAATTTTGCAGGGGAAAAAGCTGACCTGTTTACAAGTGTTATTTATGATCTCTATGTTGCTCCGAAAAATTTCTGTTTTGATATTGAGTGTTACGATGAACCGATAATTGACGATAGAGACAGTCCGGATTACAATGCTGATGCTAAAGTAAGTTTCTACAATCATTTGTATATATTAAACTTCATACTAAACAAATGTGTGTGTGTGTGTGTAATTTTTACTTGGTTTGTCCATCTGTGTGTGTGTGTATATGTGTGTGTGTGTGTGTGTGTGTGTATATGTGTGTGTGTTGGGTGTGTGGGTGGGTGGGTGCGTGTGTATGTTTGTGTGTGTGTGTGTGTGTGTGGGTGGGTGGGTGGGTGTGTGCAAGTGCTTATGAGTCTCCACATCGCTGGAAACAAAACTAGTTTACCTATTTTGATAAAATGTCAAAAGCAGAATCATATTGCAAGCAAGAGTAGTCAATCTGAAACAAAAGAAATATATGATTAGTAAATAAAAAACATCTAACAAAAAATAAACCCTGCCAGCTACCAGTTTTAATTAAGAAATCAAACATTTCTTTTATATACGTATCTATTTCTTTTATATGACCAAAATTTAAACAAAATCTGAAGAACTAATTTTGAAAAATTACACTAGGTTTTAGTTTTTTTTTATTTAATTGTAGCATCGAATCAAATTTGTTTATGGAAATAATTTAATGTGAGGAAGTTTGTCGAATGTTTTTTGATTATTTATGTATAATGTTTGTCACAGGCTTTTTCGTTTATCTCTGATGTGGAAAATATGAATCAGAATTATAAAAGCTCAAATCTACTTGTAACTATGGGAATGGACTTTCAATTTCAAGCTGCCCATAAAAACTTCATCAATATCGACCGACTTATAAAGTAAATATTGTTCTTTAACACTGGTTGACTTATAAAATAAGTGTTGTTTTTAATATCAAAAGTTTATTAAAAAAATGTCAATAATATTATCAGACTTTATTAAGGTTTGTTAACATCAACAGTTAAAACGTAAATATTAATAGAATAAATGCATTTTTAAAATTAAAAATGAAATCTTTGACATTAAAAATGCAAACTTCTAAATTTAAATTTAAATTTGAAACTTAAAATTTGAATTTAACGTTAAAAGACAAAATGAAGATTAATAAAATGGAAAAGAAATTCTGAAATTAAAATAAATCTTTAGCAATTAAAATACAAATTTTAAAAATTAAAATGCAAAATATTGAACATTACAATGTAAAATTTTAAAAGTTAAAATAGAAATTTTTATTTAATTTGCAAAAGTTGCACTTGAACTTCCAAATTTCGATTAAAATTTGCATTTAAATTTTCAATTGCTCTTGCCAAGATAATTTCTGTCAGTTGTAACGTATAGTTATTTTCCTCGCCTGTTTGATAGTTTTCCCTCGCTATACAATAAATTTTTATTTCCTATTATGATAATTAAAGAATTTCCACATGTATTTTATTCAGAGCTGTAAACGCTCAACAAGCAAACGGAAGCAAAGTGAATCTCTTTTATTCTACTCCGTCTTGTTACATCAAAGCTCTCCACGATGCGGACCTGGTTTGGCCAACAAAAGATGACGACTTCTTTCCCTACGCAAGTGAAGCACACGGCTACTGGACTGGATACTTCACTTCAAGACCTACATTGAAATATTTTGAACGAATTGGAAATAACTTTTTACAGGTGAATGCCCAATAATTATGTTAAATAACTAATTTACAAGAAATAAATATTATTCTATTTTTATGATTTAAAAATGAAGGTTTTAAGAATATGCTTTAAAGAGAGTTTCCATACCCACGTTAGTCATTGTATTGGCCCACTGATGAATAGTCAGTTAAAACAAAATTAAAGGTAGATAATTTGATGTGTAATGTATATTTGTTATCAGATATGTAAGCAGTTATTCACACTGGGATATGTAAGTAATAGCGAAATAACTAAACTAAACACGATGAGAGAAGCGATGGGCATAATGCAACATCATGACGCAGTCACTGGTACAGAAAAGCAACATGTTGCATATGATTACGCGAGACGATTAAACATAGGTTTCACAAACTGTGGGACTATTGTGGATGTAGCATTAAGGTATGACTGTGTTTCTCTGTGTATTTCTCAAAATATAACTTAATTTTTGTTATATTTAATAATATAATAATATTAGCCTAGTTTCATTCAAAATTAATACAAAAACTGAAATCAACAATAGCTTGTCTAAGTTTGTTGTTCGTAAAAATTTGCTGGTGGCCTTTCAAATGTTTTAAATTTTATACTTTATCTGACTTCAGTATCTTAGATTTAAAATAAATAAATTTTATAGAAAATACTAATACAGTAGAATATTAACCATCATTCTCGGGACCTTTCGGGTAATGGATAACAGTAATAGACCCCTGCTTTTGGTAATCAATAAAAATAACACTATACTCGATTATTATTTTGGAAAATATAGACAAATCTTAAATTTTCTATTTAAGTCTAATTATGTATTATACAAATTTTACATTCTTATTGTCTTTAATGCAATAAATTATCCATTTTGACAAGTATTCATGTAACACAAGTGGGAGCACAACAAACATCATTTTTTAGTAATTGCGTGAACTTTACTTTTTGATTATCAATGTTTGCTTAAGGTAACAATTAGTGTCAGTTACAATTGCCTATGCTATGTTTTCTTTTCTTTAGAAGGTTACTTTTATTATGTATTACAAATTATTTACTATGGAACACTTTTAAAATATCAGATAACAGAAATAACCTGAGGATTAATAGAAACTGACACTTAATCAAGGCTACACTTGTACATGTAGATTCTTATACAGATTACAGTGATGAAATCATTTTTTTTAGAAATATTTAAGATGAAATAGCTATAAATGTATATCATTTCCTTATGTTTTATTTTGAAATATAAATTACAGCTGTTCTTTAAAGCATAAAGCATGCTTTATGTGTACTACTATAAAGCATGTGTTTGTTGGCGGCAACATATCCCTTGAAGAGTCTTGGATTCTATACATTACGGTCAATTTCTGTTCCATATTTTTAAACTATCTTATCTTTACTATGTTGAGTACAATGATCTGCCTTCCCTAGCTTTGTCAATTCTACTTTTGTTGACGCGTTTTGGAGAACCTCCATCTTCAAAACCTATATCTATACTGATCCCTCCTATTTATATTTATATATAAATATATATCCTATAAATATAGGATATATTTATAATATATCCTATATTATGGCCCCTCCTATTTATAATTTTCTATCTCCACCTTGTGCCCCTCCTCTATTCAACACGTGTACATTAAACCTGACGTGCTCACTTCTGATTGGCTCTTCAAAATCATATGTTTTCGCTCGCTTCTGATTGGCTCCTTTCAAACTTTCTCTTCAACGATCATCCCTCCTGTTAATTTTTGAAAACTTTTAGATTTTTAAACGTAATATCTACTTGCAACGATATCTGTTCATTTATGTTTTCTCCCTTTAATTGAGATTTAAAAATTTCCTAGTTCTCTAAAATGTTCACACGTCTTCCTTTTTCTGCCATATGTAGTACTTTCGTGGAGTTTTCTATTTCTCGAGGTATGTGTCCCTCTTTTATCAAATGTGACGCATAATTTGAATCATTTTTGCCGTATTTGAATGTGGTTTTTGAAGATGGAGGTTCTCCGAAACGCGTCAACAAAAGTAGAATTAACGAAGCTAGGGAAGGCAGATCATTACACTCAACATAGTGACAATAATCCTAGCAGAAAAGAAGAAGAATATAAAAAGAACTACCTTATCTTTGTATGTCCCAGTTACCTCCAGGTTGCTGGTACAGCAGTATGTTCAGATCCTTTGCCTTCTCCATCCTTTCCATACATTCCAGCATTTTTACATTTCGTCTGACTCTCTAAACAGCTATTTTAGCTCTGTGGTTATTCTAACATGCCATTGTTCATTGATCTTTTACAGCTCGGCAAATTTGTCTAAAAACATATCTTCCTACACCTTTAATATTTCCTGCTCTCTTTTTTAATGCCTAAGCTTTCATATAAAACTGTTTTATCCTACAGCTTTGTATAACAGCATATTCGCATTCTTAGTAACCCATGCAGTGCAATGTAGTAGACATTTTCTGCTGATAATATTGGTTTTATGTCTCTGAAACAGTTACACACAAATACCAAACTGTTAACAGTATCAAAATCACTAAAAAATAGTTATTATTTTTAATCAGATATTTGCCATCGTTTGTTTCTGACGCACACATTTTCTGTCAATAGCACTTGTGGTTTATTAGGATTACACTTATCAAGAATCGGAGAATGTAAGAAGTATGGACATTTTTTTAAAAAAGGGGAAATGTAGGTTTCAAGGTCTTTTTACTACAGTTCTGTCTACTTTCCATATCTCTAAAACCACAATTTGGTTTATTATTTATTGAGCATACAGTTGGTACTTGGTGAAACACCATGATATCAAGGAAAGAACAATAAAACACTTTCACAAAATTCTTTTATGTAGTGATATTTGTTTAACTATGAGCCAGTATCAGACATAGTATGGCACTATGTCTAAAGATACCTTAACCCTTTGCCATTCCTATTTAAAGTACCGCTGCTGTGTTTTTTAAAGGGACATGTAGATATTGCAGAAAATATGATCTGCCTTTGGAAAAAAATCATAATAATTAAGTTATAAGAGACAGACCTATAATCGTTTTTTATTTGATTCATAATAGATTTATGCAAGTGGTAAATTACTCACATAATTTTGAACCTTCACGTTTTGCTGCTGGTGGTATTCCAAAACACACCCCACACGGCGCAATGGAAGGTCACACTGTTTACACTTGTATCTTGTCTGTTTACACCTTCCAGATGGGGCTTTTATCTTTTTTTCTGTACACACAGCACACACTTTTGCACAGGCTAATATTTTTTCTAGGGTGTGAAGCATTTTAGGGGTTGCTGTACCTGTGTACACTTCTCTTCCTGCCTGTACGCTTACAAGACAAAAATGTTGCTATCAGCTCATTCACCAAGTGTGATTCATATTTATACACGTACAGGCATGCATGCTAAGCAATTTGATTGTGTCAGAAAACAAATATCTTCTTTTTCCTTGTTATTATGCAATAGATTTATGGAGGCTGCAACACAAGCACTTTAGAGCGTTCAGGCAGGCAGGGGACATTTACTTTTTGAGTGCTTTGAAGCGTTAGGGTTGGCAAAGGGTTAAGGCAAAACATACATCATTAAATAAAAGAATTTTGTGAAACTATATTAGTATTCTTGTATGGTATATGCTTGCTTGATTTGTTTAGAAAACTGATAAAAGGTAAATCGACTGAAGTGACTGCTGCCAAAACATCATCCGATCAGCTGTTTAAGTCATGCATGCTGCTCAACATCAGCTCTTGCGATATAACGGAGACATCAAACACTTTTGTTGTAACAATTTACAATCCTCTGAGTCGGCAAGTGTCGAAAAATGTGCGGATACCGATACCTGGAAATGAGACGAATTTCATCGTCTACGATCCTTCAGGTATTGTTACAAATTAATAATACTGTATGTACAGTCAAACTTAGAAGTTATATCATCTCAGACGCAGCATAATCACAGCCAAAGGCCTAATTTAAACATGTCGAAAACCCCTGTTATAGCATTAACTAAATACTGCACTACACGGCTTAAGTGAGAAACATTTTGTAAAGTACAAGTGCATAAGAAAAAAAGCCTGTGAAATAGAAATAGATAAGGAAGTAGCCAGCCAGCAGATAAGTGTCATAAGAAATACTACTGCTAACAAAGGAAGACTCAGCGGTCAGCATGTGTTATTCTGCTTTAAAGCATAGTCGTTTTAAAGATTAAGCTGTATGTTTATTTTATCCCACTTACAGTTAAGCACAAATATATTGCAATTACACAATATTGTTCTCTTTCTAGACAAAAATAACTGGATTATTAATCACCTGATTTGCGATTTCTGTAATTATTACTGTATGTAAAAATAAGCATAAAGATGTAAATTACACAATTTTCTTCTCGATTGTCTTTTTAAATACGTACAATATTCTTCATAATTTTCAATATAATGTTAACTGTAATTTGCCAAAATGTCAACACAGGGCTAACTTTGTAAATTAGTAACTAACTTTGTAAGGTATGTGTGACTGGATTAAACTTATATCTTTTATATTTTATAGGAACTGAACTAACCTACCAGATTGTACCAATCCCCGCAGAAGTTCAGAAGATACCAGGACGGACTAGTACAGCCACGGTAGAGCTAGTGTTTGTAGCTGCTGATATTCCAGCTATGGGGTACAAATCCTATTTCGTTACTGACAGTAACTATGTTAATGATGTGAACAAAAGTAAAGAGCCAGTAAGTGTGATTTGATTTTAAACATTAATGTGATTAAATCCTAGACTTTTATAGGGATGTGCCATGATAAAACATGTCTTTTATTTAAAACATCTTATCACGATTTAACAGTAATTTTAAAAATAAGGTTACTATTTTTTTTAGTAAGGTTGTAAAATAGTAAGAAATGAAAAAAGTATGAAAAATAATTAAAATGTAATTGTTGAAAATTCAGTCTCTGATCCTACACCATTTTCTTCTAATTATATATTTTTGTCAATGTTTCAACCAATTTGTAAACACAGAAGGAAGACAAGTCTAACAAATATTAAATGTGTGTGTGTGTGTGTGTGTGTGTGTGTGTGTGTGTGTGTGTGTGTGTGTGTGTGTGTGTGTGTGTGTGTGTGTGTGTGTGTGTGTGTGTGTGTGTGTGTGTGTGTGTGTGTGTCAATTTATGCAGATTTTAATGACTATTGCACCAATAAAATCAGATTTTCAAAAAAATAAGAGGCAAATAGTTATGGATTTTTAAAGTTTTTAGCTGTTTGAAAAACGTATGATACATTTTGTTGGTAAGTAACTTTTCCAAGTTATTTATTGTTAAAATCAAGCATGACACAATAAAATCAGACAATGATTAACCACAAGTAGCAAAGGAAATGAGGTCCACCCTTACAGAACCCTACGTACAAGGGTAAAACTAAGGTACACTGGGAGGTAGCCAGATCTTTGTTTGATATAACATTAGGCCAGTGTCATTCATTCCATCAGAATGGATCGCTTTACACTTAGTCAAGCTATGTATAGTAAGGAATGTGTGTGTCTTGAGAAGATGTGTGAGAGTAGTATGAGCTAGAGGTACGGTGGGATCGCTAAGCCCATCAGCTGCTCACTTCAGCTGCCTCCGCCGGATTAACCAAAATTTCAAGTGTCTAATTTGAGTTATTTATGAAATATATCCTTTTAAATAAAAGATTACATCAATGACACCAAATGGATGTAGCACATGTGTATGGTTTTTTTAACGACTAAAAAACCTAGACCATTTAACCAATTCATATGATAAATTCAGAAAGCAGAGTAAACAAAAATACATCTTTATTTATATAAAAAACAGTATTAGAGTATGTTGTAATTTAGTTTTTGAAAATCATCCTGAAAATTTGCAGGACAACGTCGCAGAATTTATATAACCAAAATTTTATAAAAGTTTATAATACAATACAAATATGTTATTCGTCTTGTTCCCATAACATTTATGTAATTTTTATTGATCCTTTAGATACGAGGTTTGTCCAATAAATACGCGAACTGGTCGAATATGGTGGCCATTACGGAGAGTTAAGCCACGCCCACTGGCCTCACGTGTTGTCTGGGACCCAATGAGCCGTCAGTGCTTGGCAGAACGTTACGCCAGCGGATCTTGCGAGTAGAGTTATTTTTAGTTTTGCATTATTTTTTTGTTCGTCGATATGGAAATTGACCAATTCACTGAACAACGAATTAACATCAAGTTTTTGGTAAAGCTTGGTAAAAATTACCAAGAAATTGCTGAAATGTTGAGAGTTGTTTATGGTGATAATGCTATGAAAAAAACAGCCATTTTCAAGTGGATTAAGCGCTTCAAAGAAGGTCGAGAAGACGCCACGGATGATGCAAGAATTGGACGACCTTCAACCTCTTGTGTGCATGAAAACATTGATCGTGTGCGGCATCTTGTCCTTACTGATCGCCGAAAGACTGTCCGAATGATAGCTGAAGAACTAAATTTAGGAAAATCAACAGTGCACACAATCTTAACCGAGCATTTGGGCTTAAGAAAGGTTTGTGCGAAAATCGTGCCAAAACTGCTGACTCCGCATCAAAAGTTGAGAAGAGTCGAATGTGTTACTGACTGGAAAAATTCCATGGAAAATGATGTTGGATTCTTAAATAGGGTTATCACTGGTGATGAATCGTGGTTTTTCGAGTATGACCCCGAATCAAAATCGCAAAGCATGGAGTGGAAAGCAACAGGTGAAGCTCGAACAAAAAAATCAAGGAAAAGCCGATCAAAAATCAAAGTCATGCTCCTGGTTTTCTTTGATATCAAAGGTGTTGTTCATCATGAATTCCTTCCTGAGGAAAAACGGTAAATTCTGAGTTCTACCTTAACGCTTCTCAAGCGCTTTGAGAGATCGAAAGTGCGTCGTGTGCGACCACATTTGACTCAAAACAATGGATGGATTCTTCATCAAGACAATGCACCCGCACATTCGGCTTTGATTGTTTGCCAGTTTCTGGCTAAAAATTCAATCACTATCCTTGATCATCCCCTCTAATTATTCACCGGACCTCGCCCCCTGCGACTTTTTTCTATTCCCTAAATGCAAAAATGTGATGAGGGGACAGCATTGGGAAGATGTGGACACAATAAAACAAGAAAAGACGAGGAGACTGAAAAGCCTGACTTCCGAGGACTTCCAAGGGTGCTTTGAAGAGTGAAAAAGAAGATGGGATAAGTGCATAGCAGTGAATGGAGAGTATTTTGAAGGGGACAAAATCAATGTAGATGAAATTTTGTAAAATAAAGTTTTTATGACCTTAGTTCGCGTATTTATTGGACAAACCTCGTATTATGCTTAAACGTTAAACAATGCAACAATGATAAGACATTTTAATGACTAGGTCTTACCATGATAACTGTACTTTAACATATTAACGTTGTTTATTTTCAACATACTACAGTTTTATAGATTTTTAGCTCTAGCTTCCATAATAGATTTTTTTGTGAAAACAATCGAATGTGGGAAAGTTTGTATAATTTGTTTACAGCCTATACAGTTAAATCTCTCTATTGTGGTTCTCTTTATAATGGAAATCTCTTTATAATGGCAAAAGTTGTTCCTTCCCATTCCTATAATAAATATATGTATTGTAACTTTCTCTGTTGAAGCCAACAAAATTCTAGGAATCTTTCTGATGAAATATCTGCACACCCTTTTTTATTTTCTACCCTATTTCACATTATGCCAAAACTTTATTCGTGTTGAAAGCAGTGTGTAGTACATTAATTGAATCTAGTATTCTGTGACTATTACATTTTACTAGTGCATTATTTTTTTATAATTTTACGATACAGTACGTAATGAAGGAAATAGCTCCAAGAAAATTTGAAAGCCAGAATGTGAAGGAATTGGTGAAGTGGTTTTCAGCAAAATATTTCCTTTTTTCACAGTATTTTATTTATACAGTATTGTTTCATAAATATTATTTTTTAAAGACATCATATATGATATATATCATACATATACATCATATAGTTTTATTTCAATAAACTTTGCACTCAATACTTCAAATTAAAAATTTATTTTACACATAAATTTGTATAAGACATTTTACAAATAAAACACCATTTATATATATTTGATTGAGCTCTCTATAGCGGAAATCTCTTTATAGCAGTAAAAACTAACTTTCCCTTCAATGCTGCTACAGAGATATTGTACTGTATTTAACAATGCAATTTAAATGTTATGAAGTTTCTTATCTAGAAGTTACTATAATTATAAAATTATTTCCAACTTTTCACAATAACTTTTTATTTCTCATTTTCTAGCGCACAAGTGCAACTGAGTGTAAACAGGTTATATAAATCTATGTTCACAGGAGCCTACCGACTTCACAGTAAACGATCTTGACATAGAACAGTCCTTCTGGTGGTACAAGTCTTTCCCAGGTGCTTCAGGACAGCGTGCTTCTGGTGCATATGTTTTCAGACCTGCCGGAGCACCAACCAAAATTACCTTAACCAAAAGTAAAAGTTATACAGGTAATTTTACTTTTCTTAATAATCCTAATTAATTATTGATAGAAATAAAACTGTAAAAATCGTTAAGATTTAAAAAACACATCATAAAACAAGATTAACAGTATCAAATAAGATCGTCTTGAATTAAGAAAAACTTAATTAAAACCTTAATTTTTAGGACTATTCTGCTAAAGATTATTAATCTTTCTTATGTAGTAAGTTTCCATTCAAAAATGAGCTATTGGAGTGACCATTATGGTAATACACAGGCTTGAGACCTTGAAATGACTGTCTATTGTTAAAAATTTTATATTGCTTAACATCCATACTTTATGCCAGTTAGACTAATGAGGACAAGGGATCAGTGTTAACACTAAGGGAAAAGCAAAGGGAGTAACTACTGCTAGAACTATGAACCTTCTAGTTGTGCAACTTAGACACATTGTAAATCGACCAAGCCACACGCACACACACACACACACACACACACACACACACACACACACACACACACGCGCGCGTGCACACACAGACATACATATATATATATATATATATATATAAAATATTTAAGTGTTAGCACTCTAGCATTCGCAATAATTTTGAACTCATTTATTAAAAAACTGTGTTTTTATAAAAGTGAAACTTTTTACCAGCATGCAGGTACTTCACAGTGTCCACCAAGGACATTCTTTCGTAAGTCAAATTAGATGCTCTTGTTTAGATAAGACATTTAATTGTCTACATTGTAGATATACAAAGCAGATACATATATATAGAAATCATAGTTTTACATTTTATCCCCCACTCCGTTCTTGAAAATAATATGAGTTGCCCCTCCCCCTTAGTTTAAATCCTGGATACACCCTTAACAACGCTCATTTGTTATCACTATAACAACCATATTTTTATGTGTAAATTACTAAAACAACTTTTAATTGAAATTATTTGAGATTCACAGCTAGATCAGGAAAAATAGCAGTGGCTAATTTACGAAGACATTTTTTTCTAACGTCCATACTTAAAACAAGTTGGATAGATGTATATCCAATAAAATTGGGTAATTGTTATAATGCACAATGTAAAAACTTAGAATGTATTATTTCAAAAGATCTAATAGTATATAAACTAAAGACTTAAATTTGAGTATAACTTTTTAGCCGCCTCAGTGGCCTAGTTGATAGCGTACTGGGCTTTCACCCCGAGGACCCGGGTTCTATTCCCGGCCAGGGCTTGGCATTTTCATACGCTATAAATCACTCCATCATCTGCACCCAAGTGTGCACAATAGTCGGATGTGAAACACAAAAAAAAAAAAAAAAAATTGAGTATAACTTGTCGTAATTGCACCTTTTGAGATTGTATCAACTGAAAATGCAAAACATGCATGTGAAATTAAAATGACTTAAGGGAATAAACATTGATTGTGCTAACAATCGAACTTCAGAATTACCATCCATTACTTCGAATTATGATCCATTAAACTTTACACTATCAGTATGGCAGGAAATGGTCTGCAGATTGTATTATATGGTAATCAATCAACAAGTCATCTCCTGTCTTGTTAACAAATTTTTAAATCAATTTTCTTATTTTATTCAAATTCTCATTTTCAACTTGATTCAGTAGACTTTTGTTTGTGTGTTTTCTTGAAGAAGACTATTTTATAAAGAAGAAGAAAACATTATTCTGTTTGCTATTCTTTTTATTTAAGGTGACAAAATATGTTGTGACAGCCCTTCAACTGATTTATACTTAGCTGAAGATGTCGCCTATATATTTTTCAGGGCCCATAGTGGATGAAGTCCATCAAGTGTACAACGATTGGATTAGCCAAGTAATCCGCAAATACAAAGGAAGTAATACCATAGAATATCATTGGCTAATTGGACCTATACCTATCGAGTTAGTGTGCTTTTTATTTTATTGTTGATTTATATTCATTTAATTGATAACATATTGCACAAAAAACATATGTTCACTTACCAAACAATTAATATGTTTACCTCTGTCTAAAACCTCTGTCGTTAAAAGTTCAGTCAAATTCAATTTGTTTACAATATACAGGACCTATTTTTAAATATAAAACAATAACAAGTCATCATATTAAAGCCTCCATATTGTTATTAAATTAATTCAACTGCATTTAAGGGGCTTGGCACTTTCATAAGCTATAAATCATTCCTCTTGGGTCTGCATTAGCCCAAGTGTGCACAACAGTCGGACATTACACAAAAAAAATTTTTTTTTTAAATAAACTAACAACTTATTAAATTTACTTCACTAAACAAACATAATCATTAATCTTTACTATAAACTTCTTTATAAATATTTAAGCCAATATTTGAACTTCTTTGTAAATGTTTTTTTAAACAATAAAACAATTACTTCCCAAATCGACAAGTACAGTACAGATTATATCAGCATTTAATCAACTTTACCTTCATTTTTAAAACTGAAAAAGTGTAAGAATTGTTTAATAGTGAATTTCCATTGAAAAATGTTTTTAAAACAGTGCAAGATACAAAAATTATTTAATTTTACTTTTTGGAAATTTGCTTTCATTACGTCAGCAAGACAGCTGTGTGCAGTGATTATTTGTAATCACGTAAAATAAAAATAAAAATTATCACAGTGAATTGTAGAAGTAAATTTTATTTGTTTAGTGATAACAATGGAAAAGAAATAATAACCCGTTACACCATCAAGTCAGTAGCTTCAAATAAAATCTTTTATACTGATTCCAATGGTCGAGAAATGCTACAAAGAACAAGAGACTCACGGCCGAGTTATAAACTAGACGTAACAGAACCAGTCGCTGGCAATTATTATCCTGTCAACACAAGGATTATGATCAAGGACAATAATACACAAGTGTCGGTTATCACTGATAGATCTGAAGGAGGAGCCAGTATCACGGATGGACAAGTCGAACTAATGGTAAATTAATCACTTTAATTAACTACAGTCTAATTAACCTGTATCAGTCTTAATTGAACGAACAAGTTCTGGGTTTCAACTTGATTGTGACATTTGATTTGAGTGTTTCTTTGTTAAAATTTTAACCAAATGCATTGACTGAATCTTTTATAATTTGGTATACTGCCCGAATGAAATATGAGTAATATTGTTTCCCATGTACTTTTGTTTCAAGGTGATGGCCTCTGATTCAACGACGACGCGTGTATGCAGTTTTAGCCAAACACATCAACAGACTGTTTTGAAATTTGGTGTGAAAGTACCTTGTATAAAGCCCGAATTAAGTACGTGTAAGATTTCTTTTCATTTACTTCCATTTCAAGGTGATGGCCTCTGATTCAACGACGACGCGTGTATGCAGTTTTGGCCAAACACATCAACAGAATGTTTTGAAATTTGGTGCGAAAGTACCTTGTATAAAACCCGAATTAAGTATGTGTAAGATTTCTTTTCATTTACTTCCATTTCAAGGTGATGGCCTCTGATTCAACGATGACGCGTGTATGCAGTTTTAGCCAAACACCAACAGACTGTTTTGAAATTTGGTGCGAAAGTACCTTGTATAAAGCCTGAATTAAGTATGTGTAAGATTTCTTTTCATTTACTTCCATTTCAAGGTGATGGCCTCTGATTCAACGACGACGCGTGTATGCAGTTTTAGCCAAACACATCAACAGACTGTTTTGAAATTTGGTGCAAAAGTACCTTGTATAAAGCCCGAATTAAGTATGTGTAAGATTTCTTTTCATTTACTTCCGTTTCAAAGTTATGTGAGTGTAGTTGCTGATTATATTCTTTAATACTGTCTGAACTGCAAGACCTATCATAATTGTGACCACTTTATGGATAAAGAGCATAAAGTTTCCAGTAAAACTGGTTCAGTCACAATTTCCTAAATATTATGGTTACCAGTTAAACTGGCGGGAGAAGTTACGTGTCAGAGCGCTGTCGTGGAGAAGTGACCAGGCAAAAAATATACTGTGAGGTCTACTGTTTGTTAAAGCACTAGTTTATCAGTTACACTTATATTGTTTAATATGCTTTTAGTTGCACAGAAGAATTCTCCATGACGATGGTTTAGGAGTGGATGAAATTTTGAATGAGATGGCATTCGGCAAAGGACTTGTAGTTCGAGGAACACATTTAGTGACATCAGGAAGCCCTGTAAACCAATCAGCTGTAGATCGTTTCATGGTGCAAGAGCAAGTACTGTCTGCGTGGACATTTTTTACACCAACATCAATGACGTTTGTTCAATGGAAGCAAATGTACAATATGGAAGTAAGTACAAGACATAATAGTTTGTGTATTTATGTATTTACAGACCTATAACTATACAATTTAATCTAATTGTAAAAGAAAATTAAACAAACAGAAATATACCTAGGACATATATTACATACAATTTATGTAATTGTTTAGAAAAATGATTTTAAAAAAATATTTATAGAATGTTTCACCTAGTTAGGCTATACTATTAGTCTTTTCTTTATAGTATTGGAGTTTATATTTATTATTTTAGGTCAACAACGTAAACTCTGATTAGTATTTTCACTAATTAATTTTGATATACAAATTTACTCTTCCGATTAGGAAAAATTAAGTTAAGTACTATTGTATTTTCTCAATATACGAGGTGTCAAGTTTGGTGAAAAACTGGTTTTTAGTTGGATGTCTGCACACATTGCTGAAGACCAAACTGACCTATTTTAATGAAATTCAGCATGTAGGTTTGGTTCGCATAAATCTTGAAGCATTTTTTATTTTTAATTTTGCATATACAGTTTTTTCAAGCACTTTTTTGGTCAAAATTTGGAATTCCTCAAAATCCACACAAACAATTTTGATCAAATGTAATCCATAAGTACTAAAACAAAATGTATGTGTCGCTGGAGCCCCAAAAATTTGGTTCCTGTCATCTAAAAAAAAAGGATTAATTTTTCAAAATTAGTTCATCAGGATTTCTTCAAATTTCAGTTATAGGTTCATATTAGTACACATAATATGTAATATGCAGATATTACAAATATTTCAAAATAATCATTTGAAAAAAAATTAAAAACCCTCTCTACTTATCGGTTTTTTCATTTATTTTTAAACTGTAAATTTTTCTGTTACATTGATTTACATAACGATTAGTCACAGGAGCAAAATCTTGTGAACAGACTTTGAGAAATTAATTTCTTTTCTTTTCAGTTACCAAACTAGATTTTTTGAGTAAATAATTTTTGTAATTTTTTTTGCACCAATTATTTTTTTAGCATTCTGGGTTAAAGAAGGCTTTACCGAAGAATGTACAAATCACGACACTTGAACCATGGGAAGGTGACAGTTATTTGGTCAGATTGGAACACATAATGGAAAAAAATGACGATCCAAAATTGTCGAAGAGTGTTACTGTGAATTTAAAGGTAGGCCAGTGTTACTTATGTTGTAAAATGCATTAGAGACACTTATTATTCGCTTAACATTTAATTAGGTAATTGTGCTTGTCGCACAACCAAAAAGTACTACTGACAAATACTGTACTTACAAAAATGATAAAAACATTTGTAACAAATAGTGTGTTGGTTTAATTAATAATACTAATACATTGTCTTCGAATAATTTATTAACTCTCAATTTGCTCAGTTATATAATAAAAACGGTCAAGTTCCTATATTGACAGAAGTCCTGTTGTAATATTTACAAATTATTGGATCAATAAATAAACTCTGCCTTAAGTTAAACTTAAATTCTATAAACTTTAAGTAAAATTAAGTTATTCCAAACTTAAAATAAAATCTTAGAATTCTATTATAGAATGTAAGCAATAAAGTGATTTTTTTGGTTATTCTCTAAATAAAATGTTCTTTAACTTCCGCCTCACTTTCCGTTCACTGTTTTTTTGACAGCCCTCAATAAATAATCCGGCACTGTCAAGAGCCCCGGATTTGCGGGCTTTTATTGTACTATAATGAAATGTAAATTCTTAGTCAATTTTGATAAATTAATCAAAAAACTTCCCAATGTTCTGAAGTTAACGCTCTGACTTGTGTATTCCCTTTGGTCAAGCAGTGGCCCCTCCTCACAACCTTCCTTACTCCTTAACTTTTATTCAAAAACTGCTGCCCTAATGCCTCATTATTTATAACAGGGAATGTTCAGCAGTTTTATTCTTCTGGGCCTTTACTGCTTACCTTTTGACTTCGCACTTTCCTGTGTTAAAACAAAGATCTGTTTGCAAGTATTATCTCATGGAGGCTTTCATTTTTCCACAGCTAACAAGGTTACTCTTCCTGCTTTTGACTGCCCCAATTTGGACTGTCCAAGCATTCGGCTCTGCCCTCGCTCAAAGTGACTCAGCATCCCACTAGTCTAAGATTAAGTTTCTACCATCCTCTTTTCCTCATCTTATATGACTGACGATTTATTTTATCAAGAGCAGTGTATCTGTACAACCTGCAATCACCGAGCCAAATTCTATAGTTTTTTAATCCTTCAGGACTCTGAAATGATCCCATCACAAAACTTGATATTTTAAATAACCTGTTACAAAATACAGGTTACTGTATAAAGATATTTCTGTTGATAGAACAAGATTTTGAACTAATATTTTACCGTTTTGTTTTTAGGACCTATTTTCACCATTTGAAGTAGCATCAATCAAGGAGATGACCCTCGGTGCCAATCAATTACTTAAAGACATGAAACGTCTTGTTTGGAAAAAAGAATCTAAACATACAGGAAATGAAAAGAATTCTTTTAGCAAAGTACCTAAAATCAAATTATCTCCTATGGAAATACGAAGCTTTATCATTAAAGTTAATTTTAAATAAATATTTACTTTATAAGTAAGATTATTTTATAAAAAATGATTTATTAATAGAGAATAAAATAATAGAATAGAAAATTATAAATACTGTAGAGAAAATGTTCTTTAAACTGTATTAACTTAATCACAATTTATTATTTTTACCAAAAACAAACAATATTTTTTTTACCAGATGACTTCTTATCTCCTTAAACCTAGTGTGTGAGGTAAGACACTGGTATCACCATAAGCTTCTGTTGGTTGTAAGTTTCTGTGGTCTCCTACTGGTTTACAACCAGATTAATCAATGCAAAAGAAAAACGATCTGTACATTGGTAGATGAGGATCCACCTTCTTCAACGAAGTTGCACAAAATGAGTAATAAAATCAACATTTGCATGTTTTCATTACATGTGATTCTATCAATCAACCTTCTACTGATCAAAATAATACATTTCATGTCAAAACTGTGACAGCAAGGGGGAACCTAACTAGGAACGATTAACCGTTAAACTGTACCTGTAACACTTCCACAGGTGATTAGGTACAAAAGCATCTTATTTTAAAATCCCTAGAAAACATATTTCTGATATTTTAGCGCCATCAAATGTTCTTTCAGCGATACATACAAAAATCAATTTTTTGTTGAAGTTTTGTAATCTTTAGATCCGAGGCAGAAGAATCCGATTCGACCAGACAAATTCGGAGCTTCGCTGACTTCTAAAAAAGGTATACAGCGATACACCGGCTAACGGTCTAATTAAACAGAATGAAAAATAACCCGCACAACAGTTTAGGTTTCAAATAAAGGGCTTAAGATATTATAAGTGGTTTCATTTTGTTAAATTATTTCTAAGTAAAACTGTAAATATAGATCCCTATATTTACATTGTACTGAGTTAGAAACAAGCTTTTGACTGATGGACGTTTGGTTTTTATAGGGCAATAACTTCCATGATATTTCTTAGTTACCTGTCCACAGATTGCCCACTCCTAGTCCCTTTTCTGTCATCGTAACTAATTTTATTTAGCGTGTCATCAACTCTTTTACTGTGTGTTTGTTAGCCCATTAAAAAAATTAAACACTTATAAAATTATTGTGCTATATACTTTTGATTTTAAAATTTAACAAAACGTGCCTGTGTACGAGTTTCAAATTTTTGTTTAAATCCTGTTATCATTTTTTTTTTGGTGAATATTAATTAAATGTGTCCTAAAGAAGTTCTTGTGGTAGTGGAAGTAAAAGGCAAACTTTGACTACTGAAGTAAAAAAAGCTAGAGTATTGATCTGTCCTGTGTGTTTATATGTGTGACAATTACATTTGTTCAAATTTAGTTAAAAATAAGTATTCAGTTAAAATAAGTGACTTCTGTTCTGAGAATTTTCTTCATTCATTTTTGACATATTAATGGTGAGTAATCAATTATTTTTTCCTATGTAACAAATTCAAATGCTGACTCGCAGCTTGCACAGCAGTCTGCTCAGATTACAATTTTAGTTCTTGAACAAATTAAGACCGTTAACTGGGGTACCACTGTACTTTTAATAGGGGTCTGCTGGGCCCTGAATTTCATGGGTCGGGTCAATTGAAAAGCCTTGACTTCAGTTCAGGCCAAGTAAATATTAACTTTTATTTTTAGGCAATACGCAATATACATAAATATTTTCACTACCAAAATTCTTAATATACAAATAATAGAAAGAACAATTTAAATAATCATCGAAGGTCAAGTGTCTAACCACTTATAATCATTCTATTTGTTTTACTCGACAAAACCAATTGTTGACCTGTCAGTGAGTGCAGTATTATCAGTTAGTAGTTTTATTTGTGATGCTACAATGAGAAGGGACCAAGTGGACTGTGCATATTTATAAATATAGTTTCCTCGTTGGGCCCGAGTCAACACACTGACCAATCGAGCCCATATTATATCGGCTGTGGCAGCGGTATTTACACAACTTTTGCGCGCTTATATAATCAGCCCGTGACAGTCAGTGGATTAAATATAAAATGAAGAAAATTTTAATTCTATTTTTTTTTACATTTAACAATTTGGCCCGACCCGACCCGAAAAGCCAGAGTGCCGAAAAAAACCCCGACCCAAACTCGGCCCACAGACCCCTAATTTTTAAACATTATGTTGTGTGTCTGTGTGTACACACAAACCTTTTATATATACACACATACATATAAACCTAAAAAGAACAACAGATTATGCAGGCATTAGAAATAATACGCAGCATGAATAACTCCCCTGTTAATTTATTTCAATATTATACATACCTTAAAATGTTAACATAAACTCTATCGCATAAAGTATTACTAAATATAGTAAGAAACAAAAACATATCTACAAATCTTTAGAACAATTTATTGCGTAAACAAAGAATATATAAACTTTATAAATTTGTATTTAGCTTAGGGTCTACAAATAAATTCATTGAAAAATGACAAATATTTCATGGTAAATAATAAGTACATACCAAAAAGAAAGGTAAAACAATGCACATTTGTTTTCTGAAGTTAACACACTTTAAAGACTGTACATTTTTAAAATCTAATAATTCTTTTTGCGATTTATATTCCATAAGACAATGAATTTTTACAAGTAAGATTTGGCAAAGGAACTTTCAAAAGTACCATGGAGTTAATTAAATGATCAATAAAGTATATAAACATATGGAAGAATTTTCATTTTTTTTTAACTGCTGTTTCTAAATGCTACTATTAAATATAACAATGGCAAACAGTTAAAATGATAAAATCACAATTTAACTGTGTGACTTTTGAAAATATATAGTAAATATAAGAAATAAAAACGTCATACTATAGCACAAATATGTATAATTGATGCAAGTGATTCATTTCTTTATAAAATTATAGTTTGCTATTTATTCTAAACACTAGTCCAAACTCCGTCAGAAGTTGGATTCGCAAAGGCCACATTTTTCAATACGAAAGATATGTCTAAACATATTAAAAAAAAAAAATTACACAGCTAGGCCTATATGAAAACAAGATAAAAATGCACCATTCAATTACATCATCCACGGCCTAATAATAAAAAATATTTATTACAAATGAAAATATAACCATATTTGAGCCAAGATCAACAATAAAACTTCAACGGGAATTAGCAACAGGTTGTGTGGAAGCGCAATTAGGACGTTGACACAAAATTGTCCGTTATAAACTACACTAATAAAAAAAAAGACAGAATCATTTTGTTAACAATTTTGGAATGTAAAACAAAGATTAAAATAAACAATTACAAAAAAAAAGAAAATGTTAGAAACTCTGAGTAAAACAGATGAAATAAAGTATAAGGTGAATGAATTGATGAATAAAAAAAAAATCTTGTTTAGTTATTGTAATATTTGTAAAAAGTATAAACTGTTATAAAGTTTACAATTTTTAGAAAACACATAATAATTAATCACTATGTGGCTGAATAGAAATTGAATGAGGTTAACTGAAGATTACAGTTTACAATAAACCTCAGGTATATCTAAAGTTAGATTTCATAAGCGCAACATTGTTTCTGAAGTGTTTCGTAGGAATAATTATCGGAAAACTTTTACAAATTTCACAACTAACAGACAAAACACTTCCAGCAACAATAATTTACTTTAGATAAAAACCTAAATCTATAATACACGCTGGTCACAAAATAATTTCAGTCATTGTAAACCCAAATTTTTTTTTGTTTTCCTTGTCACTTCCAGGATTCCGTACTGTAAACAGTCCACTCAAAAAATACAACGCTGAAAATCTGATTATCTTTTTTCTCTAAAGAACCATTTTATAAAAATACTGATTCGATCAAACAATCATGATTACACTACCTAATAGAAATTTTTATTTACAACGCCTGGCCAAAAATTATGAATTTATTTTGGGTAAAAGGTTCGATACAACATCAAAAGGTGTCTACACTTTTTTAATTTGATTTACGCAAAAAAACATTTATACCAAATCGATTAAATTAATGGAATTATAATTTTTCCAAATATAATAAAAATAAGATTAACAGACTGGAGTTTATATTACAAAATGGCCACTAATTGTATACAATATACAATAGACCAGGGGATACCCTGTATATAAACGAGAATCTTTTACCCAATATAACTTAAACAATAAGTTTAAAGGTTTTATTTCTTATTAGAATACTTTTCTAAAATACTTTCAATAAATTAAAATAACTTGCACTTACAGTTGGTCTGATTTTACAGAAATAATTTGTTTTGAACAAAATATAATTTAATTACTTCATAATAATATGAAGTTTTTAAGTTAATGATTTATTAACTATGAATGAACGTTTATATATATATATATATATATATATATATATATATATATATATATATATATTCTAAATAAACTAAACCTTTAAAATTATTGACAAAAAACTTGGAATATTTAAATATTATAATAAACCATCAAACTTCCCCTGGAAAGTGGACGCAATGTTAAGGCTGGCTCTTGCGCCGCATGTAGTAAATCATTACGAGAATCAGATAATCAGTTCATTTACATATTCTCAAACTGGTCCACTCGCCGCTTAGTGTTGCCTTTGCGGATTTCTCGTAGTGTTTTATATTTATCACGACCTTGGCGTACGTTTTCACGGTGGATCTTATCCATGGCCGTTTCTTTTGTTTCATCTCGTGATTGTGCCAAATCTTGTTTTAACATCTAAACAGAAATAACAATTCGTAAATTTTAAAAATCCAATAGAAAATATAGGTTTTTTTGAAACATCTAGGTACGTGAAACAATTAATTTGTAATACTGTACATGAGTGTTTGTTATCTATAAGTTGCTAAACATTTTTACAGATCCGAACATACATGTCCCGCTTTATGAATTTAGTTGAGTATTCTTAAATATAAATGTAAAAATAAATTATTCACACAACATAATAACTAGAACTTTAACTAGCCTATTTACGTTACATATAACAAATAAAAATACTTTGACGAGCAGTACAATAAATTCAAAACAATATACATAACTTTGCTGTTACACTTAGTTTTTTATATTAATGAAGGAACTAGTCCTTGGTAAAACCAAGGACGAAAGAATAAGATTCCAAGATAAAACCAAAATAAGACCTAAACCTGTCATTTCGGAAGAGGAGAGGAAGAGAAGATCGGAAAGAATGAAGAGCTACTGGAAACAAAGAAAAGTACAGCGCGCAAGAAATTATTGATTCAGCGTACCCCAAAGAGGGTGAAACGAAAAGAAGAAGAAGAAGGAACTAGTACACAGTGTCACATAAATATGCTGTCCAATAACATCAAATACTGAAACTGAGATCAACTTTACACTACAAAAATTGTACTTAATTTGTTTATTAATAGGTTGTACTGTATAAAGGAGTTAACTTTCACACAGGAACTATTTACTACTTTTATAAAATCTCATTACTAACAAAGTATATACCTAAAATAAATTATTACAATTCTATTGATTCAACACCGCTGAACAATTTCAGAGTGAACAGTTTAGAAAACACTGAATTAGATGTATACCTCAGCAATAAACATACCTTGAGCTGATCTTGTAAACGCTCATTTCTTTCTGCAAGAGTACGCCGTTCTTCGACAGGATCGACAATGTGTTCGTCCGTTACCAAGTCACGAGAAACGTCACCATTGACCAGTTCATCGTTTTCATCGTGTTCATTTTCTTCGACGTGATGATGTTGCGGTGTTGTGGTAGCGGCTAATAGTAAAGCATCCGCTTCTAATTGTTTCTGTCGAGCGTTTTCAACTTCCTCCTGTAACGTACAAATATGGGAAATTAATAATTTCATACTATTTATTTAAATATTTAGGTATTTTCATAGATTACAATTTTAAGTGGGATATTCATATACAATATGTAATAAAAAAAGCTAGATACTTCTTATACTTGGAATGTAAATTGCATTACCTACCTACTACAGTTTTAGAAACTATTTATTATGCATATGTGTACAGTCTTATTAACTATGGTCTAATTATTTGGGGTGGTGAATATATATCGGAACATAAACTGCTTGTAAATAAATTTATTCAGTTGTTGAATGGCAATAATATTCCAACTTTCGAAGAGCTATATGCAGCCAAGCGTGTTATGTTCCACTATAAATACTCAAGTGCTACGTCTTTTTGTGACTCTACCAGCAGATCAAGAAATAAGGACAGTACATATCATAAACATAAAAAACCATATATGAAAGAATTTGTATATATGCTGCAATAAAATATTTTAATTTATTACCAAATGATCTAAAAGATCTAAAAGTGTCTGACAAGACAAAAAAGAAAATAGTTTGAAATACTTTAAGTATAATTTATAAGCAAACCATGAATGCATTTAAATTGTGAACCGGGCGTTTATTTTAGTGTAAATGTATTAAAGTTTTTTGTTTATTAAGTTTTTGTTGTTCTGTTATTAGGCTCCTGAGCACAGAGATGCACTTCCTCTCTCTTTGGGTATATATTTGTAACTCCTTATGGATACAAATATATATATATATGTGTGTGTGTGTGTGTGTATAAAGCCAATAATAAATAAATAAATATCTCAAGAGTTACAGTTATCCTTTCAAAAACTCTGACTTCACCACAAAATAGTTCACCGAACACCCAATGCAGTTCTTACTTAGGTTATACATGCCCCCGATAAAGCCTTCATATGATCACAAAAACAACAACTATGATGAAGCACAAATATATATATATATATATATATATATATATATATATATATATATATATATATATATATATATATATAAAGCCAATAATAATAAATAAATAAATATCTCAAGAGTTACAGTTATCTTTTCAGTGACTCGGACTTCACCGCAAAATAGTTCACCGAATGCCCAATGCAGTTCTTACTTAGGTTGTACAAGCCCCCGATAAAGCCTTCATATGATCACAAAAACCAACAACTATGATGAAGCACTTTCAAAACATGCACTTCTTATAACCCCAGACATGTCCAAGGATGTGCTGCTATCACTAAGGAATGCAACACTCCATTTAGGAATTCAGCAATACATTTAGCCTTTATTACAGTAAAGAATATGTTTCAGCTTCATTACATCTATTGTTTCTTTTGTGGCAGTTTTTATATTACTATGGTGGCAAAACAAAGGTTATATATATATATATATATATATATATATATATATATATATATATATATATATATATATATGTATGTATTTATATACCATAATGATTAAATAAAAAAATTTTTATACTACATTAGAAACCGGCATATCCGACCTGTGCCTGGTGAGCCATTGCTTCTATAAAAGTATCTACCTTACTAAATGCGTATTTGTTTCAAATAATGTCCCTAGTGTACATTTCACAAATAAAAAAGTCTTCTTATAACATTTACCTAATGCAATGAAGTGTCTACAACTTATACAGATAAGATGCACACACCAAGAGTTTTTATTTTGGTATTGTCTCTCTATTTGATAAACAGAGTATCATAATCATATAGACTCGATAAACAGGATATCGGCCTCTGTTACATCAAGTTCTAATGATGAAAATAGTATAGTTAATGCCAAAGTGTTATTTACTTCTTTCATCACTAAACATAACCTACAAATACCACGTGCTGATCATGCAGGAACAATTTTTTTGTACCATGTTTCCAGATTCAAAAATTTCAGCAAAACATGGATATGCCACTTCAGACTGCCAAGCAGGTTTTAGACAAACCTGATATACAACCTTTGTATCTTTATAACCTTACAATAGTAAGTGTGCAATATATTATGTAAAATCAATATGACCTAACCTAATTTGTTACAAACACAGCAGAGTCTGGATTAACTGCCGCCCTTTTAACGGTCAGTTTCTATTGACCATCACGTTAATTCCATTATCTGACATTTTAAAACAGTATTCCATAGATAAAGAATTTCTAGACAAAACAAAACACTGTAATTGGACATGACTTAATTACAGCACAGGCTAGAACAGCTGACACTAATTGTTATCTCAAGCAAATACTAATAATTAAAATGTAAAGGATCCCATCTTCTGGCAGAATGAAACAGAAACATTTCAAACAGTGTCAACACATTCAGACAGAACGCAATCATACTATTTACATGAATAATACTACACAGTGTATAAGTCGACCATGTAAAGTCACATGAGTTCCCTGTTATGTAAATACTTGTCAGGTTAAATATAGATAATTTACTGCATTGAAGACCTATGTGGGTAAAATTTGTACAATACATAAATAGGAAAATTAATAGTTTTACTACATTTTCCAAAATAATAATAATAAAACATTCTGTGCTATAGACAAAGTATAGTACATTATTTTTACAAATCGCCAAAAGTAAGGGTGGACTATTTGTGTTAATCATCTATTCTGTCATCCGCCACCCGAACAATCCAAGAATGACTGATAATCGAGACTTTCTGCCTTTTTTACTTCCTTTTTTCAAAATAATGCCAAAGATTTTACGATACATCACGTTTGTCATTCCGTAAACAATAACATGTAGGTCGACTTTGAATGACGATACGCTATCCCATTTACCAAATTCCTACCATAGGCCTATTTTCATTATGATATAATTTGTTTCTGCTAGACCAATTCCAAGGTTGGCACAAGACTACTGTACCATATATAATGTTTTTATGAAGTTGCATGTTTTACTTTATGATGCACTTAAACATGGTGTAGTACTAGATGTGTTTTGTTTTAAATAAATGTTTTGGTTCTTCTTACTATCCGATCTTTGCCTGGTTCCCGAGGGTGACGGAAAAACAAAGGGCTTCCACTGTGGAACTACCAGCGGCTGGTGGGAGTAAATGTTGCCTTTATTGTAGTAACCTTTATAATATTGTACATTGGAATTTTTGTTTTGAAAAAATGTTGATGTATCGTAGCGCAATGTCAACAAAAACAACTGTTATTTATTAATTGCATGCAAAATGATTAGTCTAATTAATACTAATATTTTGTCCAACTTGACATATTTATGTTCATGAATCGTATTGGCATTTATATTTATAATAACAGTATTCTTCTAATACATCAAAAGAACATCATAACAAATTATTATTTATTACTTATTATTATACAAAAATAAACAAATAGCCTAAAAATATAAAATTAAAAAATAATTTCTACATATCGCAAGTAGTTTACAAAGTAAAATAATTATGTTTTACTCACTTGTAAGTACATTACATAAAATCTTTTTTTCTGTCTGAAGTATCATTTTCGTAAATAATTTAATTACAAATACAACTGAACGTTCAGGATACCAATCGTTCAATTAATTTTACCTGTAATCGGCGAGTCTCCATGTCCTTGGCTTCCACTTCATCCTTAATGCGCAATACTTCGTCCTGTTTCGCTCTTATCTCCTCTTCCAGTTTAGCTCTTTCTGCTGCCTCCATATTCTTCGATTCTTCCAATCTTTCCATCATAGCTTGTAACTCGTTCTGTCTCTGTTCTAATTCATCCTTGGCCAGTTGGAGTTGACGTAGTTGTTCTTCTAATCGCCGAATCATGTCCTAAACATAAAAAAGTAATATATCAAGGAAATTCACTATATTAAAAAACTAAAATGTGTAACTTGAATTCAGTTTATCTTGTACTTGTTTTTTTGAGTTTTTGTAACTATGAAAGCTCTGGGAAATGTATCGTGTCATGTACTCCGTTTCTGACTGTACATAAACTGATGTGTAAGCAGGATCACAGTTCACTAACATTTGCGATGAACAGAGAAACAAATATCTTGTCTGTATTTAGTTTTTCACATTGAGAAAATGTAATTTTCATGAATTTTAGGTTACACTTCATAAACTCATGACTTTTTTCTTATTTTTTCTTTTTATAACACCATGGCTGACAACCAATATTATAAATAATATATTATTTATAATATATTAAAATAATATATTTAATTATTATTACTGTATTGTATTAAAACAAAGTTATTCAATATCACGAGTATCGATACTTTTCATCTTATAATATTGGAGTATCAATATTTTTTTCAGATATTGTATCGATACAAATAATTGTAACAAATGCAGCGGTCCTTTTACCCACAGACCACTTGTTTTCTTAGTGAGACTATTCTTTCATGAGTGCCAACTTTGACATGAAAATTTTCCCTCGCAGTTATAGACATGCAACCTTAATATCCATCAATTTGCAGCAAACTAAAAACATGAACAATGTAATTTTTATAATAAAAATTCTGATTATTAATGCCGCCTGTCTCGGTGATTTCAAAACAAAACTGTCTGCAGTTGGATTTATCTCCTTAAGGAATTAAGTTGTAGTTATGTCTACAAGGGAATGTTCCTCAACAGAGGTCTACACCCATACCTTCGCCTCAGCTAAGTCTTGTTGTCTCTTCTCTAGATCATCTTGCATGCTCTTCATCTTCTCTTCATACTCTTGTTGTTTCTTTTCTGCTTTTTCTCTTGCAGCGATTTCCAGTTGTAACTTCTCCCTAAATGGTAAACAATGAATTGCATTAATAATACTATAATGTTTGTTAAGTAAAATCAATATACAAGGGTCGTTCAGAAAGTAACAAATATTTGGATCTGATCAGCCGCTCAGTTCCCACCACTGCCGCTGCCATGTCGCTGACCTTCCCACTCCTCCGTGTCAGTCAAACAGCGAGCCGCTACAATCGTTAATTATTTATTTGTGCAACTTGTTATTGTTAAATGTGTGACAAAATTAACAATACTGCCAAGAGTGTCGTTTGTAGTGAAATACGCTCTTTAAATATAAAAAAATGTTCATCCAATCAAAATTTACATACAGTCCAATGGAATGGCATCATTCTAAAACTCATCAACACCAACAAAAAAAAAAACAAATTTTGAGCGCCAAGAAGGTTACAGCTAAAGTGTTTTTGGACTGAAAGGATGTCTTACTCATCAACTAAACCATGAAATACAATGTAAATGGCGTGCATTATTGTACAGTGATATTGTGCTTCTTCACAATAACATGTGTCCATGTTGCTTCATTGACGACGAACTTGCTTCAGCACTTTAAGTGGAAAGTTTTTGAACATCCACCTTATAGCCTGGACTTGATCCAGAGTCATTAACATCTTTTCCTGAAATTGAAGGATTTTTTTGAACGAAAACCAATATGGAAGTAACAATAAAATGAAAGTGTGTTAGTGAGTGGTTCAACAACTCAATGTACAGAAGGTATAGACAAGCTGGTGAAATACTACAACCAATGTTTAAATATGAACTGTGGCTATATAGAAAAACAGCTAAGTATCATGTACGTTATAAGTTATATTTCATTATCTTAACCATAAAAAAAAGTTCTTTACTTTCCGAATCCCCCTCATAATATACATTATCTATGACTGAATCCGAGTCCTTATAATTACCATGTACATTATAATATATAGTTTTGTTTCTTTTAAATAAAAAGAGATTTTTAGTTTTTAGAAATGAGGAACACATTTTAAAAAGTG
Source organism: Callitettix versicolor (assembly GCA_022606455.1). Classification (NCBI taxonomy): domain Eukaryota; kingdom Metazoa; phylum Arthropoda; class Insecta; order Hemiptera; family Cercopidae; genus Callitettix; species Callitettix versicolor. Next base: position 94,742,738 of record CM040183.1, on the reverse strand, counting down.
TGTACTAAGACTATAAATACTGTATTTCATCGATTCTAAGACGCACATTTTTTCCTATTCTAATACTCAAAAAAGTGCGTCTTGGAATCGATGGCGTTAAACATTTTGATATCAATCGAGTAATCCAAAATTACTTCTATTTTCATATTCCAAGAAATGAACCATTGTTAAATGAACAATAAAACAAACTACACAGCTGCAAGGTCTACGATTCTGTCAGTTTGTTTCCGATAGCCAATGAGTAACGAGTGTTTTTATTTAAACTTGTGTTGTCTGGTGAGTACTTGGTTGTTAAAAATCTAAAAGCAATGGAAGCAGCAGCATGTTAAGGGATAAATTTATTTACGGTTACAAGAAGTTGGTGTTATAGGTTTATGCAGCGTCAAGATGGCATCTCTGCAACTTCCATTTGTCATCACAATACTTAGGTTCAGTTTAGTACATTGAAGTATTTGATCATATATTTTCAAATAAGTATGGCAGGATATTTTTATTAAATTTGATTTTTTTAAAAACTTTGTCGCTTTGTAAAGTTCCTAAAAAATTATCTACAAAATACAGTGCTTAGAATCGATGAAATACGGTATTATACTAATTCATAAAAACAAAATTGTTAGTACTAATACTTACTTCAGTTTTGTTATAACAAACTGTTTACAAACAATTTGGATAATTAACTAAGAGTAGCGCAAACAGACTGACAGGAGAGTAAGTTTCTTCTAGTTGTTCACGATAGTTTACTCTACCATCGAAGATAACAACTCCACAGCACAAGTAACTTTACATACCTCTGCTGCTGTTTAGCCTGTTTCTCCTCCTTGGCCTGTGCCTTCATCTGCTGAACGTCAATCGTATCAGGCTTACGTCTGCGCATGTAAAGCTCATGGTTGCCCATGCAGAGTGCAAGGATCCGTTTGTTGATACGAACACGAGCAGCAAAAAACACAAAATCCGGAGCCTTCTTGTCAATGGGTTTAATTATGAACTTTCTGTCGTTGAAAGAAATGTTACGAATTTCTGACCATGGAAATCCTATTTTCGGAGTTAATCTGAAAAACAAATCGAAAATTGTGACTCAACTTAATAAATACTAGAAAGGAAAGGTGTTTGTGACAGGGATCGGTTGTCATCTGGCCAACACTTAACAAAAAAAAAGGCTGAGTTTAGATATTCACACTAAAATAAATGGCAAAACTTAACTGTATTTTATCGCGATAAGTATAGTAAAATGTATATTTTTCCTTTAAAGTAACATCTTTTCATAAAATAACTTTTATTAAGAAATTCAAAATGAAGTTTCACTACATCACTTTATAGAGTTAACAATGTAAGTCGCCTCAAAAGGACTAAAATTAACGATCTTTTGTTCAAATACTGAAGGCTTTGTTTATTAATGTTTTTAATATTGTCACTGTTACTGGAAAATCATCCGATCCTCAAAGATTTGTGACGACAAAAAAAAAAAAATTCACAAAATTGCATGTATCTTTTTCACTTCATTCTCATAACAGTGAATGAGGAACATCCCAATATTCATTACTTAATGTAAATTTTCAATTTAACTCAGGTTTACATTACATTATTTTGTTAATACAATCCTTATAATATAGTCCTTTTATTAAACATAAGCACAATGAACTTATTCCCCACCTCCACTGTTCGACATATGGTTTGTGTTAGGTAATTTTGGCCAAACGCAGTGAACGCATTTTTTTCGAAATTCAGTACAAAAATAGCCTGTAAAGCCCAAATGATGTACACTCAGATTTTATCCATTCGCTTCCTCTTCTCCCTTCACTGGTATTTGATTGTCTAATTAGTATGGTTTAAATAGTAGCTTTCCTTTTTTATCTGTTGCAAACTGGTACAAAATTAACTTGCAACTCAACGGTAACACTTTTTTATACGACTAATCTACAGTAGTATGAATGTCTAGTGCCCTTGGAACAGTGCTTTTATTTATAATACAGTTCATTCACAAAAGGTTAATGGTAAATAAATGGCTTACAGTAGAAACAAAAAACACTCTAAAATGTAGATCTGTAAGGGAAAATCTGTCCACAAAACTGTCATCCCAATTAAAAATTTAGCCCACAACCTTTTGATGTGAAGAATACAGTATTCGTTAAAATCAGAACTGTGGTAACTCCCTATTAGATGTTTCGCAAAAAATAATTCAGTCTGACCATGAATGTAACATTTAAAATGTTTCATTATTGTAACATAGCCACCAGACCACATATTCAAATGATTAGGATTATGACCTATTCTTCCCGTCAGTGGTCTATCCACTTACCTCATAAAGGCTACAGCGGTTTCAAAACTCTATCGTTTCATCTTCAGGCCGTTATACAAAATGTTAAATCCCTCGGTCAAGGTCGTCACAAAGTCAAACAAAACATTAAAACATACATCACAAACACTGAGCACAATTACACGTTAAAAATATTCATCATGAAATTCGGCTTGGTCAACCTACACACATGACTTGTACGTTATTACATTCCGGACTGCGGAGTCTTCATCATTCCACCGCGGTAGCCTTTATGAGGTGAGTGGATAGACCACTGATGGGAAGAATAGGTCATAATCCTAAACATTTAAAATGTTGTCTAACCTTTTTTTATTGAAACATCTCTGTTTGCCCTACATATACAGTACTAAAATCATTAAATTTTAATTTATAGACCAAAAATTGTAATTACAAAAACAAAGGGTTTTGTATTGCATGTATTAGACATGTCAGTATACTGGAAGTCTGTGAACACGAGAGTGAATGTGAACATGTTTGTGTGTTGTTAATTTAGAAATGATGTTTAAAGACCAAATTGTCCACAAAGACTGAAGAAACCGCCGATAAGAAAACCTATATATAAATATTGTATTTAAACACAAAATATGGTACTAAACACAAAATATGGTAAGATAAACAGAGTCAAGCACTTCAAATATCTGGGAGAAATTCTTGAACCCACAGGTGGCGAGAAGGCTGCGCAAAAGGTTCGGCTACTGAGAATGAAGAGGGCTCTCGGTATAACGCGTGATATCTACAATAAGAGATGTATGTCGACGCACACAAAAATCAGACACTACAACACAGTCATAAAACCGGAGGTATTATATGCAAGCGAGACGCTAGCACTCCACACAAAAGCTACCATGGAGGGTATTTTGAAGGAAGAACGCAAAATCTTGAGGAAGATCCTTGGCCCGAGATTAACAGAAGATGGATACAGGTTGCACTCCCGGAAGACCACAGAGAAGATATCGAACCTGGCAGCAGATATCAGAAGAAGGAGGCTTCGGTTCTATGGACACATCAGTAGACTCCCAACAACGAGACTTGCCAACAGAATCCTTAAGTATATACAAGGTGTCAAATCAACAACGTCGTGGATCGCACAAGTCAGAATAGACCTACATGACGCAGGAATAGACTCGACAAATGTTGAAGACAGACGCGCATACAGGAGAAAGATGCTCGGTTGGAAGGTCCCAGAGAATGAAATCCCAAAGAGAGCAGGGGTAAAATGGACGGAGGAGCGGAAGAGGATCCATGGGGACAGGATGAGGGAGGTGTGGAGGATTAGAAGGAACAAGACATGAGTCGGAGTGCTTTGCGTGATCCAACAGGGTCTATGCGCAGATAATAATAATAATATTGTATTTACGTTTAATAAAAAACCTGGAAGTTAAACCAGGCTCTTACTTTTTATTAATAACATAAGATTTAATTACTCAACTTACTTGTCATCCTTTTCGTAGATGTTTAAGCCTAACGCGTCGACGCCTAACCATAACTCGGTACCCTTTTTATTTCTGATCTCGAAATAATTGACTCCGTACATTTCAAGATCTTGAGCAATTTTCAGATATTCCATCATGGCATCTTCTCGCATCATTGCACGGTGTTCGTTCCACCAGGTGGTGATGCTCTGTTCCCACTCTTCTCTTGACATCTTGTGTTGATCCATAACTCTGTAAAAAAACACAGTCGTTGTAAAACATGTACGCAAAAATAATTAAAACTAATTGGCTTTCTCCTTTTTTAAAATCATAACTGATTTTCGCACTTATATTAGGAAATTGGCACAAGATTTAATTTTTGTAATATCCTTGGACATCTACTTAACTCAGCGAAATATACTCAACAAAGCCTAACGAAATGAATTATTTGTGTTTCCTTAAAAGTAAGACTGGATTTTATATTTTCTATGTTGTTCAAATTTTTAACAACTTCGCAGTGTTTCAGATCGTATATTTTTAATGTACGATTAAAACTAAATATATTAAACAAAGAAATACTGTCATCACCTTTGTGGAAGAAGACGATCGTTGGCCAGAAAGCCTGAGTTGTGTAAGGTCTTGATATAATCCCCATGGCGTGCTTGCACCGCGTACGATGCTAACAGTACAGACGTTTCTGGTGGACAATATATTTCATCGGAGAGGATGGCATTCTTTACCTGAACAATAATATTAACAGCATTACATTAGGATTATATACAACTGTGTTATGTTATTTACTGTTTAGTACCAAAAACAATAAAAAATAAATCAAAAATAATAACACAAATATGTTGGTGTTTTATACACAATATTTCCCAATAAGGTATTCCAATGTTAGGATGGCCACAACGTAAATTTGCATGAACCAAACTGGATGCAATTTTGTTGATTTAGTGTTAAAGATCTTAACATAAAAATATGATGTTATCTTTCATAGAAACAAAAGAGCAAGCGCATTCCATAATCATATACGGTAATGCATCTCTTTTTACTAACTCCACACTATGTTAAGGAAGTAAAAACGTTACTTCAATCAAGTAGCTGATGGCTGAATGAAAAAAGCAGCGACTTTATGGATTGGCTATCTTTAGATTACCGGACTTGACAGTTCTTCTGGTATACATACGAGGGTTTCATTTGTTAGCAGATGGTTTTCAATTTTATTATTCATTACATTACTTAAAACATATTTTGTTTCAAACAAAACTAAACAATTTATGTTTGTTACGTTAAAACTACATTGGTATACACTGTTTGAAAAGTAAACTTGTTATTATTTATTAACATTTTGTTTCCACAAAAGATAACCTCAAAATTGTACGGTAAACTTTTGAACGCTTCTACAGCAACTTGACAAAATTGCATCTAACATCATTCATGTAAATATTTTTAGTGGTCATCCGAACTCTGGAATACTTTTGTGAGACACATGGTTAAATACTGAAATTCATAGAAGCTTTTTAAAAGTACAAAAGATGCTACCTTTGTACGTATAAAACATATTCTTTAAAAAAATAAAAACGTGCATTGTAATAAGGGACACATTTTTCAATGTAGAAATGTTTTAAAACATTAAACCTACATGGGTGACTCACTGTAACACACACAAGGACACAGAAATGTGTAAGCCAGTTACTGTCTTAACATCTTTGCATGATGTTAGTGTTTCTCAAACTTGTTATTATAAAATCTTAAACAGTAAAAAGTCTATTTCGCAGAACTGACGTAAACTGTTTAGGCTGTTGCCGGTACTAGAGAAACAATTGTATCTTGAATAAATTGCCGTTCACAGATTAGAAATAACAAGTTTATTACTCTTCCACCAATAAGAATTGTGCAACCGCTATGAGTTCACTCTGCTGACATGTTTAAATAATTAATTAATCTTTCTGTGTGGGTTACACAAGTTTTATTACAAACCGTTTTCTTAAGGTAAATAGCCAGAGATGATTTAATATAACCCAACCCAAAAACAACTCATTTGTCCAAAATTTTGGAAATGGGTACATTTTTAATGTTGTTGAATGTTGTACACTATTTTATTAAAGTGTATTTATACTACAAGTGGCATAATGCACTATGAGACAGGGTCTGTTTTAAATTTTCTAATAATTTTTGTGTTGTACTTTTTACATTTGTATCTTTAAAAATGAAAAATATTTTTTTTAAAATTGAAAAAGAATTTCACATTCCCATATACAAGACATTTAAAGTAATATATCAAATACAATTATATTTTAATTCTGAACATTACAGAACTGTAACATACAATACATTTAAAGTTATTATTTTAGTCGTCTCGGTGGCCTAGTTGATAGCGTACTGGGCTTTCACCCAGAGGACCCGGGTTTGATTCCCGGCCAGGGCTTGGCATTTTCATACGCTATAAATCATCCTGTCTGCATTAGCCCAAGTGTGCACAATAGTCGGACGTTAAAAAAAAAAAAAAAATTTAAGTTATTTATTTTTAACGACAAAGTACATTTAATTAGATACAGTTTTATTCTGAAATTTATAAACCTTGATTCACTACGTAGCCCAGGGAAAAAATAAATTTGTATTAAAAAAATTAAAGTAGGTTTTTAGACGTAGACAGAAATTTTAAATCTTTTGTTATAATCGTTTAGTTAGTCTCTAATCATATTAATTAGACTAAGTAACAACAAGGAACTCCAAGAGATGCTAAAGGTAAACGGCACAGTAGTGCGAAAGAAGAGACTGTCATTCAAAAGACACTTGAACAGAATGTAATGATGTAAAACAGACTATCACGAGTTTAGGAAGATGCGGGAGACCCATTACTAATCTGTGATAGAACATGGTACATTGCCTAATTATCAGTGATAATTTACAAAAATAAATCTAACCCACGAATAAAAAAGTTCACAGAGTAGTGAAAGAAAGTAAAGTAGAAGATGAAAGGAATGATAGATACGGGTTCAGACAAAAAGTATCAGATTTTTTGTTGTTGTTATTTTAAGGCGAAAAGCACAATGTGGCTATTATCGCCTATCTAAACGTAAGTGTGAGTGTAAAGTGTTAACGTCGTAAGTCTAGTGTTGTAAGTGTAAGTGTGTGTTAGACTCGGGTACCGCGATAGTGAAAGATATAATAAAAGAGGAGAGAAAACAGTCGATTATTACCGTCACAGAGAAACAAAAGGACGATGGAATTCCGACAAAAGAAACTTGACGTTATGTAATTGTACTGTATTATAGTATACAAAAAAAAAAATTGTTGTTTTTTTAAACAATTACTAAGTGATAGAACCATCGCCCACCTGTAAATAGAAAAGCCTAAGCGTAATATCCTGGATGAGTTCTTCTGCTACGTCTTCGGGGTAAAATTTGGCACGGAACTTAAACTGAAGAGGATTCTCTTTCTTGACATCTTGGCTCATCACCTGCAACAAACATTCAGAAGTGTGTTAACACACCACCTTTCAGATAACACAATTTGAAAACAAAGCCACATTTATCAATCATAAACAACATAACAAACGCGACAAGTCTATTTATGAACTGGATTTGTTTTTAAATATTATTATTACTTAATACGCAAAACACTTTCGTTTATTTATTAAACCTTAGGCAGCAATTCCTACTGTACATTCGACTAAATGAATAAATTCATTAAAATACAGTATAAAGTATGTGCTTACTGTACAGTACAGAGGGGAGCCACACTCCAGTTTCGATACGACTGCTAAAAGGTGTTTAAAAATGTTATGTTTGCAAATATTTATTACCTAGAAAACTTGGTGATTAATACTTTTTTTTGAAAAAATTGAGTATAACTGAACTGGGTTATAAACATTTCTTGGAAATATTTTGGAGAACACCAAGACTGTTCCCTTGGAGGTTTTTGGAACACAAAATATCAGGAACTTACTCTAACTGTTCAAAATGTAAAAAATATATCATATATAAGTAAAATAAATACATTTCAATAAAACAGCAATAACAAAAGAAACTGAAAAAATAAACAACAAAAATAAAAACACAGCTAAAAGTAGGCTAATATAAAAACAAAACAATACTAAGACATACAAACAACATCAACAGCAAGGAGCGCAAGACAAAAGCAGAAACGCAAAAACTGAACTTACCCAAGACGTCAAACTGGACTGCCAGATGACAGAAAAGCATGTAGTCAATAAGACAAAAGTAAGACCAAGATTAACACATTTGTTATTAAACAGACAAATAATATATCAAATTTTGGTTAAAATAATGTTTTATATATATATTTCGAACACAGTAATTGAACAATGTATGACGAATTAATTCAGGACAAAGGATAAGTAATAATAATATATACCAAATTAAAATGTCTATAGTACTTATACAATTGATTTGCTTTATTCAGTACTTTTGGGTCAAGAAAAGCACTTGCTTTTCTTGTGGTCAAAACACACACATTTTATTTTACATGAAAATATGTTTCCAAATTATTATTCGCTCGCTGACATAATGGGAGCGAATTTCAAAAACTAACCGTAACAGATACAAAAAATAGTCAACCATTCTGCTCTGTTCTAGCGATACTGAATTTTCACTCTCTAATAAAACCTGTTCCAATTTATCTTCACCTGACATTAACGTGCCACTATCACTACATTCCTCCCCCTTAAATATTTAAACCAGAAATACTGAACAAAACTGCCGCTTATTAATTTATGATTTGCCATTTGCTCAAGAATCATGTGGCTGAAGATCCACTAAAAATACGATAAATCAAGGAACAAGGATGGCCACTTCCTGTATGACAAACCACTGATATTTCCCCAGGATCAAGATAAGATAATAGAAATATATATTATAACACAGATTAATAATTAAGAATACAAAATTTATACGAAACCATCCATACACACATACTTACAATCATCATTCAAGAAAACTAATTCATGTAACGTTACAACTCTAACAAATACCAACAACATAATGTACATTATAAATAACAAGTTTGAAAAATAATAACGTATTTGAGAATAAAAAGGGCCAATCTACCTCTATGAAGAATAAAACAGATTTTCTTCAGGATCCTTTCGTCAAAAGACTTGCCTTGTTAGTTTGTGACAATTACTAGTGACGTAACTGACTGACCAATTTCGATGAATATCTGGTATGTGTTTTGCATATTTTGTTGTAAAAGCCAATACTCCGATAACAATAGAATATCGAGTATACCTAGTATTCTTTCCTTGATACTTTTACTAATATCAATACTATTAATAACGTATCGGTAAATTATTTTTTTAAAGCTTAAACGACAGTATTGCTGGTCCTAGGCAGGTTCGAACCTTTTGAGACCTCTCACGCAAAAGGTGCCAACTGAGATAACTAAAGTATTATGTATGCTGTAAAAATGTGTAACTTGATCTATCTAGTCGTCCCATGCAACCTATTCATGACTCACAAACCTTACTGGTAAGAAATTAGGTTATGTTCAAATTATAATTACCGTGACTTATTTTCATTCATTACTTTTGGCATGTCCATACACTGTTTTGTATTATTTGTATGAATTTTCATTTATTAATTTTAATACGTATGCTTCCATTTTACAATTTTTGCCTTCTGTGTGTAAAATTGGATTTATGTATATTCATTTATTGTTTTTAGTGTACAATTATATTATATCTGGTATATTTTCTTATTTTATTGTTTTACTTGAAACTCAAAATAAACAGACACTGTAAATAACATATCAAATTTCTTTGATGTTTGTTTCCCTCTTTGGGTACTTATTATTATCAATAAATTCTTTTCAATTTTCTCGCAGTATCCATACTTTGTCCCATACCAGTATCTAGTAAAAGTATCGATATTTATAACATGTCATCCCTATATCTGGAGCTGTTCCTAGTTGCCTAGCGCCTAAGATTTTTTTAATCACTGCTCTACACTCTGTAGATACAAACAGTACTCGAATACAAGTAAGCAAGTTGGGTACTAAAACATCAGTATAGTACCGAAGTCGCTTTCAGTGAACTTGTTTTCCTTGCCGATACTGTACGAAAGTAAAAAAAGTTAATCCGGTCAAGAGAGAACCAGTCCCAGTCCCCAGTCGGATGTGTCGTGACGTCATGGCCGGATGACGTAATTTCAATTTAGGGTACATCTGCGCCTGCGCTTCCCGCCACAAACTGCAAGCCTGTTTCATTTCGCGAGGCCCTTTGACATTCTCTTCTCCACATGCGTCATCTTCAACATCCGCCAGCGCTTTGATAATTTACATTCCATCTTTCTTAGTTTAGTTAAGCACTGTCCGCGATATGCCAGGCTATTTTTTATTTGTACTTCTTAGTATTTAGAATATTATACTCATGTCTATAGCCTACCTCCACATCAGCCAAATCTACCGGTTCCATTAGCTAGAACCTGTTCGTTACCCAGCAAAATATTGTTTGTACATACGTTTGAAAATCTTGATCAATTTAAAAATTGTTTTCGATTTGTTCAAAATCGTTGGAACCTATTTTGAGATATTTAATTTTTAAGTCTGACAAAAAAGGGGTTTAATAGTTTTGTTTTTGTTTGAAAAATTATAAAATGATCCCTAGACGGTCAAATCATACCTGCATACTAAATGTCATTGACATGTGCATTTATGTGCACAGACGTACGTCAAAAAATAAATAAATAAAATATTAAGTTTAACGCCGCCGCCGGACGTATTCCGTAAGCCTACACTGTTGGCAGCTAAACGGGCACAGCGCTATCTATGTCAACTACATCACAGAAAAACTAGATCAGACCAATAGCGTTAATTATTTCATTATTTCCAAATAACTAGCCGCCATTACATCGATTACCGTAAACATTCATTAGCCATGTAAATTTATATAATGGTACGGCGTTTATAATTATAAACTTGGCATTCAAGCATCGTGAATTTCACTATTAATGCTTTCCAAGAACAAATCCCGAGTGAAAATATTCAGTCTTAAAAAGTGCAACCGTTTCAGCAAATATTAAAAAGCTTAAGCGTCCTCGATAGTGTTCCCACTGAATATATAACCCTTATGGTAAATATGTGAGCACTAGTTTCTGGTGACAACTCGACGCAGTGTGTTTAACTACAATTAAACAGACAATAGTACTATCTATTTTCTTAAAAGTCTTCCACCCCTGTCTCTGCAGCAATCGTAGCGGAAAATAGTCCAACTACTTGGATTTTAATCTCTGATATCGAATACTATTTTTATAGTGGCGGCTGTACTTCTAGTCCGTTTACATTCAGTAGTGTTACTGAAGGACTGGGACGAGGCTTTGGTGAAGTAATATTTCACAAGGCTCTCGTTTAATTTTTTTTTTTTTTTTTTGTTTAACGTCCGACTATTGTGCACACTTGGGCTAATAAAGCTCTCGTTTAAACGATATTTAGGAACTGTTACTGAGGTTACTTATTGGCGTCACGTGTAGGGCTCTTAGTGAGTTTCTAATGGAAAAATGAGCGGCCTTCATCTTGGCAAAAGTGAGCTACTAGAGCGGCCTTCATCTTGACAAAATGAGCTACTAGAGCGGCCTTCATCTTGGCAAAAGTGAGCTACTAGAGCGGCCTTCATCTTGGCAAAAGTGAGCTACTAGAGCGGCCTTCATCTTGACAAAATGAGCTACTAGAGCGGCCTTCATCTTGGCAAAATGAGCTACTAGAGCGGCCTTCATCTTGGCAAAATGAGCTACTAGAGCGGCCTTCATCTTGGCAAAAGTGAGCTACTAGAGCGGCCTTCATCTTGACAAAATGAGCTACTAGAGCGGCCTTCATCTTGGCAAAATGAGCTACTAGAGCGGCCTTCATCTTGGCAAAATGAGCTACTAGAGCGACCTTCATCTTGGCAAAATGAGCTACTAGAGCGGCCTTCATCTTGACAAAATGAGCTACTAGAGCGGCCTTCCATCTTGGCAAAAATGAGCTACTAGAGCGGCCTTCATCTTGACAAAATGAGCTCAAACCAGATTTGCGTATCAAATTTCATAAAAATCGGTCTATCAGTTTGGTCACAGCGGAATGGTTACTATGGATTTCTCGCGCGTGTTCTTGGAAGCAAGAAGGCCGTCGTATTCAGGTCCAGAAGGCCGTGGCATTCTGGTTGTGACTTGGGCAGATGATATCATGTAACAAGATTTCCGACGGTTACCAGTTCCTTGTATCTAACACACACACACATCCTATGATGCAACAAGAGATTCTCAGAAATAAAATATTGTGTTACTCTTTGCTTAAGGGCAACTGGTGTATACAACACACAAACCTGTTGGTAACCGGGCTTAGCCGACCTTCCCAGGATCGAACCAGCTTGATTTTCGATCAATGTAGGCCTACCAATTTATTGTAATTACTTTTTTAAAAAATCTATTAATCGATTAAAATTAAAATTAATTGAAATTTTAATTAAAAATTAATCGATAAAAAATTAATTATTCTATTAAAAAAAATGAATCGAATTTATTAAAAAATCGATTCAGTAACTTAATATAGTTTTGGTTGCTTTCTTCAAAAACAAAAGCAAACTGATACTAAGCAAAAAGAACACTAAACCTGGCAGTATGCCAACAGTTACTTGCCTGGCCACCGCTTCACGACAGCGCTCGCTGCTCTATCCGTCAACCTAACCCGTAACGTTCAAGCGGACCAATTTTACCGGAAATTTTATGCTCTTTATCCGTGAACCGGTCAAAATTATGTTAGCTCTTTCCGGTCAGCCGTTATTACAGGAAATAGCCAGCGACTGTACTCGTCATCGGTAATTCCCCGGCCGCCATCTTGAAATAAAAGTGAATGGGAAGAATCTTACACATAGTTCAGGCTTTATACAAAATAAATCCGTACCAAATTTCAAAACAATCGGACAATGCGTTTGTCCAAAACTGCGTAACCAAATGCGCCGAACGGTCGAGTTGAAGCAGAGCTCGCTTCGCTCGGCCAAGTGAAACGGACTTTCTCACCACATGAAATATAAAATTTGATGACTGTGAAAATATATGTACTGACATTTTGGTGGGTCAGACTCCACGAATACAAGAATGTGTTTCTACTTCGGGATGTCAGTCCGATGCATACTGTTATAGGCTACAGAACACGGACTTTGTGATTTCACTTAAAACGTAGCGCTCGAGTGCCACAAAAACCCAAAAATCGGAGTCGGCCGCTATCGAAAGAAGTACAATATTCGGCCAAATTCTCAAAATCGATTGGTCAGATTTTATCACACGACTGTAGCAAATTTGAAATGAACTAAATAAATTAAAAATCGGGTATTTTCGGTTCACTTAGCCACCTCAAATTCCTTGCAATGTATTCAAAATTTTAGCGATTTTGAGAAATTCCAGCGATTTCGGGTTTTCTGTTTGTACCTCACAAACGGACGTATTTAATTTGAGAAAGTTCGTGCGTTGTTTTAAATGTACACCAGTCAGCCGGTAATATAATGGCCACACCTTGAGAAAGTCCCGGCTAATGGAACTTTTAATGAAAGCAATCGCATGAAGAATTATTACAGTTTAATCAACGCAGCATTGTCCTCTTGCAGTAATCTTAAATAATACCCAATCTGAAATCCTTCAGTACAATATTTTGAAACAATCCAGTGTCCTGTACTTTGCACACTTAATATTTCTTAGATTCTTCATCTGCCCCAGAGAGGCTCTCTTGGAAGTTGAATCATCCAACCAATCGCCACCCCTCCTACAAAATTGCATAAATCCGCCAGTGCTATAGGTCCTTTCTGTATAATTATTACTGTACCAAACGGAAATTTTGGTAACAAATAAATAAAGATAATTTTGTTATACGTTACTAATTAACACAAACAATAGTGCATCTCTTCCTTCCGTTCATCTTATTTAATGGAATCTATAATTACTCGAAATCGGTTTGAACAAAATTGTTTTCAATAACTGTTGTCGACTGAGCGAGATCTCTGTTACACCTCGACCGTTCGGAATTTGGTGATGGTGTGTGTGGTGTGTGTGTGTGTGTGTGTGTGTCTCTCTCTCTCTCTCTCTCTCTCTCTCTCTGTGTGTGTGTGTGTGTGTGTGTGTGTGTGTGTGTGTGTGTGTGTGTGTGTGTGTGTGTGTGTGTGTGTGTGTGTGTGTGTGTGTGTGTGTGTGTGTGTGTGTGTGTGTGTGTGTGTGTGTGTGTGTGTGTGTGTGTGTGTGTGTGTGTGTGTGTGTGTGTGTGTGTGTGTGTGTGTGTGTGTGTGTGTGTGTGTGTGCACGGTGTGTGTGTGTGTGTGTGCACGGTGTGTGTGTGTGTGTGTGTGTGTGTGTGTGTGTGTGTGTATGGTGTGTGTGTGTGTGTGTGTGTGTGTGTGTGTGTGTGTGTGTATGTGTGTGTAGTGTGCGCGCGCAAGCCCCGAACGACGTATGTGCAAGATTTTTTTCACTCACTTCCGTTTCAAGACGACGGCCTTTGATTAAACTCGGCCACGTGTAACGCACAAAATGTCCAATACCAACTGGTCCCGGAACGTTTCCCCTTAGTATTACTGTTACCGGTTGAACTGGCGGAGGGCGGAGGTTGCCAGCGCGACAATACAAGGCATTCATCTCCGTACAAAAAGTTAAATTAATCTAACAAAAAAATTTTTTAATTAAGACATATTGTATCCATACAGATAACAAATGGAATTCGACGACCGAGATAACCACAAGGAAATAGTGTCTGGTAAAACCGGACCGTCCAGGAAAAGACATAAAAAATGGAAACCAATTAATTTTACACTCCACTCAGAAGTCTTGTAAATATCACAACCTATAATACATGACATTAAAACATTATAAGCGGAATGTGGTTAGATTTTTACATTGTTTCTATTATTTCTGTGTGACACTTGTACATCTTTTAAAAGTAAAAAAAAATACAAAATGTAAAAAACTATTTACATCCCGCACACAAATGGGATCAAACATAATTTTATCTTAACAATTAGCGGAGTAACACGTACCTGTAATTAACATCAGTTTTATAGGAAGCAAATTCAATATGGCCAACAGTTATGGACGATTTTCAATTACTAAGAGTTTTTAAACAAAATAAAAACCGCTTAACACATTTTACAGACACTGACAGGACAAACAAAAACCATTTTTTTAGTCAAACCTTAAAACGGGAAACAAAATATTAATATCAGAAATTCTTTTGTTGACAGTACATACTGTACTGTACTTCATTAAATGAAAGCTCGACAGATTTTGATTAAACTGTAAAATTTAATTTTTTTAAACGCTATGTGTTGTGATTCTACATGTACAATTAAACTTTCAGCAAAACAAGTCAAGCTGTTTTTGAGAAACTGGATTTTTCTACGTTTAACCTGAACTGTCGAGTATGTAGGCTAATATATCCCTCTACAGATGGGGAAACGATTTTCAAAAAAATCGATAATAAAATATAAACTGATAAATTGTGAAATCGATCCACGGTGAAAATATTCTATAGTAAAAACATTAGAGAAATGCGTTGGTTTTTTAAATTATCAAATCAGTGGTAAGCCCTATCTTACTTTGATAAAAACACTTCCTACATAGCCTATACATAGGAAACAACTACCAACTGTGCAAAAACAAATACACTAAACTACGTCAGGAAAGTTGGCATTACTTCTTACCCAATCGTCGGACCTTTCTTCGGAAGGTGATTTCTTCAACGTCTTCACTATCCTTTTCACTACGTTATCCGGCTTTAGCAGCGTGCGGGGAAACAACAGACATTTTATACAAAAAATAACACTGGTTTAGGCTACACAAATTTCACGATACAATATTTTTCAACAATACAGTTTTTCATTGTTACATTATTAGCGACAAAATTGAATAAAGTTCTGATAAGGATAATATCGAGGTCAAGCTACTAGCAAAGCTGAAAACATCCACCGCTGTGTGATCTTCCGAACCTCAATTTAACTGTTGCAATTGATGACATATTTTCTATAAAAATAGGTAAAATATAGTTAAAAAATATGTTATGCTCTTTGCAATTACCGTATACGAATCCCTAAAAGCAGACGGAGCAGAGTTGAACCGCGAAGCGGGCAAGGGTTTCCCCAGTTTAAATTAAAACATTCCATTACCAGATCACCGCTTACTTGACCATACGTCTCGGTAATCGTTTATTATTTCCATCGCATAACATTTTCCGACGCCATCTTGAAATGTAGCCAATTAAACATCGAATTATTAACATCAAGCACACTACAAAACGGCCTCCTAAGAGCACAATGGGACAGAGAGGAAATGTGTGAGAGTGAGGTCGAGTACCAACTCTCTCCCTCTTCTGCCTTCACTATCGCTGAGTAGTAACAGTGTTGGAGGGAGCTGAAGGGGGAATTCCCCAACATGCGCGAGATCACGAATATACTCCGTTGAGTATTCAACCTATTCGCATTGTGACCTTGAGTCAACCAATCGGTGTAGAACAAGGTTGCCACATTACTTCCCAGCTACAAACTGAACAATGTCGGTTCGAGGCTACTATCGTGACAACACCGCGCTCTCCCGCTTGACCTTCTGCGAACTAGACTAGGTCCAGGGGGATGACCGTTTCCTATCAGAATGAAAGGATATACTAAATAAATTATACGTAAAATTTTGTGTGTAGTTAAGGCGAGGTGAAGGAGGGGGCTATTTTCTGAAAACATTAGGCTCTCGCACGGCTACGTTTTTGGTGCGGTTAGTAGTAAGGGTACCACGCGTACAGACAGCCTGTTAAATGTTTTAAAAGCCCCTCACTTAAAAGCTTATCGTAATTAACGCAAGTTCTATCTACTGTACTCCGTATTACCATAGGCAAATTAATTCACAGCCTACCATATCGCAAATTAAACAAGAATTATTCAGTAACACGCCCGAAGTGAATTCATGTTTTGGAATAACTTCCACGACCAGTAAAACAAAACAAAGAACATTTATTTGCTCCGTAGATAACGTGATACGCCTCAAACGAAAACACTCGCTCATATAACTCATAGCGCCAACTAAAGTTTGTCAAAAGCGAAAATACACATTGAAAGAATAAAACTTGAATGCTTATCTATCCTCGGATTCTTTGCAAAACCGGCACAGGCTAGCGGCGCACAGGGTGATTACAAATAAATGTGATTAAGTGCATTTAAAATCTAGCATTATACTTGCAACGACAAGAAGAACCTGACAATATATTTTGAACTAGCAAAATTGCAAGGACACCAATAAAGTACGGTTCTTGCCTTAAAACAGTAACGATGCAAAAGTGGAAAAATATTTGATGAGATGGCTTTGTATGCAAGGAGGCTAATAGATAAAACTGTAGATGAAATGGATCCTTGCACGGAACTAGCAACATTGAAAATAACCAGTACATAACGGAGCAGATTAGGTGGATCTTCGCTTCAATTTTGCAACGTTGCAAAGCCCCAAAAAGGAAAAAATAGGTGTTTTTGCATTAAACTTGTATTATTGCAATGATCTAATAGATAACGGAAAATTAGATGTTTGTTGTATTAAACTTGTGACTGCAAAGATGTAGTAGATAACGGAAGATAAGTTGGCTTTTTGCATTACACTTGTAACTGCAAAGATCCATCAGATAACGGAAGATTAGATGGCTTTTTGCATTACACTTGTAACACTGCAAAGATCCATCAGATAACGGAAGATAAATTAGCTTTTTGCATTACACTTGTAACACTGCAAAGATCCATCAGATAACGGAAGATAAGTTAGCTTTTTGCATTACACTTGTAACACTGCAAAGATCCATCAGATAACGGAAGATTAGTTGGCTTTTTGCATTACACTTGTAACACTGCAAAGATCCATCAGATAACGGAAGACTAGTTAGCTTTTTGCATTACACTTGTAACACTGCAAAGATCCAGTAGATAACGGAAGATTAGTTGGCTTTTTGCATTACACTTGTAACACTGCAAAGATCCATCAGATAACGGAAGATTAGATGGCTTTTTGCATTACACTTGTAACTGCAAAGATCCATCAGATAACGGAAGATTAGTTGGCTTTTTGCATTACACTTGTAACACTGCAAAGATCCATCAGATAAAGGAAGATTAGATGGCTTTTTGCAACACTTGTAACTGCAAAGATCCATCAGATAACGGAAGATAAGTTGGCTTTTTGCGTTACACTTGTAACACTGCAAAGATCCATCAGAAAACGGAAGATAAGTTGGCTTTTTGCATTACACTTGTAACTGCAAAGATCCATCAGATAACGGAAGATAAGTTGGCTTTTTGCATTACACCTGTAACACTGCAAAGATCCATCAGATAACGGAAGATAAGTTGGCTTTTTGCATTACACTTGTAACACTGCAAAGATCCATCAGATAACGGAAGATAAGTTGGCTTTTTGCATTACACTTGTAACACTGCAAAGATCCATCAGATAACGGAAGATAAGTTGGCTTTTTGCATTACACCTGTAACACTGCAAAGATCCATCAGATAACGGAAGATAAGTTGGCTTTTTGCATTACACCTGTAACACTGCAAAGATCCATCAGATAACGGAAGATAAGTTGGCTTTTTGCATTACACTTGTAACTGCAAAGATCCATCAGATAACGGAAGATTAGATGGCTTTTTGCATTACACTTGTAACTGCAAAGATCCATCAGATAACGGAAGATAAGTTGGCTTTTTGCATTACACTTGTAACACTGCAAAGATCCATCAGATAACGGAAGACTAGTTAGCTTTTTGCATTACACTTGTAACACTGCAAAGATCCATCAGATAACGGAAGATTAGATGGCTTTTTGCATTACACTTGTAACTGCAAAGATCCATCAGATAACGGAAGATAAGTTGGCTTTTTGCATTACACTTGTAACTGCAAAGATCCATCAGATAACGGAAGATTAGATGGCTTTTTGCATTACACTTGTAACTGCAAAGATCCATCAGATAACGGAAGATAAGTTGGCTTTTTGCATTACACTTGTAACACTGCAAAGATCCATCAGATAACGGAAGATAAGTTGGCTTTTTGCATTACACTTGTAACTGCAAAGATCCATCAGATAACGGAAGATTAGATGGCTTTTTGCATTACACTTGTAACTGCAAAGATCCATCAGATAACGGAAGATAAGTTGGCTTTTTGCATTACACTTGTAACACTGCAAAGATCCATCAGATAACGGAAGATTAGTTAGCTTTTTGCATTACACTTGTAACACTGCAAAGATCCATCAGATAACGGAAGATTAGATGGCTTTTTGCATTACACTTGTAACTGCAAAGATCCATCAGATAACGGAAGATAAGTTGGCTTTTTGCATTACACTTGTAACTGCAAAGATCCATCAGATAACGGAAGATAAGTTGGCTTTTTGCATTACACCTGTAACACTGCAAAGATCCATCAGATAACGGAAGATAAGTTGGCTTTTTGCATTACACTTGTAACACTGCAAAGATCCATCAGATAACGGAAGATAAGTTGGCTTTTTGCATTACACTTGTAACACTGCAAAGATCCATCAGATAACGGAAGATAAGTTGGCTTTTTGCATTACACCTGTAACACTGCAAAGATCCATCAGATAACGGAAGATAAGTTGGCTTTTTGCATTACACCTGTAACACTGCAAAGATCCATCAGATAACGGAAGATAAGTTGGCTTTTTGCATTACACCTGTAACACTGCAAAGATCCATCAGATAACGGAAGATAAGTTGGCTTTTTGCATTACACTTGTAACACTGCAAAGATCCATCAGATAACGGAAGATAAGTTGGCTTTTTGCATTACACTTGTAACACTGCAAAGATCCATCAGATAACGGAAGATTAGTTAGCTTTTTGCATTACACTTGTAACACTGCAAAGATCTATCAGATAACGGAAGACTAGTTAGCTTTTTGCATTACACTTGTAACACTGCAAAGATCCATCAGATAACGGAAGATTAGTCGGCTTTTTGCATTACACTTGTAACACTGCAAAGATCCATCAGATAACGGAAGATAAGTTAGCTTTTTGCATTACACTTGTAACACTGCAAAGATCCATCAGATAACGGAAGATAAGTTAGCTTTTTGCATTACACTTGTAACACTGCAAAGATCCATCAGATAACGGAAGATTAGATGGCTTTTTGCATTACACTTGTAACACTGCAAAGATCCATCAGATAACGGAAGATTAGTAGGCTTTTTGCATTACACTTCCAACACCGCACGGTTCAGCAGAAATGTTTATGAAATAGGTTTTTGCTTCAAATTAACAACGCTGAAAAGGGCCACAGAAAAGCAGTATACAAGATGTGTTACGTTAATCTGGTAACGATGCAAAATTCCAGTACAACAAAGTCCTGATAACTTCGGGCTACTTATTCGGAACTTCCTCCTTTCAGGTGAATCGCAGAACCGGAAACAAGCCGTCATTCAATAAGTGAACACTTCCTTTGTGAACCTAACCTAGCATTATTAGCTGCGGCCGTGCTGGTATATAGGTTATGTTGTTGAAGGTCGTGTACGTCACGTTACGTAACCTGCAAAGCTGGCCGACGTTACTGCAAGTCATGGCGTACAGACGTCCTTTAGTTTTCCTGCAGACCGTGGAATTGCCAGGGAATGGTGAACGCTCTGGACTTCGACGTTGAGACCGAACATTCAGCACCCCCTGCGGGGAACTTTGAATTATATGTATTGTATGCAGCACAAACAATCTCACCACAGTAATAAAGAGCAGCAAGTCAAATCATCCAACTTGACGGAAACAGTTCGTATTGTTTTTTGTTTACCGTTTCACGTTTTCTCGCCGCTACATCTCACATTACCATGAGAAGTACATCTTTTACCTTTTTTAGAAAACAGCGAATAAAAAAAAAAAAAATACGTGAAAATTTACGAAACACACAAGCAGAATGCACCCAGAAACGTCGACTCTTTCACGACTCTGAATTGACACTAAAAATGGACAAGCTGCACCTATTGAGGATTTTCACGTCCCTCGCGGTACCCGAGTCTAACACACACTTACACTTACGACTTAACACTTTACACTCACACTTACATTTCGGGAGGCGATAATAGCCTCAATGTGCTTTTCGCCTTAAAATAAATTAAAAAAAGAACAGAGAATAAGGATATAAAGGTGGTCGACCCCCTGTTTCTTTTGAGGTCATCGGTTGAGCGCGTAAGTGGCACGCAGGAGTAAAGACTTGGACATGTATAATACGAAAGTGGTCTGGAAATACGAAAATGGCGCTCGGGCATTGAATGTTCGGTTTCGCTAGAAATCTTTTAAATTGCTTGATAAATATTGTTCTTTGAGGGTAAGTCCGGATAAGCGGGACTATGCTGTATCCAATTATTGGCATAATTTCATTTAAAATTGATTTTTTTAAAGGTTTTTCACACAGAATAACTACTCGTTTGTCAAAGCTTAATATAATTACATCGAATTAGGATTTGTTTTGTTTTTTTTTTTAAGGTGGAAAGTGTGAGTGTAAAAAGTCGCAAGTGTAGTGTTGTAAGTGTGTGTGCGACTCGGGTACCGCGAGGGACGACTAAATCCTCTTAATAGCTGCAGCTAGTCTGCACCCCCCTGCAGGGGATTAGAATTTGGAACACTATTTGAACTAGCAATCGGCGAACTCTAAACTGCGGAACTACAATTCAAATTTGAAGTGATTTTTCAAAGGAAAATCTAGCAATCAAGTAATTTCGTTTATATGCGGTAATTGACTTTAATCCTCAGCTAATGTGCAGTTATAACTATCGAAGTACCCACACCGCAAACGTTCCAAACTACCTATTCTAACAATAAAACAATTTCCACATAATACTTGCGATAACGAAGGCGCCATTTTTAATTCGCTAAGCTCCGCGCTTATCACACATTAACCGGTGAAGAAATCGCTTCTGTCAATTGTCACAGGCTTATTACAAAATTTTATTGCCGTTTTTTGTTTTATCACCAAC
Source organism: Callitettix versicolor (assembly GCA_022606455.1). Lineage (NCBI taxonomy): Eukaryota > Metazoa > Arthropoda > Insecta > Hemiptera > Cercopidae > Callitettix > Callitettix versicolor. The sequence continues at coordinate 94,721,012 of CM040183.1, read as the reverse complement.
ATAAATAACATCGCTGGAAGTGATATCTTTATTGTCCTCCTACCATCACGTGCTTTTAACGCTAGTTACTTTACTCTCTGTACGTGTTATGGGCGAGACATCAGTACAAGAAGCTTTTTCTTATAACCAAGCTGCGAGATAAGAAAACACACTGCACAAACTTTTCCACATTGAATTAAATTGTAAAAAAGAGCCTAAGTGATATCCCTAAGAATTAAAAGAATGTATGTAGTTTTTTTGAAGTAAAAACTTCTACAGGTGCGCCTGATCATTCACAGCGTACAGATTTTTGTATGGTGATAATTCGAGTTGGCTTGTAAGGTTTTGGCCGTCACGGTTACGCAATTTGATTTGATGGGAATAAATGCACATGTAAGGTTTTAACCGTTATGGTTACGCAATTTGATTTGATACAAATAAATCCATATGTAAGGTTTTGGCCGCCACGGTTATGCAAATTGTTCTGAAAGAAATAGGTCATGTAAGGTTTTGGCGTCACGGTTACGCAATTTCGATTTGATAGAAATAAATTCACACATTAACCGGTGAAGAAATCGCTTCTGTCAATTGTCACAGGCTTATTACAAAATTTTATTGCCGTTTTTTGTTTTATCACCAACATAAATAACATCGCTGGAAGTGATATCTTTATTGTCCTCCTACCATCACGTGCTTTTAACGCTAGTTACTTTACTCTCTGTACGTGTTATGGGCGAGACATCAGTACAAGAAGCTTTTTCTTATAACCAAGCTGCGAGATAAGAAAACACACTGCACAAACTTTTCCACATTGAATTAAATTGTAAAAAAGAGCCTAAGTGATATCCCTAAGAATTAAAAGAATGTATGTAGTTTTTTTGAAGTAAAAACTTCTACAGGTGCGCCTGATCATTCACAGCGTACAGATTTTTGTATGGTGATAATTCGAGTTGGCTTGTAAGGTTTTGGCCGTCACGGTTACGCAATTTGATTTGATGGGAATAAATGCACATGTAAGGTTTTAACCGTTATGGTTACGCAATTTGATTTGATACAAATAAATCCATATGTAAGGTTTTGGCCGCCACGGTTATGCAAATTGTTCTGAAAGAAATAGGTCATGTAAGGTTTTGGCGTCACGGTTACGCAATTTCGATTTGATAGAAATAAATTCACATGTGAGGTTTCGGCCATGTTCTGAAAGAAATACGTCTACATGTAAGGTTTTGGCCGTCACGGTTACGTAGGGTATTCATCGGGTTTTTTTGTGTTTAACGTCCGACTATTGTGCACACTTGGGCTAATGCAGACGATGGGATGATTTATAGCGTATGAAAATGCCAAGCCCTGGCCGGGAATCGAACCCGGGTCCTCGAGGTGAAAGCCTAGTACGCTGTCCACTAGGCCACCGAGGCGGCTCGGGTATTCATCGTCACTCAGGTCCGCGAACATCGTAACAAACGCCTCTTTTGAAAGCATAGGAAAGCTATGGTCAGTAGATGAGCCTAATACTTTCTTGATGGTGTTTTCGTAGGGCAACTGTGAACAAGGTCAGCAAATAGTAGGTACACATTTTTCCTCTATTGTTCGCAATGGACTGAACACTAGGTCCACCTTTTATCCATACGCGGTTACGCCGCGTCTACGCCAAAGATAGCACCGGGTGTACCTGGGACCCCGAATCGTTGGTTCGGCACTGCACTGCACGGAGCCCCGTACGCGTACCTTCGGCAGCCGTCCTTGTCCCATACTGAGGCTGCACGCGTGACGTAATGACCCCGACTAACGTGTCAAGGGCACCCGACCCGAACAGCAACAAATCAATTTACTCGACAATTAAATTTATAATGTTAATTTTATTCTAAACTGCGCATGATTAAGTGACAAGATGACGTGTTACATGCTATACAGTTGTGCAAGAGGCCCGGGGAACATCTCTTCTGTTCTGCTGGTACAATCAGCATCAAGTTCCGTCAGTACAAAGCACGTGAACATTATATTTATTTCGCTATACGTAATCGTTGCTGAAAATGTGTGTGTGTGTGTGTGTGTGTGTGTGTGCGCGTGTGTGTGTGTGTGTAAGTGCGCGTGCGTAGACGCGCGCGCGTTTGTGTGTGTGAGCGTGCGTACGTGAGCGTGAGAGCGCGCATATGTGTACGTGAGCATGCTCGCGCGCGCGCGTATGCGTACACACGAGCTGAACAAGTTAATATTTTGATGATGTCTGACATTTACGGAAGTTTACACATATAAATGATTATAATTATAAACCCACACGAAAGATTTTTTTCATGACCGTGCGCTTCGGTCAACTTGACCATTCAACATTCGAGCGCTTCGGCCAACTTGACCAACATTCGGTGTTTGCTTTTTAAGCAAGTGTGTGTCAATTTTTACGCGAAATATTATAAATCCAGCAGACAGATAAGTACTCTACTAGCGGTTATCCAAGGTATTAAAATCATTGTAGAACACAACACACTTGTTCGGTTGGAGAGACCTTTATCAGTATATTGCAGTAGCGGGCGTACAGACAAGCACAGATCGGTACTGGTTGTATCTGTGTTTGCCAATGATTCACACACAGACGCCAACCAACGCAGACGTATTCTTGTTTTTCCGGTAAGGACGAGGTTCCAATGGAAGTTAACTTGTTCTCCGTGCTCGGTCCAGTCGCTTTCTCTTGCGTTCATCTACTCTGCCGTATTACTTCTGTATTAACTTAGGTTAAACACGAAACACTATTCCAAGTACAAACACAATTGCTTTGTGTTTCCCTTAATCAAACACGCAGTATACGTATTTCGAAATCAATAAAATAAAATTCATAAAGATTAATTTGTTGATAATATCCGCGCAGACGACGGTATAAAACTGGGATGAAATTACTGATCGTAAAAAATTGCAATAAACAAAATCTCAGATAAAATTATTCGTGGTAAAGAACTGCAATGCAAATTCTGTTAAAATGATTCATCGCAAATAACGCCATTAACGCAGGAACAGCTGTGACGTCATATCATCTTTCTCTAACCGATCACCACCACCACTACACAGTAACATTTTGTTTTTACATTTAGGCCAACAGGACACAACTGCTGCATATCATCGCTACTAATATTTTACGCCACAAAGCAACGCTAAACAAAACAAATCTCTATACTACAAGTACTTGACGTATTCTAAAATATTTTTCCAATTAATAATCCAAATCATGTAAATGCACTTAACGACTCGTACCCCCTCCCTCCCACCTTCACTCTCCGCTGACTAACGCACATTTATAAAAACGGCTTTACGGATTATGTATACACGCTTACCGGTGACACACGGCTAAATCCAGCACCTGCATCACCATCTTGCGCACACACACACACACACTCGCAGAGCTATGCAACAGCTGATGTCAACTACGTAGGCTTTACCTTAGCGACTTTAATGTCAATTCATTGCAGACTTTCACATATTTTACACTTACTGATAGTATCAGATTAACAGAAGTAACTCCTCGACTTTTATTTCTAACAATACAAAATGGTGTGTGTGTGTTCGCGTGCGAGCGCGCGTATGCTTGTGTATGTGCGAGCGTGCATGAGCGTGGGTGCGTGTGGTATGTGCGCGCGCTTGAGGGTGTGAGTGCATGTGGTTTGTGTACGCTCGCACATTTGTGTGTGTGCGCGATCGCGTGCGAATGCTTGTGTATGTGTGCGCGTGCGTGAGCGTGGGTGCATGTGGTGTGCGCGCGCTTGAGGGTGTGCGTGCATGTGGTTTGTGTACGCTCGCACATTTGTGGTGTGTGTGTGTGCGCGCGCGCGCGATCGCGTGCGAATGCTTGTGTATGTGTGCGCGTGCGTGAGCGTGGGTGCATGTGGTGTGCGCGCGCTTGAGGGTGTGCGTGCATGTGGTTTGTGTACGCTCGCGCGTGTGGGTGCATGTGGTGTGTGTACGCTCGCGCGCGCGTGTGTGTGTGTATGTGCACGTCAATACTCTCACGTTCGCAATTTCGGTCCGATCCGATACAAACTTGGCTATCTACTTTAATTGTTAAGGTTGGCTATCTACTTGGCGAAATCCCATTAATAGTACAGATTATAGATATAGTTGTTGAAGATGGAGGTTCTCCGAAACGCGTCAACGAAAGTAGAATTGACGAAGCTAGGGAAGGCAGATCATTATACTGAACATATCCTTTTTATGGTTTCCAAAATGGCGACCACTTCCAAATCTTTCATAAATAACACAACTTCTCATCATTTTACTTAGCGTTTTAAATTTTGTACAGGCGGTCAAAGATTCGTTTTAATATTTTAAATGTAATTCGAAAATTTAAAAGCGTAATTGTTATCGGAAATTCGCTCCCATTACTTAAGCGAGACAGCTGCGCGCCGCCATTATGTCAACCGACCGGTTTAACCAGAGAGCGGGTCAACCTACGGAACTGTACGCGTGTCACCCGATATAACTTATATAGCCTTGCATCGGGACACACGAAAGTGGGTTCTTCAATGGCTACGTAGGAAGTTCCTTCCCTCTGGTTAGGTGACAGCAGAGATCCACGCCAACGTAACGATATCAACTGCGCATACGCGAGTGAGATAACTGCTTGACAAAACAAGCTAAGGCAAGGTCGTACGTTCGTTTTGGTGACATCAAAACAGCTGATTTCTTCTGAAAGGAAAACGTTCAGCTGTCTCGGTAAAAAAAGATAGGCTATTTTAAAATGCTATTTTACGCAGATTAATTTAGGTTGCAGAATGGTGAAATCGGATTTTTAAAAATGTGTAACTCAGATGTTTTACCAACCCCCCCTCAGATTTCCTGCGCAACCAACGTGTTCAACCTATTGCAGATTTTTTTTGCCAGTGCTCAATAAAAACGTATCAAAATTGTAAACGTAAGATTGCTAAAACAAAAGACCACACGCTATACACAGTGTGCCCCACGAAGAGCGCCTCCATTATTTTCTCATTCTTTCATTGATTATTCTGAAATTATACACACTTTTTAAAGAAGGTACTAGAAATGTTATGTGAAAATTGAATCTGGCTGATGTTTGTAGAAACAAAATGGCGGCCAAAATTAAATTTTAAAAAAGTTTAGAACTAATTTTGTTTTTTCAAACAAAATTATTTAGATACAAAGTAATTAAAAGAAAACTAAATAGCAATGAACACTTCACAAATCAGACCTATTCAAACTGGAAACCACCCACAGCTACACACTGATAACATCGCCGAACAAATGAATCGTCCACTAGAGGGATCGAATTTATTTATTTTGGCCGTCATTTTGTTTCTACAAACATCAGCCAGATGCAATTCTCACATTCTAGTACCTAATCAATGGAGGATTGAGAAAATAATGGAGTATAAAATGCGTAAACCTCTTCGTGGGGCACACTGATACATAAAATATTTGTAACGACTTGAAAAAATTTGTTTTTTTTTTTTTTTGTTATTTTAAGGCGAAGACCACGTAGAGGCTATTATCGCCTCCCTAAATGTAAGTGTAAGTGTGTGTTAAGACCAGGGTACAGCGAAGGACGTCTAAATCCTCTCAATAGGTGCAGCTAGTCTAGATCTAGGTCACAAGTCTGGGTCTTACCATAATAGCCGGTACAACAGCTCATTTTTCAACAAAAATTCGCAAAATTATGTTCACATCTAGGCCACCTTAGTAACTGACCTTGAGCACTAGGAAAAGGGCTCAAACCAACCCATTCCCACGCACTGAATACATACAATGTTTACTTCGACTTTCGGCATTTGGTTGGTTCGTTACGCAGTTTTGGCCAAGCGCTCCTACCCACTGTTCTTCCATTTAGTAGTACGAAGGTACCTCGCATAAAAGCCCAAACAACGTGTGTAGGTGCTGGCTGAACGGCAAGACCTATCATAATTTTGACCGCTTCATGGAGAAAGAGCACCAAATTTCCAATAAAGCTGGTCCGGTATCAACCCTAAATATAAGTTTACAGCCGCCTCTGTGGCCCAGTTGATAGCGTACTGGGCTTTCACCCGGAGGACTTGGGTTCGATTCCCGTTCAGGGCTTGGAATTTTTATACGCTATAAATCATCCCATCGTCTGCATTAGCCCGTGTGCTCGATAGTCGGTCGTTAAAAAAATATATATATATATATATATATATATATATATATATATATATATATATATATATGTTTTTACAAGTTAAAATGGCCGGAAAAGTTACGAATAATAGCCCACACTATCGCGGTTTATTGTTCTTTGACCTACTACTACTATCAAGACATTAGTACCTCAAACTGTAAATAAGTATAAACATACTTGTTTGTTCCATACCTAACTTGTTAAGCGATAACACTGAAGTAATTATAGGCTACTAATAAGTAATGTCCCTGACAGCAATCCCTTCGACCATTATCTATAACTAATTGAATAATAATTTGAAACAATTGTGTTCGCTTGGTTATAGTCTAAGGCCAGGCGGCCACCAAATGCGGAGCGGAGCGAACTACGCGTTGAAAACCTAACCTATTGTTTTTAATGTAAGAGCAGTCAAGCGGCGTCGATGGGATCCGCTCCGCGTAGTTTCGGCTCCGACTAGGTTCGGTTTTGAAGCTGAAACTCTTCCCCCACCACGCCTACAAAAACTTAATATTTCTCGTTACCAAGGTTACCGTTGTCTAGGTTACGGTTTTTAAACAGTACTTTCCTAAAATTCGATGCAGTGCGCCTACGTATTTAGATGTAAAAGATAAAAACGAAAATTTGCTAAAATACAATTAACCCGATGGCAATGCAATGAAACGTTTCTCAAACGGGGCACCGCACTGTGGCGTGATTGGATCGTTTCGCTATACCAAGGTTATTTACGTATTAACCGTCGCGTAAACGCATAACTACGGCATTATGGTACTAATGTATAATTAATTATTATATTCACATAGGCCTACCTACTTCAAAACAAAGTTCACAGTCATCGTAAGACTATGTGTTCTGTAGGCCTACAGTTTAACTTGTATAACTCGGATCTAACTTTGCCTTTCAAAAGCATTAGCTCATAACGTAGCCTATATATAAGCTATTGCAGCGATCAGACCAACGGCCTTCAAAATATTTTTTTGGTATAAACGGGAAACAATTTTTTTAATCCTACACAGCGTTTTCGACCCAACTAGAAACGCTACTTTTACCAGTTATCCGCCATTTTGTTTGTTTTTTTTACTAAACATTTACATCACCGGACGGCTAAGAACAGATGAAAGGGGGGGGGCAAAAAGATGACGACCGCCCTTACTGAGACAAAAGAAATAAAATAAAACATGTAAAAGATCCTATTTGATTTCTTTAAATTGGAAATATCGCGGTTTCGAGGAAAAGATGGCCTCTGAGGGTGCCGAAACCCGTCACATTATCCCAATCTCAACTTTGTGTATACAGGACGTTTTGTTCGTATGTACACATGTACGATTATGCACTCTATAACGCTTGTAGTGTGGGTGTGAACGGGGTTAATCAATTAGAAAATTTACGTCGGTTGTCTCTTCTCTTCCTGTGTTAACTGCAACAACAGAAAGATCTTTCTCGACTCTGAAACTGAACAAAACTTGGTTGAGGAACTGTTGTGATGACTGGACTTGCTCAGGCTAATGAGGACGTGGGTAAGGTTAGAGCAACTGGAGTAACTGCAGCTATATATAAAAAAAATTATACAACTAATTTGAAACAAGTCTCATATTAAAGTAATTAAAATTTCCTGTGTTTCCGCTCGGAATCTAACCGGGAACCTTGCGGGTGAGAGGCGCACGTGATAACCACTACACTACTGAAACTACGAAGAAGTTTGACAAATGTAAATATATGAAATGAATCCTTAACGTAATTTTGACAAATATGTAACAGTAAAAGAACAGTTTATATTAATTCGTAACGATCAGCTGATTTCACTTAACAGCTGATAGGCTGCAATAAGTTTCAGATTATGTTTTTTTTTTTGTAAGGTCCGACTATTGTGCACACTTGGACTAATGCAGACGATGGGGATGATTTATAGCGTATGAAAATACCAAGCCCTCGCCGGGAATCGAACACGGGTCCTCGCATGATGCATGATATATATGTTGTTAAAAACCAGCTGTGTTAATATGTTTTGTTTTCGGACAAATTATTACCGTAACCAAAATAAGAAGGGAGAAAACATAAAATATGATTTTAATATTTGGTTCAATAACTGACTTTTTTTTCTCAGTTCCACTGGTGTTTTTAGCAGGTCGTTTTAATTACGCCAAATTATTACGTTTTCGCCCGAGCGTTACTGCCGGCGCAAAACATCGCATCTCCCGTACACAGTAGCTTCATGCTGATTGGTGCGTTCTTTCACTGGTTTTAACGATGGATTTCTGAGAAATTACGAATCCCGCCACAATTTCGAGTATAAATATAGGACGAAAACTGTTGTTCGTTAGAACATCGAGGAGGACCACCGACTACGACAGTCTACCATAGAACAACTTGCAAGAAGAATCCAGCCAAATTTAAATGGCAAACGGACTTCTTTCTCATTGTGCCTCGCCAGCCCTCGGCCTACCACTGCACCTCACTCAAGCAAACAAGGACGACGGGTCCAGTTGTCACACGGATAATAGCAGCTTCTTACAAAAAAACACTTTCCACTTTACCTTGAATACTTGACTCGTGCACATACAAAAAAACTTATATTAAAAATCAATTTTCTCGCGCACGTCACAATAAAAAAATCGCTTTAATACGTTAAACAGGCAGCGATCATAACTTTAATTGTGAATGCCACAACTGTTGGTTAATATTAATGTTTCAATTACTTATAATGAAGAAATTATACATAAAGTAATGCAGTTAAATGTATTCAACGAAGAAATAGTGAACACAGATACCAATATTATTTCCATAATTTTATTACAGAATTTCCATTAGAAAAATGAGCCATCACGGCAAGCTCAAAATGAGCGCCGATACTGACCTGTAGATCAATTTTTGAGGAGTTGTGAGTGTGTGTGTGTGTTTATCATGTTTACGTTTGCTATTTTCGTCCGATTTGATTAAAATGTGGCATAAAAACCGAGTAAAAGCGTGAAAAATTAGTTCGACATTTCAAAATGGCACCCATTTCAAATCATTAAAAATTAATCACATTTTGTCTTGTTTTTGAAAAATCTTCTTTCACAACCTTGAACGGCGTTAAAAACTATACAAATTAGCGATTAGAACTTTCAAAATCCGTTGTAATTAAGACAATTTTAAGGCGGCCAAGGTTCAATTTCGTACTTTCAATGTAATCTGATTTTTTTTTTTTAAGACGAAAAGCACATTGAGGCTATTGTCACCTCCCTAAATGTAAGTGTGAGTGTAAAGTGTTAGTCTTTTTTTTGTGTTTAACGTCCGACTATTGTGCACACTTGGGCTGATGCAGACGATGGGATGACTAATAGCGTATGAAAATGCCAAGCCCTGACCGGGAATCGAACCCTGGTCCTCGGGGTGAAAGCCTAGTACGCTATCAACTAGGCCACCGAGGCGGCTAAGTGTTAGTCGTAAGTGTAAATGTAAGTGTGTGTTATACTCGGGTACCGCGAGGGACGTCTAAATCCTCTCAATAGGTGCAGCTAGTCTGCACCCCTGCGGGGAATTTGAAAATTAAAAATGCAAATATAAGCAGATTTTAAAGGCTGGTTATATTAGTGAAATTATAATTTCAAATAGGGTATGATAAAGAAAAACACTCGTTTCTATCACGTCAGCGAGACAGCTGCGTGCCGCGATCTAGATGTTCCGTAACTCACTTCGAGTGTACTTATTGAAGCAATAAAGGCATGGGACGTGATTACTTAGCAGCGGGGCCAGTTGGTATGCTCGCTTCGCTCAACGTTTCCGGTATTAATGTATCCGTCCCGTCCGCTGTGCTTGATACATAGGCTACACACGAATTGCAAGCGAGTGGAGAAGCAGCAGTGCAACCGCTTCTTTACAGTAAGATAAGTGACTTTGAAATGAGCACCGATCCTGGCCTCTAGATCATTTCCTTAGGGGGTCGTTCAAATGTATATACAGACTATGAATATAAGCGTGTTTGCAATTTAATTTGGTAAAAAAATCGATTATGGTAATAACTTGGACAAATTTGTTAACCAACAAAATTCGCAAAACAGTTTCAAAATGGCGGCAATTTCGGAAAAATTGGAGCTGCAATCACTGTAAGGACAAGACCCGGGACCTTGAGTAGAACGCCTATGATCCTAACAGAGATCACTTTATTCGAATTTCAAAAAAAAAAAGATTCAGATAAAAAGATATTTTTTTTAAATTCGCTTTAATCACGTGAGCGAGACTGCATCGTGTCGTGATTCTAATAAATCAGGTATTTTTCAATTTTTTTAACAACATCCTAACCGGGGTTTTCAGTTTTATTTTTAATATTGAAAAACTGTAGCCCAAATAAGTGTTTATTATTATGACATTGCAAAAAAGTAAGCAGGCAATTTCCCTGCTTTGCAAAACGCTCCCGTCCAACAAGTTCCTTGGACACACAGCGACCTGTACGGTTTGTTTTAAATACTTATTGTTTGAACAAAATTTCACCAAAAACTATAAGGGAATAACAAAATGACAATAATAAAATGTACCGTTCGTTCTTGGGGGAGAGAGTCGTCAATACTTGCGTAGAGAATAGGTTTTGGTTACCCGTCTTCGTACTGGTCACTCCACGTTAACTCATGGATTTCAGATGGAACGCGTGGACCCGCCTCAATGCGGGTTTTGTAGAGAAACCATCACAGTAAGACATATATTGCTAGAGTGTGATGGTTTCGAAAATATGCGGCATATGTTTTGGGAAATAGTTTGCAGACAATGTTTGGGGGACCCTCCATCGTCTGGATTTTTTAAAATTAAATAAAATTTTTTTAAATGTAATTAATATTGTTGCAGGGCCTCTTTACAACCCTAAAACAATATGTTTATATTTTTAATTGATTTATTTATGCATTTACTTTGTGTTGAAGTTTTTTCCCCTGCTAATTAATTCTAAGTAGCTTATGTTTTGTCAATTTGTGTATTTTTCGTTGTTTTAAATTTATTTTTATTTTAACTAGTTGTAGATCAATATTTACAGTTATTAAATTTTGTTTGTTTAATTTATTTTATAATTTTCTTTCTTCCTTCAATTTCAAAACGGCAAAACGCACGCGCGCGCGCGCGCGCACACACACACACACACACACAATTAATACAGCTTTGTTTTAGTTTAACGCGACCTGTAAAATGATATATCAAAAAAATCTAGTACTTCGTATAAAAACTGATAAAAGATTCACGGAACATATTCTTGGCGATTTTAAAAGTTCTGCGAATACAGTACTGGCCGTACAGCCACTTCACAAGTTTCGGAATGCAAGATAAACGTGAAAGCGAGAAATAATTTCAACCGGCGAGTACAGTGTTGGCGCCCGACGGATGCGATAAAAATTGGCAGATAGAGTGTGGAATTTCAGACAATAATCTACGATTAAAATTTAAACAGGTGACTGTCGAGTTGACAACGCGATAAAACACATCACTAACAATGACTAATCTATGCTCAGAACTGGTAGCGTGATGTCATCTGTTATCAGTTCAAGGTCGCATTGCTTAAAACCTACTGTTGGTACAAGCTGTAAGCTCGCTGTCGTGTAACGAATCGAAAACACTACAATGTCGCCGTTTACAAATTCTACGATCGTTTGCCGCTTTGGTTGTGGTTATTACCGCAACAGAAAGTAACGCGAGTACTAGTCGTTCTGAAAACATTCCTTTATTAATACGGAGATCGGCCCGTTAAAATTTATTAAGCGGAAATCAGACAATACTAGCCGTACCAAAAAAATACGAACACCGTGCGCAACTTTAGTTATGGTCACTGACGTAACGGAAAGTAACGCGAGTACTAGTCGTTCTGAAAACATTCCTTTATTAATACGGAGATCGGCCCGTTAAAATTTATTAAGCGGAAATCAGACAATACTAGCCGTACCAAAAAAATACGAACACCGTGTGCATCTTTAGTTATGGTCACTGACGTAACGGAAAGTAACGCAAGTACTAGTCGTTATGAAAACATTCCCTTTATTAATACGGAGACCGGCCCATTAAAATTTAATAAGCGGAAATCAGACAATACTAGCCGTACCAAAAAAAATACGAACACCGTGTGCAACGTTAGTTGTAGTCACTGGTGTAAGACAGTAACGCAAGTACTAACCATTCTGAAAACATTGCTTTATTAATACGGAGACTGACTGTTAAAGTTTAATAAGCGAAAATCAGACAATACTAGCCAAGCAAAAAAAAAAAAAATATATATATATAAAAACACCGTGCGCAACTTTAGTTATGGTCACTGGTGTAACGGAGTAATGCAAATACTAGCCGTTCTCAAAATATTCGCTTTATTAATACGTTTACGGAAACTGGCCGTTAACATTTAATATTGGAAAATAGACATACTAGCCAAATCAAAAACATATGAACACCGTGCGCAAGTTTAGTTGTGGTCCTGATGTAAAGGAAAGTAACGTAAGTACTAGCCGTTATGAAAGCATTCGCTTTTTAATATATTTATGGAGACTGCCCGTAAGATTTAATAAGCGAAAAACAGATAAATACTAGCCAAGCCAAAAACATATGCATATAAGAGGAATGTCAGGTGAAAATTGAAAACAAATTCCTTACTAATGCAACAAACGGAAAATCAGGTTAAATTCTAAAAGTCAGTTCAAAGGATTTTGCAAATTTTGGCAGTACGGAGACGTATAACCCAAATCGGTGTGACGAATTTGAAAATCCTAACCGCAACAAAAATAAACCCTAACCGCCTCCGGGTTACGACCGTACTTTCAGAAAGTACATGAGCAGACCATATACAGAATTAAAAATTTTACTGAATCTTCACGTTTAACCCTATATTAATGCAATTTTACAGAGTTTTGTACATTTTACCGAGACTTTCAGATAAAAATAAAAAATACTATTTCTATATCCTACACGTTTTTTGAAAATGTTAATTCTCCACCATAATCAGCGTTAAAATCTTCATTAAGTAACTATCTTGAACCTTCAAAATCATCTGGAATTAAGTAAATGAATTACACGGCGGTCAGGGTTCATTTTCGTATTTTCAATGTTAACGTAATAAAACGTTAATACAATTTTAAGCAGATTTTACTGTCGGTTATGATTTTGAAATCCGCTTTTCGTATGCGAGATATAAATATTAGTTATAAATTCGCTTCCATCACGTCAGCAAACAACCTCGTGCCGCACTATCCTGATCTGGGACCCAAGTGCATTGACGCGGATTACAATTACAGAATTATTCTTCATACTGTGCAGTGTCGGTCACTGGTTCACCCTGTCAGAATGCGAACAAAATGTCCGTCTGTCACAAAGCGACAGTTACGGCGTGCACGATTATTTAAACACAAAATTATCCTACGTTTGGTGACTAATTCGATAATGACGGGGCAATTACAGGCGCTCAGGGACTGTCCCACGTTTATACCTACTGTACTTCCTTTCTAATACGTGACAGCATTACCAACACATAAAAACATAAAGTCCCATCAACAAAAATAAGCAAGGCTACCTGAACACTGAGGACGAACTGTTTAATTTTAAACATGACGCGCGGTAAATTTGGAAAATATTACAATTAACGTTTTCAAACTGCCGTGTTAACACGAAGGCGTAGGAACGGTAAATTGGACGATAATTTAATGAAGTTCAATAGTTATTTCGACCATTGTAGATTTACTGCCCACTCTTTCTATATTCCTGTGATGCTCAGTTACAGCGCCTTCTGTCCAGCGCTTTTTAAAAAGTCTGGGATTTGGAGAGGATTCAAGGTGGGTAAATCCTGTTTAATTTATGCGTTCCCAGTTAGTTACTGAGGTGTTTGCTCTGGTAATTTCTTTACAATTTTTCTTTCTTTTGATTCTTTAAACAGCGCCTTCTGTCCTGCTCTTTTCAAAATATCTGGGATTTGGAGAGGATTCAAGGTGGGTAACTCCTGTTTAATTTATGGGTTCCCAGTTAGTTACTGAGGTGTTTGCTCTGGTAATTTCTTTCTTCTGATTCTTTATTACGGAGGTTCTGCTCTATTTGACCAGTTTCTTGTTGTGCGGGGAGGACCCGCTCGTTTTATTTGACATTCTTACTTATGGCAACACCCACAAGTAGCTAAGCAAAATGGGATCCGCCCACACAGAACCCTAAGGTACACTGGGAGGTCGACAGGTATCCGAAGTCTCCCTTAGATCAGCATTAAGCCGGTCATTCACTCCATCAGTACGGGTCGCTTTTCACTTTAGAAGCAGCCAAACTATATAAGTGTGTGCGTGTGCAAGCGCGCGCGCGCGTTTTGTTAACAGAATGTTCTGTTATTAATTTTTTGCATAATAATGTGTTAATGCGATTATTCTCTTACGACAAGGTGCAAAGATACAAATTAAAAAACTTTTTTACCTGAAAAAGTGCCAAAAGCGGGTAGTTTCATCAAAATTGTTCAAATTTATTGCGGTTTCTCTACTTAAGGAAAAGAAAATGCACATTTCACATTCGCCTTTCTACAAATACGGTGAAGTAGTAACTCATGCAGTAATTAGAATAACCTTTAATAATCAGAAGCTGACACACTTCCCCATTAATCAACCTGTAATACTAACGATGTAATGTTTTATCGCAACTAGACGAAACTGATGTTTTCAGGTCAGCCAATAGCAAACTGGTTTTGAAAAGTCCACGTGAAACTTTGGTTGTGTATTTTAGCAACAGGTAGCGCTAGCGATATTTCTTTCTATAATATTAACTGCCATAAAGAACGAGTTGAATACATTCTTTAAAGCGCTGTCTAGGATTACGAATAACAAACTAAAGTTTAATTCGCCACCAAATTCAAATAATCGCGGCACACAGCTACCTAGCGGACGTGATGGAAGCAAAAATCGGCAAATATTAGCACTTAAAAATTTTAAATCACCTTGAAAATACGAAAATTAACCCTGACCGCCGTCAAATAAAATTCTTAATTTCAAATGATTCTGAAAATTTAAAATGCTATGTATGCAGTTTTAACGCTAAATACTATTGGTGAAATCAAATTTTCAAAACAATTTAGACAATAAAGTTATATTTCAAAGTTCTGAAACGGCCGCCATTTTGAAACTGTTAAACGAACTTGTCCAAGTTTTGCTAAGATTTTTGTGCCAAGTTTGAAGCATATCGGATTAAAATTGCGAACGTGTGCGTGCTAACACACATACACACACGCGCGCGCGTATGAATACATATAAAATTTGAACAACTCTCATAAAGTGGTATAGTATCAGGATCGGCGCTCATTTTAAGGTGCCATGTTTCGGTGTTACAGTGATGGGCCGCTCCAACAGCTCATATTTCTAATGTAAACTCGTTAAAAATGTCTGAGCAGATTTTTTAACTCTAAATACTATGAAAAAGTCGTTCTCTGTTTAAATACACGTAATATAAACAGATTAACATTGGAAACTCTCTTCCACACGTCAGCGAGACAGCTGCGTGCCGAGATTATAGCGTCTTCGTGTATTGAGCAAGTGAATACCGGCGAACGCGTTATTAACATAAAACACCGTTCAATATTAAAACACACCTAATGGCTTTAACAACTAATTCCCTATCAGTGTGCTTAAGTCAGCTGATAAAACCTCACGTCAACTTGAGATAAGCGAACAATAAGTAACATCTATGAAGGTTATAGGCCTACAATAGGCCGTGTAAAATAACGTGTTCCGCCCCCGCCCTTGTCGTTGTCAATGATCCGACAAGTAAAACAACCTTAAAATAAAACAACCAAAATGAACCCTGACCACCGTAAAATTAATAACTGCTTTTTCTTACACGTTTTTGAAAATCGGATTTTCTTATGAACGTTAAAATCTGTATAAACAACTGACCAAGCGAGCGAGACCTGTTTCAACTCGATCGTTCCGCTTTTGGTTCGTATATGTCACTTTTTCCTTCGTATGTTTTGTTGTTTTTGTTATTTTAAGGCGAAAAGCACAAGGCTATTTATCTCCTCCCTAAATGTAAGTGTGAGAGTAAAGTGTTAAAGCCGTAAGTGTAGTGTTGTAAGTGTAAATGTGTGTTAAGACTCGGGTACCGCGAGGGACGTCCAAGTCCTCTCAATACGTCTTCCCCCTGCTGGCAATGTACTTGATATAAAACCCGAACAACGAATGTCAAAATCTTTTCCCATTCGCTTCAATTTCAAGATCTCGGCCTCTGATTGTTGGCTGGCATAAACGCTCTGACCGTTTTACCGCGAGGGACGTCCAAGTCCTCTCAATAGGTCTTCCCCCTGCTGGCAATGTACTTGATATAAAACCCGAACAACGAATGTCAAAATCTTTTCCCATTCGCTTCAGTTTCAAGATGGCGGCCTCTGATTGTTGGTTGGCACAAACGCTCTGACCGTTTTAAAATTTGATACGAATATAGAACTCGAACGACGTTTGCGTAAGATCTGTTATCATTCTCTTCAGTTTCAAGATGGTGGGCTCTGATATAATGACTGCAGTTGCTGGCTATTTCCTGTAATACTGGCTGAACGTCAACACCTATCACAATTTAAACAGTTTCATAAAATTTCCTATAAAGCTGGTCCAGTAACACGGAGCGGTAACCCGGCAGTACACAGCGTCTATACAGGTCTGCTGTTCTTTGAATCACTACTTATTTAAAGTTTACAATTACTACACAATGAAAATACGCAAACGAACCCTGACCGCCATCAGTACTTAAGAATTCCCAAATGCTATTGTCTGCATTTCTATTTCGACGGTGAAAACAAGACCTTCAAAACGTGTAAGATACAAGTTGTGATTCTTTGAGCATTCCAAATAGCCGCCATTTTGGATCAGCTGAACGGATTCTGCGCGGTAACGAACTCGTACGAGTTCTTTCGGAAACCTATATTTGTGTCGTTAGAATCAAATCTTTTTTTTGTGTTTAACGTCCGACTATTGTGCACACTTGGGCTAATGCAGACGATGGGATGATTTATAGCGTATGAAAATGCCAAGCCCTGGCCGGGAATCGAACCCGGATCCTCGGGGTGAAAGCCCAGTACGCTATCAACTAGGCCACCGAGGCGGCTAGAATCAAATCAAACCAGAAGTACGAACGTTAGAGTACTAGAGCACAAGCATATTTGGACTGGCGTTTAATGTCAACGTCCCGGGTCTGGGTCTGCGCTAAGACTGCCGCTGAAAATCGCGCGCGCGCGCGCACACACACACACGCACACACACACACTCACACACACACATACATGCGCGCGCGCGCACACACACACACACACACACACATACATGCGCGCGCACACACACACAAACACTCACTCACACACATACACGCGCGCGTGCGCGCAAGCGAAAGCATATACAAAAGTGCGAGTGCGCGCGCATATACACACACACACACAAACACTCACTCACACACATACACGCGCGCGAGCACGCACACACACACACACACACACACACACAAACACTCACTCACACACATACACGCGCGCACACACACACACACACAAACACTCACTCACACACATACATGCGCGCGCGCACACACACACAAACACTCACTCACACACATACATGCGCGCGCGCACACACACAAACACTCACTCACACACATACACGCGCGCGCGCACACGCGCACGCACACACACGCACACACACACACAAACACTCTCACACACATACACGCGCGCGCGCGCACACACACACACAAACACTCACTCACACACATACACGCGCGCGTGCGCGCAAGCGAAAGCATATACAAAAGTGCGAGTGCGCGCGCATACACACACACACACACACAAACACTCACTCACACACATACACGCGCGCGAGCACACACACACACACACACAAACACTCACTCACACACATACACGCGCGCACACACACGCAAACACTCACACACATACACGCGCGCGCGCACACACTCACTCACACACATACGCGCGCGCACACACACACACACACACACACACAAACACTCACTCATACACATACACGCACGCGCGCTCACACACACACACACAAACACTCACTCACACACATACACGCGCGCGCGCACACACACACACACACACACACACACACACACACACACACACACACAAACACTCACTCACACACATACACGCGCGCGCGCACACACACACTCTCACACATACACGCGCGCGCGCTCACACACAAACACTCACTCACACACATACAAGCGCGCGCGCGCAAGCGAAAGCATATACAAAAGTACGAGTGCGCGCGCATACACACACGCACACAAGCGAGAGCGCGCACACACACACGCACACGGCGCTATTTCACTATTTCGGGTCTTGATCTCACTACTATGGCAGCTACATTTCCAAATAAAAAAAAAACAGCCTTCCAAGTTGCCTTCTATGACGTCATCACGCGCTCAGTTAATTACACTGTCGAGTATGAATTTTTTTTTTTTTAATTTTTTCATCTTTCAAGAAAACAATCACGAACAGACGCCGTGCGGTAAAAACAAACGCGGAACAATACCGAATGACCTTGGGCGTTTCAAGGTTGTAATGTCGCATCCTTACTCAAATGCAGCGGTCACAGGTAATTTATACTGAAGGGCAATCAATGCTTACGAATTCAATTATGAACTCACAAAAAATTACCACTTAGAATCATCAACGAACAACAAACTACTGTGTATTACCCTTTCTGGTAATTATTGCGCTTTTATAAAGATTACCAGTCGGTAGTTACTCGGCTTCGCATTGGTCATTCCTTGCTTAAGCGTGCGGGGACAAGTTCTGCAGGGATACCTAACGGTGAACATCTTTTGTTTACGACAAATGTGTGGTTTGGGCAATTATCTTCTGGCGATGTTGGGGGGGGGGGGTGTTATTGCAGCATAGTTTGGATATTGTTACACGACTGCCAAAAGTGTGTTACGTTTCCAGTGCTTGGGTAAGTAAGTATGTATGTATGTTCCATCATAACTTCTTAACGGCTCGTCCGATTTTGATCTACCTTAGCTCTTTGGATTCCTCAGTTCACCAGAAGTGTCACAAGGCTGTATAACTTTCATCCAAATCACCCACCACAGGGTACAATTTAGCTAATTTAGTTACATGTATGTAGGCCTATAGATGCTTGATACATATGTATGTATACGCCATGACTTGACCCAAATATTGATTGGCAACACTACTTTTAATGACGCCCCTCATCAGGATCGGCGCTCATTTCAAGATCCTAGATTTTGCCGTAATTTTTTTTTAATACTAGAGCGCTAAAACTCGTGATTGATCCTGGCTTTGCCGCTCACCCTCGTCCACAGGTTCCTTCCTTGTCCAACGTAAAGAAATTAGATAACCTTGAGATTCTTCGGATGGTGTCATGTTTTATTTTGTTTCCGCAGGGGGTGCAGACTAGCTGCACCTATTGAAGATTTAGACGTTCCTCGCGGTACCCGAGTCTAACACACACTTACACTTACAACACTACACTTACGACTTTAACACTTTACACTCACACTTACATTTATGGAGGCGATAATAGCCTCATGTGCTTTTCGCTTAAAAAAAAAAATTACTTTCAGTCCCCCACTTCAAAAAATGCTTAGGGATTCAAATCGTTTCCTGTCAAAAGCTGAACAGTCAAAGTATGTATTGAGCTGATTCCTCGGCTGTAGATTTCCTACACGACATTTGCCATGACTGCGGCGGAATGTCCAGTGACCCGTCACTCTCAGCAGGTCCGTCCTGTTCAGCCTAAGGGCCTCGTTTTGGACCCGCAAGCATCCTCTTTGACTGTACAAGACGACTTTTGGTGTTCAATAGAAACCCACTGGGATAAATGCCTGCGTGGCAGACTATAACATATTAAACACAGGTTTTGGTCCAATGAAAGGGACCAACTCTGCCACGCCAATCTGCCTTACATTTCCGTTTGTAAAGATTTCAACGAAATTAAGTTTTGTCTAAGCAACTCATACAGCTGTCTATACGCTTACACACGTACTGCATTATTACCGAATATGGCGTTAATTAAAACATAATTAATCACAATAATCACTTTGATTGTTTGTGTCCTTAAATGCGTAATTTTTTTAAAACATGTAATTAAAATTATTAATGATTTATTTATTACTTTTATTCTTCGTAAACAATCATAATTGCCATATCCTTATTTGAAATAGTATTACCGAATGAACAGCTGTGCTATAAAATCAGATGTTCAGGTGAAAATTGTTTCCGTGCCGAGTCAACAAAGCCTACAATTTTCTTTGGTATGTTTTTGACCAGCGAACGAGATTTACGTGAACCGTTTGGACATCTGGTTGTTTGCTACGCAGTTTTGGCCCAACGCGTTGACCGCTTGTTTTGAAATTTGGTACAAAGGTACCCCGTATAAAGCCCGCACGACGTATATGTAAGACTTCCCCCCTTTCAATCCAGTTTCAAGATGGCGACCTGTGATGTAACGAGTGAACGCAGTTTTTGGGAAACACAAAGACCGATTGTTTTGAAATTTGGTACAAAGGTACCCCGTATAAAGCCCGAATGACGTGTGTAAGACTTCCCCCCTTTCAATCCAGTTTCAAGATGGCGACCTGTGATGTAACGAGTGAACGCAGTTTTTGGGAAACACAAAGACCGATTGTTTTGAAATTTGGTACGAAGGTACCCCGTATAAAGCCCGAACGACGTATATGTAAGACTTCCCCCCTTTCAATCCAGTTTCAAGATGGCGACCTGTGATGTAACGAGTGAACGCAGTTTTTGGGAAACACAAAGACCGATTGTTTTGAAATTTGGTACAAAGGTACCCCGTATAAAGCCCGAATGACGTGTGTAAGACTTCCCCCCTTTCAATCCAGTTTCAAGATGGCGACCTGTGATGTAACGAGTGAACGCAGTTTTTGGGAAACACAAAGACCGATTGTTTTGAAATTTGGTACAAAGGTACCCCGTATAAAGCCCGAACGACGTGTGTAAGACTTCCTCCTTTCAATCCAGTTTCAAGATGGCGACCTGTGATGTAACGAGTGAACGCAGTTTTTGGGAAACACAAAGACCGATTGTTTTGAAATTTGGTACAAAGGTACCCCGTATAAAGCCCGAACGACGTGTGTAAGACTTCCTCCTTTCAATCCAGTTTCAAGATGGCGACATCTGATGTAACGAGGAGTGAACGCAATTTTTGGAAAACATAACGACCGATTGTATTGAAATTTGGTACGAAGGTACCCCGTATAAAGCCCGAACGACGTGTGTAAGACTTCCCCCTTTCAATCCAGTTTCAATATGGCGACATCTGATGTAACGAGGAGTGAACGCAGTTTTTGGAAAACAACGACCGATTGTATTGAAATTTGGTAACAGTGAACCTCGTATAAAGCCCAAACGACGTGTATAAAATTTCTCCCCATTCGATTTCGTTTCAAGATGGCGGCCTTTGATTTAACGAGAACATTAGTTGCTGGCTATTTCCTGTAATACTGGTTGAACGACAACACCTACCGTAACTTCGCTAGCTCCAAAGAGAAGGGGCATAAAATTTCCAATAAAAAGTTGGTCTAGTATTTTTTTCTAAATCTAACGGTTACCGGTTAAGTTAATAGCGCGTCAGAGCGTTGTCGTGGAGCGATGGTCAAACAAGAATACACTGCGAGGTATACCGTTCTTTGCACTACTAGGTTAGGTTAGTTTTGAAATGGCAATTAATCAAAATCCCGGCGTTCGTTTTCGATGACCCTGTATTACCTACCGAAAGATCGTTGGCCGAGATTTACCAGCAGTGCCCCACTGTGACGCCAGCAAGCGAAATTAACACATACAAAGTACAGTTTAACACAGTGGCGCTAACACAACTTGTTGGTTCAGGCTGAGACTTGAGACAATACCGTCGCAGTCAGAGATGGAACCATTTATTGTGAAAGTTGGCCTACAGGTGCGCCGGCCGCGTCCTTCGCCTGCATTGCTCGCCGACCGTTAAACTGTTCTATTTCAGGAGTTTCTGGCGAATAGTTGCCTCGAATAGGCACTAATATTGCTGTGTCTTTTTCATAACAAATTTTACTTTTGTTATCAGCAAAATGCCGTTGAAAAATGGTATCCGATGCTCACCTTCAGAACACTTTTCGTAGGCCATTAAAGAAAGAAAGAAAGAAAGAAAGAAAGAGAGAGAGAGAGAGAGAGAAAATGTAAGTCCGATTTGATTCAAACTTGGTATAAAAAAATCGATTTTGGCAGTAGCTTGGACAAATTCGCTATCCCGCTGAAATTCTTTCAACAGTTTCAAAATGGCGGAATTTTCAAATCTTTAAAAATTCGTAACCTTATAATCCTAAATATTTTTAACTCCAGTAAAAACAACGGTAACTATAGTTTAAAACGGTTCCAATTGGCATTTAGGATTTTCAAAATCCGTTGAATTTAAGAAAATTAATTCGACGGCGGTCAGGGTTCACGTTCATATTTCCAACGCAAATGTTTAAACTTTAAAATGCTAATACACGCAATATCTTTGTGCCGATTACGATGGTGAAATATTAACATTAAAAAAGCTGTACACAAAAAAATTACTTTCGTGAATTCGCTTCCATCACGTCAGCGATGCAGGTGCCTGACCGAAGCAAGGTCTTTGTTTCAACTCGACCTTTCAGCATTCGATTTATGTTTTTGTTACGCAGTTTCAATCAAACGCATTGACCGTTTTGAAATTTAGTACGGTTGGAACATTGTATGAAGCTCGAAGACTTTTGTTAAATTCATTTCCGTTTCAAGATGGCGGCCTCTCATTTACGGTAACGAGTATATGTTGTTTTAGCGAAACGCATACTCTTTGAAATTTCATACAAACGTACCGTGCACAAAACCCAAACGATGTGTGTATAAGATTCCCCCCTTTACTTCCGTTTCAAGATGGCGGCCTCTCATTTACGGTAACGAGTATATGTTGTTTTAGCGAAACGCATACTCTGAAATTTCATACAAACGTAGCGTGCACAAAACCCAAACGATGTGTGTATAAGATTCCCTCCTTTACTTCCGTTTCAAGATGGCGGCCTCTCATTTACGGTAACGAGTATATGTTGTTTTAGCGAAACGCATATTCTTTGAAATTTCATACAAACGTACCGTGCACAAAACCCAAACGATGTGTGTATAAGATTCCCCCCCTTTACTTCTGTTTCAAGATGGCGGCCTCTGATTTAACAACGACTGGTATACGCAGTTTTGATCAAACGCGTTAACCGATTTTAATTTTGTACGAATATACCTTGTATGAAGTCCAAATTAAGTGTTTTGGGTCCAATAAGTCCAAATAAGTGAATATATTTCTTCTTATATATTTCCGTTTCAAGATGGCGGCCTCTGATCCAACGATGAGAATGAACTTGGAAGTACTACACTACTGAACAGCATGAAATACCATAATTTTGACCGCATCTTGGTAAAGAAGAGCATAAAACGCCGGTCCATTTTATTTATTTATTTTTAATATTACGGTTACCAGTTAAATTTGTGAATTTTTTTATATTTTAAGGCGAAAAACACTTTGAGGCTATTATCACCTCCCTAAATGTAAGTGCGAGTGTAAAGTGTTAAGTGATATAAGTCGTAAGTGTGTGTGTTGACTGAGATACCGCGAGGGACGTCTAAATCCTCTCAATAGGCGCAGCTAGTCTGCACCCCCCCCCCCAGCGGGGAATTTGTGGAAAAGGTGACGAGCGCTCCGTATAAATTAAGCACATACTGCCAGGTGTACTGTTCTTTGAACTATTAGCTCTAGTTTTCGAATGAGAAACGGAAAACTATTAAGAGACACAAACCCGTCGGAGCGCGGACCATGAAGTGCCCCGGAGTGTCCGACTTCCTCCCAGTTGCAGCACAGATGCATTCAGTAGGTCAGCTACGGTCAACTGCACCGCTGTCTGCCTGGGGAGTGGGTATGGAATGTCGAGTCCGCCTGTCCGCCTTGCCTAGCCTAACTGTTCAAACATAGCCTAATCCAAAACACTGGATAAATAATACCCTCTAATCGCGGCGGCAGCTGTCTCGCTGAAGTGATGGAAGCGAATCGTTTCCAAAAAATGATACCTTTATTCTCAAAGGTATTTTTTATCGGTATGATATATCTCCTTTTTTTGTCATTTTAAGGCGAAAAGCACATTGCGCCTATTATCGCCTCCCTAAATGTAAGTGCGAGTGTAAAGTGTTAAAGTCGTAAGTGCGTGTCAGACACGGCTACCGCGAGGAACGTCTAAATCCTCTCAATAGGCGCAGCTAGTCTATTCCTGCAGATATTCCTACGGGTAAATATCTCCTTTAGTACTGTATCAAAATTAATGTATGATCGGCCATTTTGAATAATATTTTCCTTCTTAATGACGAAAAATAAGTAAATATATCAAAATTGAAGTTTTTTAAAATTACTTTTAAAAACATAAAAGCCTATGAGATTCCAAAAAACCCCCAATGTAATACGTGTCTACATGATTTCTTTCGAGAAGGAACGAAAATGACTAATTATATTAAATTAATTATTCAGTGATACCCCGGTTAACGGTCGACCCCGACAAAGGTCATATCGGACAACTGTCTAATTCATGGAATAAACAGCATAACAGTTTAATTTCGGATAAAGTCTTTTGCAGTACGTTTTGTAACACGCAGTGTACGCCGTTTTCGATTTTCTGAAATTTTTTCACTGAAACGCTTTGTCATGTCCAAAAGTAATAATCCAATTTGTCTTTTCTTATTTGTTATTTTAAGGCGAAAAGCACATCTATAATTCGGTCTACAACGTTCTACGCCGTCTTCCGATCTCCAACCTCCACCGATCGCGGTCTTCTGTTAGATCCCTTTTTTTATTTCCTTTTGGACTCCCTCTCTCCAGCTCAGTCTCGGCCTTCCTCGTTTTCTTCTTCCAGGTGTTCGCCATTGCATGATTTTTTTAGGAATTCGCTCATCCGGCATTCTTTGTACATGCCCGTACGAAACCAGTTGTTTTGTTCTTATAATGTTAATGGGCGAAAAGCACATTGAGGGTATTATCGCCTCCCTAAATGTAAGTGTGTGTTAGACTCGGGTACCGCGAGGGAAGTCTAAATCCTATCAATAGGTGCAGCTAGTCAGCATCTCCCTGCCGGGTTTCTTTAATGTAAAAGCGCGGAAAACACGGGTATATACTGTAATACTGTATATTTATAAATAATATACGTACGATTTGAACTTTTTTGAAACATCGTAATCAGCCCGAAAATCTATATAAATCTAGTGCTTTAAAACTGAACAAATTAATGAAAATGGACCATACCCGTCGTAGAATGGCTGTATGGTATGGCTGTGTGTAAATTTGTGCAGATTTCAAAGCTGATCGATGAGGTGAAGTAAGATTTCCAAATTAATGTATAAAAAGATATAATGTGAACGGAACTGCCAACATTTTGAAAGTACTGAACGGATATTGCTGACGCGATTGAAGCCGGTTACTCTTACTTTCTATTCAAAACTGATGGACATCACAATCAGCGTTAAAATCTGCACGTTATTGGAATTTTTAACTTTCAAATTGCACTGCAAATACCAAAACGAATCCGTCAAATTAAATTCCTTTCATAATCAGCGAACAGTACTTAACGCCACCCTGTATGCCTAGTGAGGACGAGGGATCCGTGTTAACCAAATGGGAAAAAGGCTACGGCAGTAACTATAATCTCGAACCTACGACCTTGAGGTGCGCTAATTCAGACGCTGCAGACTGACAGTTTGGTTTTTTTTTTTTTTAAACGTCCGGCTCTTGTACACACTTGGGCTAATGCAGACGATGGGATGATTTATAGCGTATGAAAATGCCAAGCCCTGGCCGGGAATCGAACCCGGGTCCTCGGGGTGAAAATTGTAACCACGCCGGCCCCTTAAAGGTGAAATAATCACGGCACGCAGCTATCCCGCTGACGTGAAAGAAGCGAATTTCCAAATGTAATTTTCCTTCATACAGAAATTCCGATTTCACCACCATGCATACAGTAAGATTTTCAACTTACACATTGCATTTTACATACAAAAACGAACCCTGTCCGTCGTCAAATTAAATATAATTTACGCAGTTTTTAACGCTGCTTACGACTGTCAAGTCGGATCTATAAACAAATGTCAAACGAAAAAGTTTTGAAATGCCCGCCATTTTGAAACTTGTAATCGCTGATTACCCAAGCTGTTATGAAACTCGGTTTTTTCCGCCGATTTTGATTCAAATCGGACGAGAATTGCAAATTCCCGAGCGTTAACACACGCACGCGAGTAGAAAATTTCAGACTTAAAAAATCAATCAAGGTCAGGTTTAGCGCTGATTTCAAGGTCCCGGTTTGGGTTAGTTTTCAAATATAAATTCCATAAAAACATGTCTTCTACATAAATAGAAGAAATATTGTCGGATCCCCTCCTTGTTGCCTGACGCACGCATTGACTCTTATCAGCCACTGATTTCGGTTATCATAAAACTACGTCACAACTGGATGCAGTTTTAAAGTGCACTTCCTTGGCAGCTGATAACTGATCTAAGCCAACAGAAGAATTTAATTTTAATCGATTCGATGACTCACTTGCGGTTATCTCGCGTGGGTTATGCTTGCAGCTTGCAGGAATTGGGAAATGTTTACACGAAGTGCATTCACCCACGCAATCAGCTGCAATCAGTTAACTGCGTAATTAGCTTTCTGAGTTTTCAAAAGTCGTGAAATTAAAAACATTTCTGATGTCGGTCAGGGTTTATTTTCCAATTTTCAATGCAATCTGAGTGTTCAATATACGCAGATTGTGAGGGTGAAATTACAATTTCAAAAAGTAGTAAAGAAAAAAATACTTTTTAAAAATTCGCTTCTATCATGTCGGCGAGACAGCTGCGTGCCGCGATTGTCCTTAATGTGTATTTAATTGAAATTTACAAAGAAGCTCCCCAGAGCTCTGAAGCGGGCCATGTACGATCATTCGGGAATGACATTCAGTGCGACGATTGACTGTGTAAGGTCAAGACTGAGGGTCTACAAATATTTCGAAATCCGAGCTTCGATCACGGTAAGTGGGGGGGGGACAGTGTGAATGGTGGTGTAGTGATTCAGTCATCCTTCTTCAGTCTGTATAGCTGAAGGATACATGATTACAGAAATCTTCAAAGCTTCTCCCAGTCGCAAGAAATCTTAAAGTAAAAGCCATTCTCTCACGAACTGTTACTGGATCTCTTGTAACTGCTTTCATGTGGTATCAACGTGTTTAAAGCACTGCTTGCCGAGATCTCAAGTAGCAGTGTTACGTGGCTACGTTGTTACCACTGCGTTCCCAATGGCCAGAGAAGCCACTTCGATAGATTATGCCAAATCCGCACTTTGTGGTGTTTCAATGTCGGCTGTGCTGAAATCACTTCAGTCAGATTGTCACATTGTGTAGGGTCTTTATGACTGAAGTCAGGAATGACAGTTTGATTTTGTCATTCCTGATTGACCGTGTTGGGGTCGCTTAACACTATGTTCAGTATAATGATCTGCCTTCCCTAGCTTCGTCAATTCTACTTTCGTTTCGGAGAACCTCCATATTGAAAAACTATATCTATACTCCAGTATACTTGAGTATAGATAAAGTTTTTGAAGATGGAGGTTCTTCGAAACGAGTCAAAGAAAGTAGAATTAACGAAGCTAAGGAAGGCAGATCATTACACTGAACATAGTGACAATAATCCTAGCAGAAAAAGCCGCCTCGGTGGCCTAGTTGATAGCGTACTTGGCTTTCACCCCGAGGATCCGGGTTCGATTCCTGGCCAGGGCTTAGCATTTTCATACAATATAAATCATCCCATCGTCTGCATTAGCCCAAGTGTGCACAATAGTCGGACGTTAAAAAAAAAAAAAAATTAAGTTTCGATTTGTAAGTTATATGTATTCTTCTTCGATGTCTTGGTGTTATAATTGTCAATAAATAGATGTTATTATTTTTAATGCGTTTTCATTTCAGTTTGCCAATAAAGATTTCCAAGATAAAGAAAAAAAATCAATAGGCCAAAATATTACATTTAAAATTAAGTTCAGAAATTAAAATGATTGCTATTGAAATGTTCTATTTAAATTTGTTATCCTTTTAACTTACCTCTAAGATGTGCCAACGTAAAGAAATAAAAAAAAAATACAATAGACCAAAATCTAATACGACTAAGGTTACTCTAGCATACTTTAAAATGGTCGTACAACACAATTCTATGCTTCAATCATGGGCGTCATTATAAATTAGCTCATATGAGGTAAGAAAGGAAGGCGTAGCGTAACTCGTGGCACAAGCCGGCTATTTCGAATACGAGCGTGCGTCACTAGTGACACACGCCGTCGTGGACGTGTTAAGAAATGGTATTTAGAGGGCAACAAATCACGTACTCCATCGTTTCTCAAACCTGTCACAGCAAAGCATGTTAGGACACAGTTAGTCGATAAAAAAACCCTGTACTTTCACAAACACAATGCCAACAACGTTGAACGTCAGAACTGTCTGAACAGAGAAGACACTCACCTTCTTGTACAGTTTGATCCAAGTGAGGTCGCCCTTGCTGTCTGTGTACTGGAGGCCGAAGAACCACACTTCTCTTAAACCTATCGTTTTGACGACTTGATCGAACAGCTGTTTGCCGGTGGTAGTTGCCTGGATGGCAAACTCCAGCTCGGCGTCCATCGTCGTCACCCGCACATTCATCTGTGAACAACAAAAATATTACAGTTCAGTGCACGCGGGAAAGACGAGAACATAGAGGGAGGAAAAACTTATCGCTACTGCATTCAAACTTGCTTTACACTGATTTAGAAACTAAACACAACCTATAAATCGGTAGCTTTATACCACATTTCACACACATTTTAATCACAAGATTTTTTTTTTGCTTTTCTTTGTGGAATACTTATAAAGAATCAGTAGAACAAATTTGAAACGAAAACAATTGAGTATTTGGAGCGGCCATCATGGTAAGACCTAGATATGGGACCTTGAAATGAACAACGATCGTGAGGTCTAGATCACTTTTTGAGGAGTCGAGCGCGCTTGTGCGTGCCGACTTTATTGAAATAACACAAAAATAGCTTGGACAAGTTCGTTAACCAGCAAAATGCGTTCAACAGTTTCAAAATGGCGGCATTTCAAATCTTAAAAAATGTTAACCTTTTTTTTTCTTTTAAGTCCGATTTCAACATCGAATCACCATTAGAACTGCGTAAGTCAGCATGAACATACGTCGGCGGTCAGGGTTCACTTTCGTATTTGTAAAGTAATATGAAAGTTTGTAACGCCAACACATGTACGAGGGTTGATCAAATATAAACGAAACTGACTTTCTAAAAACTTTTCCGTTGGACATTGAACTCTAAAGGGTGGGGTTTCAGGTAGCCTGGGAGGTTTGGGACGGGCGTAGACGGGCAACATTTCCGTTCGGACCCTTCAGTATAAAACTATATAATGAGTGAGAGTGAAGTGCACGTTTCCGTGGAGCAGAGAATTATTATTAAGTTTTTGGCCAAGGAGGGGGTCAATCCGACTGAAATCTTTCGTAGATTTACGGCTCAATACGGGGACAGGACCCTGTCAAGAGCTCGCGTTTTTGCTTGGCACAAGGAATTTGCCGAAGGACGGGAAGCAGTAGAAAACCTGAAGGCCAAATCATGATCGTCGGCCGGGAAGGTAATGGCCACTGTATTTTTCGACAATCAAGGCGCCTTTCACGTCGATTTCCTCCATCAACGACGCACAATAAATGCACAATATTATTGCGATGTTTTAGAGGCCGCAAAACAGTCTTTTCGTAGGAAAAGGAAATCTAAACCGGCGAGAAACGTCATTCTTCTTCAAGATAATGCCCGACCACATTCGGCGAATGCTACGAGGCTTAAACTCGATCAAGTTGGCTGGGAACCAATGGAACATCCCCCATACAGTCCAGACTTATCACCCTGCGACTATCACCTGTTTGGGCCACTCAAAGAGGCGCTTGGAGGCCAGCGTTTCGAAGACGATTCTGCGGTGGAGACCTTCGTGCTCCAATGGCTCAATGAACGCCCGAGAACTTTTTACGAAGATGGAATTAAAAAACTTCCAATCCGGTGGGAAAAATGTGTTACTCGTGCGGGAGACTATGTAGAAAAATAAGTTGTATCAAGAATAATTTGTAAGTAAGCAATAATTTTTTTAAAAAATCAGTCTCGTTTATATTTGATCAACCCTCGTAGATTTCAAGACTGATTGTGTCGCGGCTATATCGTAAGGTAAGACAGCTGCACGCCGTGATTCACCACAAAACCTTGTCACATTAAATTTCTATCCTGGCTCGAAATCGAATCAAGAAATTCAATGACCAAATATTCAAAATATCTGACGAATGCGGATTTAAATATATTTCTAAGCATCAGAAATTTTATTAAAATCGTTGTGGATTGCCAGTAAGAACGTTAGTTCAAATACTGAGAAATACATGAATAAATAAATCAGTTTGTAGGGTTACTATTGTACTGAGACCTTTTGTGCCCCCTTTCTGTATTCCTGAGATGCTCAGTTACAGCGCCTGCTCCAGTTCTAATCTCCTCATAGAGCCTTTGGAGAGCATTCAAGTTGAGTAGCTCCCATACTTCTAAACAAAAAGGACCCTACCAGTTTTTTTAAAATTAAAATACTACATTTTTTGACTTAGAAGACCAGAAAACAAACAGATTCATCAAAATCTCAAGACCGATTTTTACACAATCACTGTATTACATTGAGAAAGTATAAAAGTAGGGTAAAACCAATCATTTACTGCAAAAACAATTTAAGTTTTGAACAACAGTTGAAAAGGAAATATCTATCTGACAAATGATGTCACTGACCTTTACGAAACCGTTCAACTGACTTTATCTCAAATAAATAAAAAACTCACATTAATAATAGATTATAAAATATTATTTATAATTCTACTACGTCTAGTGTATTTCATTCAAATTTATTTATCGCTTAGGCCTACACATAATCTAGAATAACACTGCCCTATAAATTAAGATAATATCAATCTTTTTGCTTAAATCATCATTAAGTAGACTTCCAACTTTGAACACAACAAACACAATTGTGCAGAAAATAAATTAGTAGTCCAAAGAACAGCTGTCTGGTCACCGGTCTGACCCGCTTGTAACCTTTTCCGCCAATTTAACCGGTAACCGTAATATTTCTTGTAAATCTGATGCCCTTTCTCCATGAAGCAATCAAAATTACAATAGGTGTTGCCGTTCAGCCAGTATTGCAGGAAATACCTCAACGTCGAATCAGAGCCGCCATATTGAAACGGAAGCGAATGGGAAAAATCTTTCGCATACGTCTTTCGGGCATTCAAACCAAATTTCAAAACAATCGGCTAATGCATTCGATTAATACTGTGTGCACGCGTTATCATTTAATCAAAGGCCGCCATCTTGAAACGGAATGGGGAAAAATCTTACGCATTTTCATTTGGGCTACGTACAAAGATATCTTTGTACCAAATTTCAAAACAATCGGTCGATGCGTTTGGCCAAAACTGCGCTGACAAACTAACACACGAACCAAATGCCGAACGGTCGAATTGAAGAAACTACCTCACTTCGCTCCGTCAAAATCAGACGAGAGTAAGTTTTTGTAGCTCGTTTAATTTCCTGTCGAATTTTATATTTATTAAAACTTTCGAAAAGCGTTACATTTAAGGAGTTATATTTTCAGAAATAAACAATTTCCGGTAACCGCTGATCACGTTAACATCCACTTTTGCCTTTCCGCCCGTTATGATTGAGCGTACTACTACACTCGTCATCGTTAAATCAGAGGCCGCCATCTTGAAACGGAACCGAATGGAAAAATCATACTCATACACCGTTCGGGTTTTAAACAAAGTACCTTCGCACCAAATTTCAAAGCACGTGCTTCATTTGTTCTCTTTAAATTAGACTTGGAAAGAGCATAAAAGATAACCTCAAAATGCAAACATGCTTTTCCCACATACCAGTCGCTATTCGCTCACTGAGCTTCTCCCAGCACACCCGATACTAATCGGGTCCTTACAACAGATCGATTAGTACTTCCTCCAACAAGTACGTTGCTTTGCATAGGTTTAACGTAAAACCGAAGACAATAGTCGAAGATACTTGACCTATTTCTAATAGAAAAGTATAAAAGACAGTTATACTGTATGTAATTTACCTTGGCACATATAACTGGGGCCAAGATAACGTCACCGTGCATGGTACGAGATGACGTCACGGCAAGCATACTTACTGCTGCCATTTCGTAGCCTACGTATTGACTGAAATGAATACGATTTCTTGTAAAGTAAAAGCGTACGGGTTCGATCCGGCGACAGTCAGGTATGAGAGTCTACAAAGTGTGTGCCGCGGCTCCCCGGGGCGCCGCGAAATATTCAATTAAACAATTCCGCGATCTTCTTGGAATTTCCAATTCTTGAATTTTTACGCCAACAATCGTGCACGCCGACAAAATTCCAAGAACTTAGCAACTTTTGAGTCTTTCACCGTTTTCTTTCCAATGAAATTAATTTGTCTTGCAATATAAAATCCATTTTTGTTGATCATACATCAGAGCTTATGAAAAAGTTCGGAAATACTTCGAAGCAAAATTCAAGACCCACTTAGAGCCAAGGCGCCATTACAATTTACTTCTTTAGAAGAAAAATCTCTTATTGACTTGTCTTGCGATAATATTTTAAAGTTACAATTTTGTAGCATGGAACTTTCTGATTTTTGGATATCAGTACAAGAATATCCACTGCTTAG
Source organism: Callitettix versicolor (assembly GCA_022606455.1). NCBI lineage: Eukaryota > Metazoa > Arthropoda > Insecta > Hemiptera > Cercopidae > Callitettix > Callitettix versicolor. The sequence goes on along the minus strand of CM040183.1, from coordinate 94,688,125 downwards.
TGATAAAGCTCTACGCATACTAATCCCATCTGCAACATCCTGTTTGCGCGAAGCTGGGCTTTCGGCGGTCGCGGTAATAAAAAGTAAATACCGCTCGAAAATTAACGTTGAACAAGAAATGAGGGTCGCCATATCCAATTTTATTCCGAGATTTGAGAAGTTGTGTAGTGAACATGAAGTCCACCCATTACATTAATAACTTTAATAATGTTAATCATCAATGGACGTTCAATAAATTGTCTGTGAGTTTAAAATTTCTGTTTAATTTATTTTTCAACTAACCTAACCAACGGTGGTTGTCCAGTCTCAATATGGATTTTTTTTTTTTTTTTTTTTTTTTTTTTTTCCAACTATTGTGCACACTTGGGCTAATGCAGACGATGGGATGATTTATAGCGTATGAAAATGCCAAGCTCTGGCCGGGAATCGAACCCGGGTCCTTGGGGTAAAAGCCTAGTACGCTAACCACTAGACCACCGAGGCGGCAAATACCCCAATATGGATATTACCGAAACAGTTGAAATTAGATATCTTATATTATCCCAAGGAAAAGTTTTCCAATTTTTCAAGAGAGTCAAAAATTTAGAAAAAAAGTCCGATTATTAATGGAGCCTCTGGTCTGGAGACTGGCAATATCTGCAACGTGGCCCGCAAACACCCGGCGATTCTACCAGCGTTCTGTTTAAACAGTTACGAATACAAGTTCAAAGAACAGCAGACCTCGCCGTATATTCTTAATTTATAAACAGGGCGCTCCACGACAGCGCTGGCAACTTTTTCCGTGAATTTACCTTTAACAGTATTAATGTTTACGAAAACTGTTCCTGCACAAACTTTGTTGCAATCGCTATATAAGAAGCTGCCATCTTGAAAACGTCTAAACAAAATTACTCCAACTGAAGACAGCCAACAAACCGGAAACACTGACCCAATGCCTTCAACAACCATTGAACCAAAATAAAATGTATCACGTTTTCTAATCATTTTTATTTTATCTACGATAATTTGTTCGAAAACACGACATAACCTAAAACTTCTATTATAGCCTATCAGCTGTTCAATGAAATCAGCTGAGAGGACTCTGTGGTCGATGTGCCAAAGCACCAGTTAGTTCAACTGGCATAAAGTATGGACGATAATAATTTTTTTTTTATGAAATCAGCTAATTTTTATAAATTAATATAAAACAGATCTTGTACTGTAACTACCAAAATTAAATTAACGATTCATTTCATATATTTACACTAGTCAATCTTCTTCGTAGTTTCCTTAGTGTAGTGGTCATCACTTGCGCCTCACACGCGCAAAGTTTCCAGTTCGATCCCGGACGGAAACATGAAATTTTAATTTTAAATAATTTAAGACTTGCGACGCGCAAAATATAGACTACCAATATAAATTTTTGCACTCTTATCACCCAAAATCCATCACAACCAACCCAAAATTCATTATTAAAAATATATAATTAATTCGTAAAGATCAGCTGATTTCACTGAACAGCTGACAGACTATAATAAGTTCTAGGTAATGTGTTTTCGAACAAATTATCGTAATTTTCGTCTGCATTAGCCTAAGTGTACACAATCGTAGGACGTTAAACACAAAAAAAACTACAAAAAACAAAAAAAATTATCGTAATTAAAACAAAAAGGAAGATAAAACATGATACACGACTTTTAGTTCAATTCTTATTTAACGATGACGAGTGTAGTTGCAGGCTATTTCCTGAAACACCGACTGACTACCGTAATTTTGACCATTTATCAATAGCTGAAACTAAACACAAAAATATTCTACTAACAAATTCTACTGCCTTCAGTTTTCCATTAGAAGGCCGTGCCTGGCGTCGAGCCAAGCCGTGTCAAACAGGGCACTGTACATAAACAACGTCAAAGGATAGACCGTATTGCCAAGTTCTCAGTGATTTACATTAAGCTACAATGTACAGTATTGCAAAAACCTTAAACTTTCTCCAGCTCAATAAATTCCTCGGAGAACTTCGATGCGACAACCCTTTGGCACCACAAAACGCATTATTTTTTGTTTCAGTTTGTCACGCAGGCCTATGCCTAACCTATATACATCCGAGAACAGGTAAAATTAAAATATGGTCGAAAGTGAATTGAAAAAAAAAAAAAAGCTTAAAGGCTAACTTAAAGAACACCTTAATCAAAAGACATTGCTATTGATTTTTTCGCGAACTGTTAACACATTTCGAACAGTTAAAATATAAAAACATCATCACTCAGCGTCTCGATGACGTTTGAAACGGATTTCCAAAAGTAATTGTTTTAGCCTGCTCTTTTTGAAACTAAGATTTCACCGCCCTAAACAGCGATAAAATGTGCATTTTGTACTGCAAAACACACACGCGCGCGCGCGCGCGCACGCACGCAAACACACACACACACACACACACACACACACACACACACACACACACACACACACACACACACACACACACACACACACACACACACACACACACACACACACACACACACACACACACACACACACACACACACACACACACACACACACACACACACACACACACACACACACACACACACACACACACACACACACACACACACACACACACACACACACACACACACACACACACACACACACACACACACACACACACTTAGAGGATCGAGTCTCATTTCATAATACGGATCTGGTTTGTACCATAATGGCGCTCCAAAAGATTATTTTCCCTGTAAATTCACATTAAACAGTAAATCTTTAAGTACTCAACCGGGTTCGATTCCCGGCCAGGGCTTGGCATTTCCATACGCTATAAATCATCCCACCGTCTGCATTAGCCTAAGTGTGCACAATAGTCGGACGTTAAACACAAAAAAAAAATTAAGTACTCAAAATTCAAATCATTTGATAAACCCTAAATATTTAAAGGAATACAAAATTAATCCTAACCTAGAATTGAAAATACAACAATCACTATGAATGCAGTAGACCTGATTTCCGTTATCACAGTGCAAGTGCAAAGCGTTTCTGCACCTCGGGTTTTGTAAAACTGACATTTCAAAATTGTCGTCATTTTTCGGTTTAAACCCATCACCCGGGCTAATTAATATTCCATATCTACAGGCGGTGTTGGAATGCAACGCACAACACGGCAACGTCGCGTCTACACCCGCTGATAAGGATGCAGCAATCGCGAATTCTTAAGGCAGAACAAGCCGAATCTCAGTTTAACGCCTCGAATACTGGTAAAATGCTAACCATTATACTTTTGTTCGAATCCGGAAAACACCGATTAAAAAAAAACCTTACCGGCGATGTTTAAGCGGCCATCATAGTATGACCCAGGCCCGAACAACTTTTTTTAGGAGGGGGGGGTCGTTAGACATGATGTAATTCTGATCATTTGACTTAAACTTGCCACAAAAATCGATTTCAGTAATAACTTCTATTCCTTTAAGGCGAATTAAGTTACACCGTTTCAAAATGGCGGCCAATAGAAATTTGTTTATGTTGGCGTTTAAAATGTTCAAATTACATTGTAAATACGAAAATAAACCAATAAAGTAGAGAAATCACTTTTTTTTTAAATTCAAGATTAATAATATTGTTTATTAAAATTTGCCTACATCACGTCAGCGAGTCGCAATTATTTGTTTTATTTAATATTTTCTTAAAACTTGGTTCAAAATCGATTTTGGCAGCTTAATAGGTAGGACAAGTTTGTAAACCAACGAAATCCGTCCAACAGTTTTAAAATTAATTCGTAACTTTTTTCGCCGTAAATGTTTTTGACTATCCGATTTCACCATCCCAATCCGCGTAAGAACTGCTACATTTTCAAAATCCCGTTGAAATCAAGCAATTTTATTTGACTGCGGTCATTTTTCAACGCAATTTGGAATTTTAAAACGACACATACGCGGATTATTATGGTAAAAAGTGGGAGAAGTGTAAGATAAAGAAAAATACTTCGGGAATTCGCTTCCATCGCTGCAGCGAGACAGCTGCGTGCCGTATGTTCACCCGTTTAACTACCTCTTGAATTATGTTCTGATTTATTACTTTTTCACAACTGTAATACTTCACACATATACAAGCACGCACGCACGCGCACGCGCGCGCGCACACACACAAAGAGGCGACAATACCAAAGAAGATAACTACATACTCAAGTACAGCGAAGTTAAGCAAAGCAAACAAGTCGCCTCACAAAAGCTGGATTAACATATCAGGTTAAGGCAAACTAGGTCTGTACTTGCACGGCGTTCAAGGTCCAACAAATATTGCCGCTTAACGAATTTCTAATTAACTTAATTACACCTGCGGAGTCAGGCAATCGTTTAATTAGCAACTGGGTACCTCCCGTGCGTGTGTTAGCACAAGCGTTATTTGTTGGCTCATAACGCGTCTAAACGTTAAGTCAAGCAGCCAAACATTTATACAAAACTTGGAGAGTACAGAGGGGATATGTTACAGTCTGCGTAATGACGTGATGGAGGCGAATTTTAATAACAACTTTTAATAATATTATAATCAAACATTCCGAATTGCAAACAAATTGATATTTTGTGGATTTGAAAGCTGATTATTATTGTGCCATTTATCAATTTTTTATTATTACTATTATCAATATCAATTTTTGTCATTTATCATTTTTTTTATTACTGTTACCAATTATCAATTTATCATTTTTGTTCCATTTATCAATTTTTTTATTATCAATATCGATTTTTGTTCCATTTATCAATTTTTTTATTACTATTATCAATATCGATTTTTGTGCCATTTATCGATTTTTTGATTACTATTATCAATATTGATTTTTGTGCCATTTATCAATTTTTTGATTACTATTATCAATATCGATTTTTTGCCACTCATCAACTTTTTATCATTACTATTACCAAATCGATTTTTTGCAATTTATCAATTTTTTATTACTGTTACAAATATGATTTTTGTGCCATTTATCAATTTTTTATTACTGTTACAAATATGATTTTTGTGCCATTTATCAATTTTTTGATTACTATTATCATTATCGATTTTTTGCCACTCATCAACTTTTTATCATTACTATTACCAATATCGATTTTTTTTGCCATTTATCAATTTTTTGTTATTGACAACCGTTAACACCGAGGCATACTTTGTTTACTTTTTTTGTTATTTTAAGGCGAAATAAGACATTGAGCCTATTATCGCCTCCCTAAATGTAAGTGTGAGTGTGTGTTACACACGGGTACCGCTAAGGACGTCCGAATCCTCTCAATAGGTGCAGCTAGTCTGCACTCCCCAGCGGGGACTTTGTTTACTGAAGAGTTTCTTGGCAAATACTAGGCTTTCTTTGTAACAACTCTTAGCAGAAGACAACGCTAACGACAAAACATTACAGCCCTGGCTACTCTTGTATATATAAAAATAAAAACGTCACTATTAATTACTTTTTTTGTGTTTAACGTCCGACTATTGTGTACACTTGGGCTAATGCAGACGATGGGATAATTTATAGCGTATGAAAATGCCAAGCCCTGGCTGGGAATTGAACCCGGGTCCTCGGGGTGAAAGCCCAGTACGCTATCAACTAGGCCACCGAGGCGGCTTATTAATTAAAAAGATTGTTATACTGTATCAAATTTGCGGCCAATTTGACTTCCTGAAGAAGACTGCGTAATCAATAATTGCACACAATAGCGTAAGTAACGCTCAAACTCTCTTACTTGCAACCAAAGAAAACCAGCACAAGCCGTTGACATACATTAGGCTGCCTAACGAACACACGTGTAACAGAAAAAAAGAACTGCTTCAATTACATTACACAAACTCCCCCCCCACCAATTAATTTTTGCAACTCTACCTTATTCTAAAAAAATCGGTAAATCAGACTTTACTTAGGCCAACAATCATAACCTAGCTGAACCACTGAAGCAAAATAAGCAAGGTAAATAAATACCGACAGACTTTAACAACGATTACTGTAGATAACTAAAACGTGTACAGTAATGCCAACCGTAGTACAAATAGGTCGAATAACAGGTTCAACAACTTGACAACAGCAATTCAAAAATGACAGCTATTTTTATAAAACACAAACCGGTGAATGTACAAGCGTTTGCGTACTTTCACTTTCCCCGGTTTTAACACGCTTTTAATAGTTTTATCATTTACAATGCAAACCTTTCCAAACGCCCGAACTATTAATCACAATTAAAAATTAAATAAATAACAGAAACACGAAGGCTGAAGGGAAGCTGAAGTGATCGGATGTAATTTTCACATTTAACGCTAAAAAGTGAACCTTAATAACCGAAACATTTATTAATATCTGGTAAACATTATTTACCATTGTAAAATTCGTATATTCGATTAAATTAAAAATGCTTTATTTACTTTATCCAGATACTGATGCTAAATTTTATGATTTTTTTAAAACATTAAGAATGGACGCCATTTTGAAAAAATTGAATAAACGGAGGTCAGGATTAATTTTCCTATTTTCAATGTAAAATTTAAACACTTTAAGAGGTTGTGTAAAATGTGTGTGTGTGTGTGTGTGTGTGTGTGTGTGTGTGTGTGTGTGCGTGTGCGCGCATGTATGTGTACGTGAGAGAGAACGAGAGAGAATGAGAGAGAGAGAGAAAGAGAGGGAGAAAGAGAGAGAGTGGGTTTTAGCACCCTCACGTTCGCAATTTCGGTTCAAACTTGGGGCAAAAATCAATTTTGATAACGGCTTGGACGAGTTCGACACGAAAAACTCTTCGTCAATTTTCAAAACGGCGCCTTATCGAAACTTTAAGAGTTCATAACATTTTTACCTTAAACCTTTTTGAAAATCTTATTTCACCATACTAATCAGCGTTAAAAACCGTGTAAATTAGCATTGTAAATTTTCAAAATCCAGCTGAAATTGATGAATTCGATTTGACGGCGGTCAGGGTTCATTTTTGTACAAAGTAATTATGAAATTTAACACGTTAATCTATGCCGATTATGACGGTGAAATCAGAATTTCAAAAAAGAGTAAAGACAAAGAGAAATGCTTTTGAAAATTCGCTTCTATCACGTGAGCAAGACAGACGGGTGATGTACAATTGGAGGACGGTTGCAAGTAGATTTTCAAACAGAAATCCTAGAGAAGGCCTAGGACTGAGGTCTGCCATTGTATTCGAAAACAATTCCCACGTGATTATATAAAGTAGACGTACGTAACAAGGACTTATTGCCCTTACGTAACTGCTTAATTACAGTTTTGTTGTATTTTTAGTATATCAAGGAAGCGTTTCTTTGTATGAATGAACTGAGGCGCTGTCGTCAACGTTTCTTGTCAAGTAATAAACCGATAAAAATGTAAATTGCCCGTCCGATCAAGGCTTACACTATAATTAATAATGTAAAAAATTTACTTCTTATAAAACATAGGCCTGATAAGAGAAATTATAATATGCAATGACTGGTTGACATGTGCATGCGATTTCTTGAATGTAGTTTTAGTACACGAAGAATTATTACTGTGTAAAAACGCAGCACAAACTTTCTAGTTCTACCGCTCTGACTCGCTCGTTTAACCGGTAACAGTAATTTAGGCGAAATGTTCCCCGGAAATTTCGTGCACTTTCTCCACGACTGTGATAGGTCTTGCCGTTCAGCCAGCACTACAGAAAACAGCCAGCAATTATACTCGGTCATCGTTAAATCAAAGGCAGCCATTTTGAAAAGGAATACGGGAAAATACGACATAAGTCGATCGGACTTTATACAAGGTACCTTAGGCCGCCTCGGTGGCCTAGTTGATAGCGTACTAGGCTTTCATCACGAGGACCCGGGTTCGATTCCCGGCCAGGGCTTGGCATTTTCATACGCTATAAATCATCCCATCGTCTGCATTAGCCCAAGTGTGCACAACAGTCGGACGTTAAACACAAAAAAAAATACTAGGTACCTTCATACTAAATTTCAAAACAATCGGCCAATACGTTTGGCAAAAACTGCGTAACCTCGCTTCGCTCTGTCAGTTAAAGAAATTTTGCTCTGACAAAGTGCTCTAGCGTTCAAACTGAACAGAACGGTCGATAAGTCTCAAAAACCACACCAGATTTTGCTCAAATTTTTGTTGCACATGAAGACTAAAAAATTTTAAAAAATCAAATAAATACTCTTTGGAAGTAAACTGAAAATGCTGTAAAAATATTACACAAAATTTGACACAATCACTTTTTTCTATAAAGCTGCCATCACACCCGATCTGAGACCATGGGTGGCACTAAAACACTTTTCAGAGAGATATAATTATATTATTAGCACTAGAGTTCGAAATTTTGGACCAAATCTGACTCAAACCCGGCACAGAAACCTGTTTCTTTAGGCCTAATATTGCTGTTTAAAAACGACAGCAAATCCGATTTCACCAACGGTAAAAATTGCATAAATTAGCCTTTCCAAAAATACACGAAAACCTTACTGCGGAGGTCAAGGTTCATTTTCGTATTTTTAAAACATTTATGCACTCAAATTTAAAATAAATTGTAAGACAATGTTGTTATCAAGTAATACAGTATTCACTATTCACTCACTTCTCTAGATGCCATGCTGCAGCCGACGAAGAAGCTCACTCACACTCGACACACACTGACTGACTGAACAGCCAAAATTAAATACTGTACTGCTCATCAATCACTAAATAAACACACTTGTAAGTCTATTTGTATAATCCAATTTTTGCCGCCTAGATAACCAACTGATACTACGATTTGATTAATTACAAAATGATATCATTGTCGATTAATAGAACGTAACTTGTTATCGGTTATTTCGGTTAGGCTACTTCGGCGGTCCTCGAAATCTGTTTTAACAAGTATTGTTTGATAAAACACACGCACACACACACACACGCGCACGCACGCACACACACACGCACACACGCGCGCACACACGCGCGCGCGCGCGCGCACACACACACACACACACACACACACACACACACAAGCACGCACACGTCTTATTTCTTAATGTTGGCTCTAACCACCTTGATCACAGTTTATTTAAAAGCAGTTAGTTCTTTGCTATCCGGACAAAACTTATCTTCCCCCGAATATTACAATTTAGCAGCTATCGACAAAATTGAAAAACCGCCTAATTTTAAAATGTTACAATCAGATTTTACAGACATTTTGGTCATATATGAAAATTCATAATTCAAGTCAACGTACCGCATTTGGTAAGTCTAATGAGAAAGTTATGGTTCAGCAGTAAAAAACCGAACTATACCATGACCTTTCCTCGGAGTATCACTTCATCAAGGAGGTGGAGGAAACTGAATGTATTCAGGTAAAGGAAACAATATGTATGGAGATGGAGGAAACTGAATGTATTCAGGTAAAGGAAACAATATGTATGGAGATGGAGGAAACTGAATGTATTGAGGTGGAGGAAACTGTATGTATGGAGATGGAGGAAAATGAATGTATTCAGGTAAAGGAAACAATATGTATGGAGATGGAGGAAACTGAATGTATTGAGGTGGAGGAAACTGTATGTATGGAGGTGAAGGAAAATGTATGTATAGATGTGGAGGAAACTTAATGTATTGAGATGAAGAAACAATATGTATGGAGGTGGAGGAAACTGAATGTATTGAGGTGGAGGAAACAATATGTATGGAGGTGAAGGAATCAATATGTATGGAAGTAAAGGAATCAATATATATGGAAGTGGAGGAAACTCCCAGGTACGTATGGAGTGGAGAAAACTGATGAGGTGGAGGAAACAATATATATGGAGGTGAAAGAATCAATATGTTTGGAAGTGGAGGAAACTGTATGTATGGAGGTGGAGGAAACTGAATGTATTGAGGTGGAGGAAACAATATGTATGGAGGTGGAGGAATCAATATATATGGAAGTGGAGAAAACTGAATGTATTGAGGTGGAGAAACAATATGTATGGAGGTGGAAGAATCAATATATATGGAAGTGGAGAAAACTGAATGTATTGAGGTGGAGGAACAATATGTATGGAGGTGAATGAATCAATATGTATGGAAGTGAAGGAATTAATATATATGGAAGTGGAGGAAACTCCCAGGTAGGCTACGTATGGAGGTGGAGGAAACTGAATTTATTGAGGTGGAGGAAACAATATATAGAGGTGAAGGAATCAATATGTATGGAAGTGGAGGAAACTGTATGTATGGATGTGAAGTAAAACAGTATGGAGATGGACGTGGGACTATACCTAACCCTATGAAACCCACAAGCAATCAACTGCAGCAGACTGTCCGAGCTGCTGTGCAAATAGCATAGGGTCAGTAAGGCGACGGACAATTTGAATCAGACCAGGTTTGTAGTCTACCTGGAGCGCAAAAATGCAAACTGAGAAGAGAGGAGGTGGTAGCAATGAGTTCTAATCAAACCTACAAACGGAAGACCTCTCGGGTGTCACATCTTGGGCGTCAGAAACGCAACATTTTCAGGACAGCGACGGCCGCACTTCAAGGCACCCACTACAGGGCACTGGAGGCTAAGGTCGTTTAGCTTCCACAATCTTAAACACATTTTTAGGACCTTTTAGTGCTTCGTTGTCTGTTCTTTTCTTCAAATGAGATGGCAAAAACCAAGAAATTAAATCATTTTTTACATGTTCTTGTGTCACTTCATTAAACCAAAAACATGAAACTCAAGATGATTATCTAAGAGAAGTTAATATTCGATATGATCGGATTGGAGATATGCAGTATGTCGGCAGTGGCGTGGCTGAACTCGCAATGTTTAGCTTAGACCGTCTCAAGGTCACCAAGCTCTCTATCGCAGCTAGCAGACCATTGCAGCGCGGGGGCTAAGCTCTATACCGTTCTCCTATTTCAATAACAGCTCTGACGGTTCGCTCAAGCATCGTTTGACTTGTTCTAGTCATAGTTTAGAAGCAAGCATTAAAGATCAAAAATATGCCAATAAAACCAAATATATGATACAAAAGTATGGCTAGCAAAGGTGTTACATTTTATAAATTATTATAGTACTAGTGTAAATGCAAGGAAGGGGCAAAGTATGTAATACAGTTACAATGGTGTTACACTAGTACTGTAATAATTTATAAAATGTTAAGTGCAAGGAAGGGGCAAAGTATGCAACATAGTTACAATGGTGTTACACTAGTACTGTAATAATTTATAAAATGTTAAGTGCAAGGAAGGGGCAAAGTATGTAATACAGCTACAAAGGTGTTACACTAGTACTGTAATAATTTATAAAATGTTAAGTGCAAGGAAGGGGCAAAGTATGTAATACAGTTACAATGGTGTTACACTAGTACTGTAATAATTTATAAAATGTTAAGTGCAAGGAAGGGGCAAAGTATGCAACATAGTTACAATGGTGTTACACTAGTACTGTAATAATTTATAAAATGTTAAGTGCAAGGAAGGGGCAAAGTATGCAACATAGTTACAATGGTGTTACACTAGTACTGTAATAATTTATAAAATGTTAAGTGCAAGGAAGGGGCAAAGTATGTAATACAGTTACAAAGGTGTTACACTAGTACTGTAATAATTTATAAAATGTTAAGTGCAAGGAAGGGGCAAAGTATGTAATACAGTTACAATGGTGTTACACTAGTACTGTAATAATTTATAAAATGTTAAGTGCAAGGAAGGGGCAAAGTATGTAATACAGTTACAAAGGTGTTACACTAGTACTGTAATAATTTATAAAATGTTAAGTGCAAGGAAGGGGCAAAGTATGTAATACAGTTACAATGGTGTTACACTAGTACTGTAATAATTTATAAAATGTTAAGTGCAAGGAAGGGGCAAAGTATGTAATACAGTTACAAAGGTGTTACACTAGTACTGTAATAATTTATAAAATGTTAAGTGCAAGGAAGGGGCAAAGTATGTAATACAGTTACAAAGGTGTTACACTAGTACTGTAATAATTTATAAAATGTTAGTACAAGGAAGGGGCAAATACGCAATATAGTTACAAAGGTGTTACACTAGTACTGTAATAATTTATAAAATGTTAGTACAAGGAAGGGGCAAATACGCAATATAGTTACAAAGGTGTTACACTAGTACTGTAATAATTTATAAAATGTTAAGTGCAAGGAAGGGGCAAAGTATGCAATATAGTTACAAAGGTGTTACAGTAGTACTGTAATAATTTATAAAATGTTAAGTGCAAAGAAGGGGCAAAGTATGCAATATAGTTACAAAGGTGTTACACTAGTACTGTAATAATTTATAAAATGTTAGTACAAGGGAGGGGCAAATATGCAATATAGTTACAAAGGTGTTACAGTAGTACTGTAATAATTTATAAAATGTTAAGTGCAAGGAAGGGGCAAAGTATGTAATACAGTTACAATGGTGTTACACTAGTACTGTAATAATTTATAAAATGTTAAGTGCAAGGAAGGGGCAAAGTATGTAATACAGTTACAAAGGTGTTACACTAGTACTGTAATAATTTATAAAATGTTAAGTGCAAGGAAGGGGCAAAGTATGCAATATAGTTACAATGGTGTTACACTAGTACTGTAATAATTTATAAAATGTTAAGTGCAAGGAAGGGGCAAAGTATGCAATATAGTTACAATGGTGTTACACTAGTACTGTAATAATTTATAAAATGTTAGTACAAGGAAGGGGCAAATACGCAATATAGTTACAAAGGTGTTACACTAGTACTGTAATAATTTATAAAATGTTAGTACAAGGAAGGGGCAAATACGCAATATAGTTACAAAGGTGTTACACTAGTACTGTAATAATTTATAAAATGTTAGTACAAGGGAGGGTCAAATATGCAATATAGTTACAAAGGTGTTACACTAGTACTGTAATAATTTATAAAATGTTAGTACAAGGGAGGGTCAAATATGCAATATAGTTACAAAGGTGTTACACTATTAATTTATATTTTGGAGTTGTAATGCAGATACTAACTTTGAAGAAAAGTATTTCTTTATACATTAAATACACTTCATTTCGTGAATAATTGGAATTAAAAACAGTGATTAAGAATTATGCTAACTTAAGTATTCACTGGCGACAAAGTTCAATGTGAAGCCAGACACTGAAGTGGACTAATTTATTAATGTATTTTCTAACAGTTATTTTACACATGTTGACAGTCTGGTCCGAAGTAGCGAATACAGTACTGTAAGTAACAACTCATGTGTTATCTAAAACAATTCTCTTATCTAATTTAAAAAGCGATAAAGCAAGTACTAATGCAATTTTACATGAAGTACAATTCTTGGAACATCCATTTACATTATGACAAGAGGTTTAAGATACTGTTACTTTCTTCGATATCACAGGATAGCCTACTTTGTGTCTGTTTTATAAATATAATCTACTGCAGTATACCGTTACATTGCTGAAACCCTATTCCTACTCCCTATTCCTTAATAATGAATTAAGGAAGAAACTTGCCCTCCTTGCTATTAAATTTCTTGCTTATAAAAGTTGCGAGATTTTAGCAATTTCAACTTTATATTACGGATACCTGCTATCTAGAAAAAGAAAATATTGAAACAATATCCATTAAGTTTTGCTCTAGCTTATAGCGACCAAACAAAACGTAATGGTCACTGCCAAAAAAATCCAGTTTTGAGCTTCTACAAAAAGGAGAACTGAATAAAAAAATCAACAGTTCAACAGATCTGCGTTATATAGACCATATATGAAGACCATATACATATGTGCCAAATTCGAATTTACAGTCATGGTTGACGAAGAGGAAAACCAATCTACTAAAACCTGAAATTTTTTATAGCTTATTTTTTCCACAAATTATAATTTTTTTTAAATACAAACTACCTCTTAAATAAATACGAGAAATTTTTGCATTTTTTTTTACTAAATATCAAACAGGTAATCGGAAGTTCCATAGGCCTAAAACCAAATCGCCAAAAGAATACAAATATACAAACCGTTTAGAAGTTAAAGACCTTGCTTTTTTTAATTCAAAGCTATAAAATAAAAAATACATCAAATAAAACTGGTCCTAACCTTTCCGCTCAACAAACAAGTCGTCTTAGACTCCTAGTAATCTAATTTACTTGCCTTCGGTTATTCCAAATATTAAATTTGGTCGAGGTCATGATAAGACTTTCTGAATTTCGTTTCATTTGTCCCATGGCTTTGAACAAGGCCTGTAAGTTCGTAACTGTCACGGCATACGATTGTCTGGCTAGCGCGATTGAAGGGAATTTCCAAAACAAAAACCATATGTAACTCGTATAATTTCGATATAATAATTATAGTGGTTCATCTATTGTCACACAGGGCAAATCGTTTACACATATAAGAAGGGAATTTTTTATAGTTCACGCGAAATCGCTTAGATTAGGGGTTCTCAACGGGATCCAGGTGGACCTCCTGGTCGATTTTTTTTTTTCGTCCGACTATTGTGCACACGGACTAATGCAGACGATGGGATGATTTATAGCGTATGAAAATGGCAAGCCCTGACCGGGAATCGAACCCGGGTCCTCGGGGTGAAAGCCCAGTACGCTATCAACTAGGCCACCGAGGCGGCCGGGTCGATTGAATTACAAGGATTTAAATGTTCCATCTTGGATTATAAAACCATTTGAAAGCGACATGGCCGATACTGATTTCTCACTACAAGAAGAACTGATTGAACTTCGAGAATTTGGAACTGAAAATCAGCTTCCAGACAGGTAGATACGCCGAATTTTGCACAAAACACGTCAGACTAACAAGTATCAGCGAACCACTACTGTTAGCATTTCCTAGTTCTCACTTGGTTGAGGCAGGATTTAGCTATGCAAATAATTTATTGCGAAAGACAAGAAATCGATACAAGATATCAGAACGTGGTGATTAACGATTAATATTAACAAATATTTCCCCCTATATAAGTAAGATAATCGAAGGACATCAACGCCAACCATCTCATTAAAATTGTATGTGTTTATGTCATTTATATGATTTATATTTTATTTAAATTTCTGTTCCTACGAATATAATTATATCTTTAATTACATCTAATAATACAGATATTTAAAAAAATATTTATTACTGAATTGCTCCTAATAAAAGCTTTATTTGCGGTGATATTTGTGCAACACATTGTAAACAGATGAGGGTCTAAGGAATTAAAAAAAGCCGCCTTGGTGACCTAGTTGATAGCGTACTGGGCTTTCACCCCGAGGACCCGGGTTCGATTCCCGGCCAGGGCTTGGCATTTTCATACGCTATAAATCATCCCATCGTCTGCATTAGCCCAAGTGTGCACAATAGTCGGACGTTAAAACACAAAAAAAGGAATTAAAAACAATTATTTAGGGGATCGAGCAGAAAAAAAGTTGAAAACCCCAAACTTAGTCATTTTGAATTGCTAATTTGAAGGTTATATATATATATATGTAACTATTTGCATTAAAAGTGATGTCCTTAAAACAGGATTTTCTGTAAATCAGTTTAAAATTTGAAAAACCAAAAATGCCACCTGTACTTCATACACAAAATTACCGACAATTTTATTCTGTAAATACTGTCCCCAATTTGAACTATTCAGACTACATACTACTACCAAAAACACTAATTTAGTTTCGATTCGCAACAACCTCAAGCCGGTAAAGTGCACAACAGTTATCTCCAAATACTCACCGATTTGCCCGACACCATTTTGAAAAATTATCCGGCTTCCGGTGAGCAAGTCGGTTTTACAGAACACTGAAACACCCACAACAACTCACTAGACAGTCACTACGAACTTCCAGTCGGTTCAGAAGTGAGCTACAGAAAACAGTTTACACGAGAAACAGCCTTGAACCGTCCTGGAGGGGATAAGAAATGGAGGGAAAGCTAACGCGCCAATAGCAGCCGGCGATAGGAACGCATCCTCCAATAGCGGCTCGTGAACTTGAACCGGCGTAGACAAAAGAAGTGGGGTCAGTTGAGAGCGGGCTTTGTAGTCTTCCAACGCGACGTTTATACATGGGATGGAACCGCTTTATAACAAAATTTATTGCAGTGCGAATTTTAATGATTGACAGTTGGATTCGGAGATAAGATGTCCTGTCTTGTCAAGTGAGATTATAACGAAAGGACCTTGAAACGCTCGTAACATTCACATTTCAAATTTTAACTTAATAAATGCATTAACAGAATAATTTTAGGGACAAACACGACTAAGGTCATTTGCCTGCTCCTCCCGCGTATTCTTAGGCAGTGTGGGCTACCCTACAGAAGCTATGATACGAAAGTACTTAACGAGAGATCTATACTTTCATTTTACCGTTAGTGGCGAAAGTACATTGAAAAATGAGCTATTGGAGCTCCACATGGAAACCCTGACCCGGGTATAGCCACTAAATCACATAAGGATTGTTATGTTTCCACTCCGTCACAAATTTGAACAGATTTTATTCAAAACTTGGCACAAAAAATTAAATTTTTGTTATTTTTTAAGGCGAAAAGCACATTGAGGCTATCATTGCATCCCTAAATGTAAGCGTGAGTGTAGTGTTAATTTTTTTTTTTAACGTCCGACTATTGTGCACACTTGGGCTAATGCAGACGATGGGATGATTTATAGCGTATGAAAATGCCAAGCCCTGGCCGGGAATCGAACCCGGGTCCTTGAGGTGAAAGTACGCTATCAACTAGGCCACCGAGGCGGCGTAAAGTGCTAAAGTCGTAAGTGTAGTGTTGTAAGTGTAAGTGTGTATTAGACTCGAGTACCGCGAGGGACGTCTATATAAACATTTAAAATGCTTGAATCTGCTTATCCTTAAGTTGTCAGGGTTCAATTTCGTATAAAAATTTTAAATGCTTGAATCTGCTTCTCCTTAAGTTGTCAGGGTTCACATCTGCTTCCCCTTAAGTTTTCAAGGTTAACTTTCGTATAAAAATTTAAAATGCTTGAATCTGCTTCTCCTAAGTTGTCAGGGTTCACATCTGCTTCCCCTTAAGTTTTCAAGGTTAACTTTCGTATACACATTTAAAATGCTTGAATCTGCTTATCCTTAAGTTGTCAAGGTTCAAATTCGTATAAAAATGTAAAATGCTTGGATCTGCTTCCCCTTAAGTTGTCAGGGTTCATCTGCTTCCCTTGAAGTTTTCAAGGTTAACTTTGATATACACATTTAAAATGCTTAATTTATGCAGATTTTAACGCCCATTATAACTGAACAGAAAAACTGTGAAAACAGTCGCTGTGATAATGTTACTCAACGGACAAAGAAGAAATGAAATTCGACGTCAAAACGTACAATTACCAGCAAAGGTCACGAACCCGGAAACTCGGTATGACGACGTTTTCCTGTTTTCTATAACAATAGTTGCGTTTGGTAAAACAAAGTTAGCCACGTTTAATCGGACGGGCAGTACGAAGAGCTACAATCGTACTGCCCCAGAACACACGAATATCTGTAAATAAAATAATTATACAATCGTTAAACTAAATTTACCTACAGCCAGAGTAAATTGGAACTGAGTATTGTGTAGTGACATTAATTGTAATCTCAAATTACTTTGTACTTCATGGATTAGGCTTAACAGTTCGATTTAAGCTGCTACATTGCATCCAGTAGCATCGGCCATCGTCAAAATAGCAGACATTCCTGGTTCCACAGCACTGTCGTCATAAACAGAAGGAGTAAACTGTTGGAGGTGTGAAGTTGGACCCGAGGAGTGGTAAGAACATATTTCCAGGACAAGAAAAAGAAGTGGGAGGAAGGGAAAGAGGAGGAAAAGGATGAAGAGAGAGAAGGAAAAAGGAAGTGGAAGGAAAAGGAGGAAGAGAAGAAGGAGGGGGAGGGAAAATATGAAGAGAAAGAAGGAAAAGGGAAGTGGAATGAAAAGGATGAAGAGAAAGAAGGAAAACGGAAGTGGAATGAAAAGGATGAAGAGAAAGAAGGAAAAAGGAAGTGGAAGGAAAAGGAGGAAGAGAAGAAGAAGGAGGAGGAGGGAAAAGATGAAGAGAAAGAAGAAAAAAAGGAAGTGGAAGGAACAGGAGGAAGAGAAGAAGGAGGAGGAGAAAAGGGGTGAAAAGAAAGAAGGAAAAAGGAAGCGGGAGGAAGAGAAAGAATGAGAATTTATTTATTTACTATCTAACTATACTAAATAAATAAAAAGATTCGTGAATATGGAAAAACTGATCTTTTTTAATGTTATGAATATAACATTATTTACATTATGTTCATGAATATAAGCCAAGGAAATTATTTTCAGGTCCTCTGACTGAATCCAAACAAGTAGTTTTTTACTTAGACGATTCCCTGTCTGTGTGCGTGCAGTGTGAGTGCGCGCGCGCATATCGAATTGCACACATTCCGATACGGATGCATGTAAGTCTGGTTTCACCATAATATATCTGGACAATTTATCGATAAGTATCGACTACCGCACGGTGTAACTTACAAAGCTTACGGAGGAAGTAAACCAGTAAAGCTGCGCTTAGTTCTTCCAGGCACGATTCCACGGTAATAATGTGTTACAGTCATATGAAATTGTATAATACCTGTGTCGTGCCCCGGCGGACTATTTGTCACCCCAAAAATTTACCGATGTTACTTTCGTTTAAATTTGTTTTTTAAAGTCCGTCATTTTTAAACGGATCAATACATGAAGTCGGTTATTTGTTCTCAGTCAGGTCTCTATCAGATAAACAAGCACTGAAGGTTGAATTTCATTAATCGACCGTTCTGGAGATGTAAAATATTTTCTTAGAAAAACAAAATGGCGGATAGTGGGAAAATGAAAACATTTTCGGACATGTGTTTATATGGAATTTTTTCACATTTTTAAGTAATTTTCCCTAGAGATTGTTATATTGTTTCGAATCATCCTGTACAACAGAAGGCTCTTAATATTCTTTGAAACACTACTGGTATTCGAAAATTGGTTTGCAAAATTAGTGTTTTATTATCGCTGAGCTTACGTAGAACCGGACCTGACACGAACGAATGAGCTGCGTGCGGGGTTCGTGTAGGCGCATCGCAAGGTTGCGTCTGACTCAGTCCAGC
Organism: Callitettix versicolor; assembly: GCA_022606455.1. Taxonomy (NCBI): domain Eukaryota; kingdom Metazoa; phylum Arthropoda; class Insecta; order Hemiptera; family Cercopidae; genus Callitettix; species Callitettix versicolor. The sequence goes on along the minus strand of CM040183.1, from coordinate 94,669,120 downwards.
CGAGTCAAGGTGTTATGCAACACTCCGCCGACTGCCTTGATGATGCACCACCTGGTGCACGTGTACAGTCGCGGCCAAAAGTTTCATCACCACAGATTCCCGTGAACAAACATCCGCCATTGTTTGGTTATTACTGCGAACCGGCAAAACAATATTTCATATAAATAGTGCAAACACGTTACACCGACTTCCTCGCGTTCAATCGTCCAACAAAAACCAGGTTCGGAACAAAACAACCGTAAATTAGGCCGGATTGACACCCAACATTTCGCCCCAAAACTTGTAGAAATAAATGGTAAAAAACCTTGCACAAACTTTCTCACCTCCGATTATTTACACAAAGAAATAGTTAAACGAAATTTACGTTAAGTAATTCGAAAAAAGTAAAATGTGACAGCGGGAAGTTTTTTTTCTTCTTTTGATTTACTCGAGTACCTTACATATCTATTATCAGATCATATCAACTGTAGAATAAGGTACTGGAGCAGCCATCATGGTAAGATCCAGATCTGGGACCTAGCAGGACATAAGCGTCAATCCCTAACATTTAGATCATTTGTGGGGTCCTTAAAACTATTATTGTGTGTGTGTGTGTGTGTGTGTGTGTGTGTGTGTGTGTGTGTGTGCGCGCGCGTGTGTGCGTGCGTGCGTGCGCTTTCTTATACCAATCAACCCTTTCGCATTTTGGTCCTATTTGAATACGGCAAAAAAATCAATTCTGATAATAGCTTAGACAAGGTTAGTTAACCAGCAAAAAACCGGCCTTTTCAAATCTTTAAAAATTCATGAATTTTATGTATTATTTTTGAAACTCTGATTTCACCATCAAATCAGACTTAAAATCAATAAAAATTAGCATTTTAAAATTTCAATTGCACTGAAAACTTGAAATTGACCCTGACCGTCGCGAAATTAAATCTCCTAATTTCAACGGATTTTGAAAATTCGAACGCAAATTTAAACAGTTTTTAAAAGGATTTTCAAAAAACAATTAAGAAAAAAGTATTTATTTAGATTTGAAATGGCCGCCATTTTGAAACTGTCAACGTATTTTGCCGGTTAACGAACGTGTCCAAGCTTTTACTAAATTTTGTGCCGAGGTTCAATCAAATCGGTCTAAAATTCCAAACGTGAGCGTGCTCAGAAACACAAACGCGCGTTCGCGCATGCTGAATGCTTTAGCGACTCGAAGGGCAGGATCGGGGCTCATTTTTAAAGTCGCGGAGGTTACGTCTTATCACAACTGCAACTCTAATAGCTCATTTTTCAATTGAAATACGCTAAAACGTATTTCGATGGAATGCTTCTACTGGGTTCTACTTTACCTAACAGGTAAAGGAATTGATGAGTTAACTTTCAGTGGAATGATGCTCGTCTTCACACTTAGGTTACTGACCTATACAGGGTGGCAGAGATATCACTGAGGGGGGAGGTCTGATACACAACAAACCCTTAAACCAGTTCTCCCTGTTTCACCAGTCGACTTTCCGTGACACGCAGAAAGCCCCCCCCCACCGCCCAGTAACTAACACTTCCTGTAGTCTTTCATACCTTACAATCGGAATTTTCTTGGAGAAACGTTAATCATCAGAAAATGTCTGTTCAAATTCGCTCTTTAAATACCACGCGACTTCGTGCCGTTTCTGTTATCAGCGAATTCGCATTGGAAAAAGAATTACTGCAGCGCCATCACGGTAAGACCCAGTGCTGGGACCTTGAAACGAGTGCCGATCTTGACCTCCAGATTCACTGCGTGTACGTGTTTTAGAAATTCTGATCCGATTTGACTGACACTACGTAAAAATCGAATTTGTTAATAGCTTTGGCACGTTCGTTACTAAGGAAAATCTGTTTAACCGTTTCAAAATGGCGGTCAATCCAAACCTTTTTGCATTAGAAATTTTAAATATCTGACTTCACCATCGTATAATTAGCGTTTAAAGTCTAACTTTAAGTAAAATTTTTAAATTCAATTGTGGTACAAAAACAGATTTCACGGCGTCTTCACTTGTATAATTTTAAAGTAATTTAAGATTTGCAGGTTTTAACGCCGATTACGGTGGTGTCAGATTTTCAAAACAATACTGTGACATTGTACTGTTACTTCCAAGGAAAATCGCTTTCACTACGTCAGCGAGACATAATTATTAGTCTGCACGCCGCCAGAATAACACTTCCACCCCACATATTGCAAGCTACAAAATGGCCAGCCTCGTACTGCAAGCTACAAAATGTCCACCCTTCGTATTGCAAGCTACAAAATGTCCACCCTTTTATTGCAAGCTACAAAATGTCCACCGCACGTATTGCAAGCTAAAAATTTTCCACCCCTATTATTGCATTTTTTGTTGTTTTTTTAAGGCGAAAAACACATTGAGGCTATTATCGCCTCCCTAAATGTAAGTGAGAGTGTAAAGTGTTAAAGTCGTA
>CM040183.1:94581690-94661690 GCA_022606455.1 Callitettix versicolor | reverse complement strand
AGTAACTGTAATCGGTATTAATACTCGATACCTAAATGCAATTGTAATCGGTATTAGTATTCGATACCTAGCCGTAATTTTAATCGGTATTAGTACTCCATATTTAGAAGTAACTGTAATCGGTATTAGTACTCGTTACCTAGCCGTAATTGTTATCGGTATTAGTACTTGTTACCTAGCCGTAATTATAATCGGTATCAGAAAGCAGTCGCTAAGCACATTTCTACACCCAACCAGCTGCCGCACCTTATTGGTATAAGTAAAGGTCCCAAAATTGCTTAAACAAAACGCGGCAGAGGTGAACGCAAACAAACATTTGTTATGCTAATGAAACGGCAGCGATAAAAGCAGCCTATTAAACAAAGGTAAGGCACAGTTTTTAAGTTTATATAGAGCCTAATGTTTTATTTGCATTATGCTTTACGCCGTACAAGTGAAACCGCTTACATATCACTGCACGCAGCTGTCTCGCTGAAACGTGACAGTAGCGAATTTTCACACACTGATTCTAGGAAAACACGAAAACGCACCTGACGGCGTGGTACTTTCAATAACATTTGAAATTCTTACATGCCCAGTGTCGCCACGTTTAAATCCAATTAAGACAGTGAAATCCGATTTTCAAAATGAATTTCACATCGGTCAGGGTTCCGAAATCCTGGATTTTCAACAAGTTTAAGGTGAAGTTGCATTTTTGTTTTAAATTATGAACTGTCGCCATTTTTAACTGCAGAACGAATTCTGCCGGGTAACGTACTTGTCCAAGCCATTCAGTTCGAACCGAATCGGACCGACATCGCGAACGCTCTCCTAAAACACGCAAACATTAAAACGTGCGACATATCGTTTGGCCAAACCAAAATTCACCTTATGTATTTTAATCGTGTAATTGTGTTCAGTGTTTGTGAAGTATGTTTTTAATGTATTGTTTGACTTTGTGACGACCTCGACGGAGGGATTTAACATTTAGTATCACGGCCTGAAGATGGAACAATAGAGTTTCGAAACCTCTATAGCCTTTACGAGGTGAGTGGATAGACTACTGACGGGAAGAATATGTCGTAATCCTAATTACTTAAAATATTTAAGCAATCAACAAAACGCGCGCCTACACGATTCATTATTTCACGATAAAGTAGGCCTACCATCAAATTCTGTTCACATATGGCGTCTTATTACTACACTTCAGGGGATGCAGTAATTTAACATGAAAATAGCTACACAAATCTGTTACGCTGACATGATTGAAGCGAATTTGCAACAGTATTTTTCTTTATCTTTAATTTTTTTCAAAATTCGGATTTCACTATCATAATTAGCATTAAAAAAGCACAAAACGCAGAAATACCAGTGTTGTGCTGGTACAAAAAGCAGAGATACCAATCAGACTGTTGCATGCTGGTACAAAAAGCAGAGATGTCCATTAAAGTATTATGTCCTGGTACAAAAAGCAGCGACACTAATCAGTGTTATGTGCTGGTACAAAAAGCAGAGATACCCATCAGAATGTTATGTGCCGGTACAAAAAGCAGATATACCAGAGTGTTATGTGCTGGTACAAAAAGCAGAGATACCCATCAGAGTGTTATGTGCCGGTACAAAAAGCAGAGATACCAATCAGAGTGTCATGTACCGGTACAAAAAGCAGACACCAATCAGAGTGTTATGTGCTGGTACGAAAAGCAGAGATACCCATCAGTGTTATGTGCCGGTACAAAAAGCAGACACCAATCAGAGTGTTATGTGCTGGTACGAAAAGCAGAGATACCCATCAAAGTGTTATGTGCCGGTACAAAAAGCAGACACCAATCAGAGTGTTATGTGCTGGTACGAAAAGCAGAGATACCCATCGAAGTGTTATGTGCCGGTACAAAAAGCAGAGATGCCCATCAAAGTGTTATGTGCTGGTACAAAAAGCAGACACCAATCCAGCGTGTGACGCGCTGATGCAAAACGGATTTTGTCACCGCTAAAACGGAAAACGGAATTAATGCCAAAACCCTGTCTAACGCGCCAGACGAGTTCAAATATTGTTCGACGTCTTATGGAATCCTGCCAGCAATTGAAGTGGGTATACACGCAACAAAGTAACTGCCTGCAAGCACGTGATACAATTCTACTAGATAACAAACAAACAGTACAAAAACACCGCACTAACTTTCTCGCATTCAATTATCCCCTCAAAAAGTATTATTCGGAAACAATCGTCAGAAAACAAGAAATTGGTTTTTTTATTTAATCGGTGATGTATTTGCAGACTTATCACGCAACTCTGTACACCAAATTTGTAAAATAAAATAAAATTACGGTCCTACAGGACGTATCTGTAACGCGCGCTGATAATTCAGGGTATGGTTGTATGGGTGAAAATTAAAAAAACCTTTTCACCAGCTATCCGACATTTTAGTTCTTGTACTAAGTACTTTGTACCTTTCAAACACGGCTTAACCGACTGTGTTGGAATTTAATACGTTAGTTATCAACGTGAAGAAACAGTTTGCTAATACATAAATCACCTTGTACCAAAAAACCCTCTTCAAAATGGCGGTCATTTAAACGTTTTTCATTAACAGTAAAACAGCAACATATTTATTTATATGGTAACAAGATATAACCTACAGCGTTCAGCAATAGATAATAACGAGCCGCTTCGGTGGCCTAGTTGATAGCGTACCGAGAACCCGGGTTCGATTCCCGGCCAGGGCTTGGCATTTTCATACACTATAAATTACCCCATCGTCTGCATTAGCCCAAGTGTGCACAATAGTCGGACGTTAAACACAAAAAAAAAAAAAAAAAAAAAAAAAAAAAAAAATAGATACTAACGGACGTTGTGTTACTGTTACCGTTTGTTACATAATTTTGACGGTATTGTATTCGTTAAGAAATGAAACGGCCAACAAAAATTTATTTATGTCGTTTGTATATAATTGTTATGCTATTTTTGAGTACTTTCATTTAGAATGTTTTTCAATTGCAGCCATTTTGAAAATGATTGCTGAAAAAGTTAATTTTTGCGCCCCAAAATTAACACACACACACACACACACACACACACACACACACACACACACACACACACACACACACACACACACACACACACACACACACACACACACACACACACACACACACACACACACACACACACACACACACACACACACACACACACACACACACACACACACACACACACACACACACACACACACACACACACACACACACACACACACACACACACACACACACACACACACACACACACACACACACACACACACACACACACACACACACACACACACACACACACACACACACACACACACACACACACACACACACACACACACACACACACACACACACACACACACACACACACACACACACACACACACACACACACACACACACACACACACACACACACACACACACACACACACACACACACACACACACACACACACACACACACACACACACACACACACACACACACACACACACACACACACACACACACACACACACACACACACACACACACACACACACACACACACACACACACACACACACACACACACACACACACACACACACACACACACACACACACACACACACACACACACACACACACACACACACACACACACACACACACACACACACACACACACACACACACACACACACACACACACACACACACACACACACACACACACACACACACACACACACACACACACTTGGGGGACCTCAATGGGGACCTGAAAGACCCATTAATATCGCAACTCTATTTTACAAGACCACCAGAATGTCTCTGTACGTCTCATAACGAGGATGTATACGGAAAATAAACAATGAGCGGTCTCGATTGTTTTCACTGTTCCCTCTAGGCACATGTATGTGTACTGTAACGTTTGCACCCCCTCGCCACAGCCACGGCCACCTGTTACTCTCCGCCAGGTGTACAGCAACATGTGTTCTGAATGAATCACTCTGCATTAAACTGTTCCTACTGTTGAGTCAGCGAAACTACGCGTAGCAGTTCAAAGAGCAGCACACCCAGTTGATTGCCTTGCCACCGCTCCGACACTCGAACATTTCCCGCCAGTTTAACCGGTAACCGAAATATTTAGGGAAACTTTATCGGACCGACTTTATCGCAAATGTTACGTTCTTTCTCCACGAAGCTGTCAAAATTATAATAGGTCTTGCCGTTCTACCAATGTTACAGAAAACAGCCAGCAACACACTCGTTTTCGTTTAATCAGAGACCGCCATCTTGAAACGGGAAAACTTACACGTACATCGTTCGGGCTATATTCAAGGCACCTTTCTACCAAATTTCAAAACAATCGGTCAATGTGTTTGACCAGAACTGCGTAAAAAACCAAATGCCGCATTGTCGAGCTGAAAACGAGGACTCGCTTCTCTCGGTCAATTGAACACTGGTCTCTGCCAACAAGTGAGCAAAACGTTTTTTAACTACTAGAAATTCAATTCTGTTACGAACGCGCGGCAAGCAACTGTCTCGCTGACGTGACGGAAGCGATTTTCCAAAAGCAAAAAATCGCAACGTTGAAGTGACAAACTAACAGAAGCCACTTCCAAAAATATTTTTCTTTACCTCAACTTGTTCTTCTTGAAATTCTGATCTGACCATCATAATCAGCATTAAAATCTGCGTGTGAAAATTATACTGAAAATTCGAAAACGAACCCTGACCGCCGTTAAAAAAAATATATATTTCAAAACAATTTTTAAAATAAAAACGCTAATTTACACAGTTTTTATGTCGATTACGACGATGAAATCGGATTTTAAAAAATGAGACAAAAACGTTAAGAATTGTTTAAGATTTGAAATTGCCGCCATTTTGAAACTGCCAAACGAATTTTACCGGTTAACGCACTTGCCTGAGCTACTACCATAACCGATTTTTGTGTCAAGTTTGAATCAAAATCGTACCAAAATTGCTAACGTATGCGTGCTAACATATATAAATATACAGTGCCGCACGAAGAGGTTTACACATTTGATCCTCCATTGATCATTTTGAAACTATACATACTTTTTAAAGAATGTACCAGAAATATTGCGTGAGAATAGCATCTGGCTGGTGTTTGTAGAAACAAAATGGCGGCCCAAATAAAGCATAGAATTAATTTTATTTTTTTCAAAAAAAAATGTTTTTTTAATTTTTTTTAAAATTTAATTAGACACGAACTAATTAAAAGAAAACTAAACAGCAAAGAACATTTCATAAATCATAAAGAATTAACAGCTGTTAAAACAATCTGATTTAATATTGCAGTAGAATGAGATGTTTACGCATTGATCCGCCATTATTTTCTCCTTCCTCCATTGATCATTTTGAAACTATACATACTTTTTAAAGAATGTACCAGAAATATTACGTGAGAATTGCATCTGGCTAATGTTTGTAGAAACAAAATGGCGGCCAAAGTAAAGCTTAAATAAAGTATAGAATTTTATTTTTAAAAAAATGTTTTGTTTTTTTTTAAATTTAATTAGACACGAACTAATTAAAAGAAAACTAAATAGCAATGAAAATTTCATAAATCTTAAAGAATTAACAGCTGTTCAAACAATCTGATTTAATACTGCAGTACAGTGAGATTTTTAAGAGGGATAGAATTAATTTATTTTGGGCGCCATTTTGTTTCTACAAACATCAGCCACATTCAGTTCTCACATATTTCCGATACCTTCTTTAAAAAGTATGTACAGTTTCAAAATGATCAATGGACGAATGACAAAATAATGGAGGATAAAATGCGTAAACCTCTTCGTGGGGACACTGTCAGTACAAATTTTAACCACCCCTTAAAAGCGATGTAGGGGTCAGTTCAAGGCCCCGGCTCCGCGTCTTAGCGTATCAGTCCAAACAGCTGATTCGCCAAAAATTACCGGGATAAATCCTGTACAGCCCGTATAAACGAAGTGCAACGTTTAGCTGCTGAACTATGACGTAACGTTGTGCACTATTCTTAGACGTGACATGCCCTGTTACCGCAGAACAAAGATTCTGCAAAGTTTTTATACCTCAGTTCTTTTATCAGTTAACTGTTAACACAATACAAACAGTGTGGAATTTGTAGATAAGAGCAAGTCTTACAAGTGTAATGTAATCACAGCGGCAGAACAGTCCGCACAGTCACTGCGGGGCTGCGGCCCTCCTTCGGGCTCGGCAACAATTGCAACAAATATGAATTTATTAGTTGCCTAATTTAGTAAAATAAAAAAGGTCAACCATTTGGCGTAATTTTACCCTTTATATTAAAACTCGGGTTCTCTGAATCCTGCATGCACAGGTACAGCAGGGCACGTTAAATTTTAACTTATCCTGGAAGAGAAAGGAGAGAAGAAAGAATAAGTAAATGGACACATCTGTTATCCAGATGTGGATGCGTGGACATGATTGTGAACAGAGAAATAGCAGACAAAATCGACCCAAACAAAATTGATGAATTCGTAAAGTTGAAAAAAGAGTTAGACTTCCTTAGCTGAAGTGAAGTATAAATAAAAACCACAAAAATGTGGTTATAAAATGTATTTTCATTAATTTATTATAATATTTTACGAGTTACCGGGTTTATCCTCGGGTCAGCCGCTCCTTTTAAACGGGACGGATCCCAACCATCGATTTATGAAACATATCGATGCGAAAAACACCTGAAAACATCCTCCCTAGCACAAATGAGTGTGACGTCACAAAACTCTGCAGCCAGACCCGAGGCTGTGATTGATCACGTTACGCGACCAAGGAGCACGTTAACCTCCGTTACGTAACCGATTAACTGACGCGTACATAACGTTCTAAAGGCTTTGAAACTGTTAAAATACGAGGTGTGTTCAGAAAGTAACGAGAATTTTAAATTTCGCGGGCTTGGAGAGTCCGATTGTCAAACATTTTTTTTATTATGTTTTTGAGGAGGCTGATTTTGGGGGAATGGCATGTCCGTATGGAATACATTTAACTGTATGTATTCCATGTGACAGGGAGTCTCCAAAATAAATCTACGTGTACTAATACAATAAATAATGATTTCTGTTAGATTTATCATAAGGATTTACTACCCTGACGAAGATTTAGTTGAAGACTTAGGCCCATAGAACTATTGCACTGTGCTTTGAAACTATAGGAAATTATATTTTATGAGTTACCGGGTTTATCCTTGGGTCAACCCTCCCCCTTTAAAGTGGCTGGATCCGCCCGTGGTTCCACCGTTCCGTGTACAAAGCTCCCAGTAACTCCATTCTGGGAACGTATCCAGTGATTATGCCACCGCTGAAATAAACACCCACTAATTGAATCCCAGAAATTCACCAATTGTGCAAAAATACGACAAAACGCCTTCCATTCAATTATTTCAGTGATATTCCGTATATGAAATTGTCAACAAAATTCTATTTTTAATTTCAATCCTAAAAAAACCAACAAAACCGACAGCCGGCAAGGTTTGTTTCAGAGTAAAAGTCTTTTTCGGCGATTTTCCTTTGGAAAATGAGCAAAGGGAGCACAACGCAAAACTCCTTCACATCCAAACCGTGTGCGTGTGCGTGCGCGCGCGTAGGGATGCTTGCTTTCTAGTGATCGTAAGTTAGATTTGATTTAACTTGATTAAAACTTGAAGCAAAAATCGATTCTTGTAATAGCTTGACCAAGTTCGTTACAAAGCGAAATCCGATTAACATTTTCAAAATGGCGGTCATTTCAAATCTTTTTAAGAAAGTTCAAACTGTATTTTAGTTTTTTTTTCTAAAAACTGATTTCAGTATCGTAATCAGCGTTAAAATCGTAAACACTAACGTTTTACGATTAAAATACAAAAATAAATCGACGGCCGTCAGGGTTTATTTTCGCGAAATTTGGATACTTGGCATAAAAAATTGTTATCATATTACCTTAGACAAAAATGCGTTTTCAGCAAAATCAGTTCATCCGTTTCAAAATGGCGGTCACTTCAAATCTTTACACAAATAACTTTTTTTTTAATCTCATTCAACCATCGCCATCAGCGTTAAAAATCCCTTTCGCCGTTACGGTTCACTTTGGTATTTTTAATGCAATTTGAAAATTTAAAATCGTTTCCAAAACAAAAACGAGACAGCTGCGTGCGTGCAGTGATTGGATATAAGAAAGTTAATGCAACGTTTGCACAGTTATCTAATGTTATCGTATTATCAAAGCCTACATAATCGCGTAAATACAGTTTGTTTCATTGTATCATACTGGCTGTGTAGCGAGAGAGGCAGTGTTCAGTACAATGCAGCCACACTGTTTAAGGTTATACTTCGGCCTACACACGCATGACTAAACCTTCCACAGTAACCGATAAAACAATGACTATACACAGCTTGCTGATAACAGCTGAAACCTGCCTACATTACTCACGTGAAATTCCGCGGAATTTAAAGCTCGGTAAAAATTTACTGGAAAAATTGCCGGGAATATTCCCAAAATCAATACATTCCCAAGAACTTTACGTTTATTTTGGCATTTTGGTCGACAAAACGTATCTAACATTATTAATTATAAATAAATTTAAAAAAAAACCTAGCAACAATCTATTTTTAGTTGTGAATTGTTTTTAACAAGTTTATATGCCGTCTCTGTGGCCTAGTTGATAGCGTACTGGGCTTTCACCCCGAGGACCCAGGTTCGATTCCCGGCCAGGGCTTGGCATTTTCATACGCTATAAATCATCCCAGCGTCTGCATTAGCCCAAGTGTGCACAATAGTCGGACGTAAAAAAAAAAGTTCATGTTACACTAGCTTTTGACCCAGGGCCCACTTGAAAGGCTGGAGATCAAAGAAAGAAAGATATTACGAAAAATCTTAGGCTCCATATTCCGTAACAACCAATTACTCCACATCAGTAATGAAACTATTTACCAAAAAACTGAAACACTATCAGACACAATAAGAAAAAGGAGAATTGATTTTTATGGGCACATCCTCCGAATGGACAAAAATAGACTAACCAAAAAAGTATTTGACTACTTTCGCAGTAGAAGAGCCAAACCACTTTGGTTTAGAGAAACGGAGAAAGACATAACAGAACTGCAGATCACTGACACTATGCTCATGGACAGAACAGCCAAAACAATAACCAAGGACAAGAAGCAACGGTTCCAAGGCAAAGTCAAACCCAAGCGAACGATCTAAATCTCTGACGAAGAAAGAAAAGCAAGATCACAACGAATGAAGCAATACTGGGCTACGAGGAAGGCTCTGTGCATTGAGAAGTGATTGATTTGGTGTACCCCAAAGTTGGGTGAAACAAATAAAGACACTAGCTTTTGCCCGCGGCTTCGTTCGCGTTAATTTTGTCAATCAGTTGAGGTTGTCGGTCGATACAGGCAGAGGTTAAATAGTTACAAAAAAACGAACTACACAATATAAATCAGTAGACAAGAAGTAGAGCAGTTTGTGTCTGTAGAGTCACAGGTCCTGCCTTGCTGCAAATTGAAGATCCCACTCCGTCTTCAATATAACCTACAGTTAATTAACATCCCTTATTAATTGTGCTTGGCCTTGGCCGTTGCAAACATGGGCACAGAATAGAGCATTATTTACTGTGTTTTATGTCCTATTTGGCGCTAATGCATGCAGATTCTGGGCACTGGGCATACGCGAACATGCTACATACAGCTGGCCATGGGAAAAGCGAGACTTTCTCACAAATGCACCCCTGCTACATGCAATGTTCAAAATAATTTAAATATTCATTATTCGCACTTACAAATATATAATAACCCTCTGGTTTTTTGCCGGAAAAAATATAAAAACATCACTGTTGTACAGTTACTAAATGTCACAAAAATAATATACATAAGTTGGACTGGGTAAGTAGTGTAATGGCGATTAAAATAACAAATATTTATTATTCACACCTACCAATATACAGTATAATAGAGTAATGCGTCACTGTTGTACAGTTAACAAGTCACAAAACTAAATACTAAATAATTGTTGGACTGGGTAAGTATTGTAAAGGCGTTTCCAAGACGGAAACAGGTTTCATCTCATGTACCTAAACCATGTTCATACCGAATTTCATCTCAATAGGTCTAGTAGTTAAGGTGTGATTGAATAACAAACAAACAAACTTTTAGATTCATATTTATTTCTCTGTAAAAAATCTTCCTTAAAATATTGCCAACATTTGAAAAAAAAATAGTCAAATCGGTTCAGCCGTTTTCAAGTTATGGCGTTACCAACAAAATATCGATTCATCTTTATATATTTTATTTTTATTTTCTTATTTCATTTTAAGGCAAAAAGCACATTGAGGCTATTATTGCCTCCCTAAATGTAAGTGTGAGTGTAAAGTGTTACAAGTTGTAAGTGTAAGTGTATGTTAGACTTGGGTACCGCGAGGGACGTCCAAATCCTCTCAATAAGTGCAGCTAGTCTGCACTCTGCAGGTTCATCGTTATTTATTTATATATATATATATATATATATATATATATATATATATATATATATATATATATATAGAGAGAGAGAGAGAGAGAGAGAGAGAGAGAGAGAGAGAGGGGGGAGGGAGGAGAGAGGGAGAGAGAGAGATTAGAAGCTAGAGGAAGGGATTATACAACCCCAGACTGATTAAATACTGGTTCAGAAGATGTGTACCCTTATTAAGTTCCAACAATCCACTCACAAGCTCATCCTGCTGGAAGGTCCTAGGGGATCCACATTGATGGCCTATGTGTTATGTGAGACTGCGGTACAATTTGAAATAGAATTATTAAGTGTTTTAAAAGTTAGTAGACAATAAGTTAATATTTTTCAGTAAGGAAGATTAGTAACACTAATTACTCAGCTACTTGGGGGAACTTATAAATCAAAATTTTTAATTTGGTTTGTAATAAAATATATATAAATTACGGCAAATTTTATTAATTTTTTAGTCTAAGTGCGATTTAAAATCAGTAGAAACGGACAAAATACTTAAAACCTAGTAATACCAACATTTATCTATAAATTCCCACCATTTAGTAACTTTCCGCACCTTAGGGAAAATACCCGGTAAATTTCCCATTTCATAAGTTCCGCTGGGAACATTTCTGACCCCCCCATCATTAACCTACATACAAAGTAACATTATAAAAAACATTAAACCAAAGTAAAATTTTAAAAAATCACAAAGTGGTTAGATTCACTTTTATTTTACACTGTGCATCACACATTTTATTAATATTAAATTTGGTGTATTTCAATTAATTGAATTATGAACCTTTGTATACGACCAATATTTGTTTTACGTTATCAATTTTTAACTGTTCTATGATGATCTTCGCCAAGGTCTTACAGTTTTAGGGCATACGTCTCTTCGTGGCTACGACACGTTAAATCGAAAGACTACAATGACAGATTAAAAAAAATTGAGGCCTATAAGGCTATAATCAAATGGTGAACAGAGAAACGGTACAAGAAAATATTCTTTGAAAAATATTTATTGCAAAAAACATTAGGAAAATTAAACAACTCCATTGGTTTGGAAATTAAAAAAGATGATGTTTACAAGACATCATTATAGTGCTTGCAACTTACTTTAACAGCAAGGTAACCCTACATAACACAGAACAAAAGTCAATCTAGTGCCTGTTTCTAAGCAAATGCATATAGGCACAGATAATTATAGGCTTCTATAGTACTTTTTCAAAACGGATGTCCATTAAAGACCACACATTTACTTCTCAGTCCACTATGCAAAACTTCTTTATTAATGCATAGGCTACAACTAGTTAAACACAATATGTTGAAACATTCCTGTACATAGGTTGACATCTGACAGTAGGACAAGGAAGTAGACTGACATGTACTACAACAGCTGATATATATGTTACCGGGTTACACTAGATAATGGTAAACATAAAATAAAAGTTTTACAAATTTTCTTTAGTCGTACAGCCTACAAATCAACAAACTGGTTGTCTTCACAAGAGTAGAAAAAAATTGTAGTGATTAACCTTGTAATTTTCTACACACAATTGAAAAAATCCCAACTAGATTTCAAAAATTAATTTTACTGCAAAAATTAAACACATAATTAACAGGTACGTATAGTAGTCTAATATTTCTTAATTATTTTAAAATTTTTCTGCATTTATACGGATTGTCACAAAATACTGTAAATAGCAAAAGATAAAGTAATTAAAATAATTTACATTTCCTTGGCTAAGCTAACTGTTCGACTTTTTTAGAAAATCAAAATATACCATCTAGTTTTGTCATCTCTGGATCATTTTTAAAATATTTCAATAGTTTTTTAAGCACTTTTTTAGCCGAAAAAAATTGCTGAAAACTACATTTTCCCAAAATTTTACCTAACTTGAGATACTTTGGCTTAAATGAATAATTCATAAAAGTACCAAAAAAGGTTCCTTTTTATATATATTCTTCTTCTTTTCGGCTAGGATTATTTTCACTATGTTGAGTATAACGATCTGCCTTCCCTAGCTTCGTCAATTCTACTTTTGTTGACGCGTTTCGGAAAACCTCCATCTTCAAAAAATATATCAATACTGGTCACCAATATTATGGCCTGTCCTATTTATAATTTTCTATCTCCACCTCGTACCCCTCCTATATTCAACACGTGTACATTAAACCTGATGTGCTTGCTTCTGATTGGCTCTTCAGAAGCGAGCACGTCAGGTTTAATGTACACATGTTGAATAGAGGAGGGGTACGAGGTGGAGATAAAAAATTATAAATAGGACGGGACATAATATTGGTGACCAGTATATAGTTTTTGAAGAAGGAGGTTCTCCGAAACACGTAAACAAAAGTAGAATTGATGAAGCTAGGGAAGGCAGATCATTATACTCAACAAAGTGACCAAAAAAGGTCATTATTATTAATATAAATACAGTACTGGAGTTATAGACGAAACCTGAAACAGGCCAAATTTCTCAAAATTGGTTAATGGCATTCAGTTTGAATTTTGCTCATATATGAACACTCATAACACAAGTCAAAATTTAAATAAATGGAATTTTTGTTTTGGGATTAAATCGAAAAAATCACAAAATAAATTCATATTGCTCTCGGGTTTGTTTTGTTTTTTCAACTAATCTCAAACTATAATTTTCATTCCTTTAAAATTTAATACATTGATACGACATAAATCTTCATGTATGACTAAATGAATCTGATTAACAGAGTTTTAAATTTAGGCCTATTTTTAATTTTATTTGTTTATATCTTCCAATTACATTTTTTCAGGAAATTTTGTCCAACTACATTTTTTCTGCACCTGCTTATTATTCAAAATAACGTGTTAAGTTAGACTATAAAATCAAATTCTGTAAACAAAGCATTACAATGTAACACAAGCTCACACGAGACCAACAAAAAACCTAATCGCGTAGCAATAAAACACTAATTACGAGCATACGGAGTTCCATACATCAAATTACAAAAAACTCAGGAATGAAACTATCATTTCACTCCCATTCCATTCACCAATGTGCAAGCTGTGCCTTCCTGTAGTTACAATTAACTATAACGTTATCCGAAGCGTGCACACTTCGAAGAGCTATCAAACAAATGCTGAACTTATTGTTTACGGACTTTATGGAAACACAATAATGTCTAACAAATTTCTTTTAAAAATTAACTATTCAAGCTGCCATCATGATAAGACCCAGACCTAAGACCTGCACAAAGCACCAATCTTTACCTCAATAGCACTTTTTGAGCAGTCTTTACAAAATTTAAAAATTTATACAACTTTAGCTTCACAATTTTGTTCAAACTTGATTCAGAGAAATTGAAAAAAAATCTTTTTTTTAATCTTAAATCGTTTACAATTTAACTAACACTTTTTCTTATATTCTGGTTTCACCGGTCTACACAGTCATTTTTTTCCTCGTCCGTTCTTTACGCCAATTAAGACTGATGAGAACGAAGAACTGGTGTTAACAGAAAGGATGGACCTTACAGCAGTAACTGAACTCTTGAACCCACAACCTTGCGGTACATAGTTCCGAGACACAGCAGACTGGTATGTTAAACATAACCTTTGTTTTCACTTCTTAGATTGTACACTGCTGTTAAACTTAAAACATCTATGACCATCGAATGTGTTAATGCACTCGTAATAATTCAGGGAAACTATTCTGACTTATGCTTTGAAATGAACGAAAATATAAAAAAGAATAATCACTGACTGAAAAGTTGTTCAAATATGATTGTAGTAATACACTGTCAACGTCAGTGAAATGATAAAAGCGTTAGAAAATTTAAAACAGTAATTTTATTTCAAGGTTAACTGTTACTATTAATACAAATGAATGCATGTATATTTCAGAATCCTACAGCAATAATTATTTTTACTATAATTTTGTTAATATTAGCCTAATATCAGTTCAATGTTATGACACAGTATGGAAATATAAACACATTCTATAAATTAAATATTTCTTTATTATGCTGACATGAAACCAAATGTCGCCAACATATAAAATGTCCCAGATTTCTTCTTGGAAAACATGGTCACTGTACTTGTAAATCCCATTATGATTAAAAACAACAGTCTTTAGAACAGTACAATAAATTTTTATTTCTTTTTTTAGGTGATTATTGTTCCGATGGAAAATCTTAGTTCAAGCCACAATTACTTCTGTTGCTTTGCCCTTAAGCTCTGTGACCACCAAATGCAAAGCATAGTACACGTTCAAGTCTAAGTTCAGACACAGAGCGATATGGAGCTTAGCAACGTCGCTTGACTTCACCTAGCTCTGTTCCGCTTTCGGTAGCTGCACTTACGTTAAAAACAACTGGTTAGGTTTTAAATGCATAGGCCTCTCTGCTCAGCATAACTCAGTTCCACTTTCGGTGGCCACGCAGCTTTACTGTTAACGCTAATTCCTCATCCTCATTAATCCTCATGAAGAACATTAAATAATAATAATAATAAAATCAATTATTAGATAAATTATTACATATTTTATTTGTTCATGTAAAAAAACTATGTACCAAGAACTAAGTAAATTCTGAAGTTGTTACAGTTTGCTACTTAGAACTCAA
Organism: Callitettix versicolor; assembly: GCA_022606455.1. Lineage (NCBI taxonomy): Eukaryota > Metazoa > Arthropoda > Insecta > Hemiptera > Cercopidae > Callitettix > Callitettix versicolor. The sequence continues at coordinate 94,646,593 of CM040183.1, read as the reverse complement.
AAAGAATGGGAAAACTGACAAAAGTGAAAGGTTATATTCTTAAAGCTTATAAAATCTCCTACAAATTCCTTCACATCTTGAATAATGGTTTAAGGCACCCAACACTGGTCTGAAGTAAAACATTTTTAAAAGCACTATTCTCTTAGGAGAATCTCTTAATTATTATATTAACGTAAGTACAGTTGAACGAGCAATAAATTAAGCAACTGAACGCATAAAATGTGTCATGTCTTATCTAAACGACTGATAAAAAAAAATTAACATTTTAGTGTCAGTCCAAATGCCTATTAGCGAATCTAAATTATATTTTAATACATCATAAAATGACAACTACAGATCGTGTTCGTGCAAGAAATACACATGCCAATTTATGTTCCGTGATTTTAATTGGTCATTAATTAAAATGAAGTAATAAAATTTGATGATTTAAATTGGTTATTCTATAAAATAAATATAAAAATATTGTGTAGACTCAGTGATGTGATACTGCAATTGAAAATAGAAACTGAAAACCTGACTAAGTGAAACAAAACAACACTGTTCGAAGTGGGTGAAGGTTTGAACGGTTGGTTTTGTCAAATCAGTTTAAGCCCAGCCATCGCCTAGGCACAGTCAAACTGGTTTATCACTTTTTCGCAACAGTTAAGTAATCTTCAGTCTGCACTTTTGTAGTCGTCTATTAATATAAACTACAGTGGTTTCTTTAGTGTATTTTGTGTAGAAAAGAAATTTATTTCAGATGAAGAAATGTTACTTTTACACGCAGCACAATGGCCTGTTTTGAAAAGGAAGAAAAATAATCAAAACATGTGGCTTAAGGACTGGTTGGCAAAACAAGAAAAACCTTCTTATTTTTACTACAAAAAATACTATAAAAATATGATCGATTGCATGTGTATTTGTTGTCTGACTGGAAGGTTTCCACTGCAACAAAATGCAGTCCGCATGCCATCAAGGCTACTGTTCAAACCATTTGATGAAAATGCATCAAAACCTTCATATCAAAATTCTGCTTCGGCTCAAATTGTTTTGTTTATACACAAACGTGTATAGCTCCCTTAACAGATAAAGAAATGTCTAATCAAAAAATGTATTTTACATTAACATCACCATACTCTTTTTTCAAAAACATCATTAAAATATGGCCTATTTTTCTCAAACCTATATATTTTATTAATCACAAAACTAAACAAAAACTAATATATTTTATTATTTTGCACACGTCACAAAACTACCTTCATGTCATCACAGAAGTGAATTTCCAAAAATTATCCATAACATCAGAGTTGTCCGATTCCAGTAGAATTTTCCCATTTCGGGGAATTTCTAGGGTATTAGGGATTATTTATTTAAGAGTTCATCGCTTCCAATGTAAAATGATTAGGGAATCACCTCGATCCAAATCACTGATGTTTCAAACATCGATTTTTGGTCTCCAAATAAATAACCAATATTATATATAAATACAGATGTATAAATCGCACTACCACAACACAAGATATCACGTGTCACGAGCCAGTGAAACGTGCACCAGTGCTCAGTGTTAAAAAATGAAAGTTTTACAAAATATACAACTAAAAATTCAATTTACTAACAACTGTTTAAACAATACTGCGTAATAAGACAAAATCAATATGTAGCTTGAGTTTTTGCAAATACATTCATATAGCTTTAATCCTTTTTAATGAAATGTGATTACAGGAGATTTTTTGAAGGACTTTTTCAGCTTTCTATATAAAAAGGAGAATTTTCCTTAACGAGAGAGGAAATGAGGGTGTTGAATTGGCAACACTGAACATCAAATAAAACGAACACACATTAAACACTGATCATCATTAGTTGCAATTTGTTTTTAATAAAAATTTTATATTACTTAAATTAGTATCTTATCCGGGTTGTAAAGTTGATCCGATACAGCAAAAATTATTTTTTCAAAAAGCGTAAAATTAACAAATATTTTTATACAAGAATTTCAAACAAACACTGGATGTTTGCACTTGTTTAAATTGTCGTTTTTAACTGACCATATAACTATTTTATAGACGGTCAGGTCTTCTTTTGAACATCTAATTTATTCAAATTATAACACTAATTGTTACAATAAAATCAAATTTTCAAAAAAAAAGATTTTTTGAAGATTTTCAACGGTGTCAAACTTGTTTAGGACAAATTTTGTACCAAGTATGTTTTCGGGTCATCAAAATTGTTTATTACATAATAAGCAGTAAGTTTTTGGAAATACGTTTCCATCATGTCAGCGAGACAACTGGAACGTGCGATTACATTTAGCCATCTTCAAATATCTGTCGTTAGCTTCAACTAAGCTAAAATAACTACCACGTTTTACAATGCACAAAGTTTTATGTTTTACTATAAACAGTGTTTATTGTTCCTAAAAGTTATAAAAAATATTTTATTATTGAAACCATACTTATAGATAAACCATTCTTCGTCCATTTAAGTTTTCTGCTGTTACATGGCACAAACAATAAAACACCAACACGTCAATATGAAAATTTTTAAAAACACTTACTTGTTTCGGCATGTTTGGTTGTAAACTTCCTTAGCCAGACAAGAGACCGGAACTTCTCCTAAAATGTATAAAACAACAATTAACGTAAAATAATTAAACAATATTACATATTTAAAAAAATTCATAACGGAATTACACAACGACCGAAACAGACAAAGCAATAATCACACTGCCATTGTAAAACTTTATCAATGTAATTATTAGGTTATTGTTCAAATTGTTTGTTGATGACATTATTAGTGCCCTATCACTTCTGTTTTAGAACAAAACAATGATTAGTAAATGTGATAATGCAAAAAAAAATGAACAAAAACTATTTTAGATGTACACAATGGCTTAAAGTCCTGCAAAAGACTCCTTTATTTATGTTTAACAAAAAACAATTAGTTAATTTTATTAACACCCCGGCAGCATTTCTCATTTTGAGGAAACTAATACAAAAGTAGGAACATCATATATTTTTTATAAGTAGAGACAGTGAATTGAGAAGTCTTCTGCACAAAATGAAATAGCCCCCTTCCCACTGAACACTTTATAAATGAAGTTTGGCTATACATTTTTGTTCAGAATATATGGTTATGCGTGAGCTTGTCGTACGAGTACATCCCAATCTGACTGTGACAGTCCTTACTTTTGGCTCTTGTTATGGCTTCATAAGATTTATATATGTCCCGGTCAGAGGTAAAACATGGCAATAAAATAAAAATAGCAGTGGCTTCCGAGCTTGCATTTAATGCCTTAAGCTTTACCTTTTTCGTTAACGCCAATCCCTCGTCCATGACAGTCCAACTGGCATAAAGACATTAAGGGGCATTAAGGGGAGAAAATTTTAAACTCGTGGCTTGTGAACAAAATTTTGTAATCAGAAACAATAACAACCATGTTATTTTCACATTTATATGCTACTTGAAATTTCTGTAAGATATATTTAGGCTTTAACTGATAAAATGAAACGAGGTATTCGTTTCAACTCAGACATTCAGAATTTGGTTTGTGTGTTTCTTTGTCACACAGAAAAACCTGGAGACAGTATGGTATACACATGGCTCCAAGACAAAGTCAGGCACTGGTGCTGGAGTGTATGGTCTGAGACCGGGGTTAAAGAAAGTAATTACCCTGGGACAGCATACAACAGTATTTCAGGCTGAAGTGATGACCATTAATGACTGTGTTATGGGAGAACTTTAATCGGGGCTTCAAGAAGGCACATATTCATATTCATACCGATAGTCAGGCGGTAATAAAAGTACTTGCAGGTCCTATAATACAGTCCAAGCTGGTCTGGGAGTGTTGGAAGAACCTTGACGTTCTGTCCCGGGATAACCGGGTAACTCTTCACTGAGTTCCGGGGCATAGGGGGAGTTGAGGGTAATGAGGAGGCAGACCGACTGGCTGGATTTGGATCTGCATCTGAGTTTATCGGACCTGAGCCGGATTTAACGATTTCTCTATCGTTGGCCAGGTCCGCTATTAATGGGTGGATTACATGTCAACACCAGGTAAAATGGGATAACCTTCATGGGTATTCCCATAGTAAACGTCTCTTAAGCAAAGTTCCTTCTGGAGGAATCAAAGGGGCAGCAGATATCCTGGGCAGAGCACAACTCAGGAGGATCATGGGGCTCATAACAGGGCACTGTGGTCTGAGGGTGCACATGAACAGGATAGGTGTATACCATGGAGAAACCGTGTGTAGATTGTGCAGGAAGGAGGAGGAAACTGCAGGTCACATAATTTATAATTGTGAGGCTTTTTCTAGCAGGAGGCTACGGGTTTTTGGTTTCCAAGACCCTAGGGATCTTTAGCAGAGTGAGCTAGTCAGTGGGTTGGTGGCACAAATCTGCTGAATTAGATATTTTAAGAGGTAAGTTGCACAATAGGTCAGTCGATCGCAGTGCCTTGGGTAGAAAAAATCCCTTCCTCTAGTAAATAATCTTAATCTTGTCACACAGTTTTGGCCAAACATAATGACCAATTGTTTTGAAATTTGGTATAAAAGTTCCTTGTACAAAGTCTGAACACCATACATGCAACACTTTTTTAAACGCACTGATCGACTGTTTTGAAATTGCAACCTCTGATTTAACAACGACAAGTACAGGTGCTGGCTACTTCCTGTTGTAAGAGCTGAGACCTATCACAATTTTGACCGCTTCATGAAGAAAGATCATAGAATTAGAAGAAAAGGTTATAACGCATCAGATGCTGATGTGGAGTGTTGGCCAAGCAAAGTACATACTGCAAGATTTGCTGTTCTTTGAACTACATACTAGTTTTATTCAACCTCCATTTTAACCACTTAATTTTTGATATATCATAATGTATTTTAAAAAAATTATTGAGTTTAAAATCTATTAATAATAAAATGGATAAAACGCTTATACACTGTCCAAAATTAAGTTCCTACAGTAAAGCATTTGAAAATTTGGCCAGACCTCTTAATCTGATGAGTTCCCCAGTAAGTCTTATATCCCAGTTAAATTCTTTGGCAAAAGTAAAGTAAACCTAATTATGCATCTTTTCAAAGTTTTTTGCAATTTTTCTAAAGTAATTTGACCCAAAAAGTGATTCAACTTTGGAGAAAATTGAATCAGAACTATGGAAGATGTTTGTTCCTTAAAATGAAAAATATTTCAGACTGTCTGAAGACCAGTTTTTGTTCATGATTCCTCCCCACCAATAATGTATTTAAATCAGAACAAAAATTTTTAACATTACAAATCCACAGCTATTGTTATTAGGCCAAAGTTATTTAACAATATTTCTCTTAAATTATCTCGTAAAAGAAATAAGTCTGCGTAAAATAAATCAGCCAATAGTAGTCCTAGGTTAATATTGTTAAAAATTTTCTTCAAAATTAATGAACTTGGAAGTGTTTACAGAATTCAAATTGATGTTAACTGGTTATTTTTTTAAATACTCACAATCATAAGTTTTATATTCGATAAAAACTCATATATACTAAAGAACAACAAGAAATAAATATTCTACTGATTGACTTAACCTGGCAAGCACTTGGGTATGATGAAATAAACACTAATATAATAACTCTAGTGAAATATTTGCAACCTAGGCTGAATGAATGAATCTGTATGGTTACTATTGTACTGCGACCTTTTTAAGATTACTGTGACCCCTTTCTATATTCCTGGCATGTAGTCCATGCCATTAACTTAGTCAGTTACAATGCCGTCTCCATCCTTCTGGATCCGTCTTCTCATATCTGGAAAGGATTCAAGGTTGGTCATACCTTCCCCACATGACTGACTTCCCAGTTCCTTAATGAGGTTCTTGCAAATGCTTGACTTCCTAATTCCCTTTCAATTTTTCTTTCTCATGACTCATATTATGGAGGTTTTGCCCCATTTGGCCAACCTTTTTGTTGTGCAGTGAGATCCCGCTCATTCTATTTTACATTCTTACTTATTGGAACATCACAAGTAGCTAAGGTAATAAGGGCCACCCATACAGAGCCCTGCAAGCATTGGTAAGGCTAAGGTCACTGCAAGGTTACCAGGGCTCCATCTCATGCACTATTAGGCTGGTATTATCACTCAATCAGCACGGGTCGCTTTACATTTTGTGCTAGCCAAGGTAGCAACATAGAGGTGTTGGTGTGTGTGTGTGTGTGTGTGTGTGTGTGTGTGTGTGTGTGTGTGTGTGTGCTCATCTTGAATAAATGAGTGAGAGTAGTATGAGCTAGAGGTATGGTGGGATCGCTAAACCCATCAGCTGCTCATTTCAGCTGCCTCCGCCTGATACATCCTAGGCTAGAAATATTAATACAACAAATAATCTGTTGCACTGTATGCAGTTTACAACAACTGCATGTATTACCAAACTGTTTTGTAATGTATTATTATGTTAACTTTTTCTAATAAACATAATGCTGTCTTCATATTAAAATCTTAGATATTGTTTTAAAACAAAATATAAGAGATCAAAGCTGTTTTAACAGGCAATATAACACTGCTACAATTACATCGATCGCCTCTGTGATATGCTTGTATTAAAATATTGTTTCGCTAATGGAAATGTTTTGAAAATTTAAAAATAACATTTTTGAAGTCAAAACAGGTAGGCAAGTAGCAAGAAACTACTGACAAGGAAATACCTGATCAGCTGACTGTGATACTGCCAGGTCGCTTTTTTCTAAGACCAAACTGTGAACACATCTCCACACAGCCTCAACTAACTCTTAATATATTATACTCTTTAAAAATGAAAATTATCAATTAAAGAAAAATGATCACTTAGTTATTGTTATAATTCAATATATTTTTAAACAAATTTCTTGTTTGTGCCCTCATTGTGATGTTGTTGGTTACATATTGTGCGTTCATTTAACGTCTCCCCCATATATGCCAAGTCTTGCTGAAGGAACTTGTCATACTTAATAAGCACTTACAAGTCACATTTACCAAATTACAAATCACTGAATTTTGAATGTGATTTCTCATTTAAAGAGACAACTGATCCCAATTAAAATTACGGAAGTCAAAATTCAGACGTAAAATTTAGTGTTTTTTTTTCTTGAAAAAGTGACTAAAAAAGGGTTCCAAAATAGTATTTCCAATTGTTAACGAGAAACACCAAAATATTTGAATGAAAAAGGAAAAGTTTTTATCTGAACTACACTAATTTGTTAAAATAGCCGGTAAACAACAAAATATGTAGAGAAATGAATACTGTTACAACAATGTGTTTTAAAAATTATTATGCTAATTATAGATTTTGAAGCGGCAAAAAATACACTAAAGATATACTTTTTATTAGTTTCCAGTGCTTTATTTTCAAAATTTTTAGTTTTATTTCTTTCACTAAAAACGACTTTTTAAAACATTGTATTCATTTTTCTTTAAATTATTGATTTTTACATCAATTTTTTCGCTTACTGGCAATTTAATGAACTTACTGTAAAGCAAAAATACAGTAAAAAGTATTCTTTTCTAACCTAATTTTTTGTGCTTCATCCAGTTTCTCGTTACAACTGGACATCAAATTTTGTGAATTATTAAATTTTCCAGGTTAAAACCCATTTACAACTATAAACTATAAAATAACCTGTTAATTTTGTTCTCAGTAATTTCGGTGTAGTTAATGCACCCTTCACAGCAGAAGTTATGTTAAAGAAATTCTAGGATCATAACTTACTGAACAAAGCATTTCTGAACTTTTTTCATTATTTTAGTGAGAGGAATACACCCTGTGAAGTATGACAAATCCCTTCTAGAACCTCCTGTAAGTACCTATTAATAAACTAAATAAAATATTTAACTTCCTGGATATATTTATTGGAATGAAGTACTTATTTTTGGCACAGTTCGGTTTCTAACCTGGGGTTTAACATAAATAGTTTTGGAGGTTAGCTGAAATTTTGAAATCAAAAGACCAGTCAAACAGTGCTACATTTGTAAAGTATAGAGGAAATCATATTTGATGATCTAATTCAAAATGGCTGCTGATGAAGCTTATAAAAACACTGATACATAAACAAAGCCAGTTACTCACCATAGGCACACTTAACTTTATTAGTTTATCTTGAAACTGAAGTACTTTAAAAACACAAATTGAGCTATTATGTTTAATTTACTTTTTATAAGCTTTAAAATAATGATTCACGGAAACTTTCATTATTTAAATGTAACCTATCTATGGCCAATACTAACTCCAATATAGTTTGTAAAGTTAGAACGAAATCTTGCAGACTTAACAGAAACTGATTTCCAAAAAGTAACAAAATCTTAATCATCATATAACATTTTAATATACAAATATTTTTTGCATTTCAAAATAAAATAAAAATTTTAAAAAACTTATTTTAATACAATTTTTTTTAATCCTATGTCATAATCATGCAATTTTAAAATCTGCATTAAAAAAACCTGTGTTCAACTGAATAAAATGAATTTTTCAAACTGATTTTATCTTCCCACATCAATGGAAATCTACATTGAATTTTTCCATTGGAATGAACTATTGGAACAGCCACCACAGTCAGACCCAATCTGACTGCACACACACACACACACACACACACACACACACACACACACACACACACACACACACACACACACACACACACACGCACGCACGCACGTCTATCTGTTTAGCCTGCTTACATTCGAAATTCTGGTCCGATTTGATTCAAACGGCATAAAAATCAGTTAGGGCTATAGTAATAGCTTGGACAAGTTTGTTAACTGCCAAAATTCATTCAACAGTTTCAAATCTTTAAAAATTAACTTTTTTCTTATTTATTTTTGAAAATCTGATTTTACGATTGTTATCAATATTAAAAACTCTACAAATTAACATTCTGAATTTTCAAAATTCCCTGAAATCAGAAATTTTTTTTAAGACCGTTAGGGTTCATTTTTGTACTTTTCGATATAATATGAAATTTTAAAAAATCTAATATACGCAGACTTTAATGATGAAATTGGAATTTCAAAAAGGATAAGAAAGGGGAAAGCACTTTTGGAATTTGCTTCTATTATGTGAGCAGCAGAGCTGTGTGCCACTATTATTTCATTTTATATCCTTCACTAACTGAAACGCAACCTTGATTTTGCATTATAACCAAGAACCCAGATGGCACACTTGTACTTGCACAAATAATTAATGACTGCAATATAAATAGCCTAACTGCATAACATTATGATTGCAACAGAGTTTCAAGCTTGATCTATTTATGATGTTGATGTTAGAACACAGGTCCTAGATTAACACAGATATAGGCTATATTTTTAAATCTTGAATAATTTACTGTAAAAGTAAATACTGTAGCGTCCAGACACTGTTGTAACCACAGATACTACAAGTGAAAAACAAGATGAAACCTACTTAAATATTTTTAGAAATGTCATAGAGTAACACACTTTACAAACAAATTTGAATTATCCGTAAGGTTAGGTTGCATTCAATATTTATAAATCTAATCTTCTCAAGCGATAAATGGAAGCCACATAATAGGAAACCCTCTTAGCAGGCAAACCTTACTCATTTTGGAATTTAGGTATAAAACATGTACTCTACTGTACTTAATTTTTTCAAGCAAATTTTTAATTTCTTTGAATTTTGATTTCATTTTAATAAAAATTAAGCATTTGAGAATGCTACTGCATCGTAAACTAAAGAAATTAACATATACTGTATATCACACAACACTGTATATGATAGGAGCTAACACAAGTTTTTGTTGTGCACGGAATGGCAACTTTCATAGAGGTCACAGGTAGGTAGAAAATTTTACTTTAATACATCTGCGAATTGGATAGCCCTACTATAAAAAAATGCATATTTTTTTAGCCTAGTTCATTCATACAGTAGGGTAGTTAGGCCTAATTTGTTAGTTTTTGGAAAACATCCATAATAAAAGAGAAACCATTTTGGTTCAGGCGGGTCCAGGAAGACTTAACTGAGCTGGCGATATCAGATGAGATGATTGACGATGTACTTAAACTGCGAAAATTTTTACATAATGAAAACCTAAGGTTCCAAGAAAAACCAACAGCTAAAAGGGGCGGGGCAGTCTCGGATGAAAGAAGGAAGGCAGCCTCGGATAGAATGAAGCAGTATTGGATACAGCGGAAGGCAGCTAACGCACATCAAAGTAATTGATTTGGCGTACCCCAAAGTGGGTGATCCGGATGAAAAAAAAAGGGAAACCATAGGCAGTCTAATAAATGTAGTGACAAAGTGGTTCACACACATCGAAAAAACAAATTTAAACGGTAGAATTCGTCACCGCATCATACAAAGAGAGAGGATGGGTGTGCGCCTTCCCTATCCGGGAAATAATATTTAAATATTATTTTTGTTTTGTTTTGATAAATTTATTAAAAATAAATTTTTGTTGTATTTTGTTTTTGTATTTTTATCACTTTGTGGAGACGTGCAATAGCAATATATATTATGCACCACAGCATATGATTAAACATATTTCTCAAGTAAATATAATGTATTTTTATGTCATAAATATTTAGAAAATTTTACATGTTGTTTTATTACTTCAACATCACTTAAGGACATAAGAATACAAAATGAGGTCATTTTGATGCTATGTGACCACTTGTGTAACATGTTACCACGCACATAGTCGAGGGTTAAAGAATTACAAGCTTATACAAAAATAATTTAAAAGAGAACTGATATCTAATGCAAGTAACTAAGTCAACTTCGATTATCTTGGATAATTTATAAACGTCTTTATACTAATGAACTAATGAAGACGAAAGGTCTAACATAGCCTACAGAAAAAGCCAACAATAGTAACTAGGCTCAAGTGTATGTATAATTCAGAACTGTTGCACATTATCCTAACAATTGAGTCATTTCTTAACAATTTCTTCTAACAATTCTTAATAGACTACATTAATTTTGTTATTTATTGATTAATCAACTTAATAGACTAGTGTTAAATTTTGGTATAATTTTCCATAATCATCCTTAATTTTAAGGTGGAAAAATTCCAAACACTGTTTCATAGAAACTCTAGAATAAAACAGATGAATATCTGTTAATATTGTAAGGTATCTAGCTTGACATATTTTAATCTATTTTTTACAAACAATTTTTTTGTAAAACTGTTTCAAGAGTAAACATTTTAATATATCATAATACTTAAAACGCAGACTATCCTACTTCAATTATACAAAAAAAAAAAGTTTATTACTGTAAAAGTATGAAGAATAAAGTAATCTTATTAATTTTTGAGATTTTTGGATAAGCAGAATTCGGCTATCTACATTTTTTTAAACCATAAGGTCAATATTTTCAGGAATTTGCTATGGAAAAGCTGTCTTGTAAGAACTTTGGTATACTGTCCATGTGTATGTTCAAAAACATGGAATGTTTTTGCTCAAACTTAAAACAGTACCTATTCCAAACAATTAGGAGCAAAATGAAATGTCTCATGATGGTATAAAACATGGTTTCATACAAATCTGTTTAACAAACGCTCCAAATATAAATAAAATGCATCTTTAACAGATCGCGATGCCAAGCTAGGCTATACTGCCTAACCTGACAAAAATGTTAGGAATATTTTAGCCTAGCTTTTATTCTGGACATAAACATAACACATTCAATCATATTTTAAACAAGTGGATTATAGAAATTTTGTTTTCTTTCATAATAAAGTTACAGCATTCACATTTTAAATAGTATTTCCAATAAACTTAATTTTATGGTTAGTAAACATAGTCTATTGGATTTTTACTTTTCCTATACTGATCTTCTATTATTAACGCCCTCTGCTTAGTCTTTTATAGGCCTATAGTCTACATCTATTACTGTCCTCTATAGCCACATCTATTACTATCCTTTAAAAAGCGTAAATGGTGGACAAAATAATTCCCATGTTTTAGCTAACAATATCAATAAACCTGGCTTAACTAAAATAGTCTATGTCTACACAATAGTTTAGATACTAGTTTTAATACTTAACAGTTATACTAACATTTTAAATAATTTATAAATATTATTATATTTCTATAAGAAAATATTTGCCTAACGTGACTGAGTTTTAATTCATACCTACTAACATAATTTATTTAACTGTTGCTGCAAATTATCAACCTTTCATCTATAAATGAATATTATTACTGATCTTTCTATTAAACTTTTCACTTAACCTTTTTCTCATCAATAAAATCTCAGCCTATCAATTTTAATTAACTACTATTAGGGCCTATAGTTTACAGAAGCCATAATTTATCAAAATCAATAACCAACATAACTTATTATAACAGAAAATTGGCATGCAATACTGCTATCAATCAGTAATAATGCCCCAGGCTATACTATTTAGAAATAAAAAAATACCTTCAATTTTTGAACAATTGAAAGGAACAATCAATCCTTTCAATTGAAAGGAACAATAGTGAACAAAAATTAATGAACATTGCATATATACAGTAAATAGGTCCTACATAACAAAAAGATATTTCCTAGAATTTTTGTTTTGTTTTATTTTAAAATGTAGCCTACTGCCTAAGTTAAGATATTTAACCTATATTAGCATTATGTTCAACCTAAATATTTTGATAAAACAGATGTGACCTTGGTAATATTTATATGTTTCAAAACCTTTGTTATCAACATTTGTGCCACTAATAAATATCTAAGAATAAATGGAAGAATAATAGGCTAGGTTATCAAACTCCCTATTCTATTAGGCTACTGTATTTAACTTTTGTTTTCAATAGGCTATTAAAAATAGTTTATAAGAAATAGGTCTACATAGAAACCAATTTATAAAACAAATATTGTTAAAAGGTATCTAAAATAGCCAGAATTAGAAAGCCTGAAATGCTAATTTTAGGAATACTTTATACATGTGGTAGGCATTTAGAAAGTAGCCAATCCTTTAAAAATTTACTTGTGAGGTTAGGGATCATATAAAAATAAAATTATCACATTCATAAACCTTCCATATAACGATTTATTTAATTATTTAACTTTACCCTAAGCTAGTTAACTGGTTTGCAAAAACAAGTTAAACTGTATAAGAACTTAAAACAAAATAATTCTGATTGAAAAGACAAAAGTAGATTTGCAAAATAACATTGAACCTACTACATCATACATGTACTAAAAACTTTATCAAATTGTCATGTCGATAAATCGTTTGTAATAAACAACAATTACTTCCTAAAATCAACTTTTGCTGCCTCATTAAATGAATCTCGTCTGTTGCCTCTACTGTAATCTCCTCTGTATCAAATTAGTCAAATAAAATAATCAACCGGTGGGTTTAGGCCACCAAATGAGTCAGTGGCAGAGAAAGCTGTAGGCAAGTTAATTTGTATTTATTATTACTGTTAGATGGCTCAATAAATTACTTACGTATCAATCTACACTGAATATTTAAGCAGTCTAATTTATAAATTTCATGAGTAACTTTTAACTTGCACAAAATAGAATCAGTCGTCACGTTGACTGACACCTCACGCACAATATGGCTGCCATGAAAAGTGGGGTGGGGCGAGAAACTGTGCACTTGCCAGTTCCTAGTCAACGTGATTTCCGGAAGAAGAAGAGGCAATATTTAAATTTGTAAACACTGCAGAGAAAAACTAAATTATTGTAATTTTAAAACAGGCCGGTTTATAGATGGTCACTTAATTAAAATTATTATTATATTTTTCCTTTTTATAAATAATAATAAAATTAATAATAATTAAACATGTTATAAAATATTGTTCACCAAACTCAAGGAATAATTTTGATTTCAACTAACAGGTTAGAATATTTAATAATTAATGAACATTTTTCTATACTTTACTTTTTATATCTTCATAACATTTACCATGTAAAAGAAAACAACTAATTAAAATAGTTTCTTCTTATGTAATTAAAATCTAGCATGAACCACATATAAGTAAATATATAGATTACATTATAATATTTTAACACACTAAATTTTAATAGAAAAAAATTTAGTAAAATAATTTAAATTATTGTAACATCATAATAATTAAATCAGTTAACAATGATATTAATCTCAGCTCACACATTTTTGTAAGTTTTTAATAACATGCTTAGAAATATTTAATGTTACTTCACTGAATTCAAACATTCAAATTACTGTAATTGTTTGTATAGAAGAGAAAAGAAGTACAAAAAAGAATTTTTTATGACTGAATACTTTTAATGCACAGAGAAATCCAATAAAAAAAGTTAACATAAAATAACCTCAAGAAAAGTTGTGAATAATGAGCAGAGAAAAACTAGAAAAAATTTGTTTTTTACACAAACAACTTCAAAAACTGGATGATGGCATACAATACACTCTTGGTATTATCAAACCTGAAGGAATTCAATTTAAAAAACAAATTATATCAAAAATCAAGGATGAAGGTTTTACTATACTTAAGGTAACATTGTTTTCGGTATAGTTCTATGGACAAAATTTAGATCTATATTTAATTTTGGTTTGGTCACTTTGTCTTTAAACATTCTGTTTAAAAGTTCACTATTGAAAATGAACCTACTCACTCTAGGTTCATTTTATCCTTGACTGCAATTTATTTAAGAGAAATTTATTGCAAAATGGGTTAATTTATTGTAAGAGGGGAAAATACACACTTTTGAAAAAAAATTAGTAATACTCAGGTTTATATTACTACTCTGCTAATTAGGACTTGGTAGTTGATGTGGATAAAGCACCGGTCAGTCTGCTGCGTCTCTGAACTGTGCACCTTAAGGTTGTTAGTTCTAGCTTCAGATACTCCCGTTGCTTTTCCCTTACCGTTAATGCTGATCCCTAATCCTCATTAGTCTAACTGGCATAAATTATGGACATTAAGAGAAAAAAATACTCTGTTTATTGTCAACTATCGATCAATAATCGATTAATTCATAGATCAACATTTGTGTTAACTTACTGTTACTTCAGGTAAAATGAAATTTGTTATCCCTACAAAATTTATCAATCCAATATTATTGCTTAATCAAGTATACTTAAATCCAACAAAAGTATTATTTTTATTAAGCTCATGTCCTTGTCTGAATATTAGAAATAGGCAATGTCTGATCTAAACAATAGAAAACCTGTAATAAAAATCAGTATAGTTAACTGACTGAAAAAAAAATTTTAATCTAGACTAGAACAGTGCATCTTTCAAGTGAACAAGCGAGTGAGCTTTATTCGCAACACTATGGCAACCCACAGTTTCCTTTACTGGTAGCTACAACATCCTCCGCACCTGTTATAGTCTTGTATTTGGCAAAAGTGAATGCAGTCGTAGATTGGAAGATTTTGGCTGGACCAAATGATGTTAAAGAAGCTAAGGCCACTTTCCCGGCAAGCTTAAATGCTAAATACGGAATATATGATAGAAAATGTAATTTCAACTGTGTCTATGCAAGCTGCACTGAAACTGACGCTGAAAAAGAAATTAAATTCTTTTTCCCTCAAGGTATTTATGAAGTTATTTTAAAATTTTAAAATGAAAACAGCTCGTCTAATACTAATGTTATACAAACTGACCTAAGATTTTTCTATATTACCATATTCAATCCACAATGTCTAGAGTTCTTTTTTACTACTTCCATTGACTATTCCAAATTACTGTTTATACATTTCATAGTAGAAAATGAAAGTTCAACTGCAGTTTGCCACTGTCATAAAGTTATTCTTATATATTCTTATAGAAAATGAAAGTTCAACTGTAGTTTGCCATTGCCATAAAGGAGACTATGAAGGATTCCTTTCCTCATTATTAAATAATTATAAACACAATGAGATGCAAGAATAATTTTTCTGTTTCCTATTTTTCTCACCTGTAAATCCTTGGTTCAAAAAAAATTTGCACAGGGCATGCTTTTTTACGAAATGTTTAAATCTACACACACATCAGCAAAAATATGCTGTTAAGTCTTTTGTTTTATATTTTTACAAAATCCTTACAGCAAGGACTGATCCTTAGGATAAAATTATATATATCCTCAAAGTCTGCCAAGTTTAAAATAAAACGAAACATCAGAAAAAATATTGTAAGCAGCTTCTTGTCTTTAAACAGCATGTACATTTTTACGGTCCACTTTTGGACAGGAAACGATTTGAATCCCTAGGCACTGAATGGAGAGAGGGACAGACGATGGAACAGGGCAACAATATCCAAAGTATTTCATGATTCTAAACCTGAGGGTGGATTGAACAGCACATACTTTTTTACAGTCCATTTTTTGACAGGAAATGATTTGAGTCTCTAGGCACTGAATGGAGCGAAGGACAGACGATGGAACGGGGCAACAACATCCGAATTATTTCATGATTCTAGACCTGAGGGTGTATTGAACAGCACGTACTTTTTTACGGTCCATTTTTGGATAGGAAAACAGAAAATGATTTGAATCCCTAGGCACTGAATGGAGCGAGGGACAGAAGATGGAACAGAGCAACAACATCCGAAGTACTTCATGATTCCATATCTGAAGTTGGGTTACTTAGATTCTTAAGTGTTCTCTTTTAAAATTTTGTACTCTTGATACGTGTTTTTGTAGTGAACTGTTTCTGTATTCATTTACAACTAATATGCAGTAATGTTTTGAAGATTTGATTAGCGCCAGTTCGAGGATTATTTATTCTGTACCCCTGTTTAAAGTTCATTTCTCAGTAATTTGTAAAGCTGACCGACCCTAAATACTCTATTAATACTCATTTCTAGAGCATGAAACTAATATAGCCAGATATAAACACAGTTGAGTAGTTAGATGGCTGTTATTGGCTCACAAGACGCACAATACAGCTAATGTAGAAATCGAGTTGTGATAGTATCACAAATACTTAAGGTGTTTTTGAGTCGTAATTTTTCCCCATATGGTAATGGTTCTTTACTTATTTAAATAAGCATTTTTTGAAAAACACAAATTGAAGGTCAAGAAAAAAATTTCTTCCTGATCTTTCGATAAATCAACAGTTTTTTACACTGAAATAGTGAGCTACGGTATATCGGAAGTTTGTCTAAAGAAGGTTAATAGGAAATTAATTATAACTGGAGAAAAAAATTTTACTTAGAAGGGTAAAATAATATGCTGATATTTTAGAAACAAAATTCTGATAAATATTGTTAACGCTGCCACAATAAGGTAAAGTTTTATGGGTTGTCATTTTCTCATTGTTTTGTTTACATTTTGCGTGTTCATTGCGCACCGTTGATTTCCTGTCACATTTTCCGTTGATTTTCAATGTGATGGGTTAGTTTTGGTTCATTTTTCGTTCTCTTGAAGTGTTGCTTCTCGCTTTATTCATTGCCCTGTGCGATCAAACACCATTAGAGCCTGCTCTGGATTGAATTAACCTAAAATACATTAGCAAAGGTAAAGTAACAGTGCCAGGTTTGATGGTAAATAGTACTAAGCAATAATTTCTTTTATTTTGGAAATTTATTATAAGAAATATGTTTTTTTTTTTTACAAACAAAATGCTTGTCATTTTATTGACTACATCTAATGATCAGTATTAAAAAAAAGATTTACTTAACTTTAGGCTATACAAACACACTGGAAATGATAACAGATAAGATTGATTACATCAATGAGACTGTGAATCCAGTTTTGAAAGAAGGTTTAGCACAACTTTGCAAGGTAAAACCTGCGGAACCCACCGTATGGCTCGCTGCATGGCTCCAAGAAAACTCACCAGGCAAGCCAAGCATGCCTCAACATTTACACCACACTGTAAGGAGGCTAGACTGAAGACAATCTTACTATTTTCAAATATAGTTGAAATTGATTCTAAAATGTATTAAAGAAAATATAATTACTATTTTTTTTTAATATTATATTTGTTGTTCTTTATTTCTTTTACAGCTCATCCTTTGCCCAGAAGAATCGGTCAATCAATTTCCTCCATCTTTTAGATAATGTTTTCAGATATATCTATACACCAGGTATGAAGGCAAGATATTGGCTTGTTTCTGACATTAACTTATTCTATCACATCACTACTGCTTCTTAACCAACAAGATAACAAACTCAATAATATATTTATCAGTAAACAACATAGATCATTGTAATTATGGTAATCACTTTCTTTATATTGCATCTCCCAAGCATTAGAAGCTAGATGCAATTTGTTTAGAGGCTGCCAGAAGAGAGGTTACTCATTTGTAGTCTTGTTTCACTTTGCTGCCTTCTCCCATGTTTCCTTTGAGCCCAAATACTGAAAGTCTGCACAGTCACTTCCTTCAAAATGCACAGAATGCTGATGATTGGTCTGCAGATGAATAGCTCGCTCATTTCCATTGAACCCAGCATCAAACACAATGTAACGTTGTTTAGGTTGTCATAAGATTCATGGAATCCCTGACTAGCTTTGTCTTGAAATTAAAGCAAGCCTGATTATCAGTATAAATTTCTATATTATTATTCTTGTGTCGTAAACAATTAAGATTACTTATGACTCAGCTACAATTTTATTAATTTTGATTATTTTCAATGTTTTATTTGATTTTTTGTCACTTCCTTTGGCTTTGTGCAAAATTTCTTTATGTTTACCTACACTCCATAAGGGCTATAATTTTAATCTGCAAAACAGTGGGATACCTCCCCACGTACAGGGCGTATTCCTGCCCAGTTTCATCACTATATATTACAATCTGTTCCAAAATTAGTCTTTGTGCCTTCAGTATACCATTTCATGATGGCAGAAGCCTGCGTCCCTTGGCCCACTATTCAGGGATTATCACCTTGAATGATTTGGAGGAGTACTGTGACTTCATATGGTCCAAGATCATGATTTCTAGTTACCATAGATGTCCTAGCTGATCTTCCAGAGATTTTTGCACTGAAGTATGTACTCTTCCTTGCTACTGCTTTCATAAACATATCTAAAAGAAGAATAAGACAGCAATCCAGGTCAATTATGCAACTGCTCCCCGAATTTCTGATTTTGGCTACCAAACACCATGGCTGGTCTCCCAACAATGGTGTAATGCAAGAAGAGCAACTTCAGCATCCAGACCCTCTGTCCTTCCAACCTTGTCGGACATTAATGTTGCTGTTTGAAACTAATTGCTCATAGTGTACTATAAATAAAATGATGTAATACTTTTGCTTTAAGAAAATAGAATCTACTGGAAAGCAACAAAAAATACTTCTTGTAAAAATTGTATTCTTGTTTACTAAAAGTGGTTCAATGATTTTATTTGCATATTTGCTGACATTTTTTCTTATCCGTTATCATCAAAGTTTATTTAGATCAAACAGTACGACTCCATTGTATTTGTAACAATTTCAGATGAAGATACAGAATCGGTTTTGCTATTTCGTTGGTTTCCTCGATACACTAAATGAGCATAGATTTTGCTGCACAACCTCGATGTGTGCTGAGCGAAGAAGGTATTAACACAAAATAAATCCACATGACATAAAAAATGTTTAATAATTCATCATCTTACAAAACAACATTTCCAAAAGAAATGCTCGTTACCCATTCATCACAAGATCTTTGCTGACTTTATTTATCCAGACGCACAGTCTGAATTTAACTGAAAATAACCTAGAGTAACGTAAAATTAACTTTAAAATAAATAGGAAATCTATGTACACAGTGATCGATCAGCCTTATTCGTTAAAATTAAAATATATACACAACTGTTCTAAAAAAGCACAACACTAATGACAAAGAAAAACAAACTAAAGTACATACCAACGAGATTCAATCAGATAAAAAAATATAGGCACATTTTTAAGTTGCTTCATAAAAAGTCCATATACAGTACGATACAACTCTCTACAGCCGACAGTTCAGTTCAAAACGTAAACTAAATTTATACAGAACAAAATATTTATACAATTAGTTTTACATTTTATTTATACTTAATTACAAATCATACGGTAATGTTCGTTGTATCAGAAACACATTGGTATTTGTATGTAATTCTTACAGTTACTTGTGATTAAAAAAGTTCAACTTACTTAACACAAACATTATAATATCAGTAGAGATTTCTAAACAAATTTCTGACCACAGGTGAAAATACTAATTACGTTTATTTTGTTACTAGATTCACTTTGAGTTAGCATTAGGTTATATATGTAATGCATTTGGTAGAAAGTTACAGACATCGATCACAAAAACAAAAATTCTGCTTTTCTAAGTAGGTACCTTTTTTGCTTTTTTTTAAAAATAATTAACAATTTATTTTAAAAAACGTTCCTAAAAACAACACGCATGCAGTAAAACGTTGGAACATTTGTTTCTATTTTGAAAGAACAATTGTGCTTTTAATCACACCCTTAAATAAAAGTTTATCTGATTTAATTGAAAAGGGAAAAAAGTATTACGAATTTTCTTCAAACAATAAAGAACTTTGTGTATGCAAACACTAATGAGGTTTTTCTTCTTTTATATGCTTCGATCATTAGGTCTGACGTGGTGAAGGTTTCGGTCATTGCTAGATAGATGGGAAATTAATAAAAATATTAATAAAAACAAAGTCAGAGATAGGTACATTTAACTAGAAATCGATGAAAACTGGCTAAATTTTTAACAGCGCACCAACCTCGAAAACAATTCTTTATACTTTCCCATTCTAAATGCATAGTCATTGCTATTTTTTTTCTCTGGATACAATGGATTTTTCAATGGAAATCCGCTAATAATACGGATTACCTTAGTTACTGTTTTTATTTGTTTCATCAAAAAAAAAAAAAATTGGCGATGATAACCTAACGGTTTTTCGCCGGAAAAAAAAAACATCATACAGACATGAAACTCACAGCTCTATTTTAAATTGTTTTCTAACTAATAAAAAAATAATAATAAATTTTTTTATTAGTGTTTAGAGACTACGCAATGAATACTTGTTAATGACTTGTACTTGCCCCTTCGTTTCTCAATTTTTCGTTATTACTCTTAATTTCATAATTATATTACAAAAATTGTCGTAAAGAAATAATCACTACAAAAAATAATTTGTTAAAAGAAGAGGTACAAATACAAATACTTAACGGCAAATATAATGGAGAAAGTGGAACACAATCAATTCCGTTACTGCAAAGTTGCTATCTGCAATAAAGTCAGTTATGAGATTTTGGAGAATATTTTTTGTGACATTAGAGGTTACTGTCTTGAAAACAGTAAACCTTGATCATCTGGGGAACTGATGAGGAGTACTTAAACAAAAATAATCCACAAATGTAGTTAAGCTAATGGCAATAAAATAATGTGTATATATTCATTATTAGAAATAAATCTACTCTATAAATATAAACAAAGGGATTAATATTAAACGGAAATATTATTAATCCTTTGACATTTTTTAACATGGGCAAAAACAATATTTTTTTCTCTTCAACATATTCCAAGACTAATAAACAATATTTTCAAATGGACACGCATAGTACATAATAAGGCAAGGGTAGCAAAACTCTTGGTTATGTACGCAACTCACCCGTCACGGTCAGCTTCCACCTGAACTGTTTATTTACGGTCGGCCTCGCTTCTCCCTCTACCTCAGTCAGGTAAACTCTTAAGTGATGCACAGAAAAATCAATGACTGCCAGCTGTTTGACCGATCTGACATATTAACACTTTAACAAAGTAGTTTGCTACTGTATTATGTTCGGTTATGTTAAATGACTTACTGTTTACTGCTAGATATTTTATAAAATTTATATTTGTAACAAAATTGTCAGAGTATGACAATAAGATTATATTCATATGAAACAGTTGTGTTGTGATAAATAGGATGTTAAGATTTAAATATTAAGCTATGGTGACGAGAAGAGTCGACATTCACATAAATAGCACATTTCACAAGGCAGCTGTTCATTTAATAATATATTTCAAGTGAGGTTATGTTTATTGCCATAGCTTACACTGAATATACAGTAATTCATTGTGTTTTAATTAACAATGTGTTCCATAATTACACCCAGTAAACAATTATTTTTGTTTTTTGAATGTAGTTAAGACTTTATGCCATATACGCAATGATGACAAGCGTACACATTGAAAAAGTCAAAGGTAGTAACTAACTCGAACCTGTGTACAGGTTCGTTATTGCAGTGAACTAAAAACTGAGCTAAAAATGAAAATGGAACCCTGCATCGGGTTCCTTTGTATACCGATATAATTAAAACAAAGCAAGCCAATAATGTCAAAAAAAGGCACAACATTGCAAAATATAATTATGTCACATGACTTTGGGACAATCAAAACATTTATAAAAAGATGATTCGAAAATGGCTTCAAGGATATTCTTATTAAGCAGCAAACTATAATAATATAAAAAGCAACTGTAGACGAAACTTAGCTTCAAGTACATGGACTCTGGGTACCAGGCGAAATTCAGTTATGAAATGCCCTCACCCAAGCTTGCGGGGCACTTTTTATTTCCCTCGCTATGTGTGGGTTTTTAATGGCCGAGAAAAAACTTTCAGAACGCCTTGAAACTGGCAAAAGTGGAACTGGGGAATGACAACAGCTTTGAGACAGAAAAAACAGAATTATACCTAACACTGAGGAACTCATTACCAGTGAATTGCAGCAAACTGTATAGACACTAGCCAGACCTAACCAATGTGTGATATCAAACACATAAATTGAAAAGAGATGATGGAATAGTAAGCTTCCAATTAAACTTAGAAGCAGAAGACCGCTCAAGTAAGAACTTTGAGAGTAAGAATGAATGAGTTTTTAGAGTTATTACTGCACTGTGACCTTTATAGATCTATTGTGCCCCCTTTCTATATTCCTGAAGTGCTCAGTAACTGTGCCTTCTCCAGTGCTAGTCTTTTCATAACATCTAGGATTTAGAGAAAATTCAAGATGGGTAGACACCCCACTTCTAATTGGTGACTTTCCAGTTCCTTATTGAAGTGTTTGCTGATATTGCTCTGTTAATTCCCTTTCTATTTTTTCCCTCTTGACATATATTATAAAGGTTCTGCTCAACTTAGCCAACATTTTTGTCATGCGGTGAGACTCTGCTCATTCTACTGTACATTCTTACTCTTGGGTACACCCACAAGTAAATAAATAAAGCGGAATCTCATCACATGACAAAAATGTTGGCTGAATTAAGCAGAATCTCCATAATATACACCAAGAGAAAAAACACTGAAAGGGAATTAACAGAGAAACATCTGCAGCACTTCAACAAGGAACTGGGAAGTTACCAATTAAAAGTGGGGTATATACCCATCTTGAATTCTTTCCAAATCCTAGATGTTATAAAAAGACTAGCACTGAAGAAGGCCCTTTAAGTGAGCAATTCAAGAATACCGGAAGGGGGGACAATAGTTCTGCAATGGTCACAGTGCAGTAGTAACCCTAAAAACTCATTCAGAGGTTTGAGACCTGGCGAGGTCTCTGCTTCTAAGTTTAACTGGAAGCTTGCTACTGCCTCATCTCTTTTCAATTTATGTTTTGCTAGACAGCTTTATGAGGTCAACCCATACAGAGCCCTGCATGACACTAAGGTACACTGACAGGTTGTCAGTTTGGTGACATCGCCATTAGGCTGGTGTTATTCATTCCAACAGCACAGACCGCTTTTCACTTTGTAGAAGACAAAGCTACTTAGAATAGTGTTACTTAAGAGCTTAATTGATACTTGATGAAACGCCATGATATCCAGGAAAAGTAAAAAACTTATATAGTTTTAATGTTTGAAAATTGGCAAAACATATATTACTGAATAAAAAATAATTTATATGAAACTGTATATGTTCTAATTTGCCTGCATATATATGCGTCTTGAGTAGATGAATGTCAGAAGTATGAGTTACAGGTACAGTGACATCGCTAAGTCCATCAGCTGCCTCTGCCTTCAGGATTCACTGACAACTGAGTAAGACGCTGAGCTCTGACGGGAGTACCTAGGAAGCACAGGCAAAGAAAAAACTCACTGTAACTACAGCTGGTGGGAAACCATACTCCAAGGGTTGTTAGGCAGAAACATCTACTACGATAGGATTCTTAGGTTGAAGTTGCAGGAAAGGGCAACAACAGTAGTTTGCAGACAATCTGGCGATGTATACTAAACATAAGTGAGACCTTGAGAGTAATGAAATGGGAGGGCCTAGCAATAATTTGCAGCTGGTTGAAAGGCAGTAAGGTAGAACTGCTACTTCTTAGTGGCTAGGAGGATGTTAACCATATAGTCTACAAGCTTCAAGCTGTAGGTAGTCTAAAATACCTATAAGTTATCTTTGCTCATAATATGTAAATGTCTTTGCTTAGTTGTAAATTAATGCAGTTTGAAAGACTGAAAAGACTGTGAAATCAATTTAAGCACCTCACATGGAATATGCCTGTTACTGATGTACTTTAATGTGTATGGCATATTCGACAGTACCGATCTGAGACAAGCGATGTAATGTGGAAAGTATAAAAACCATCTTACTAAATTACAGAGGAGAATGGTTCTGAAGTGCTAGTGTGAATAATAATCAGCACCAACATGGCTGAGTTCTTGCACGAGTTCCACCGATTTCCATTTGTTTAAGGAAAGAGTGAAGAGGTATTCAGATGATTGGGAGCAGTAGCATCGAAAAAAAAAAGGTGGACATTGGAAACAATAGTGGTCCTGTGTAGAGGGCAACTCAAAACCACAGGACTCATTACGGAGCACTTTGGTTTTAGAGTACATTTGAAGGGGATACAAATTAACATAGAGAAACTGTGTTTTAGTCAAGCAAGATGAATGAGGAAACTGTAGTCATATAATCAATGATTGTAAGGCTTTTGCCCAATCCACATACAGGATCAACTGCACAATGATGAGAAGTTCAGTAAGGAAGTGGGCTAAGGAAGAGATATCAAAGGATGAGGAAATTCTCTGGCCTACATTTGGGAAAATGTCTTCTCACGGAACCAGACCTCGACTGGAGGTCCCTGAGATATGTCATTGCCATGATCACTGAACATGGCCACATCCAGTTACTTGAACAAGATGGTATTACCACAACCTGTAATTGTTGTTTGTGTGGACTGGAACCTGAAACCACAGCACACGCGCTCTTCGAGTACACAACCCTGAAGTCCAAAAGAAGGAAACTCTTTGGACTTCAGCAACCAAAAAAACGACTCACAAGGACATCCTACACAAGATCCTGGAACTTGTTACATACTAGAGTAAAGTTAAGGTGAAGTATATCTTACAGCTGACATGCCGGAGGCCAGCATAACCTCAGTAGCATCTTTAAAGAGGAAAAGAGAGGCTTTTTACAAAGGGATGTAAAAGGTTTTTTGTTTCCAAGACCTGAACGAGCTAGTCAATGAACTATACTATACATGACAAACTTCGCTGTACAATAGACCCTTTGTGACACAATGGTCACAGAACTTTGTAACCTCCAAAATCCAATCTAACCATCTTCAAACAACCAAAATTTCAATATATGATAAATCGATTTTGATAAATTTATTTGATTTTCCACTTTTTCTTTTCAATAACTTCTGAACTCCAATTTTTAAGGGATGCAGCAACCAATATGTTTTGTTTGGGTACATAAAGACTACAACTGAACAAATTTAATCAAAATCTTAAGAGCTGATTTTGATAAAATTTGACTTTAAAGATTTTTCTATTTTTTTAAATTTTAAAACAGATCGGCAATGTGAACAAATGCACCTATATGTCCAAATTGATAAAAATCAATCACTGTTTATTCACCAACATGCACAGACACATCTACAAACATTCAAGTTAGTAAATTTTTTGACTCCGGAGATGTGAGGGATAAGTGTACATAGATTCAAAATCTGAAGATCAATTTTTCAACAATCACAACAAATTAGTTTATAGAAAATAAAATTATATGCTAAAAACTTCAAAGTATTTATGCAAGTTCAATTATTATGTTTTTTCTAGTTATGTAAAATAGATTCCTTTTAAAGTTTTTATCAACAAATAATAAATTTATGCAAAAAGCACTTATCACTATTCCACTGCCTTCACTATTGTTCTTTCAAAATAGAGAACATGAGATTTCTGATTTGCACCTGTTACATCCTAATGTGAATTATCAGGCACACAGAGGAAATAACAATGAAAGACATAAGTACAGGTTAGGTCTATTTCTTGAGTACGGTTTTAAACCTTATCGTTATCCAATATAAACGAGAGGTGTTAGTCTAGAGACTACAACGTAAAAAATCAATATGACTAAGACATATTTTCAATGCAGATAAAATGAACTTCATTTAACATAGTTATCAACTGTTCAAATAAAAAAAAATCATATTTAAACAATCATAGAAAATAAAATATCCTTATAACAGCCATAATAAATATTCATAACAATAATAATATTCGTACATCATTTTCAAAACATTTGAAACAAAATTTAATCATTTCGTCTTATAACTTGCAGTCAATATTACTGTTTCTAGCACAAACAATTAGGCGTACAGCATCAATTTTGTCCGCTAAATTCTGACATGTTAGTTTCATGATAAACATTACGTTGAGTAAAAGAAATAAATTAAGAATAACGTTGTACCGGTTTATTGTATGTCTCTATTACAAACTAACCTAACATACTAAAAACATAGTTGAATAGGAACACAACATAGTTCGGAAAAACAGATAAACTTTGTTGCAAGCTTGATAACCCTGCATTTCTTCATTAAAAATTAAAAAAAATTACTAAGCATTAAACGAACATTTAAAACTACGGAATATCACAGAATATATATTATACAATTTTTTCATTGTTTAAAATCTTGCAGTTTCGATTAGAATCGCTTTCTACCCTGGTTCTTCCTTCACGTAACTGCAAGTTATAAATAAAAATGATATCTCGCAGCGCTATACGATCCCGGGGTCTGACCTCAAAGTAAACAGTGTTCCACGGAATACAATAGACAACAATAATTCAACACTAGAAACTAGCAACACACTGTACATTAGTTTACATTATGTACATTAGCTTAACTAATTTTCTATTAAATGTTCAGGGTTATGTAAGGAGGACGTAATGTTCATCAATTTTGTTTTAAAAAAGCTTCTAAAACCAAAAGTATTCAGTCTTAGGTCAAGAGTATAAAACTATAATGACCGAAACAATATCCATTTTACCTTATTATAATAAGGATACAAATTTTGTAAACCCTTTTCCAAAGCTACCATTTGTAACGGAAGACAGTAACAATACTTTTTAATACTATTTCTATGATTAAATACAGTTCTCTCTATACTATGGAAGAGGGAGTTTTTCTTTTACAAAATTCAATTTGCTTTTTTCAGTTATGCTTTGTGCTGAATTAAATTTTTTTAAATCCAAAATCACATCAGGCGAGGCAGTCTAAATCATTTAACAGAGAACCTAACCTTACACAATAATCGGACGTGTTTCAATTCAACGCAAAAACATTTGCAAAATTCTGTTCAGATGTCAAATTATAATTTACAGTTACAAAGTGTAAAATATAATTGAAAATAAATAGTTACGTACATCGAATTTGCAATATACATCTATACACACTACTAACTGTCACGGTTAGGATGTTTAGCAAGGAATCTTCTTGGCCACGGTAATGGCCAATCGTGAAGACGAGGAACGGGTCCGCCAACATTCCCTTCAAAATATTGAAATAGACTAAACCACCACATTCGTGAAAGATGATTGTTAGGACTTGCGTTCTGGAACAAAATTATAAAGGTCACTTTCTGAGCAATAATACAATATATTATCATAAGGTATGTTACAAACAATACACATAATCCAGGGTTACCAACCTAAACAAATTACATTCCAGGTGTTTCGACACTTCACTTTTCTGAAACAGTAGTAGACAGTAAGACATTCTGTCAATGCAGAATAAACAAGTACAGTATGTAGGTCACTTCACTTACATTTGCTTCCCAGACTAGCAGAAGAAGTCATTGGTAGTAACTAGATCTGAACCATGTACAAGTTCAAGATCTACTAAGCTGTTCAGTATCTTACCACAGACAGAGGCACTCCTAACAAGTTGAAAATATAAGCAGACAAAGGACAGCCTAAGAAAAGATTTAGATCAATAGTTCGTTTTTGATTGTTTGATGACCACAGTTTATGCCAGCATTAATAATAAAGATACAGCAAAGACAGTAACCATCTCGTAAACCCCCAAACTTGAGGTCATAGACACAGCAGATTGACTGATGCCTTAACTACATTGGAAGATCAATAATAGGTGAAGTAGAGGAGTAGGAGCGGGTTTGTACTACATATGAATCCTTCATTGAATTGCCAATGTCTTGTCAACTTTAAAAAATGTATTGCTATAAACTGTGTCAAAAAGGTTGTCTTATAGTCCGTAAAATGTGTGTGTGTGTATGTATGTGTGTGTGTGTGTGTGTGTGTGCGCGCACGCGCGCATGCTCGCACAGCCATATATTAATGCCGGTTATATGTTGCAATTAGAATTCAAAACGGATATGTAATTAAAAACTTTTGAAAATTTGTTTCTATCACATCAGTGAGACAGATTGCCTGGCGCACACACTTTTGAATGGATACATCAAGGTATAATTTATACAGTCAGTAACTATTGTAGAGTAACTAATTATCAGCAAACAGTAAAATATTTTAAATTAATCTGTAAATAGCTTATAATGTAGTTCAAGCTTTGTCTAACAGATGTCAGCAGTTCCCAGTTATAGCAATATACAGTACAGAAGGTGTGAAACAGGAAAACTCCTCAAATTATTTCAGACAGAATATTGTAAGTTTCAGGATAAGTTATTAATCTACTTTATCTGTTGGTAAGAAAAATTTCAACTTCTGCTTGGGGGGAAAAAAGCGAGCAGTTGTGGAGGAAATACTGTATTGTTTAAGAATAACAAAACAATAACCCTAGCCATTATTGGTTTTTTTGTTTTATTCAATTTAAGCTTGAACGGTACTTATCTTTACAATTTTTAATTTATACAATGACTTGATTTACAGATCCCCATATATGACCAAAATTTTATTGATAAATTTTTTTAAAAGATTGAAATTAGGCCAATTTTTAATTTTTTGTCTTTTTTATAACTTCCAAACCAGATCTATTTGTTTAAATAACTGAATGGCTTTTTCACATTTTCAACTACACAAACAAATTTTTGAGAAATAATTGACCTGAAAAAAGTTTTTTGTAATAATTTTGCATGTTTATTTTTGAAACTGTGATAATAAAACAAGAACAAAATTTACCTTGAGTATCACATGGTTGGCCATCGTATGATACACATAAAACACTATTGTAGTAACGTAATACGCTATGATAACATCCACTGTGTAATGACCTCTTGCCACGAGCACTAGAATTACACCGATACTTGAACACACAAAAGATGCCCAATGCAACGGCCAAAATCTCTTTGGTGAATCTGTAATATGACAAAACAAAAATTCTTTTTTCTTAAACAAATTGACAGAAACAATGCTTTTAAAACTTTATAACATAAATAAACTTATGAAATATTCATTTATTTCCTTTTTCAAAATGCACATCATGCTAAGAATATGTACAGGCTTATAAAATGGAAGAATGAGCAGAAAAATTAAAAAAAAATATGGTACTTAAGTGTTTAGTGTTTATTTCATACATGTGGCAGTAAACTTACATACAGTAAAATTATTTCATGTAGGCCTACTACATACGAGGCTAAGTCAATAATTATCTGCAATGCAGTTGCATTTAATGTACTGTCATGTTCGAAGCATGGCGGTGGCACATGCGTGGTTTCATTCCTATATTTCTGTGCAGGTCTGTAGCTGCTAGATTAGTTCCATCGTCACTGCCTTGAAGTAAATCATGGCTGCTCCACTTTCAGTTTGCACCAAAGAAGAGTAACGTTCAGTAATCCGGTTTTTCTGGTTAGAAGGTGTATCAGGTGCCGCAATCCATCACACTTTCGGTACAATATGGGAAAAGTACTTTACCGAAACAAAGCATACATGAATGGATTGAAAAACAAAAAAATAGCCACACTAATGTTACGCATGACGAAGGAGCCGAACGACCATCTACAGCCCAAATGAGGACAAAATTTAGTGTGCACGTGACATGGTTCCGTTAGACGAATGACTATTGATGACATGGCACAATCTTTTGCAAATTAGTCGTGGTTCCGCCTGTGAAATCATCCACAACACATAGATTTCATTAGGTCTGTGCAAGATGGATCCCCAAACAACTCACAGAGTTGCATAAGCAAATGTGTTTTAGACATTTGGCAAAACATTTGGATTGCATTGGTAACAAACGTAATATCTTTTTAGACAGAATCGTCATTCATGACGAAACATGGATCAATTATTATGAACCAGAGAATAAACGTCAGAGTATGGAATGGAAACAAGCATAATCACCCTGCAAGAAAAAAAGTTCAAAAGACAACCATCCGCAGAAAAACTAATGCTTACAATTTTTTGAGACTCACAAGGCATAACATTGGAACATCAGGAGAGAGGCACAACAATAAACAGTCCGTGTTACAGTGAGATGCTTACTGACAGGTTGAAGCCTGCAATTTGAAGCAAAAGCGAAGGACTACTGTCGAAAAGTATTGTGTTATTGCATGACATTGCCAGACCCCACACTGATGTCCACACTGCTGAAAAGCTCTGGAAACTCAATCTAGAAGCAATAGCTCATCCTCTGTACAGTCCGGTTCTTGCCCCTTCTACCAATTTTTTTGGTCCACTCAAAGAGCAATTAAGGGGCCATCGATTTACCTTGGACAAAGAAGCAAAAGAAGCTGTGCATGCGTCACCCGCTGCTCACCCGAAAAAGTTCTATTCTAAAGGCATCAGGAAGCTTGTGCAACAATGGACCACGTTCATTGAAAAACAAGGTGACTACGTTGGAAAATGATGTTAATGTACATACACTATTTGTATTGTAATAAAAATGTAATTACATTGCGGATAGTTACTGCCTTATCCTTGTACTTTACAATAAAATACAGTACACAGCATATAACTATGCGTGTGCCTTGCTCAGGGCTGGGCAAAACAGCTGCAGAAAAAACATCAGCAACACACTGCCTTCTATACTGTATTGTTATATGCTTACTTACAAAAAGAAGTAGCTGACTAAATATTTTGGAAAGCTTAAGAAGTTATTTAAAAAGTCTAACTGTTGCTCTGTATTATGCGTTTTGCCATATTTTATTGTATCACATTTTGTGTGATACATTCATTTACTTTCTTCTCCACTGTTGGTAATAACCAATTACTGTAGTTTTATTCATTTGTTCATACTGTAGTTCACTCAAAATATAAACACTATGAAAATATTTTTAATGCATTTTCATTAAAAACTCATCATTTCTTGTAACAAAAATATTGTTTTTCCAGTAAACATAAAAGTCATTACTGTGTTCCATTGCTGTATTCTTGGCTAAAGGAAATGTCATACTTACATTCTTTTATGATGAGATAACACATGACTAAGATCACAGTGTGTCCGCTGTAGATATAGTCTCCGCAGTATGTGTGTTTGCCGTTAATTGTTAGTCCAAAACCAGATATCAGTTGGAAAACTCGTTTCGCGACGACAAGAAATGTTGTTGAGTTCGCTTTCGGTGAACAAAAGTATTCAGACGATGACATTGGCAGAACAGTCACATACATTGTTACAGATCGCATCAGATAGAGCAAAGCCAAAATAAGGAAGACACGACGAAAAATGATAAACCTGCAACACACGTTTATAAGCACATTATTACGAGGCTAGTCAGGCTTGCATACAAAACACCTCAACTTAATAAATATTTATTCTTCAATTAAAGAAAATAATGAGAAACACAAAGATGTTAAGTTAAATTTAAATAGCATTCCTGACACAACATGTTAAAACCCTTTTTGGAAAAAAAACTGGAAATTACCAGGACATCTGTAAACTTTTACTTCATGCTATCTATGTTACATGATGCTCTACTGTACAGGCTTACACTCTACTCTTCCATTTGGAAACTTTCGGAAATCTATAAATATTGATAGATCTTAAGATATTCTCAACAACACAATATCTGGTTGAAAACAAGAAAATAAAAAACTGAACAATTTTGTCATGCAAGGTATCCGAGGAGGCTTCCCTTGCCACCAAAACAGCTGAGTTTGTCGACTCCTCTACTTTAACTTTTTTGAAAGCTTTTCTGTAGGGTAAAAGTGTTTTAATTTGTTCGAAGATAACGAAATACTAAAATAAACAATGATGGAAGTGACTCAGAAATTAAAAAATCAATAGGTCTTATTTTGTGGAAAATCTATGGGAGCAATGACAATCTATCGAACTGTTTTTAATAATGAAAGACAATTATTAATATAATAGCAAATCGATTGTAAAGCACAATTTATCCGCAGGCAGGTAGACTATTGAAGAGATTACTTTAGGGATGGTTATTAGCTTTAAGTATACACACACCATAATCACCGATCATCTTGACAAGTTTCAAAGTTGTTGACTGGAAATTAAAAAAAAAAATAGGTGAAGTTGAAGATCTTAGAAAGACTCCTGTAGCAATACTGAATAGAGAAGAAAAACGAAGAATTTTTTAAGGCAATGAGATAAGACCGTATGATAGAAAATTCAAAATGTTCCCCTCAAAGAGTTGGTATTGGTAGTTTAAAAATTAGCAAATGACTTAAGAACGAAAGTTAAAGGCAGTTGCTGTACACTGTATCCAGTTATCAATATCGGTATTTTAATTCTGAACAGGTGATAATCTTTTAGTTGTTCTTAAATCTGGTAAAACACACTTATTACTTAAGATAATTCTAACAAATACCTACAGCCAATTGTAAAGCTGCTTAAGAAGTTATTATTTTGTTTAAGTGCACCCAAAGAAACTGTAAATTTAACTAACATGTAAGCCAGTTATACTAGTGAAGATGGAGTATTGACATAATGCACTGAAAAAGACAACGGTAGCGATTACTTACGAACCTGTCTACAGCTCCAGGATCTGCTGACTACGTTACCCTACTGACTGAATTGTGAGCCTCCCCTGTCACCACTTACAGTGGTCTAGGTGTACTTTCATATTTTCAGTTTAACTGAGGTAGATTTTAACGCTAACAATGACAGTGAGAACAGATTTTCAATAAAAGTGTATGACAAAACATTATTGCAATTTAAAAGTTCACAAAAAATACACGGAGCACAAATTAAAATGATACATGATCATATTGCCTGGGCATGGGTCAATTGGATACTACCGAATGTTAGAGGCCTCGGCTGTGATGGGTGGCCAATTGAGCGTATTACGATTGCCTAGTGGAGATTATTTTTATTATTTTATTATTAAATTGTTGAACACAATGTTAGATTTAAATAATTTTTTCATTTAACAAATACTGACATTCAGTTTTTGAGGCTTTGTATATCATGAACACTTCCCATTAGTTCATGAACATTCTCTTTTACATATACATTTCAGACAAACTGCCATTTTAGTGCACTCTTAACAGGATTAATAAAAGCGTATAAACACAGTTCAATTTGGCTGAACAATGTGAATGTAACAGTCCAGAATGTAACGCCGTACGAGTCGCAAGTGTAGCTTGGCCAAACCAAATTCCATGATGAATATTTTAAACGTGTAATTGTGCTCAGTGTTTGTGATGTATGTTTTAATGTTTTGTTTGACTTTGTGACGACCTCGACAGAGGGATTTAACATTTTGTATAACGGCCTGAAGATGAAACGATAGAGTTTCGATACCACGGTAGCCTTTATGATAGACCACTGACGGGAAGAATAGGTCATAATCCTAATCATTTGAACAATGTGGTTGAACCAATGAAGGAAGGGAACAATTTGTTTTATTATTGTACTAAATATAGTACTTGTTTGTTACCTTATTATTGAGTTTTTGATTGTCTAAACTGCTAAAGCTTAGAAACAGTTAACAAATATTAACATTTTTGTTTAATGTTTACAAATTTATAAGAAAAGATATTAGATTTAATCAGTATTATCCTTGTCAACTCATTTGGAAGGGACAACGTTAATACAATTAGCGGACTAATTAATGAATAAATGACAGGGTTACTGTACCTTTGTACTGCAATATTTTTAGATCTATTGTGTCTCCTTTTCATATTCCTGAGATGCTCAGTTACAGCCCTAGTCTGTTCATAAAGTCTAAATTTGGAGGGAATTCAAAGTGGGTAGCTCCCCCACTTCTAACTGGTGACTTACCAGTTTATTATTGAGATGATTGCAAATGCTTGCTAAGCTCATTCCTTTTCAATTTTTTCTCTCTTGAAACTTATTAAGGAGATGTTGTTCCATTTGGTCAGCTTCTTGTTGTGTGATGAGATCACGCTCATTCTCTTATACATTTTTACTCATGATTTTTACATGAGTAGCTAGGGGATTCGCCCTGCAAGCATGTGTGAGGTCACTGTACATTGGGAGGTCGCCAGCTATACCAAGTCTCTGTTCGATACAGCATTAAGCCGGTGTCATTCACTCCATCAGTACAGGTTACTTAACACTAGAGTAAACCAAGCTATGTAGAGTGTGGCAGTCTGGAATGTAACGACGTACGAGTCGCGTGTGTAGCTTGGCCATATCGAATTTCATGATGAATATTTTAAACGTGTAATTGTGCTCAGTATTTGTGATGTATGTTTTAATGTTTTGTTTGACTTTGTGACGACCTCGACAGAGGGATTTAACATTTTGTACAATGGCTTGAAGATGAAATGATAGAGTTTCGAAACCGTGGTAGCCTTTATGAGGTGAGTTGATAGACCACTGACAGGAAGAATAGGTCATAATCCTAATCATATGTAGAGTTGTGTGAGTGAGTGAGTGAGAGTGTGTGTGTGTGTGTGTGTGTGTGTGTGTGTGTGTGTGTGTGTGTGTGTGTGTGTGTGTGTGTGTGTGTGTGTGTGTGTGTGTGTGTGTGTGTGTGTGTGTGTGTGTTAGATGAGTGAAAGTATTATGAGTTAGAGGTAAGGAGGATTAAGCCCATCCGCTGCCTCTGCCAGAACTTAGTTCACTAAACTGCCAGTAAGTTTTTCTTTTATTTTAAAATATTGGCAATACTGTATAGAATCAAATAAATGATTACTATTTTTAATAAATTTCACATTACTATGTTTAATAAATTTTAATGTTTGAAAAAGTTTTGAAAGAACTTACCCTAAAAGGGCCAAACGGTCCAAAAATAGAGTTAAAATGCCATGTCAGGGGGTAATTTTTCAAAATTTTCCCTTTGATCACCCTCCAAAATAAAATCCTGGTTACACCACTTTAACAAGTATTCAGTTAAAATCTACTAACCTGTGTTTGTGCATTATCAGAACAAAGAAAGTGATCGTGGTGAAGATCATGATGAGTATTTCCGAAATGTCCAGAGCCCAGATCGCAGACGGCACGTTATCCAAGAATACATCGGGGAGAGGTTTGTAGACATTTCGATCAGGCAACCTTTCGTGAACTAAAGCTAGTGAAGTTGTCGTCAGGATGAAATTTACTGCCAGTATTAAAAATGCTGAAACAAATATTTACTGTATATTCAACCATCTACCTATACACCAACATATATCAAAAAGAGTGATGTTTTGTACGTTCCACAATAACTGCAGAACATAAGGACTACTTTCAACCAAACTTGGGGCACATATTACCTATCAAGAAAGAATACGGTGGGAGTAATACAGTTCATCACCTATAAAAAGGAAACGGGGACATGGTTTTTAATTTAATTTTTTTTTTTTTATTATTATTATTAAAACTAAGATACAATTTTATCAATGAGTTCAGCAATATGTTCACGCTTATGAGTGGCTCGAACACAACAACACGGTTGACCTACAAACACATCATTGCACCAGGTCCAACAGTGTTGACCTAACTCTGAAGCATCACTAGGTCATAGGGTCTTAACATGGTTTTGAGGCCTATGCCCCCTGCAACAGATTTTATGACATCGGTGGCCAAACCATTTTAGAACTTGTGTATGTTGAACAAACCACAGTGATTAGGATTAAATACCTATTCTTCCCGTCAGTGGTCTATCAGCTCACCTCATAAAGGCTACCGCGGTTTTGAAAATCTATAGTTTCATCTTCAGGCCATACAAAATGAGTCCGGAATGTAACGACGTACGAGTCGCGTGTGTAGCTTGGCCAAGCCGAATTTCATAATGAATATTTTAAATGTGTAATTGTGCTTAGTGTTTGTGATTTATGTTTTAATGTTTTGTTTGACTTTGTGACGACCTCGACAGAGGGATTTAACATTTTGTATGGCCTGAAGATGAAACTATAGTTTTGAAACCGTGGTAGCCTTTATGAGGCGAGTTGATAGACCACTGGCAGGAAGAATAGGTATATAATCCTAATCATTTGAATATGTGGTCCGGTGGCTATGTTACAATAATGAAACCACAGTGCATTAATGATTCCCGCAGTACCTTATTCTGAAATATTTGAACAACTTTCACAATGACCTCCTTGATGCACTCCTGAAGTTGCAATCTATGACCAAACTGACTTCATCAGTACCTTACATAAAAATAGCTTGTTTGTTAAATCAAATTTGGACTTTTGTCAAGAAACCAATTCGGACATATCGGGTATATTTTAAGTTTATCCCCCTATATTTTAAGTTTAGTTGTTTTTTTCATTTTGACATGCGCTCTTCAATTCAGCCTTGTGTCGAAACCTCATCCCCAAATAGTTTGCTTATAATTTAGAAGGGATTACTGTAGAATTAATTTGCATTGGTACATTAATGACTAGCTAGGTGGAATATGACTCATCAGTTTTCAAACACCATTTTTCGCCCAAGTGCTGAAATATCCAGAGTCCTCTGAAGGGGTGACAAGTAAAGATTGTCACTATTAGAGTTGAATTCACAATTTTTAAAATTGCAGAAATGAACAGCGATTACAAAATCAGAATAATCCATTTATGTCTTGTACTTACTGTAACCTAATCAACGATCAGTGAACCTTAAAATAGATACATCCATCAAATTCTCAAGATCAATTTTTTTTCACGATACCTTTTTTACTTTCTTTATGCAGTACTTCTTCTACTAAGAGAGCAAAACATGTGCATGGAAAAAGTATTATACAACTCAAGAAAAATTACTGTTAATTACATGTGTTTGTGTGTTTTTTTAAACAGTACTACATTTGGTTTAATTTTCTATACTGTATGGTCATTGGCCAAGCATCAACTGACACCATCAAAACATGTGAACACCATAATAAATATCAATGTTTAAAATTTGTTTTTATCAGAAAAATAACTGCCACAGTATTGCCGTTAGTTCACAAAATATCTGTTAACAAGACTTTTGTTATCTTGACATTTGTTTTTAATCAGAAAAGCTTAAGGAAGAAATTATATAAACATGTAACAATGATAACCTAAATGCATCTAATATAACCACAAGTAACAAAGGAACTGTTATCAGTTGCAAACAGACCTTGGTGCTTTTAGCACACATGATTAGCGATGCTTACATTTACACAGCGTACACGTTAGTGACATGTAATGTAATTACGTTACATATGTGTACACTGTATATGTGCTGTTAGCAGTCCTATTTTTGTTTTTCAAATTACACTGCATGTGTTTCATTAAGCGATGCCCATTATGCATATTGGCGGAAGCAATGTTAGGACTCTGTGATTTTTTTACTGTTCTCATACGGAAATATTTGGACAAACTGAACTACGAGTACAAATGTGTAAGTGATTTCTGTAACTGTTACATTTTAAAAACCGTTACTTAATGATGGAATATTCGTGTTACTGTTTATCTGGACATTTGCCGTCACTTCTGTACAATATAAAATACACGACATTCAAGAGTACGGATCGTCTCTTATTCTAAAGTGCTTAACTTAACATATTAACTTATCAAGTAGAACATAATCCTAGATGCCTAGCCCTATGTTAAAACACCAAATTAAACACTCAAGGTCAAACACTCTTTCAGACTGTGAAAAACTTTCAATTTTACAGCTCCATTATCAAAAAAGCTATTCCAACTCGAGAACAATTTGCAGTGACTGAAATTTTTAATAACAAGTGATTCATTTCATTGCTTGATGGTCTCGTTAAAAATATGAAATCAAATGACTTCAAATGAATTAACCTAACCATCAATAGAACCTTTTCGCAACAGCTCCAATTACCAAATCCAGATGTTAATCTGGCCGTTCCGAGTGCACCTACACTTCTTGTGCGGCTTTCATGATGCAGATTAAAAGTCAACGGATCAGGTTAGTACAGCTTTTGGATTGTAATGGAATCTGCCAATGTACAAAGACTGGGAAAATATGAAAGTGCCACTAGTATAGGTCAGCCGCTTAGAAAACGGCTAGCTAAGAACACCAGTGGGACAGAGAGAAAAAATGGTGGGAGTCCCCACTCTCTGAACACAGCTCCCTCATTTTGTCTTTTACTATTGTTGAGTAGTAACAGTTCCAGGCTGATAAAATAAACATTAAACAGTTTCAGACTCACACTGGACTGTTGGAGGGGAATTCTCGTGCAAGTCGTTACAATGTGGCTGGACTATGGTAGGCTACTATTACACAGGTTGACTGCCATTGTACATTAATCGATTCTGTTGTTATTTCATGCATCCCTTTGAGGCATTCATTGATAGTAGCAGGTCATTTCATTAAAATTTAAAAATCCAGGAATAAATATTATTACTTCAACAACCTTTAATAATACACACCTAAAAACGTTTTGAACTTTTCTTTCGGAAACCTCGGTTCTTCTCGCAGTGGAGATGGTACTTCTATCCTAACGACCCCATTAGAGTTGATGGCATTTCTCTTAAGTCCGTCTATATCATCATCATCGTTGTCCTCAGAATGATCGACCATAATAACGGAATGGTGATGAGGTCCTGTCGAACCACCGTTCTTAGTTGCCCACGTTGACGACTCTGTTGGTAATAACGGCTGTCTCTGATAGAGGTCACTTTGTGTCATCGCTACAGAGTTCACTCCGCTAGTACCACTTCCACTGGTTGCTTCTGCGCCTGCCACGTCTTTATCCCCAGATATACTCCCGTAATCGTTATGGCTCCCGCCGCTCTTGGGGTCCAAAACCATCCTGCAATCAAATTGATTATAGAATTAGTTTTCATAAAAATCTACCCTATTATTTAAATGTAATGAGACAAAAACGCAACATAAAAACTAGCTTTATTATATAAATCACAGGTTGCAGCTATCTCGCTGAAATAATGGAAAACATTTTTTTTACCACAAATATGGAAATTTAGGAAAAATCACACAAAAAAAGATTTTAATATGTGATCATTTTTGTTTGTTATATTAAAAATGTAAAAGAAACACTAAGTAACATAAAATTTATAACTATTTCTTTTTTTTAAATTTGATTTCGACACTATCTGAAGTTATAGTTGAAACCAATAATATCAGTTGCCTAGAGCTGGTACACCTGAATTGTTTTGATAGTACTTCATCACACAGATGTGTCAAGCGATTACTTACTAATACCGATTACACATGATTACAACTACATTTAGTCATCGAG
Organism: Callitettix versicolor; assembly: GCA_022606455.1. NCBI lineage: Eukaryota > Metazoa > Arthropoda > Insecta > Hemiptera > Cercopidae > Callitettix > Callitettix versicolor. The sequence continues at coordinate 94,607,065 of CM040183.1, read as the reverse complement.
TATTAATACCGATTACATACAATTACAAATACATCTAAGTATCCAATACTAATACCGATTACAATTACATCTAAGTATCGAGTACTAATACCGATTGCATACGATTACAAATACCGATTACACATGATTACAACTACATTTAGTCATCGAGTATTAATACCGATTACATACAATTACAAATACATCTAAGTATCCAATACTAATACCGATTACAATTACATCTAAGTATCGAGTACTAATACCGATTGCATACGATTACAAATACCGATTACACATGATTACAACTACATTTAGTCATCGAGTATTAATACCGATTACATACAATTACAAATACATCTAAGTATCCAATACTAATACCGATTACAATTACATCTAAGTATCGAGTACTAATACCGATTGCATACGATTACAAATACATCTAAGTATCGAATACTAATACCAATTAATTACAATTACAATTAGATCTAGGTATCAAATACTAATACCAATTAATTACAATTACATCTAAGTATCGAGTACTAATACCGATTACAATTACATCTAAGTATCGAGTACTAATTACATACGATTACAAATACATCTAAGTATCGAATACTAATACCGATTACAATTACATCTAAGTATCGCATACTAATACCGATTACTTAATAATCGCATGAGTACAAAGACCAGAGAACCGTATTACTGTACTAGATTAACTTACAAGTATCTCCAGTCAGGCTGACTTTTCTGGATTATTGGTTTTACAGACACAATCATTTTAGGCATATTCATAACTACTTACTACGTGCATTCAAAATTTACTTATTATGTATCACGAAATTTCAATAACACAGACTATTATATTTCGCCTGCTTCACTAAATTCGAAGTAAAACGAACTGTAATAATTATCAAGAAACTGTAAATTACGCCAATCATCACAGGATACAAAACTAACTTACTTTTGCAAAATAAAAGCAAGTACTCGAGCAGTACACTAGTATGTCACGCGATTACTCATCAAATAAGTAGGCTTACAGTATCCAGTATCTGCTGCATGTACAAACAAGTATACATTCACTGCAGATAAGCTTCGGGCACTAATCGCGTACTTTAGATCCTTCCCAATATAATCGATATCTTCGCGACAAGCGAGTAATATCTGCACGTGTTTAAGTGTATAGTAGCCGCCTCGGTGGCCTAGTTGATAGCGTACTGGGCATCCACCCCGAGGACACGGGGTTCGATTCCCGGCCAGGGTTTGGCATTTTCATACGCTATAAATCATCCCATCATCTGCATTAGCCAATAGTCGGACGTTGTGTATAGTTTTATCAACGATGGAGTGGAACATTACCCTTCCTTACGCCTGCCATATACTACCAGTAAAAGTAACTGGTAATTCATATTTCACCCACAGACAAAAACTACTGCGTACCCATTTCCCGGCAGGAAATGTTTTGACATTGTTGCTTGCAAATTTTCGTCGCCACAGAAAATGTTCCTACACAAATCCGGAACACTGTCTCTAAACAAGTTTATGTTGCAAATGTAACGCGACTTCACACTTTAATATTCTGGTGAAGGCTTTCATGTACTGTACACAGAATATTTTTTATTTTATTATAAAATAGTTGTCACTTATGCCGCGGAAACTTTATTTAATCTAAGAAGCCAAAACGGAACAGAGGAGCTTCAAAAAGTGGAAAGGAAAATATTGAGAACCATTATCAACAAAAAACACATGGTAGAAGGAACATACAGACTGCTGCCAAGTTCAGCCATCTATCAGGATAATGAACATCTGTTAGATAATATTAGAAAGAGGAGACTGGCTTTATGGACACCTAATAAGGCTACCAGAAGAAAGACTGGCGAAGAAACTCTTAAATTACCAACTGAAGATGAAAGTAAAGAATGAGTGGCTTAAGGAAGTGGAACAGGACCCAAAAGAATTAGGGATAACGGAGGAAGGTCTGAAAGAAGGAAGGGAAAAACAATCCTTAGGAATAAAAACACTAGATTAAAATTTAAAGAAGGAACAAAAAGAGTTGCCTTTTACTCGGAGGAAGTTAGCTAGACTACAGAAATCTATAAAAGACTGAAAAACTATTGGAAGAATCTCAAAAACCTAAAAGAACCGAAGTTGACTAAATGTGCTCCATTGAGAGATTAAAATTAAAAAAATGTATAGTTGTCAATAACAGACACGATGCCGAAAAGGAGAATTGCTTTTTTCGGCCATACAGCACGCCTTCCAGAAACCCGACTGGTGAAACGGCTATTTAGCTATTTCTGGAAGATTAAAACGCAGAATAATTGGTTCAAAGAGATCCAGAGTGATTTAGAAGAGTTAAATTTGACGGTGCCTCAAATTGAAGGTAGAGCAGAGAAGAGGATTCTAAGGAATAAATATCTGCGATTCAAGCTAACAACATTTGAACGAAAGACCTATACCATAACTGATGAACAAAGGGCAGCCAGGTCGGACAGGATGAAGAAATGTTGGGAACGGAAGAAGAGGCTGAAACGCTAGCCTCTCAATACCGATGTTGGACTTGGAGGTGTATGGACTGATTGAAGTGCTCCAATGAGGGCGTAAACTAAGAAAAAAAGAGTTGTAATTTAAAAAAAACGATGTTCCTTAGAGTTTTCAAAAACTGATGTCGAAGTAGTTGTTTTGAAAATTGATCTTCCTGTGTTATAACAAACCATAGGAATACGCTTACAATATTTATCAGTTTTGTTATACCTGCTTGACTTTCTCTTTACAACCTTTTTTTCATTTCGCGGTGTTGACATTTATTGCGACGGCCATCTTGTTCCGCGTCTTATCGTCAATTCCTACTTCACTTCGACTAGAACTGCCGTATTTCCGACACAAATAGGCCTAACAGAATTAAACTGTTTTCTAATGAAAAAAACAAGACGTTTTGTGTGTAGGCCTATAATGTATTTGTGCAGTTTAGTAAAAAAAATGACTCTTTACCTGAAAACAAAACAAATCACGTAAAAAAGCAACTTTCGTAGTGCATTTTATCCAATACAATTTTATCGATTTTCAAAAAAAAAAAAACAAAAAATCGGTACAGATCCCTCAAGGAATTTTTTTCACCATTAGGCTATTCAGGAAAACGTTTATTCTCTAAAAACATTTTCTCTCATATCGTTGATTGTTCATTCTAGTCGGCGAAGATAACCTAACGGTTTTTCGCCGGAAAAAAAATGTTCATCCTAGTAGGGTAATGGTAAAATGGACATTAGTGTCATATAACCCTAGGACAAAAATAACCTAAACTTCGACTAGTAAAAAGCCGCTTCGATGGCCTAGTTTATAGCGTACTGGGCTTTCACCCCGAGGATCCGGGTTCGATTCCCGGCCAGGGCTTGGCATTTTCATACGCTATAAATCATCCCATTGTCTGCATTAGCCCAAGTGTGCACAATAGTCGGAAGTTAAAAAAAAAAAATCAATTAGTAAAAAGAAACAGAAATTCACATTTATAAGTCCAAAAGCAATTGCCACCCCGCAAAGAACCCAAGAATTCGTTTAAAAATGTAGCCTATGTACAAAATGTCTGTATATAATATTTTCAAATAAATATTATTTTTACATGACATCTTAGGTACATCTAATTAACATTAGGCCTAATCACAATGCAGTAAAAAATAATACAAAAATTACCACTTTAAATACCTTAAATAAGTTCGCCATTTTGATACTGATAAAAAAAATTGTTCACCCAATTCGTAAATTTCTGTTTTGTTACACCAATACTAAAATCCTTTATTACCAAATTACTCGGAAGAAATCCACTGAAACATTTGAGGTTAGAACTTACATCTGTTTACTTTTTACACTTAATACTCCACCGTTACAAATTTTCGTTCTTCAATTTCGGCAAAAAAATGTATTTTTAATACAAAACTATGCCTACACTAATTATTTTATACTGTAAACACGTGAATTTGTTTAGAAATCCCGATCCACTCCTAGTTAAAACAATAACGTACAGTAAAATTTAAATCGAACTGTTTATTTATGCGTAACCATAGCGACAAATTTATAGTCTACATTAAAAACGGACGTTTAAATAATATTGTAGAAAATTAATAAACAAGAGTATGGAGACAGTGAAAAATATGTGCAAAAACAATGCACAAACTTTCCACATTCAATAATTTCCACAAAGGCTTCCCACATCGATGCAGCCGCGATTACGATGGCAGTGGCGGTAAAATAGTTTGAACAAACACAATAAACGTACTGCAGAGGTTACAAGATTTAATAAAAATAAATGGCTTATTGCGAACAATAAGAATAGTCACAAATAAGAATATCAGCCTTTGTTAAACAACTGTCTGATAACTATTTCTCAAAAATAGCCTAATCAGTAATAACAAATTCAATAATTTCTGCACGGGGAGAAAATTCATGTTCTTTCCCGTTTGAAACAGTCAACATTGTGAAACGTCTTGCCGTTCAGCCAGTAATACAGGAAATAACCAGCAATTACACGCGTCACCTTTAAATCAGATAATAGGAAAAATCTTGCACGTACGTCATTCGGGCTGTCATCGCCTAAAAAACAAAGGAATTGAGTTACACAATCTAGTTACGCTTGCTAACACCAAAATAATCACGCTAAAATAACCCGTACTTTACTCTACCGGCTTGAAAAGAGCCGTAGCCTGCGAAACTTAATTCACTGCCTACAATCAAAACTCATTTCCGATTGGTTCGCAGTGCACGCGTATCTCGGGTATATACATTAATACACTACCCAGGCACTACCGCACAGACCGGCGCATACATCAGTTTCTTCATTTTGATTGGTGCGTTCTTTCTTTAGTTTTTAACAATGGATTTCTAAAAAAATTTGGTGCCCGCCATACTTTCGAGATTTTTTTTTAAGGCGAAAAGCACATTGAGGCTATTATCGCCTCCCTAAATGTAAGTGTGAGTGTAAAGTGTTAAAGTCGTGAGTGTTAGACTCGGATACCGCGAGGGACTAGCTCTCAATAGGTGCAGCTAGTCTGCACCCTCTGCGGGGAATTTAGAGAATAAATACAGGTCGAAAATCGTTCGGCATAACATCGAAGAAGCCACCCACTACACACCAATTACCCAGCAGCCTACCAACATCCGGACCAACTTTCAACAAGAAGATATCCTATCACCATTCCTCGCCAGCCTGCGGCCCCGCCCTCGCATACTACAACCGTGCTTCGTACCAAATTTCAAAACAATCGGTCGATGCGGTTGGCAAAAACTGCGTAACAAACACGCAAACCAAACGCCCGAACGGAAGCATCGTTCCGTCAATTAATTCCATGATTGCAGAACCACGGTTGTAAAGATACCCATATAAATTCAGTTTTAAATAGCACCACTACTTTAGCAAAACACTTCGCTTGATTAAAAGTGTCCAGAATGCAGTTGCGTCATCAGGGAACATCTGACGCAGTGATTACAATTTTCAGACAATTTCGAGTAATTGTTAACGACGTTTCGTTTCCTCGATGCCTATATTGCGACGGAAGCGCGGCAGTAATTTTCTAAAATCGAAATGTTAATTTGAAAATACTCAGATGTTTCGCTGACGTGACGTAAGCAAATTTTGCAAAAATATATTTTTTTTTTAATTTACGCGATTTTAAAAATCAGAATTTACCACCGTTATCAACGTTAAAATCTGCAAAAATTAGCATTTTAAACTTCCACTTTAAAATGTACAAGATAAAAAAAGGTTATATTTTTTTAAAATTTTGAATGACAGCCATATTGAAACTCTCAAATAGATTTTGTGGGCAACGAACTTGTCCTCATTATTACAAAAAAATTTGCGCCAAGTTTAAATCAAATCGGACCAAAAACGAGATCTTCCCGGAAATTCCGGCAACCACTTGCCACAATCGTCTTCTGAGCAACGTTTTAAACAAATCTGCACTAATTTGCATACGAAACTTTAAAACTGTATTGAAAGTACGAAAAGGAACGGAGTCAATTTTCTTAATTTAGATGAATTTTGAAAGTTGAAAATCAAATTTACGCAGCTTTTAACGCTGATTAACGGTGGCGAAAACAGATTTTTCCAAAAAGTGTAAAATAAAAAAGTTATTTTCATGTGATGTATTGTCACGTTTTGTATAATGACGTCAGCGAGACAGCTACATTTAACTAACATAAATGTCTGTGAAAAAGTTTGTGCAACTAATTAATTTCATTCAAACGCTCGGTAAGCGTTACCACCCAAACGACAACAAATTACAATTCCACTGCCTGCTAACTGTAGGCCTACGTGTTCCGCCCATATATAAATAGAACTAAATACCACAGCTAACTTGATCGCACAGTCGTGTCACGCCATTAGACTATTGCTCTCGGATATTTAAGCTAAGGACTATCGATCCTTGCACGACAAAGCGCTTCCGCAATGCTCCCATTCACCCATTCAGACGCCGTGAAATAGCGGCAATAAGGAGAAAAGGCGAAGAAATTCAATTTTCACAACGGGTTAGTCTTATCAGCGAGAACACCTTACGGACTGAATTGTCGCTGATTAAATATAATTATGGCTTTTAAGCTTTAGATTCATTGTGAAAGTCAACGAAACAATAACGACCCAGCTATAAAGACGCCTTGCATTGTTCACCGATAAATCCTACATAATGAAATAAAGGAAAACACAAAGAATATTTTTAGCGAACTAAAATCGGAAAATAATCGCGGCACGCAACTGTCTCGCTGACGTAATAAAAGCGAATTTCCAAGTATTTAGAAAAGCATTACCTTATCATTTTTAGAAATTCTCGTTTCACCATCATAATCAGCATTAAAATCTGCATATATAAACATTTTTAACTTTCAAATTATATTGGAAATACAAAAATGAACCACGACCGCCGTCAAATTAAATTTCTTAAGTTCAACGGTTTTGAAAATTTTAAATTCCAAAGATTTTAATTTACCGCTATTTTGAAACTGTTCAATGAATTTTGCTAGTTAACGAAATTGTACAGGTTATTATCATAACCGATTTTTTTTTTTGCTAAATTCGAATCAAATTGGACCAAAATTGCTAACGTGAGCGTATTCTCTCTCTCTCTCTCTCTCTCTCTCACACACACACACACACACACACACACACACACACACACACACACACACACACGCGCGCGCAAGTCGTAAACTAAAGAGGTCAGATCAGAAAACGTAAACATTACGCAAAAGACAATAAAAATCACAAGAACGATTTTATACCTTTATACTTCCAATACTGAGACGAAAAAGTAAATACAGCAGTTTGTAATGTTTAACTAATGAGTTTACTATCCCGTTAATGAAGTACGTGCTTTATAATCAAGTACTTGAGATGCTTCCTTGATTAAGCGATCCAAAGAAGAAGAAGAAAGTGTTTGCGCGATGTTCAATCTCTCAAACACTTACACGGAATTACTTTTAATGGGAAGCAGTTAAGATAACGTAAGTAGTAGGGCCTACACGGTTATAGATTTGCTGAATGTTTTAGCCGGCTTGTCATTATTAGGGAATTTTAATTAGAAACTAACCTATTGGACCTGTTATCATAGTAAAACCCAGACCCGGGACTTTGAAACTAGCGCCGATTCTGACATATTGTTGACCATTTTTTAAAGAGAGTCGTTAAAATTGTGTGTGTGTGTGTGTAAGAGACAAAGCGTGAGTGTGCGAGAGTCTGTGTGTGTGTGTGTGTGTGTGTGTGTGTGTGTGTGTGTGTGTGTGTGTGTGTGAGAGAGAGAGAGAGAGAGAGAGAGCGTGAGAGTGCGTGCGTCTGTGTGTGTGTGTGTGTGTGCGTGCGCGCTCGCGTGTGTGTTTGTGTGAGATAGAGTGAGAGAGAGTGTGAGTGAGAGAGAGCCTGAGCGTGTGTGTGTGTGAGAGAGAGAGAGCGTGAGAGTGCGCGCGCGCGTGTGTGTTTGTGTGAGATTGAGTGAGAGAGAGAGAGAGAGAGTGTGAGTGAGAGAGAGAGAGAGCTTGAGCGTGTGTGTGTGTGTGTGTGTGTGTGAGAGAGAGAGAGAGAGAGAGAGAGAAAGAGAGCATGAGCGTGCGTGTCTCTCTCTCTCTCTCTTTTTGTGCTCGCGTGTGTGGAGAGCAAAATCCGTTAAACCGTTTCAAAATGGCGGTCATTCCAAATCTTACAACAGATTAACTTTTTCATCTAGCGTTTGTTTGAATATCCGTTCATAATACCGTAACTGGCGTTATAAATTGCATAAATCACTATTAAAAATTTTTCAAAATATCTTTAAAATACAAAAAAAGAAACCTGACAGCGGTCAGGGTTCGTTTTTTCTATTATCAATGCGAACTGGAAATACACTAATGAAGGCAAGGTATTAACAAAAATAATACCAAATAATCGTGAAATAATTTTTTTTTAAATGTAAAATACAAAATTATTTAATTGTAATAGTGAGATAGTTACATTTTGAAAATTCGCTTCTATCACGTCAGCCAGACAGCTGCGTGTCTCGATTATATTGTTAAAGACAGCGTACCACGAAGCCTTAATTACTGCATTGAAAGTAAATACAGCAGACTAATGTGATTGGGTTGTTGCAGGGATATGGATTGGTATTGATTTTGTTTGTTTAAGGCAGGTGATGCAACAGCTGTGGGGGACACAAGGATGCCATAACGTAACGTTGCCCGTATTAGGCTTCCCTAGGGACGGAGACGCCTCGCGAACAGGCACGATTAAATGAAATTAATTCATTTAAAATGTTTAGCCACAATTACGTGATCAAACGAAGCATGTATACGCGGTACTGCACTCGAGATGGCGAAGAAATTGCCAACATTACAATTTTTCAACTAAAACCAACACTACTTTCAAAATATAGCAGACTACCGCTTACCCGCGGAGTCCCAAAAAATGTTCGTATTAATAAACAGTCTAATATTTTTTTGTAAAAACCGTGTGAACAAATTATTGCTATATTTCAATGTGAATGTAGCAAAACTATAATTCAGTCACATTTCATTCCATGTAGATAACTTAATTCAGTGTCATTCTACAATTTACATCCACTGTAACTAATTATTTCACACAAGCCTACTTATTGTATCTAACGTTCAACTGTATACAAATGGACCACACGTACAACCACCATTATACAATGATAAAGTCCAAGTAATTGGGTTATCTGCCGCTACGAACGCTGCAAGCTGCAAGGCCAGGAGGTGCAGACGTTTGAAAAAATAGACAGTACTGTTATCTACTTAACAGTAGTTGAATATTTTGTCGCAAGTAGCCACTAGCAGCGGGCGCGCGCGCGCGCACACACACATACACACACACACACACACATCCATACTTTATGCCAGTTAGACTAATACGGACGAAGGATCAGTGTTAACGGTAAAGAGAGAAGGACAAAACAACGGGAGCAACAGCAGCTAGAACCAAGAACCTTTAAATGAGCAGTTCAGAAACGCAGCAAGCTTGACAGGTGCTTCATCCACATCGACAACCGAGCCCCTAAGCATGTTCAAGAAGTTATGATCAGGCGCCTAATGTATCACGCACTTCGTAGTCAAGATCCAAGGATGTACAGTATTGTGTTTACTAACCAAAATTATAAAATTGTCAAAAATTGCCTCAAAATTTTTTTTTTTTTACTTATGCCCAGAACAATTTACTGACAACTTTCACAAAATTTCGTCTGTCTTCTGTTTGTGTGTGACGAAATCTGTATTTTTTTTAAGGCGAAAAGCACATTGAGGCTATTATCGCCCCCTAAATGTAAGTGTGAAAGTAAAGTGTTAAAGTCGTACGCGTAAGTGTGTGTTAGACTCGGGTACCGCGAGGGACGTCTAAATCCTCTCAATAGGTGCAGCTAGCCTGCACCCCCATGCGGTAAATGAAATCAGTAAGCACGATAACGAGAGAAAGGATCAATCCATTGACTTAAAATTTGTAAAACTAAACCAAAACTGTTTGGAACTGCTCTATTTTTTTTCAGCATTGTTACTCAAACACTGCAGGAGCTAGAGAGGAATTGCAGGGGGGTGAAAATTTTCAAAGGGAGTTAAGTAACGGTTATTTCGAGTGGGGTGTCAAATGTAAATGGAATTTTGTCCTGAATCCGTTGGAATTGAGAACATGGGGTTTGTGTGCCCTTAAAGGGCGAAAAATCGTAAATTTTGGAAATTATGCTTTAAACAAACACCGAAACTTATATGCTGAATCAGAGAATGTAAGTTTTTTAATTTTAAGCTTTTAAAGAGGTAAAAACCCATAAATTGTGGGTTTTTTGGTTTAAATTTGAACATAATGTGGGATTAAAATAGACAGCCAATTCCCGTGGAAGCAGAATGTCATTAAGATTGTACCTTTTTTAGTTTTGACCTTTTTGAAGGGCTATCAGTACTTACACACACACACACACACACACACACGCACGCACGCACACGCACGCGCGCGCGCGCACACACACACACACACACACACACACACACACACACACACACACACACACACACACACACACACACACACACACACATTTTAACGTCCATATTTTATGCCAGTTAGACTAATAAGGACGAAGGATCAGTGTTAACGATAAAAGAGAAGGAAAAAACAACGGGAGCAACTTAGCAACGGCTAGAACCAAGAACCTTTAAATGAGCACAAAGGGAAATTTCACCTTTGTGTATAAAATTGAAGTTCCCTAACAACACGTGAAACTGCTTTAAAAAGAAATACAAGCCATACAAAACTTTATACAGCATTGTTTATTACACAGATATTTAAGTCTGAACCACAGTTTTGAGGTTATGTTCGTCGCTCTAGATCAGCTGCAACAAGTGTACTTGTGATGACCTAACAATGAACTGCACGGTAATACAGTGAGTAGTAATTTCAGTGAAACGTTTACAAATAAAATTGCAGCTGCTGTGACGTCAAAGCGGACACGCAATGACGTAATGATGACGTCAACGTCTGTGACGTATCACACTGTACCTGAGCTCATGTATTGTATAGTACGAACCGATTTGCATACGTCAAAGAGAAGGAAGAGAAAATTAACGCGAACCGGTTAAACTACAAGTTCAAAGAATAGCAGAAGCCGACGCGCTGACACTCTTTCAAACCTTTCCGCCAATTTAACCGGTACCGCATATTTAGGGAAACTTTTACCGGCCCAACTTTACTGGAAATTTTATGCTGTTTGTTAAGGACGCGGTTAAAATTATAATAAGGCTTGCCTTTCAGTTAGTATTAAATTTGTGTTTGTTATTTCAAGGCGAAAAGCACATTGAGGCTATTACCGCCTCCCTATATGTAAGTGTGAGTGTGAGTGTAAAATGTTAAATTCGTAAGTGTTGTGTTGCAAGTGTAAGTGTGTGTTAGACTCGGGTACCGCGAGGGACGTCTAAATCCTCTCAATAGGTGCATCTAATCTGCACCCCCAGCGGGGAGTTAGTATTAAAGGAAAAGCCAGCAACTACACTCGTTATTGTTAAATCAAACTCCGCCATTTTGAAACTGAAGTGCGTGGGGGAAAATCTTACACATATGTCGTTCAGGATTTATACAACGTACCTCAGTATCAAAATTTCACAACAATCGGTCAATGCGTTTGGCCAAAACTGCGGAAAAACCACCGAACGGTCGAGTAGAAACAGATGTTCGCTTCGCTCGGTCAGTAAGCTGTAAAGTAGCAAATTCCCATTGAGTTATTGTAGCGGCCATTATAGTAGACCCAGACCCGGAATAAGAAATGAGCGACTATCCTGGTCACGTGCTCAATGATTATTTAGACGTCGCCAATTGTGTACGCTTTTTGTTTCTTTTTAGTTATTTTTTGTTGTTCACTACTTTTAAGGAAATGTTTATAGTCTATATTTTGTTTTAATTATTGTTACTGTCTGTTTTTGCTGCGTTTCTAATTTTTGTTAAACACTTTAATATCGCGCCTCGGCTTTCTACCGGATAAACAGTCTCATTATTGTTGTTAGCAGTTCCGTGTTCGCAACTTTGGCAACATCACTGAACAAGTTCGTTAATCCGTTAGGCAGTTGCAAAACAGCTGCCATCCAGATCTAAATGTTACCCTTTCCTAGACCGATTCACTAATGTAGTACTTCACAAATTAATATTTTCAATGCCATTTAAACATTTACAATGGTAACTTATCCCGAATGGTGCAGATTTTCAAAAAAAAGGTGAAAATAGAAAATTATTCAAAAATCTTTACTTTTTTTAAAAAAATCCGCTTCGTCCGTCAATCTTATCCATGGATAATTAATTATCTATACAACCTCTTCGAGATAATTAATTATATACTCAACCTCTACGAATTCTAAAAAAACATGACTTAAAGATCAGGATCGCTGCTCATTTCAACGTTTCAGAATCTGGACCTTACCGTGACGGCCGTTCTATAATAACGGCTCATTTTTCGATGCAAAGTCGCTGTAATGACTTACTAAAACTCATTACAGTGTTATGATTGTGCCGACTTGATTTTTAAAATATTTTCAATGCCATTTAAACATTTAAAATGGTAACTTATCCCGATTGGCGCAGATTTTCAAAAATCCGCTTCGTCCGTCAATCGTATCTATGGATAATTAATTATCTATAGAACCACTTCGAGATAATTAATCAATTATATACTCAACCTTTACGAATTCTAAAAAAACATGATCTAAAGATCAGGATCGCTGCTCATTTCAACGTCTCGGAATTGGACCTTACCATGACGGCCGGTCTATAATAACGGCTCATTTTGCGATGTAAAGTCGCTATAATGACTTACTAAAACTCATTACACCGTTATGATTGTGCCGACTTGATTTCTATTGATACAGTCACAGCCTTGCAAACAACGCAATCTAGTTAGCCGAGTGTTATTTGATTAACACAATACTACGTCACTGCTTGCTCCCCCCCCCCGCTTCACGGTAACACAACTCTTTGTCACCATCACGTACAATGCACTGATAAATAATTTCATAAAATCTCAGTGACAATAACACGATCCACGGTTAACTGTAATACTTCATATAACCGGACGTTTGAACACGTTTGTAGTGTGATTTTCGTCGACTTTTAAAACGGTGCAAAACTGCAAAACCTTTCTACGTTCAATTAGTTTTTTTTCAATATTTCGCATATCAAGCGTCTAAAAATTTCAAAATACGTTGCACCGATTTTGCTCAAATTTCCGTAATTTGCTATTCATAACGCAAGTCGCTGAAGCAAATTAAGATAACCACGAACGCAGGTGTCAGCTAACGTGATAAAAGCGTATTTCCAGAAAGTACCAACATCACATCGCAAAAAAACACAACTTTTATTACACTAAGATTTCACCATCATAAACAGTGTTGAAATAGGTATAACCTGGGGGGGGGCGTGCGAAATTACGCTCAAAGAAACTTTGAAGTGAACACAACCTTTTGAATAAGGATTTCATTTCTTTAATGGATACAGATATGTTAGTTGATTTAATTACACTTGAAAAGTCTACATACAATTGTCCGTGTGTGTCAGCCTCGGTGGTCTAGTTGATAGCGTACTAGGCTTTCACCCCGAGGACCCGGGTTCGATTCCCGGCCAGGGCTTGGCATTTTTCATACGCTATATAAATTATCCCATCGTCTGCATTAGCCCAAGTGTGCACAATAGTCGGACGATAAACTCAAAAAAAAAAAATGTCCGTGAGTAAAGACGACATTTGGTAAATACAATCCTGCCCTTTGAAGTGTTTACCCTGCGACCTGTTTATAGTGATGGCAAAAGCAATTTTAATAAATTTAATTGAAAACGCATGCTTGATAACCTCTCACTGTATTTTAACATTTTTATTGTACTTCGTATTTTATGATGTCCGTATTAACAATAGTTAAATGCACGATGGCAGAAGAATTCACAAATATATTTGTGTAACAATAGTGTTCAAAACATGTGTTTGGTATTCGAAATGCTTGTCCCGGCTTGTACAACGGGACCACATAACCTATAAGTTTAATGACTTATAAATAAATATTGAAATTGTTCTCAGCAAGTTATGAAAAAACAGCATTTTTTATGGGATTGTCTGTTCGTGATTAATTATGTTGGCTCCGTAAAATATACAAAATATTGTCTGATTTGTGATGCCGCGCATGCGCATCCAAGATACCGTTTTACCTGACAGTTAAAAGTGTCTTTTATGTTAAAATTTTCCACAAACAGTAAGTTTTAGTGTAAAATCGTTTTGCAATGTCAGAAGCCGGTTAAAAAATCTTTCTAAAGATACCTAATTTATACCTGTACGAATAGTATGTGCTGAGCCGCCTCGGTGGCCTAGTTGATAGCGTACTGGGCTTTCACCCCGAGGACCCGGGTTCGATTCCCGGCCAGGGCTTGGCATTTTCATACGCTATACATCATCCCATCGTCTGCATTAGCCCAAGTGTGCACAATAGTCAAAAGTTAACAACAAAAAAAGTATGTGCTGAGAAAAAGGGATGTTGACTCGAGAAATAATGTGTGTGTATATATACATATATATATATATATATATATATATATATATATATATATATATATACGATTTTGTAAGTGTTTACAATTTACACCAAGCGTTCGTCGAATCACGTGGTACTGCGGTACAAAAGTGGCTAGTGTAAATTTAAATAAATATTAATAAATTAAACTGATTAATTCAGTAAGAATACTGTATTAGTAGTGTAATCGTCTTAAAGTGTACCAATTTGTTTACAAAACACTCTACCCAACTTCGTTCTGGAACTGTGGACATCTGGGTCATTCATTTGACTATGCATCATTAAAGAATCTCAATAACAACCTTGGTCATTTATATTGTAACAGTTTTTTTGTAATAAGTTAAACTGAACAATACCAATAACCTACTTAGTTCCTATTTGCAGTATCAAAGAACCACTTCGAAATAATTAATTTTTTTGCATGTAATAACAGTTAATTTAATTTGGATCAATTTGTAATTAAAGGAATTGTTTGTAGTATATTGAATACTTTATTAATTATTTTAAATTTTAGCTCCCAAAGTGGTAGTTCTATTTTATATTTTGTCGCCCAATTAGGTGGCAAAATTATTATATTTTTGACGCCCACACAACATGTTGTAAATTACTATTATATATATATATATATATATATATATATATATATATATATATATATATATATATATATATATATATATATTTATTTTTTTTTTTTTTTTTTTTTATGTCCGACTATTGTGCACACTTGGGCTAATGCAGACGATGGGATGATTTATAGCGTATGAAAATGCCAAGCCCTGGCCGGGAATCGAACCCGGGTCCTCGGGGTGAAAGCCCAGTACGCTATCAACTAGGCCACCGAGGCGGCTTATATAGGCTATATATAAACTTGGCACAAAAATCGCTTTTAGTAATAGCTCGGTCAATTTTGTTAACCAGCACAAATTCGTATAACAGTTTCAAAATGGCGGACGTTTCACTTTTATCTTGAATTTTTTTAATATAATCCAATTTCACCATTGTAATCGGTGTTAAAACTGCATAAATCATTTTGAATTCTCCAAATCCGTTTAATCTAAGAAATTTGATTTTTGAAGGCGATCAGGTTCATTTCCGTATTTGCAATATAATTTATAATGCTAGTGCACCATACTTTCATTTAAAAAGAACCTCTTAAAATGTATTGTACAGGCTGTGCTTATTGTGATGGCTGCTCCAATAACGCATTTTCCATTAAAAATTTATTAAAATCACTTTACAAATACTGTACGCGCACTCACGTACGCACTTATACAGTATGATCTTTGTTAACTCGAATTTCTTTTTAACTCAATTTTCCCCTTGAAATCTTCATAAGACTCATTGGTGAAATCACCTCTGGAAGTCAGAATTATAATTTCCATTAGTCGAATTTTCGGGGTTTCAGGTAGTACCTTGAAAACCTCAATAATACGACGTTTTGTACTCGCTAAACTCTTTAACTCATTCCCCTCGTGATATCTTATAACACTCGTTGGTGAAAACACCTCTGTCATAATTATAATTTCGATTAATCGAATTTTCGGGATTTGTGATAGTACTTTGAAAACCTCAATAATACGAAGTTTTGTACTCGCTAACCTCTTTAACTCATTCCCCTCGTGATATCTTATAACACTCGTTGGTGAAAACACCTCTGTCATAATTATAATTTCGATTAATCGAATTTTCGGGATTTGTGATAGTACCTTGAAAACCTCAATAATACGACGTTTTGTACTCGCTAAACTCTTTAACTCATTCCCCTCGTGATATCTTATAACACTCGTTGGTGAAAACACCTCTGGCGTAATTATAATTTCGATTAATCGAATTTTCGGGATTTGTGATAGTACCTTGAAAACCTCAATAATACGAAGTTTTGTACTCACTAACCTCTTTAATTCAATTTTCCCCCTTGAAACCTTCATAACATTCATTGGTGAAAACATCTCTGTAAGTTAGTATTATAATTTCGATTAGTCGAATTTTCGGGGCTTCTGATAGTACATCGAAAATCTCAGTAATGCTAGTGCACGAGGATTTTAACGCTGATCACGCGGGTGAAAGACAAAACGGTAAGACACGGCTTCCGTCATGTACGCGAGACAGCTGCGTGCAGTGATCATTTTCCTAACTATACGTCCGGTTCACTGGATATGTTGAAAAGAAGATCCCCCCTATTTAGCGCACAGGCCTACTAAATCATTATTAAATCAAGATAACTTTCGAAATATTTGCTAAAAAAAGAATTATATTTTAGGATCTACAATACAAAACCTTATAGCCTAACAGATAATTACTTACAGGAAAAAACAATCGATACTTAGCTTGCAAACGCTGCGTTTAGTTATTAACCACGGGTTAAATTTAACCGCACGTTATTTATGACCGTCGGACACGAGTTACCCGTTTAACGGAGCTTCTCCTTATTCTGCACTTTCAGTTTAGCCTAAGGAGAGCGTGAGACGATAATTTATTTGAAACAAAAACACTGTAGCTAATTGCGGCCATCAGACTGGGGACCGTGAAATGAGCACTGATCATGAATGAATGAATTTGTAGGGTCACTACACTGCGACCTTTGTAAATCACATACAGCGCTTTTTCCAAACCTAGTCTCTTTATAAAGTCTAGGATTTGTACAGGATTCAAGGCCGGTACCTCCTACACTTCCAACTGGTGGCTTCGCAGTTCCTTACTCCCTTAATTCCCTTTCAATTTTTCCTTCTCTTCACCCTCATTACGGAGGCTTTGCTCTCATTTGTGCGGTTTTTCCTTCATCTATTTTACATTCTTGCTCATTAGCGGAACCGAGGCTTTGAGCCGGCGTCATTTGTGCATCCTCGCTGCTCTGTTTGCTATTTTTACATTCTTGCTTATGGGAACACCCACACGTAGCTAAGGAACCGAGGTCACCCAGAGCCGGCGTAAGATGAACCTCGCTGAGGTCCGCCCTTGCTTACACACACGTAGCTAAGGAACCGAGGTCCGCCCACACAGAGCCGGCGTACACTATGATGTCGCCAGGCCTCGCTGGGCTCTGTTTGATACACCACCACTTCTTGCAGCACACGGGCTAAGGAACCGACACTTTATAGTTAGCCAGCTACTTTGGGCTGTTTGATGAGTGATCAGCCCGGGTCGCTTTACACTTTATAGTTAGCCAAGCTACTTTGAGTGGATGAGTGAGAGCAGTATGAGCTAGAGGTACTGTGGGGTTACTAAGCCCATCAGCTGCCTCCGTCGGCGATGAAATCAAATAGCAAATTAGAAAATTACTTTAGTATATGAGTTAGTTTCAAAAACTGTTCAAAGAGGGCTCCATTATACGATTCACACAACTGTATGTAAAGCACAGTATGGATGCTGCCATACCATCATGCGGCATGTATAACAAAAAGTAGTCAACCTGCGGATGTTTGAAGTCCCAAAAAGTCTGTTCAATTCCCTGCCCAGTCAGTCGGTTCCAATAATGTTACCGTCCTACCTAAGGTAGTACTATATTACCTTTAAAGTTAAGGACTTAGACAACGCGAAAACTTAGACAGTGCGGGACTGGCCGACAGAAGGCATGTGACTACTTTTGGCATGCCTTGACTATACTTTTTCACTATTATAATTTAATTATGTTTATAAAAATTTACATGCAAGCAGTAAAGGGCAACTCTTGAAAATTATTTTCGTATTAAATTTCGCACGTGTATAGGTACACAACTTAAAAATTAACTGAAACTGTCACCAGACTGTGAATTTCAGTATCTTAGGTTACATAAGGGACTTTAATGATTAATCAGTTTATAACCTAACTTTTGACAGTTATACTGTCTACATATAGTAATAAATGTATCTGTGATTCTGGCATTCAAAAATTCATATACATTAAATAATTTAACTACACAAATTTAGAAAATACACATTTTTAAAATTAACAAAAACAATAAACATAACCTCAATTAAAATGATACTGAAACTATTGTGCGAAATCAGCTGTTTAGTAGTCACTTCCAGTCTAGATACAAGAACAATATATGTTGTGAGGTATGCATTACGGAATCAAGCGTGACCCGAAATCAAATGTTTATACCCATGTTTTGTCAACCGCGACCGTACAAGTTTTCACTTCGAAAATACATTTTATTAATCACTAAACAAAATAATAATAACGTGTTGTAACAATGTTTGTAATAATAATGTTCATTAGAATGCAAGTTTGGATGTGTTAGAGCGTTCCGTGACGGCAAACGGAACCTTTTCATCATGCAAAACGTACACCCATACCACGCGATAAAAAGTAGTAACTTCAAAAAATATAATGAAAAACGTTACACGACACAACAGGTTTTAACGAAAGCAGACACAAGTGACCTTGAACATACAATCTTCAAATTACAAAGCCAATTAAGAATGACCTGTAGACTGCCTTGACTCAGTTATCGCTAAACACAGGTACAACAGGTTAGGCTCAAACAACCACGTGCTAATCACCCAGTTGACGGCCATAACGTCATTGTTTGCTGAATAAATACGCAGTACAGAGTACAGAGGGGCAAAGCGAGAGCAAACATGTTCGACTACGAAACAGCCAAACTCTGTCTTTGACGAACCTCTGCACGCAGACGGAAACAAGTTCAGTCGTGAACATTTCCGCAGCACGAGAACGAACGCGGTCAGTAGTTTTAAACATTCGAATCAAACCGCGATAGTTTTTGCCTTATGGCGAACATGTGTTCAAATACAGAAACAAATTCACGTAAAAACCTTCTTTTTGCGCGAGACTGTGAGCCACGAACCTTAAAATTTTGATACCGAACATTCCAGAGACTGTGAGCCACGAACCTTAAAGTTTTGATACCGAACATTCTAGAGACTGTGAGCCACGAACCTTAAAGTTTTGATACCCAACATTCTAGAGACTGTGAGCCACGAACCTTAAAGTTTTGATACCCAACATTCCAGAGACTGTGAGCCACGAACCTTAAAGTTTTGATACCGAACATTCCAGAGACTGTGAGCCACGAACCTTAAAGTTTTGATACCGAACATTCCAGAGACTGTGAGCCACGAAACTTAAAGTTTTGATACCCAACATTCTAGAGACTGTGAGCCACGAACCTTAAAGTTTTGATACCCAACATTCCAGAGACTGTGAGCCACGAAACTTAAAGTTTTGATACCAACATTCTTCTAGAGACTGTGAGCCACGAAACTTAAAGTTTTGATACCCAACATTCTAGAGACTGTGAGCCACGAACCTTAAAGTTTTGATACCCAACATTCCAGAGACTGTGAGCCACGAAACTTAAAGTTTTGATACCAAACATTCCAGAGACTGTGAGCCACGAACCTTAAAGTTTTGATACCCAACATTCCAGAGACTGTGAGCCACGAAACTTAAAGTTTTGATACCCAACATTCTAGAGACTGTGAGCCACGAACCTTAAAGTTTTGATACCCAACATTCCAGAGACTGTTTGAAACTTAAAGTTTTGATACCCAACATTCTAGAGACTGTGAGCCACGAAACTTAAAGTTTTGATACCCAACATTCTAGAGACTGTGAGCCACGAAACTTAAAGTTTTGATTCCCAACATTCCAGAGACTGTGAGCCACGAAACTTAAAGTTTTGATACCGAACATTCCAGAGACTGTGAGCCACGAAACTTAAAGTTTTGATACCCAACATTCTAGAGAGTGTGAGCCACGAAACTTAACGTTTTGATACCGAACATTCCAGAGACTGTGAGCCACGAACCTTAAAGTTTTGATACCGAAACATTCCAGACGAAACGAAGCATCAGTAAAGTAAATATACGCTGTAAACAATGCACAAACTGCCTCGCATTCGTTTATCTTTACAAATAAATTCGTTACGGAAGCGATAGATCGAAAGTCGGCTTACTTTCTTCTATAATCGATTAGATTGTGTTCGAAATTTAACCGTACACTCGATATTTCACTTTTCCCGTAAGTATCGAAGCCGATTTTCAGGAATAAACGTTTTGTTTTGATCACCGATTACGGAGTTCGATTTTTAATAAAAAATGGACTCCGAAAAACTTGTTTCTGAAATATTAAAACATAGTCCCGACATACAGGCCGACCGGATCAACGTGACATTGAATGTAATTAATTTATTTCCCACCAAAGTACACAGACATCCTTCAAAACAACTTTTTTGTACTGAATTGATTGAACAATGGATATATCCACAGTGAAAAAGTAAAAAGTGGAATTTCATTTAAAAAAAGTGTTTTTAGCGAATTTCCCGTGAAAAAAGTGAGCTCATTTGGAGCGGCCATCATGGTAAGACCCAAATCCGGGACCTTGAAATATCAGCACCGATCCTGACCTCTATTAGATCACTTCTGTGTGTGTGTGTGTGTGTGTGTGTGTTTGAGAGGGGAGAGAGAGAGAAAATGCGCGCGCACTCTCGTAATTTTAACTCGATTTGATTTAAACATGGCAACAAAAACAACATTCGGTTAAGTTCGTTTACACGCAAAATTCGTTCAACACTTTCAAAATAGCGGCTTTCAAAAATTCTAACTTTTTTGTCTTGAAATATTTTTGAAAATCCAACTTGGCCGTTATAATCGACGTTAAAAACTGCGTAAAATTTTTGAATTCTCAAAATCCGAAATTAGAAAGTTTGATAAGACTGCGGTCAGGGTTCATTTTCGTATTTTGAATGTAATTTTAAAGTTTAAAATTACACTATATGAGTATTTTAATGCCGATTAAAATATTGGTCGAATCGGAATTTCACTTCGGAGAATTTCAATATCGGAGTTCGAAATTCGCTTCTATCATGTCAGCGAGACAGCTGCGCGCCGCGCTTATTTTCTTTATAAGCGCAGAAGACGCGTCAGCAAAACAGAACGAAGCTAAACCAAACAAATCTGTCGTATAAATTCAATAAGTATTCCTTGTAGGTTTTCTTTTGTTGCATAGGCTATACATACACCAACTCGTTTTATCACCACTAACACTACCAACTGTTGAAAAACAACACTAAATCACTTTGTAACGCACACAAAAACTTGTCACTTACTCGTCGATATATGGCAAAGCGTCCTCGAAGTTCGCCATTTTGTCATCCTCACTGTCACAATCGTCTGCATTGCTGACCAACATGCTGGGCATCTAACCGCGCACTGAACAACCTGCCCTAACTCGAGAATCCATTCAAGAACTGTTAGCCGTGACGTAATGCCTTAAGGACAACAGGCCACGGTGATCTCATAGTTCCCGGCACATGTCAGAAAAACTCTTCTAATCTTTAAATACGCTTACTTATTGACCGAATGACACAGATCAAGTCGGCGTTTCAATTTTTTTTACGACCTGAACGATTATAAATAGCCAAGGGTTTTTTCTTTTCCAAGGTCTTTCTATGATAACAAAATTTTCTTCAATTAACGCCGGAACTGTGATTAGCACGCGGTTTAAAAGTCCATGCTTGTTTTTACGGTGAACAATTCATTTGATTGCTTATAAGTGATTCCTCCCTAGCGCGTAAACAGTAAATCCAATACACAATATAATCGCTGACGTGATGGAAACGAATTTCCAAAATTAATTTTTCTTTACCTTACTTTCTATTTAAATTCTCATTTCACCGTTATAATCACCATTAAGAGCTGCATATAGGCTATATTAGCGTTTTGAACTTTCAAATTCCGTTGACAATACGAAAACGAACCCTGACCGCCGTCAAATTAAATTCCTTAATTTCAAAGGATTTTGAAAGTTCATAACGCTGATTTATGCTGTTTTTTTACTGCAATTACAACGGTGGAACCGGATTTTGGAAAAACATTTTAGGCAAAAAAGTTAGGAATTTTTAAAGATTTGAAAGGCCGCCATTTTGAAACTGTTAAACAGTAGTTTAAACAGTGGTCGTTAACGAATCTGTCAAAGCTGTTACCGAAATCAGTTTTTGTGTCACGTTCGATCTAAATCAAACTAAAACGGCGAAAGTGAGCGTGCAAAACACACACAAATAACCTTCAAAAAGTGATCTAGAGGTCAGGATCGGCGATAATTGCAAGGTTCCGGGTCAGGGTCTAACTCCCCCATGATGGCCGCTCCAACAATTATCTAACCAGCTTTTGAAACGGCCATCACGATAAAACCCAACCCAAATACTTTGAAACAACGGTTGATCCACACCTGTGTAACGTAAGAGAACCAATTAAATTCGTTCTAAAGTTTCAAAATGGCGGGCATTTCAAATCTTTAAAAATCCATAACGATTTTGTCTCTAATGTTTTTTTGTAAAATCCGGTTTTACCAAAGTAATCAGCGTTAAAAACTGCATAAATCGGCATTTGTTTAAATTTTAAAAATCATTTGGAATTAATTTAATTTGAGAGCTGTCAGGGTTCATTTCGTATTCACAATGTAATTTGAAAACTAGAGTGCTAATATATGCGGATTTTAGCGCTGATTACGACGGTGAACCGGAATTTCAAAATAAAGTAGGGTAAAGAAAAATTGCTTTCGTAAATTCGCTTCAATCACGTGAGCGAGCGAGCAGTGAATCGCTGGTAATTGCCTTATAGCACAGTGGTGATCGCAGACTGGCCTGGGCTTCGGTTTTGTCGCGAAAGAAAATTTGTGTGCTGTATAAATAAAGGCCAGTTCTAAGTTTAGCCTGACCCCATTACTCAATAAAGATCAAGGATTCCGTGACTCTATCCGACGCTGCAACACCCAGACCTGCAACCTTCCCCAGCTTCGATCCACATCTCAGAGGGGGGTTACAAATTTTAGCGTAACACTGTCAGCTCTCAAGTTCTGACCGATGGGCACAAAAATCAGTTTCATTTGCGAATTTCCGATAGAGAAATGGGAGAGGCGGCCATATTGAGACCAACACCCAAGATTGTGTGTGTGTGTGTGTGTGTGTGTGTGTGTGTGTGTGTGTGTGTGTGTGTGTGTGTGTGTGTGTGTGTGTGTGTGTGTGTGTGTGTGTGTGTGTGTGTGTGTGTGTGTGTGTGTGTTTTGTGCGCACGATATTTCGGTTCGATTTTTCTCAAACTTAGCACAAAAAACGATTTTCTATTAACAGCTTGGGCAAGTTCGTTAACCAGATTCGTTCAACAGTTTCAAAATGGCAGGCATTTCAAATCTTTAAATATTCATAACTTTTTTGACAAACAGTTTTCTTCATCGTATTCAGCGTCAAAAACTGAACAGATCAGCGTTTAGAATTTTCAAAATCCGTTGAAATTTTCCAAAAATTAAAAAAATAATAACATTCTGATACTCTTTTTTACACCCTGCATAACTGACCCCATTATATGAAACGCAGACATTCTGACACTTTTTTACACCCTGCATAACTGATCCCATTAGCTGAAACACAGACATTCTGACACTTTTTACACCCTGCATAACTGACCCCTTTATCTGAAACACAGACATTCTAATAATTTTTACACCCTGCATAACTGATCCCATTATCAGAAACATACAGACATTCTGACACTTTTTTACACCCTGCATAACTGACCCCATTATCAGAAACACAGACATTCTGTCAATTTTTACACCCTGCATAACTGATCCAATTTTCTAAAAAACAGACATTCTGTCAATATTACACCCTGCATAACTGATCCCATTAGCTGAAACACAGACATTCTGACACTTTTTACACCCTGCATAACTGACCCCATTATCTGAAACACAGACATTCTGACACTTTTTTACACCCTGCATAACTGACCCCATTATCAGAAACAGACATTCTGACACTTTTTTACACCCTACATAACTGACCCCATTATCAGAAACATACAGACATTCTGACACTTTTTTACACCCTGTATAACTGAACCCATTATCTGAAACACAGACATTCTGTCAATTTTACACCCTGCATAACTAACCCCATTATCTAAAACACAGACATTCTGACACTTTTTTACACCCTGCATAACTAACCCCATTATCTAAAACACAGACATTCTGACAATTGTTACACCCTGCATAACTAACCCCATTATCTAAAACACAGACATTCTGACACTTTTTTACACCCTGCATAACTAACCCCATTATCTAAAACACAGACATTCTGACACTTTTTTACACCCTGCATAACTAATCCCATTATCTAAAACACAGACATTCTGACAATTGTTACACCCTGCATAACTAACCCCATTATCTAAAACACAGACATTCTGACACTTTTTTACACCCTGCATAACTCACCCCATTAGCTGAAACATAGACATTCTGACACTTTTTTACACCCTGCATAACTAATCCCATTATCTAAAACACAGACATTCTGACAATTGTTACACCCTGCATAACTAACCCCATTATCTAAAACACAGACATTCTGACAATTGTTACACCCTGCATAACTAACCCCATTATCTAAAACACAGACATTCTGACACTTTTTTACACCCTGCATAACTCACCCCATTATCTGAAACATAGACATTCTGACACTTTTTTACACCCTGCATAACTAATCCCATTATCTAAAACACAGACATTCTGACAATTGTTACACCCTGCATAACTAACCCCATTATCTAAAACACAGACATTCTGACACTTTTTTACACCCTGCATAACTAATCCCATTATCTAAAACACAGACATTCTGACAATTGTTACACCCTGCATAACTAACCCCATTATCTAAAACACAGACATTCTGACACTTTTTTACACCCTGCATAACTAACCCCATTATCTAAAACACAGACATTCTGACACTTTTTTACACCCTGCATAACTCACCCCATTATCTAAAACATAGACATTCTGACACTTTTTTACACCCTGCATAACTAATCCCATTATCTAAAACACAGA
>CM040183.1:94521690-94576690 GCA_022606455.1 Callitettix versicolor | reverse complement strand
ATTTTTGGAAATTCGCTTATATCACGTCAGCGAGGCAGCTATGTGCCGTAATAGTTAACATTTTTACTAGCAATAAAACTTAATATGAATAGTAATAATAAAAAGTATTGGTGGGTTAGAGAATTATAAAAAGTCTTAAAAAAGTAAGATTGTCAGGGATCCAAAGCAATACAAGGTGTGGCTATTAAATAACGAGACTGTCGCTGCGGAGGAACAAGTGCGCATGCGCCAACCGCCACTGACCGACAGCTGTTTACTGTGAAGCTTTCTCTTCAGAATGCAGTTAGTCTCGTTTGTGTAACCAACACCGTTTAGTTATAACCTTCATTTCCGTTAGTGTTGTTATTTTGTTTTGCCGGGAAAATGGTCGGTGTAATAATTCGTTCGGAGCAACGAACTGTTGTTAAATTTCACTTCAAACTTGGAAAAACCGCTACTGAAACTTATAATTTACTGAAAGAAGTGTATGGCAGTGAATGTTTATCGCGGGCACGAGTTTTGAATGGTTTAAG
This sequence comes from Callitettix versicolor, assembly GCA_022606455.1. Classification (NCBI taxonomy): domain Eukaryota; kingdom Metazoa; phylum Arthropoda; class Insecta; order Hemiptera; family Cercopidae; genus Callitettix; species Callitettix versicolor. Next base: position 94,576,178 of record CM040183.1, on the reverse strand, counting down.
CGTTTTCAAGATGGCCAAAAAGACGTTGAAGATGATTCGCGGCCAGGTCGCCCTTCAACGTCAAAAACGGATGATAATGTCGAAAAAGTTGCTGATTTGATTCGATCTGACCGTCGATTAAGTATTCGTACAATTGGTGAAACTGTAGGCATTGATAAAGAATGTATACGGCAAATTTTACGTTATAATTTGAACATGCGAAAAGTGTGTGCCAAAATGGTGCAAAAATTCTCACGTTTGAACAAGCAGCTCGCAAAAATGTTTGTACTGACACTTTGGATGCCATTGAAAATGACCCAAATTTATTGGAAAGGATAATATAACATGTGATGAATTGTGATTTTTTACGTATGATCCGGAAACAAAGCGCCAATCAATGCATTGGAAGACCCCCAACTTCACCGAGAGCCAAAAAGCAAGAATCAGCAAGTCAAAATTTAAAGAAATGATGATTGTTTTTTTCGATATTCATGGGATTGTGTACCTTCACTGGGTTCTTGAAGGTCAAACAATTAATCAATATTACTACCTTGAGGTACTTGGTAAACTACGTAAAAGAGTAAGGAAAAAACTACCCGAAATGTGGAAGGACAAATCATGGGTTTTCCACCACCACAATGCGCCAGCTCATTCCGCTTTATCTGTCAAGAGGTTCCCAAGTAAGAGGAGGCCAAGTACAGCATCCCAGTGTTAGAACATTCACCTTACTCACCAGACCTTGCACCATGTGACTTCTGTCTGTTCCCTAAGGTGAAATCTGCATTAAAAGGGACTAGATTTGAGTCTGTGGAAGCTGTAAAAGTGAAAGCGGCAAGAGTCCTGAAGGAGTTGACAGAAGATGACTTCCAGCACAGTTTCCAACAATGGAAAATACGCATGGAGTGTTGTAGGGATAGAGAAGGGGTGTATATTGAAGGTGATAATAAGTAATTATGTATAAAATGAAAATAATTTTTTACAACGTCAGTCTCGTTATTTAATAGCCACAACTCGTATATTTCAGTAATCACAAGCGGCAAAGAAAACTTACAGATACTTGCTGGTAAGTATAGTTCACAAGATTGATTACTATATTTTTATTTATAAACTTGTAAAATTTGAGAGAAATGTAAAAGGTTAGTAATACTAGTTGTATAAAACATAAATTATATCAGTAATAAATTATATTAATTCATAGCCTATAAATGTGTTTGCCGTATCAATGAATATATTAACATATTTAAAATTTAAACGCTCATAAGTCAGTTTCGGGTGAAATTAATCCAATAATTATATAATGATAGTAATAATTAACATTAATTAATTGGTTTCACGATAACCTCATATACAATTGAAACATTTTGAAATCAGATAAAAAAACAATCGTAAAACTAAAAAATAAATTCCATCTATAATTATGCAAATATAATAACTTACATACGGTTTTATCCATACGCCGAACAGTGTTGCCAGTACTCACCTGCAAAAACAAAACAACAATGAAATCTAGTTCGACTTGAACAGCAGATTTAATGCAAATACTAAACAGTCACAGATCACAAAGGCACTGAAATATGACACTGATAACAACACGCTAAGACGCAGATTAGAAGATTTTACGACTATGTGTCAAGGACACAATGTTAACGGAAACATATGCCCCAAACAGCTACAAGATCTTAGGCGGTACAGGGAATTTCAAAAGCGCTTCCAAATTAAGAAACATATCATTAGCTATCATTTTTTAAGTATAGAGTGCTTTCCGAAACGTATTTCGTTATCGTAAAGGGTAAATCTATAATCAGCTGTTTCGTTGACGTGATGGAAGCAGATTTCAAAACAACTGAACTGAGAACTTCTTTAGTTACTTGTATGATGGGGATGGAAATTACACGATAGCATGTACTGGGGTAAGTCAAAAAGTAAAGTGAAATTGCAAAAATCTATGTATTTATTATACTTACATAAATAATACTAGCATTATGTTTCAACATAATCCCCTCCTACTTCTGTGCACTCAGTCCATCTGGAAGAAGGTTTTCGGCCTGTTGTTCAGAAAATTGTGCACCGCTTGTATGGTCTCTTCGTCAGATCGATAATGGTTCCCTCGCAACTGTTCTTTTAATGGGCCGAATAAATGAAAATCGCTGGGAGCCACGTCTGGACTGTGTGGAGGGTGGTCCAGCTACTGAAAACCAAGATTTTGAAGGCATAGGACTGTTATTTTAGCCGTGTGAGGTCGGGCGTTATCCTGAAGTCTTTTGAAAAGTTACCACGACTTTTGGATTTGATTTTCGACTTCAGTAAACGCAATAGCTCACATTAGCTGTCACTATTTATTGTTTGACCTTTAGGTCTGAAGTCATCCAATACTGGACCTTCCACATCCCAGAATATAGTAATCATAACCTTTCCCGCAGACAGCTGAGGTTTGAACTTTTTGCTTGGGTAGATGAAGAATGTTTCCGCACCAAACTCTGTCGCTTACTCTCTGGTTCAAAATGATCCATGTCTCATCAGCGGTTATTATTCGCTTAAGAAATTAATCTCCTTCTTCTTCATAACGTACCAAATTCTTCTGGGAAATTTTGAAGCGATTGTCTTTGTGGATGCTGGTCAATTGACGTGGAACCCAGCCAGCAGACTTTTCGAAAGTTTAAAGAATCGTGGATGATTGAATAAGCTGAGCCATGGCTTACACTCAACTCACTTGCAATATTATCAACTGTAATTCGTCGATTAACGAGACCCATTTGTTTAACCGCTTCAATATTGTCATCAGTGTTTGAAGTGGAAGGCCTGCCAGGCCGCTGTTCATCACACAGAGAAATCCTGCCACTTTTAAAGCGATCAATCCATCCGTAGATCTTGCTTCCACTCAAACAGCTCTCTCCATATTGCTGCTGCATTCGGCGAATAATCTCTGCTGGTTTCACACCTTCTGAGTTGAGGAAACGTATCACTGCTCGCATTTCTTCCTTGGTGCAATCACACAAAGGAGAACTCATTTTACACAGTCTTTTAAACAGTCACAATTAGCTAACAGTAAAACAATACTTTCAATTAACAGGTGATAGACGTTATGAGTGATAGCGGAACAATCAGTGCTGACATACACGTGATTCGGAGGGAAATTAAAATTTCCCTTTACTTTTTGACTTGCCCTCGGATTACGCTTGTCGTACATACGCTTTATTAGTATTCTTGAGTGAGATGATTATGTCTAGTGCACTCGTGGCTCAGTTCTGTGATATCTGTTTATGCAACTAATGAACTTGAGTTCAAAACACTCCGCTGATATTACCCCTTTTTACATTTAATATTTATTTGTTTAGAATTATGTACATCAATACGTTGAATAATAAATACTTAAATGACTGACAAACGCCGTTATACTACACGCCCAGCCCCAGCTATCACAATTATAGAACATAACAGTTGAATATACTGTATACTATAAGTGTCCATTCTCTTTAATATCAATAATATAATTGGACCAATACAAACAAAGTATGAATGATTTTAAATTTACGCGGCATGCAGATGTCTTGCTGACGTGATAGAAGCGAATTTCAAAAAAATAAAATCTATATATATTAGCGTTTTAAACTTTCAAATTACGTTTAAAGTACGAAAATGAACCCTGACCGCCATAAAATTAAATGTTTTCATTTCAACAGATTTTTTTAAAAAAATTTATGCAGTTTTTAAGGCTGATTACGATGGTGAAATCGGATTCGATGGAAATCCGCTTCCGTCACGTCCGCAAGACAGCTGCCTGCCGTGTATTCCTTTCTGTACAGTCAGTCAGTCAGTTTACTAATATTTAGCAGGCACTGTCCCAACATCCTGTCTACAGATTTACACTGCATCCTGACATCTGTAAATATTTGAACGGCAGTTTCTACAAACTACAAATGTTTATTAAGTTTAAGAAACAAAGTCAGCTTTGAGCGATGTGTCTGCACTGCCTAAACAAATACTTGATTTCCTTTGTAAAACCATTGCTCATCGGCAATACCAACTTAAATATCGCGACACGCAGCTGTCTTGTCGACGTAATAGAAGCGAAATTCGGACTCCACCATCATAATCGGCATTAAATCCTGTATGTATTAAGATTTGAAACTTTGACAAATTGCACTGAAAACACGAAAATGAACCCTGAACGCCGTCAAATTAATTCCTTAATTTCAACGGATTTTGAAACAACGAAACGCTGACTGCGAGGGGAAATAGGATTTTCAAAAAACGTTAACGGCAATTAGTTATGATTGTTTTAAGATTTAAAACTGTCGCCATTTTGAAACTTCTGAACGAATTTTGCTAGTTAATGAACTTCTCTAAGCTACTAGGGTAATCGATTTAAATGCCCAAGTTTACACAGACACACACACACACACACACACACACACACACACACACACACACACACACACACACACACACACACACACACACACACACACACACACACACACACACACACACGTACGCATTCACGCACACGCGCGCGCGCGTACACACACACACGACACACACACACACACACACACACGTACGCATTCACGCACACGCACACGCGTACACACACACACACACACGCATTCACGCACACACGCGCGCGCGCGCGCACACACACACACACACACACACACACACACACACACACACACGTACGCATTCACGCACACGCACGCGCGCGTACACACACACACACACACACACACACACGTACGCATTCACGCACACGCGCGCGCGCGTACACACACACACACACACACACACACACACACACACACACACACACACACACACACACACACACACACACACACACACACACACACACACACACACACACACACACACACACAAGTACGCATGTACGCACGCACAAACATTTTAACGACTATCCAAAAACTGATTTAGAGGTCAAGATCGTTGCTCACTTCACGGTCCCGGGTCTGGGTCTTACCACGATGGCCGCTCCAATAGCTCATTTCCCTAAAAAGACCGACAAACAAGAACAAGCGCGTTCTGCCAGCCTTATCTTATCGTGAACACTTCCAATTCGGTTCTGATTTGTTTGTCAAGGTGTGCGCGAGGCTTTGGTTGTTAACAAGCAGAGCTACCGAGATAACACGCGCTATCAGTTGGACGTGACGTGATTCCACTTCAAAAACATTCTGTACCAGTCAGTCGTGAAAGTATTCAGTTACCTAAACCAAGAAAATCTTATTTATTTTTTATATTTTACCGAACAAACAGTCGGTATTTGGTGAAACTCCATGGTGTCCAGGAAAATTACAACACTTGTATAGCGTCACAAAAAATATTTATTATTCGGTGAGACATGTTTCGACGTGAGGCATCTTCAGAAGTGTGCTTATATATTAATACAGTTGATGTTAAAACTGGAAGGAAGAAGGTATGTGAGCAGCAGGATATCCCTACACAGGCTCGAATACATCAGCTAAAAGACACGAAAGTTTTGTAAAGTATTATTTTCAGGCAATATAGGGCCTAAGTTATACAATTGGAAATTTAATCTGAGTTAAAACTAAATATAAGTCAGCTTTTTACTGTGCCTAAGGAAACATATTGTTAACAATAAGGATCAAGAGGATAACACCTTTTACTTAAACAGTGCCATAAAAACTCGTGTTACAGAACATTTCAACTGTTGGAAGGACGAAAAAATACTCAAATTTGCGAATTATTTATTTATTAGAATCTGGTCATTCCTTCAATTTGAACAATATCACTGTAATCCATAAAGATATAAAACTAAATAATTAGGAAATCTATAGATCCATTTGTAAACACCCTAATTTTAATTTTAATGAACAGATTAATACGCCTAGCAACCGCTGTCCCTTACTTTACCTTCACCCTTCCAGTTTTAACATCAGCTGTATTACTGTAGCACACTTTATAATTTTTACTTTTATTATGTCTAAAGATGCATAGGCCCCTAACGGCAAAATATATGTCGCTGAACAAAAACTAATTTCTACGAGACTCGGACATATCTCATTAATTCAAGTCGGCAAGAAGCCGGCTGCAATAAAACTTTAAACACATTTATTTTGGTTTGGTCTCGTACCGTAAATTTATTTTATTTAAAATTTGCTGCAATCAGTTAGGTCGTAAATATTCAAATAAAACAAAACCCCGATACCTTGAATGAGCATCTATCTTGACCTCAAAAGGAGGTGTGTTTGTGTGTGTGTGTGTGTGTGTGTGTACGCGCGCGTGCGTGCTTGTGTGTGTGTGTGTGTGTGTGTACGCGCGAGCGTTTGTGTTTGTGTGAGCGCGTGTGCGTTTGTGTGTGTGTGCGCGCGTGCCTGTGTGTACGCGTGCGTGTGTCTGTGTGCGCGTGCTTGTGTGTGTACGCGTGCGTGTGTTTGTGTGAGAGCGGAAGTACGTTTGTGTCTGTGCGTGCGTGTGTGTATACGCGTGCGTGTTTTTGTGTGTCTGTATCTGTACCGGCGGGCGTTTGTTTGTGTGAGCGCGTGTGCGTTTGTGTGTCTGTGCGCGCGTGCGTGTGTGTACGCGTGCGTGTGTCTGTGTGCGCGTGCTTGTGTGTGTACGCGTGCGTGTGTTTGTGTGAGAGCGGACGTACGTTTGTGTCTGTGCGTGCGTGTGTGTTTACGCGTGCGTGTTTTTGTGTGTCTGTATCTGTAAGAGCGAGCGTTTGTTTGTGTGAGCGAGTGTGCGTTTGTGTCTGTATGCGAGTGTTTGTGTGTGTACGCGTGCGTGTGTTTGTGTGAGAGCGGACGTACGTTTGTGTCTGTGCGTGTGTGTGTATAAGCGTGCGTGTTTTTGTGTGTCTGTATCTGTACGCGCGAGCGTTTGTTAGTGTGAGCGCGTGTGCGTTTGTGTGTCTGTGCGCGCGTGCGTGTGTGTACGCGTGCGTGTGTCTGTGTGCGCGTGCTTGTGTGTGTACGCGTGCGTGTGTTTGTGTGAGAGCGGACGTACGTTTGTGTCTGTGCGTGCGTGTGTGTATACGTGTGCGTGTTTTTGTGTGTCTGTATCTGTACGCGCGAGCGTTTGTTTGTGTGAGTGCGTGTGCGTTTGTGTCTGTATGCGAGTGTTTGTGTGTGTACGCGTGCGTGTGTTTGTATGAGAGCGGGCGTACGTTTGTGTCTGTGCGTGCGTGTGTGTATACGTGTGCGTGTTTTTGTGTGTCTGTATCTGTACGCGCGAGCGTTTGTTTGTGTGAGTGCGTGTGCGTTTGTGTCTGTATGCGAGTGTTTGTGTGTGTACGCGTGCGTGTGTTTGTATGAGAGCGGGCGTACGTTTGTGTCTGTGCGCGCGCGCGTGTGTGTGCGTGTGAGCGCGCGCGCGCGCGTGTACATTACTGAATTATGTAAGGTTTATTTCTATTACATTTATACATTATTTTAAAGATATTTGCTAAGAATGAAGTAAAAGGCTATCCAAATTGTTCCGAACTGGATTCTCAGACCGGTCGCTACTGAGCGTTTATTCAGTACCACTGTACAGTAGCCTACTCGTATATTCTGACGCCAAACAATGCTTTTCATCGCAACGCTTTCCTTCCATTAAGCACCGGGCCACGCGAATTTTCCTCGGTCTAGTTGCAGCCGCTCGCTGCACTCATTAACTGAAGCCGTTAATCTTCTAAAACGGAGCTGGAAGTTTGCCAAGAGCCGGCGGGCAGGATGTGCTGCAAGCTAAAATGCAATACAGCCGCTTATCTATCGCACACTGGTGGCAGTTCGGCAGAACGAAAGCGGAAGCAGTTATTTTCTTGTTGCCGACATACATTTCTCTTAACATCCGCACTTTAGGGAATACAGTAGTTTACAGCAGTCTCGAGGAGACTGGCCGGTGCCTTAACCACCCAGACTGGACGTAAGCATCTGTTTAAGCAGCTCAGTAGTATTGCGAAATACAGCTACTCCGTCGTCAAAGGTCACAAGTTGGCGTCAAGCTATTGCTCAATTTTGCCTAAGTTACACTGAAAAATGAGCTATTTTAGGAGCTCCAACACTTGGGACCTTGAAATGAGTGCCGATCCTAACATCTAGATCCCACGCAGGGGGTGCAGACTAGCTGCACCTATTGAGAGGATTTAGAGGTCCCTCGCGGTACCCGAGTCTAACACATACTTAAACTTGCAACACTACACTTGCGACTTTAACACTTTACTCTCACACTTACATTTAGGGAGGCGATAATAGCCTTAATGTGCTTTTCGCCTTAAAATAACAACAACAAATCTATATCACTTTTTGATGTGTGTGTGTGTGTGTGTGTGTGTGTGTGTGTGTGTGTGTGTGTGTGTGTGTGTGTGTGTGTGTGTGTGTGTGTGTGTGTGTGCAATATATTACGACTTTTCAACCTGTATTTCTAACCTATATTCTGACGTCATTGATGTTCACTTTGCATGGATTTACGTGTGTTTTACTTCGTACTTTACTGGATCAATACGCAATTTATAATAAATCATTTAATTGATGTTAATTTTTGTAGTGAAAACATCGTTGATACAATGGCTGCCGTTACTTGCCTCTGTTTGTCAGTTTAAGTTGGAATTACGGTAGTGTTGTTGAATACCTTTAAACAATCGTATTCGTGTTCTAATTGAGTTAAACATTCAACAACCGAGTCGCGGTTAGTTATGAAGATTTGCTGAAAAAGAAATTATAAATCTTTTCATTATTAATGAATATACAACTTTCACGCACTTAGTTGTTTAATAACACACATTAAATTTAAAGTTTTCACCATTAAAAACACGTTTCTCACTTTCGCGTGGTGAGAATATTTTGAGGTTATGTTTGGCACTTTTATATTTCACTTTTTAGTAACTTCCCGTTGTTTCCGCACTTTTATATTTTGGATTATTATTATTATTGGGAATATAATGAAGCGTTTTCATGCAGAAATTACCAAAATTGACAGAAGTCCCTGAAACTCAGATTTTACCACACTCTCGCGCGCACACACGCGCAACATACAACACACACACACACACACACACACACACACACATATATATATACACACACACATATACATATATGTACACACACACACACACACACACACACACACACACAAGCTACCATGGATATATATATATATATATAGAACGCAAAATCTTGAGGAAGATCCTTGGTCCGAGATTAACAGAAGATGGATACAGGTTGCACTCCCGGAAGACCACAAAGAAGATATCGAACCTGGCAGCAGATATCAGAAGAAGGAGGCTTCGATTCTATGGACACATCAATAGACTCCCAACAACGAGACTTGCCAACAGAAGCCTTAAGTATACACAAGGAATCAAATCAACAACGTCGTGGATCGCACAAGTCAGAATAGACCTACATGACGCAGGAATAGACTCAACAGATGTTGAAGACAGGCGCGCATACAGGAGAAAGATGCTCGGTTGGAAGGTCCCAGAGAATGAAATCCCAAAGAGAGCAGGGGTAAAATGGACGGAGGAGCGGAAGAGGATCCATGGGGACAGGATGAGGGAGGTGTGGAGGATTAGAAGGAACAAGACATGAGTCGGAGTGCTTTGCGTGATCCAACAGGGTCTATGCGCAGATAATAATAATATACATACATACATACATATATATAAACACACACGCTCGCACACGCCTCTGAGGGGTCAGAAACCCGTCACATTATATCTCGTATACATGAAATTTTGTCCGTATATACACATGTTGGCTTGTGCATTTTGCATATTTTACATCAGTTTTCACTCACTCGTATGCGGAGGGTTGTGAGCTGACAATTTTTCTGCTGCATGTTTTATCCCCAGATTAAGTTCTTCAACGCGCGATGAAAACACACCGTACGGGACCACCATCTTTACTTTCCTTGCTGATTTATGCTCACATCATATCGGACGAGACGTACGCTAACCACTACTCTATCAACATTCATAATGTTATTTTTAAATTAGAAGTACGTGTAATTAGGAACCTAAAGCTAAGAAAAACACAACGTCCATCAACTCAGTATTGTAGGCCTAAACGTTTTTTAATGTCTATTTCAATATTTTACCTTTAACTTGTTTCTATGTTAATAAAGACTTAAAAATAATTTGTTTTTTTTAATGATAGGTATGTAAATAGAGGTAGTTTTGTAAAAGATTTAAAAACAAGCACTAAAAGAAATTCAATAATTGTTTTTGTCTAAAATAGGAGCAAATTTTTAAACTTATTTTATATCAGTCTTGAGACTCAAAATAGCTGAACAGTGCTGGTATTTGAAGGGAGTATTTCAAAAACTTTTATCCCCACGGAGGCTCCCCCAACCATCCCTACCCAGAAAATTGCATAATAGCTGAACAATGCTGGTATTTGAAGGGAGTATTTCAAAAACTTTTATCCCCACGCTCCCTTTTATCAACCATCCCTACCCAAAAATTGCATAATAGCTGAACATATTTGATAGCTGAACAGTGCTGGTATTTGAAGGGTAGAAGGAGTATTTCAAAACTTTTCCCCACGGATGCTCCCCGGATCCTACCCAGAAAATTGCATAATAGCTGAACAGTGCTGGTATTTGAAGGAGTATTTCAAAACTTTTATCCCCACGGATCTAACTCCCTACCCAACCATCCCTACCCCACGGAGAAAATTGCATAATAGCTGAACAATGCTGGTATTTGAAGGAGTATTTCAAAAACTTTTATCCCCACGGATGCTACCCCAACCATCCCTACCCAGAAAATTGCATAATAGCTGAACAATGCTGGTATTTGAAGGGAGTATTTCAAAAACTTTTATCCCCACGGATGCTACCCCAACCATCCCTACCCAAAAAATTGCATAATAGCTGAACAATGCTGGTATTTGAAGGAGTATTTCAAAAACTTTTATCCCCACGGATGCTTTGCATAATAGCTGAACAATGCTGGTATTTGAAGGAGTATTTCAAAACTTTTATCCCCACGGAGGCTCCCCAACCATCCCTACCCAGAAAATTGCATAATAGCTGAACAATGCTGGTATTTGAAGGAGTATTTCAAAACTTTTATCCCCACGGATGCTACCCCAACCATCCCTACCCAAAAAATTGCATAATAGCTGAACATTGCTGGTATTTGAAGGAGTATTTCAAAACTTTTATCCCCAACTCCCCAACCATCCCTACCCAGAAAATTGCATAATAGCTGAACAATGCTGGTATTTGAAGGGAGTATTTCAAAAACTTTTATCCCCACGGAGGCTCCCCCAACCATCCCTACCCAGAAAATTGCATAATAGCTGAACAATGCTGGTATTTGAAGGGAGTATTTCAAAAACTTTTATCCCCACGGATGCTACCCCAACCATCCCTACCCAAAAAATTGCATAATAGCTGAACATTGCTGGTATTTGAAGGGAGTATTTCAAAAACTTTTATCCCCACGGATGCTCCCCCAACCATCCCTACCCAGAAAATTGCATAATAGCTGAACAATGCTGGTATTTGAAGGGAGTATTTCAAAAACTTTTATCCCCACGGATGCTACCCCAACCATCCCTACCCAAAAAATTGCATAATAGCTGAACAATGCTGGTATTTGAAGGGAATATTTCAAAAACTTTTATCCCCACGGAGGCTCCCCCAACCATCCCTACCCAGAAAATTGCATAATAGCTGAACATTGCTGGTATTTGAAGGGAGTATTTCAAAAACGTTTATCCCCACGGAGGCTCCCCCAACCATCCCTACCCAAAAAATGCATAATAGCTGAACAATGCTGGTATTTGAAGGGAGTATTTCAAAAACTTTTATCCCCACGGAGGCTCCCCCGACCATCCCTACCCAGAAAATTGCATAATAGCTGAACAGTGCTGGTATTTGAAGGGAGTATTTCAAAAACTTTTATCCCTACGGAGGCTCCCCCGACCATCCCTACCCAGAAAATTGCATAATAGCTGAACAGTGCTGGTATTTGAAGGGAGTATTTCAAAAACTTTTATCCCCACGGAGGCTCCTCCCGACCATCCCTACCCAGAAAATTGCATAATAGCTGAACAGTGCTGGTATTTGAAGGGAGTATTTCAAAAACTTTTATCCCCACGGAGGCTCCCCCGACCATCCCTACCCAGAAAATTGCATAATAGCTGAACAGTGCTGGTATTTGAAGGGAGTATTTCAAAAACTTTTATCCCCACGGAGGCTGCCCCGACCATCCCTACCCAGAAAATTGCATTAATCCGTCAGTGCTGCCAACACAATGACGACCAAAACGGTTATAAAAATTTTCCCGAACAAGGCAGCACAAACTGGCTCCGCACACGTCCACAATATGACCTCTGTGGAGTAAGGTCAAACCCATTCGCTGCTGATTGGCTTTGATTCGACGACCGCCGCTGTAATAGGCCCCACGCTGGGTTTAAATCTATCTTCGACACCTTACTTGAAGTACTGTACACAGAGTGTCTCGGTCTTGCGGATCGTTCTTTCGTCCAAGACAAAAACAAAATTAAATAATGCGGCACGCAACGGTATCGCTGAGTGGTCTGAAAAACTCGTCTTCCACTAACATAATCAGCAATAAAATCTGTGTACAAGAGGGCAAGTCAAAAAGTCAAAAAGCTGCCGTAACGCAAATTTTATGAAGAAGCGAAATTTATGACGCACACGCATTAAATGTATACTATGTAGGCAACGCTAAACCAAACAAATCGACTGTATGGCTGCATTTAGAAAGAGTGGCACACTAACCCACCTACATTCAACCCATACGGAACCTGAGCTCTCTGGCCTAAAACAAAACAAATATTACTGTACCTCGATTGCATAACCTACGCCTTAGTTTGCATTGCCTCGCGTCTAATCCTATAATAATGCTAAACGAGCTGTTTTTGTACTTACATCCTATTTAGAGAATTTATATTGAAAAATATGCTACTGGAGCGGGCATCATGGTAAAACCCATACCCGGGACCTTGAAATGAGCACCGATCCTGATCTGTAGCTCTACAACAATTTCTGAAGGAGCGTTGCAAATTAAGCGGGACTTAATTTAAAAACATGTCCCGCGTCAAATCACTGATGAATTCACCTACATTTCATAAAAATTGGTCAATAGTTTGTCCTCTGACGCACACACACACACACACACACACACACACACACACACACACACACACACACACACACACACACACACACACACACACACACACACACACACACACACACACACACACACACACACACACATGGTCAATAGTTTGTCCTCTGACGCACGCACACGAACAAATACACACTCTCTCTCTCTCTCTCTCTCACACACACACACACACACACACACACACACACACTTACAGTTTAAACCACGATTTGTTTGAATTTCTATTGGAAAATGAGCAACTGGAGCAGCCATCGTGGTAAGACTCGGACTCGGAACTATGAAATGAGCACCGATCCTGAACAAGTGATCACATTTTGAGCTGTAGTTAAAATTATACACAGACATAACATATAGTGAGTGTTAGCAGGTTCACGTTGATACATTGTTAGTCCAATTTGATACGATTGCGATAACATCTTGGACAAGTTCGTCAACCAATCAAATTCGTTCATCAGTTCAATTCAAAACGGCGGCCATTTCAAAATCTTTAAAATTCATAACTTTTTTCGTATTTAATCTGTTTTGAAAATGCGATTTCAACACCGTGTAATCAGCAGTAAAAACTGCATAAATTAACATTTTTAAACACATCATTTGAACATACAGTGAGTCTTAAAAAGAGGTTTACGCATTTTATCCTCCATTGATCATTTTGAAACTGTACATAATTTTTAAAGAAGGTACCAGAAATAGTAGGCCCTATGTGAGAACTGTATCTGATTGATGTTTGTAGAATCCAAATTTAACTTTTTATTATTTAAAAAAATTTAATTAGATACAAACTAATTAAGAGAAAAATAAATAGCAATGAATATTTCATAAATCAAACTGGAAACCATCCGCAGCTACACACTGATAACTGCAGTATAGCGAGATTTTTTAGGATAGAATTTATTTATTTTTGCCGCCATTTTGTTTCTACAAACAACAGCCACATGAAATTCTCGCATACTAATCCTTTAAACAGTACGTATAGTTTTAAAATAATCAGTGGAAGAATGAGAAAATAATGGCGGATCAAATGCGTAAACCTTTTCGTGGGGAGCACTGTATGTACATTTTGTGTGTTTAACGTCCGACTATTGTGCACACTTGGGCTAATGCAGACGATGGGATGATTTCTAGCGTATGAAAATGTCAAGCCCTGGCCGGGAATCGAACCCGAGTCCTCGAGATGAAAGCCAGGTACGCTATCGACTAGGCCACCGAGGCGGCTCCCACTGTATATACAGGCATTTATGCTGATTATAACCGTGAAATCAGTTCAAGAAGGGTAAGGTAAAAAAAATAGTTTTCGAAATTCGCTTCTATCACGTCAGCGAGACAGCTGCGTGCTGCGATTATTTTCAACCAAAATCTAAAGCGTTACTTATTTTTATACCAAACATTCTCTACACTCTCTGAACACTGTTGACGACACCTACTGACCGCGATTCGCGATTAATATTAAAACAACAAACTGTGGAGGTATTTTGACTTCTATCCGGGCACTGTCGGGTCCCCAGCTTCTATTTCTGTCCCAGCCCACACGTTAAGCTATTCTGAACAACTAATTACTCACAAGGAAACCCCCAACAAACACTAAATGTATCACTTGATTCAAACTACCTGTTATATATAACCGCTTCAGTTTCACTTTCAAACACAGGGTGTTTAAAATGTAACGCTTTCATGTAAAGCTTTGAACGAGTCCAAATGACAAAACCATTTCAAAAGTAGGCCCTTGCGACTTTTCCCCAGTACACAACAATGTTCTTAGCTATTTTAAAGCAATGCCATTAATTATATTTAAGTTATTTAATAAAATAGGCCTAACTTTGTTAAAAACTATAACCTATAAAATTAACATTTTTTCTAACATTGTAACTCATTAAAATATTTACAAATGAATATAAAGAAGAATTGAATACAATTTTCCAAATAGCAGTAAACAACGATTATGATTTAGAAATTAAAAAAAATCTGTTAGGAAGAATTAAAAGAAAGAAAGAGGAAGAAACCAGCGATAAAAGAGAGGATAAAAAACGAAAATGGGTTAAAAATACGGGGAAAGAGGCAAATAAATTTAAGAATTTTTTTAGAAAATATGATATACACATAGCATTGGCTACAAATAATACGATAAGGAACAAACTGACAAAAAATATTGAAGAAAAGGACAAATATAGTAAGAATGGGGTATACAGAATACAGTGTGGATGCGAGGCAGTCTACATAGGACAAACAGGACGAAAATTTAGAACTAGATTTAACGAACATGTAAGATCATTCAAATACGGCAAAAATGATTCAAATTATGCGTCACATTTAATAAAAGAGGGACACATACCTCGAGAAATAGAAAGCTCAATGAAGGTACTGCATATGGCAGAAAAAGGAAGACGTATGAACATTTTAGAGAACTTGAAAATTTTTAAATCTAAATTAAAGGGCGAAAACATAATAAATGAACAGATATCGTCGCAGGCAGATATTACGTTTAGAAATCTAAAAATTTTCGAAAATTAACAGGAGGGACGACCGTTGAAGAGAAAGTTTGAAAGGAGCCAATCAGAAGCGAGCACTTCAGGTTTAATGTACACGTGTTGAATAAAGGAGGGGTACGAGGTTGAGATAGAAAATTATAAATAGGACGGGCCGAAATATTGGTGACCAGTATAGATATAGTTTTTGAAGATGGCGGTTCTCCGAAACGTCAACAAAAGTAGAATTGACGAAGCTAGCGAAAGCAGATCATTATAGGGTATACTGAACATAGTGATAATAATCCTAGCATAAAAGAAGAAGAATACAAAAAGAATTGTTATTGTTCCTTTGTACGACATTATTTGCCGGCACTGAACGCAACGTATTTTCTTTTCACAATACGTGACATTGAAGTACGACCAAATGGGGCTGTATTTGCGCCTATCCATTTTTTTAAGTATAATTTTATTACACACTATTCTGGAACTCTATAAAAAACTAAATTATCTATCACTAAAGTAACATAATTGTTTTAACTGTTATTATTTTCTAAAATATACGCTCAATAAAAAACAATAAACACTTCATTATTTAAAAAAAAAAACAATTTCAACGAATAAAGATGTGTAATAATATCGCAGTGCACACCAATACGAAGTATGTATTATCAGACTTCATACATCACAGTACACAGAAACTAGAAAGATCAGACATCAGTTAGGCGGTGGTGGGAAGGAGTACAGCTCACAGCTTCCAACCGTCTCCAGTTCAAATGAATGTGGCGTTAGTTTTGACATCAGTGATTTTTTTTTTAACGTCCGACTATTGTGCACACTTGGGCTAATGCAGACGATGGGATGATTTATAGCGTATGAAAATGCCAAGCCCTGGCCGGGAATCGAACCCGGGTCCTCGGGGTGAAAGCCCAGTACGCTATCGACTAGGCCACCGAGGCGGCTCGTGTGAAGTAAGCTGATGCTAAACAACTGATGTTGTTTTGGGCCATCCTTAATAAGCAGAGACTTTTATTTAATAACATTTACACATTAGAACTGGCCCAGATTGTCTTATCGATTCTACTTTCAAAACTGATTTGGTCAATAATTACTTAAGTCTTGAATTTAATTTAAATATTGCCTTATAAATAATTTAAATATTACTTTCAACAGTGTTTTTTAGCAGTCAGCTATTTTAGTACAATTATTCGTCACTTATGCCTACACTGTGCAGCAGTCTCTCGGAGGCAATTCATACTACTCCTGGAATTTTGTTTACAAACGTTTTATCGGTTTTAAGTTGTTTTATTTTACAAAAAAACCTTAAACTGATAAGTATTTCCAAAACTATTTTGTTTCTCATATTTTTGAAAAAAATTAATTTTTTTTTTGAAGATTTGATATATTAATCGGTGGCTCTATTGATGGTCACCATTTTGAAACTGATGAAGGAATTTTGTTAATTAACGAACTTTTCAAAGTTATTACCAAAACTGATTTTTGTACCGTTAAATCAAATCGGACCTAAACTGCGAACGTGGGCGTATACGCACATGCACACACTTATAGCTCATTTTTCAATTTTGAAAGTTTTTTTATGATGGAGAGTAGCAAAACATAATATTTTCTGTTCGAGTGTTTAAAACTCTTTAAGAATGATTTAACGGATGTGAGAAAGTTTGTGCAATGCTTTTTGCACTATTTACTTAAAGCAAGTTACACGACGCCAAAAAATAAATGAAAGATGAAAAGGCTACGTTTATCACCTCTCACCGTATAAACAAATTATGCCAAACTGTTAGGAAAGGTCACGATGGTGACGTCAGGTGAATGACGTCACATCAGCGGCTCTGTGCCATCTAAATATTTGCGCCTCATGTTTTCATTTTTAGCTTACATGTATTGCCAGCACTGTCTCACCATTCTCAAGGCGAACTTTATGACGTGTTACGTTGTCACATCTGTCAACACGAAAGCCGTGCGCAGCGAGTGATTTTAAAATTATACAAGGTTATGTAAATACGAGCGAAACCTAAGTATTATCAGTGTTGCTATACGATTCCCAGTTTATTTGCGTCTTAAAAATAAAATTAACGTTAATTGAAAATGGTAAGTTTTTTACCCTGCCCTCTTACTGAAAATCTGATTTCCCTGTCATGAACAGCGTCAAATTGTATATGTACAGCACTTCAAACTGCACTGAAAATACGGTAATTAACCCTGACCGACGTCAAATTATATTTCTTCATTTAACGAACTTTGAAAATTCAAAATGCAAACTAATGCAGTTTTCAACGCTGATTGCAACGGTTAAATCAGATTTTCAAAAATATTTACGATAAAAAAGTTACGATTTTTTTTTACATTTAAAAAAGCAGCCATTCTGAAAGTGTTGAACGGATTTCGCTGGTTAACGAACATGTCTAAACTGTTATCAAAAACGATTTTTGTGCTCAAGTTTTCAATCAAATCGGCCCAAAAGCGCGAACGTGAGTGCGCTAATAAAATACACACACACACACACACACACACACACACACACACACACACGCGCACGCATACACACACGCACGCGCACACATGCATGCACCCACGCACGCACGCACACACGCGCGCGCGCGCTCGGCTTGTCCACTTCTGTCTTCCAGCAGTGGATGAAGACGCGGAGCATGTGTTTTTCTGGTGTCGGAGATTCGACGAGGAAAGGATGAGGCTGCAAACATATCTGCGAGGCAGGATTGCACCGGAAAGTCTGGTTGCGACAATGATGGCTTCAGAGGCCAACTGGAGGGCCACTGCGGGATTCGTGAAGAGATCAATTAGAGGTTGAGGGCTGAGGATCGAGAAAGGAGAGCCACGTTGTAGAAGAGTAGGCTTTCAGTTAGTCCACCTTTCCACGAAGTAATGCCTGGCGGCGGTTCCGTGGGGGGTTACAGAAGAAGAAATGCCTTTGGTGGTTTTTTTAGTGGGTAACAATATATCTTAACTTGCGTTTGAGCTTGAGTTTGAACTTAATTTGAGTGCCACACTCTGGGGTAGTGCGGTACCCTACACACACACGACCCCCTCTCCAAAAAAAGAAGGATTAGCGCTGAATGCAATGTCCCGGGTCTTGGACTTACCATGACGGCCGCTACAATAGCTCATTTCCCAACGCAAATGCGCTCCTAACGTATTTGACACTAGGGTCGGCGTCCTTTTATGAATAAAAAATACGGCTTATCGGTTACATGACATTACAGTCTGGTTATCTGAAGATAGTCGAGTCGAGTGCCTGTATCAACAAGGTATTACAATCGAGTGGTCTGTGTTAACATTATAAATAATAAATTACAGTAATTGGAAAGATAAAACGGTAATTTCGCTGATAACCTACGGGACGAATCGATTTGTTTATTTTTCGCCGTTGCTTTCATGTTTTCCGTCGAGCGTGACCTCAAACATTAAAACGTATTGTCTTGTCTCCACTGACTTTACGAGACGAACGTTGTAACTTAAAAGTAAACGAGGACGAATTTCTAAAATTAACTTTGAATAACAACACAACTATTTTTATAAACACTAAACGCTGTCTAAGAAGAGGAAATCTGATTCTTCTAAAGTGCGGAAAAATTACCCAAACTTTCTGGAATCAATTAAGCACACAACAAATTAGTAACAAAAACCAAAAACCGGATAATCGGTCACGAGAGTCTTCTCAAATTTTGATCATACGAAAAATCAACTCAAAACGGTGTAGATTCGATTAATGTTTTGAGGTTTGCTGACATCTAGCACTGAATATAAACGTACAGTACAACCACCGTTACGATATTAGCGGCTTAAGTCCAATTAATTGGACTATCTGCCGCTAGGAACGCTGCAAGCTGCAAGGGTAGAGGTGGAGACGTTCGAGAAAATAAACAGTATTATTATTTATTATTTAAGCAGTTGAACACTTTTTCGCAAGATGCTCACGAAACTCTCATAAGGGTTATCATTCTAGTAGCTTTATATTGAATGGTTTTGCTCAACTTTCCGGGAGTTTTCAATCTTATCAATATAAGTTCTGCCACTGAATATAAACGGACTAGACGTACAGCCAAAACCATAAAAAGCGTTTTCGATAACAGAAGCTAAAGTACAAGTAATTGGGCTATCTGCCGTTACGAACGCTGCAAGCTGCAAGGACAGGTGGTGGAGACGTTTGAGAAAATAAACAGTACTGTTATCTATTTATCTGTAGTTGCCGCAAGATGCCACCAGCAGCGAGCGCTGACAAAACTCTCAAATGCTCCATTCTACCTTATATTCTCTTGCTGGCGAGATACCCTCAATGCTTCTCACTTGACCTTTGTCTTGCTAGATTACGTGGTCTGGTCTGCAGTTTCACCTTCCTTCCTGCACAACGTACACACGGTTTCTCCGTGCTCATACCGCAGTGCTATCTAATGAATCCCCTCACGTTCCTGGCTAACAGATCTCTAGTCTTGAAATACAGTTCTTGTCAGCCCTGTGAAGCTGTGTCCATGAAATCTCCTTAGCCACCGCTTCCAGATATCCAGAACCATCAGGCCGTCTCTTTACTGATTTCAGACGTTCAACCCCGTCACTTCTTCCGCCCAGCGTCCTTACAGTCTGCAGCGATTTGTGGGCGTTTGTGGGTTCCACGGAGAGGGCAGGCCTCTACATACTATACTCACTAGTCACGTCCACTTTTGCCAGCGCCCCGAAGGTCTTCTGGGCGTTGGAGGTTTGTTTGCAGCTAAGCAAATTCCACAGGTATGGAATTAAACGCCCACCCATACAGAGCCCCGCGTGCAGAGGTCGCCAGGTAACCAGATTCCGCTTACTTAATCTAAGCTCCTCCTCTACCACGCGGCCTTCTACCTCGGATTGGGACGGCATCCAACTCGATATCACTTGGGCGCCTCGGGATCGCCAAAACCTGTACTAAGAAAATATGAGCCCTTGAGGGGCAAAGCAATGTAACAAATTTACGGTACAGAATATCGGAAAACACAAATCTGAAGAATATAAGTACGTATTTTTAGTTGTTTTAAATTACTTCCAAACCGTTAATTTCTTTTACTACACTGACTTGTATACTGAAACTGCGCATACGCCTAACATTTCAGCGTAATCTATCAACTGAGTTTTGGAAAATATCCCTTCATTTTGCTTTGACGACCTTGATTTGTTTACTTTGGGAAATAAGTACTAAATCTGGACCTAACCTAACCTAACGATACACTAACCTGATACACTAACCTTTTTTTTTTTGTTATTTTAAGGCGAAAAGCACATTGAGGCTATTATCGCCTCCCTAAATGCAAGTGTGAGTGTAAAGTGTTAAAGTCGTATAAGTGTAGTGTTGTAAGTGCAAGTGTGTGTTAAGACTGGGGTTCCGCGAGGGACGTCTAAATCCTCTCAATAGGTGCAGCTAGTCTGCACCCCCTGCGAGGAACTAACCTAACTATAACCATAACCTAACCTAATCATAACCTAACCTAACCATAACCTAACCTAATCTAAATATGATATTAAAATCGTTACAGGGCGTACAACAATAAACCTTGATGACGGCGATAATTCGAAAAGCATCAACAAATAAAAAAATCACTAACCTAAGCGTGGCACACAGTGTACACTCCATTTATTTTTAAAATCCCATTTAGATGGTTTCATAATGCCCACGTTCACGCCAGCTGCATCAGCTGTGCTGTACTATTTATTCTATTGACAAATACAAGGAGGGCTTGTCGGCACCGGCGGGGGGGGGTATCAAGGGCATCGATTGGGCGCCGAACTTCAAAGACCCACACTGCTCGTAATTACATACGTTGGCAATATACCGTCCGATATTAACGACCATAAATATATAAATCAATACTTATTTTATCGCCGGTCATAAGTTCTTGTTTAACAGTGACTGATCTGTTCCAACAAAAAAATTGTTTTTTAGTTAATTTCCGAAAATATACACCGAAATATCCTTCATTGGCAACAACCATACCTGGGACCTTGAAATAAGCACTGATCCTAACCTCTGGTCAGTTTTCAGAGGTCGTTAAAAAGAAAATTGTATACATAATTTTTTGTCTCAAACGACACAAAACTCGACTAAGTTTGTTAACCTGCGAAATTTCGTTCAACAGTTTCAAAATGGCAACCATTTCAAATCTTTAAAAATGCGTAACTTTCCCGCGTTATAATTGTTTCGAAAATCCTATTTCACCGTCGTGATTAGAGTTAAAAAATGTAAATTTGCATTTTGAATTTTTAAAATCAGTTGAAATTAGAAAAGTTTAATTTGACGGCGAACAGGGTCCGGACGATTGTAAATACACGCGTATTTTAACGCTGTTCGCGATGGCGAAATCTGAAGTCAGCGGAACAAATTTCAAGTAATCGCGACACACGCACTTGTCTCGCTTACGTGACACAAATCAATTTTCAGAAGTATTTTTCTTTAGGCTATCATACGTATTTTGATATTCCGATTTCACTATCATAATCAGCATTTATGTCGAAATGCTAAACATTCAAAATGCTGGTTTATGCAGTTTTTTAACGTCGATAATGCGGTGAAATAGTTTTTTTCAAAAACATTCGGACAAAAATGTTATAAATTAAAAAAATATTTGAAAACTGCTGAAAGAATTTTGTTGGTTTACGAACCTGTCCAAGTTATTATATAATCGATTTGTGTGTGTGTGTGTGTGTGTGTGTGTGTGTGTGTGTGTGTGCGCGCGCGCGCGCGCGTTTGTTTTACCACGCCCATTTTCGCAATTTGATCAGATTTCATTCAAACTTGGAACAAAAATCGATTTGGACAAGTTCGTTAACCGAAAAAATCGTTCAACAGTTTCAAATCTTAAAAAAACTTTTTCGAAATCCGACTTTACCACATCTTAATCAGCGTTAAAAACAGTATAAAGTGGCATTTTGAATTTTCAAAATCCGTTTAAATTAAGACATTAAATTTGACGGCGGTCAGGGTTTATTTTCGTAAATTTAATAAAACATTTTAAATGCTAATACGTGCAAATTTTAATGCTGATAACGATTACGAAATAAAAACTTCAAGAAAAAATAAGATAAAGAAAGATATTTTTGGAAATTCGCTTCAATCACGTCAGCGATACAGTTGCGTGTCGCGACTATGTCAGGATCGTAATACAGTACTAACTTTTTACTCATATGCTGAGAAAGTAGATGGCTTACATAACTACGGTAAAGACCTTTATCCTACAAAGTGACATGATCCGTTTCTAAATGGCGTTCACTAAAATCTGTTTTTGTACCGCCAAGCGAGACAGCTGCGTGCCGCTGATCGCAATAGTTAAATACGTTGTTGAAAACGCCACTAACCGAGTCATTCATTGAGAAGTGACGCCGGTGGGCGGAGCTACCAAGTAAAGCGATGACGTCACAGGACCGGTCGATACGCCCTCAGAGCTCGGCTCCTGCTCCTGCTGGCATTGTCTTTCAATTTAATCCGAGAACTATCCCCCCCCGTTCCCATTCAGTTTTATCGAATCCAGTGTATGCCAGTAACGAGCCGTTATCACGTTAATATGATGTATTTTCACTGAACGCGATCAAAACCTACCCATATACAGGGTGTGAGGAATTCAAGCAAATCGTTGGAGATGTTTTTATACAACACCAAGGGCCGTATAGATAGAATATTTCAGGAACAGTGACAAACCGAACTAAATCGTGGCACACGATGACGTGATGCAAGCAAATTTTCAAAAAATGCGAAAGAGGATTGTTATTGTATTACAACGTTTTTAGCGCATTGTAGCCCATTTATTAGCAGTGTGTAGCCCATTACCGCAGGAAAGCAGACGGTAACATCTATTGACAATTTCAAGGCACCGGTCTCCCACGAGGAACGTGGATGAGTGAATGAATGCACTGCGACCTTTGTGGATCTCTTGTACCCCCTTCCTGTATTCCTCAGATGCTCAGTTACAGCGCCTTCTCCAGCCCTAGATCTCTTATAAAGTCTAGAATTTCGAGAGGACCCAAGGATTTCAAGGTAGGTAACTCCTCCACTTCTAATTATTGGTGACATCCCTGTTCGTTACTGAAATGCTTGCTCTGGTAATTCCCTTTCTCTTGACCTTCATACGGAGGTCGTTCTCCATTTGGATCAGCTTTTTACTGTGCCGTGAGATCCCGCTCATTCT
Source organism: Callitettix versicolor (assembly GCA_022606455.1). Taxonomy (NCBI): domain Eukaryota; kingdom Metazoa; phylum Arthropoda; class Insecta; order Hemiptera; family Cercopidae; genus Callitettix; species Callitettix versicolor. The sequence continues at coordinate 94,552,428 of CM040183.1, read as the reverse complement.
ATTTTATTTATATTCTTACTTATGGGTACACACGTAAGTAGCTAGGGATTTGAGGTCCCCAGAAATACCCCAGTGCTCCGTTTGATACACCACTAGGACGTGTCACTTACTTCATCAGCACGTGTGTGTGTTTACACTGTGTGAGTTAGCCAACGTTTTTGTATGAGGCGCGTGTGTGTGTCGCTGCGTGCGTGTGTGTGTGTGTGTGTGTGTGTGTGTGTGTGTGTGTGTGTGTGTGTGTGTGTGTGTGAGAGAGAGAGAGAGAGAGAGAGAGAGAGAGAGAGAGAGAGAGAGAGAGAGAGAGAGAGAGAGAGAGAGAGAGAGAGCAGTATGAGCTAGAGGTACGGTGGGGATCGCTAAGTCCATCAATTGCCTCTTCCGGATTGTACAAAGTAATAACATCACAATATTTTTGATCTTAAAATCACATTTCACAATCTAACAACGATCATTGTCACTTTTTAAATTACAGTAACAAAACGAACCTTGCCGCAGACTGGTTCATTTTCGTACTGTCGTTGGGAGTTTAAATTATAAATTGGTAATTATAAAAATGAAATCAGATTTTCAAAAAAGTGTAAGATAAAAAAAAATCTATAACTATATTAAGATACGAATGATCATCATACTGAAACGGATGAAGAGACTCCAACTTCGTTGTTAGTTTAATTATTCTATAAGCTTACACAATGTTAAAACATATTAAATCAAAATATGCACAATAACTTAAATTGCTATTTTTATCATGACATTTGCTATCATTTGTATACAGAAAGAAACAAATCACAACACTCCATCTCAAGTACGTAATCTAAAACACGAAGTGTTTAACCGTCAGTTCTAGATTTACTAAGCCTATGTTAAACTACAAAAACAAACAGTGAAATCTTTCAAAACATAAACATAGGTTAGGTTACGTTACGTTGTGTTAAGTTAGGTTACACGTTAGGTTAGGTTACGTTACATTATGTTAGGTTAGGTTACAAGTTAGGTTAGGTTACGTTACGTTTCGTTAAGTTAGGTTACGTTACGTTGTGTTTGGTTAGGTTACATATTAGGTTAGGTTACGTTACGTTGTGTTAGGTTAAGTTACACGTTAGGTTAGGTTACGTTACACGTTAGGTTACGTTACGTTAGGTTACGTTTGATTACACGTTAGATTAGGTTACGTTACGTTACGTTAGGTTAGGTTAGTCGGGTTAGGTTGGATTACGTTAGTTAGGTTAGGTTACATTAGGTTGGGTTAGTTTAAATTAAACAACACATAGAAACATAAATCTGTTTAAGAAGGTTAGGTTTGGTTAGGTTAGGTTAGGTTACTTTAGTTAGGTTAGGTTAGTTTAAGTCAAACAACACATAAAAACATAAATCTGTTTAAGAAGAGACCGCTCACGACAGTGTGTTCACTAATACTACAGAAACACTGACCACCGCGCGTAAGTGGATGTAAAAACAGAACAGGAAGTGTTAAACATTCTGACAAGCTTCACAACACAAAGAGCTCACCTTAAAAGCGCTCGTCTCCATTTTTCACCAGTTTCCACGACGATCAGCTGCAACTTCATATCCAACATGGGGTCACATGGAGCACTCTGGTCGTCACTGGGTAACAACGCGCATCACTCTGAGCTCACTTCTGTCAATAAATTCGGTTTACTCCGCTACAGTTACGGTCCGATCGGCGACGGTTTCCAGGTTATCGGAACCGATTTAAGGCATATCAACACAAACTTGCTATACAAACACAATGCGTGCAATGAGCGCGCAACTGTCTCGACGATGTTATCAAAGTGAACTCTAAAAAAGTAAAGAAAATTTAAGGAATATCTATTACTTCAGACGGATCTATTTACGGATTATATAGATTAGTATAGAACCTAAAGTAAAACTGCAAAGCGGTAAAATAACCCACAAAGTCTACACTTTGAATTCCGCCAAATATTGTCACTTGTTGTATTGCTGCTTAAGGGAATTTGTCCAAGTTATTACCAAAAGCGATTTTTGAATCATATCAGACTAAAACTACGAACGTGTGCGTGTTAACAAACAAACACACACGCACGCGTACTTAAAGACTTCAGGAAATAATCAAGAGATCATGTTCAGCGCTCATTTCAAGGTTCCGGGTCAGGGTCTTACCGTAACGGCTGCTTTAATCTCATTTTCCAACAGGAATTTGCTAATAACTAAGGCGTGAGAAAACCCGAACACAAACTGTCAAAAACGTTAGCACTAAGAGCAGAATTCTATAAATACACCAAGAGCGGAATATATAAATACACCACCAGCAGAATTCTATAAACGCACCAAGAGCAGAATTCTATAAATTCACCAAGAGAAAAATTCTATAAATACACAAAGAGAAAAATTCTATAAATACACCACCAGCAGAATATATAAATACACCACCAGCAGAATTCTATAAACGCACCAAGAGCGGAATTCTATAAATGCACCAAGAGCGGAATTCTATAAACGCACCAAGAGCGGAATTCTATAAATGCACCAAGAGCAGAATTTTGTAAATACACAAAGAGAAAAATTCTATAAATACACCACGAGCAGAATATATAAATACACCACCAGCAGAATTCTATAAACGCACCAAGAGCGGAATTCTATAAATGCACCAAGAGCGGAATTCTATAAAAGAAACCAAGAGCGGAATTCTATAAATGCACCAAGAGCGGAATTCTATAAATGCACCAAGAGCGGAATTCTATAAATTCACCAAGAGCGGAATTCTATAAATGCACCAAGAGCGGAATTATATAAATGCACCAAGAGCTGAATTCTATAAATTCACCAAGAGCGGAATTATATAAATGCACCAAGAGCGGAATTCTATAAATGCACCAAGAGCGGAATTATATAAATGCACCAAGAGCGGAATTCTATAAATGCACCAAGAGCGGAATTCTATAAATTCACCAAGAGCGGAATTCTATAAATGCACCAAGAGCGGAATTCTATAAATGCACCAAGAGCGGAATTCTATAAATTCACCAAGAGCGGAATTCTATAAATGCACCAAGAGCGGAATTCTATAAATGCACCAAGAGCAGAATTCTATAAATACACCAAGAGCGGAATTCTATAAATTCACCACGAGCGGAATACTATAAATTCACCAAGAGCGAATTCTATAAACGCACCAAGAGCGGAATTCTATAAATGCACCAAGAGCGGAATTATATAAACGCACCAAGAGCGGAATTCTATAAATGCACCAAGAGCAGAATTCTATAAATGCACCAAGAGCGGAATTCTATAAATACACCACGAGCAGAATATATAAATACACCACCAGCAGAATTCTATAAACGCACCAAGAGCGGAATTCTATAAATGAACCAAGAGCAGAATTTTGTAAATACACAAAGAGAAAAATTCTATAAATACACCAAGAGCAGAATATATAAATACACCAAGAGCAGAATTCTATAAACGCACCAAGAGCGGAATTCTATAAACGCACCAAGAGCGGAATTCTATAAATGCACCAAGAGCGGAATTCTATAAATGCACCAAGAGCGGAATTCTATAAATGCACCAAGAGCGGAATTCTATAAATGCACCAAGAGCGGAATTCTATAAATTCACCAAGAGCGGAATTCTATAAATGCACCAAGAGCGGAATTCTATAAATTCACCAAGAGCGGAATTCTATAAATGCACCAAGAGCGGAATTCTATAAATGCACTAAGAGCGGAATTCTATAAATGCACCAAGAGCGGAATTCTATAAATACACCAAGAGCAGAATTCTATAAACGCACCAAGAGCGGAATTCTATAAATAAATGAACCAAAATGACCAAGCGGAATTCTATAAATGCACCAAGAGCGGAATTCTATAAACGCACCAAGAGCAGAATTCTATAAACGCACCAAGAGCAGAATTCTATAAACGCACCAAGAGCGGAATTCTATAAACGCACCAAGAGCGGAATTCTATAAACGCACCAAGAGCAGAATTCTATAAACGCACCAAGAGCGGAATTCTATAAATGCACCAAGAGCGGAATTCTATAAATGCACCAAGAGCGGAATTCTATAAATGCACCAAGAGCGGAATTCTATAAATGCACCAAGAGCGGAATTCTATAAATGCACCAAGAGCGGAATTCTATAAATGCACCAAGAGCGGAATTATATAAATGCACCAAGAGCGGAATTCTATAAATTCACCAAGAGCGGAATTCTATAAATTCACCAAGAGCGGAATTCTATAAATGCACCAAGAGCGGAATTCTATAAATGCACCAAGAGCGGAATTCTATAAATTCACCAAGAGCGGAATTCTATAAATGCACCAAGAGCGGAATTCTATAAATGCACCAAGAGCGGAATTCTATAAACGCACCAAGAGCAGAATTCTATAAACGCACCAAGAGCAGAATTCTATAAACGCACCAAGAGCGGAATTCTATAAACGCACCAAGAGCGGAATTCTATAAATACGTTGCACGGTGACATGTCGTAACTTACGATTAGCATATGCTAAAGTATGGAAACATATGTAAGGTCAAAATAAGGCGTACTATTTACAAATGCACAATATATTGTGGCGCAATACATTTAAATATCTGCATACAATACAATACACTGTCGTATGTATTGCGACAAAACAATCAGGTGTTTCTATATGGCTCAACTTTGCAAATTTTATACAAATAAGTTCATCAAGTGTTATTGTTTACAGCGAATTTTCGTAAAGGAGTCACAAGTAGAAATATGAATAGAAAGAAGTATTAAGTTGAATTTTGAGGTTATCTTCGCAAGAGATTTTCCTGATAAACCTAGGGTTCGATGGTGGATGTGGCATGGGCGCTGGTCATTCCGCTGCATCTCTGAACTGCACACCTCAAGGTTTTTAGTTCTAGCCGCAGTTACTGCCGTCCCTTCACCCACTTTAGTCTAACTGGCTTTAGGAGGGGAAATAATTACACTTCGGCCTTACAATTGCTTATTTTCACCTTGTTTAGAGACTTTGGAGACTTCAACGGCGTTATATATTCTAACCAAGTGAACTGTGTGCAAACGGTGTTGTCTACAGTTATACTCTAGCGACCATGGCCATCAAAACCACCACCGAGGTATTAATCTATAACTTGAAACAAGTTACCACGAACTTACGAAATAATCACTGCACGCAGCTGTCTCGCTTACGTGATAGACGTACCTCACTCTTTCTTCGTACCTCACTCTTTCTTGGACTACTGATTTTAACATCATATTCAGCATTAAAATGTGCACATACTAGCACTTAAAATTTTCAAATTATACTAAAAATACGAAAATGAACCTTGACCGCTGTCAAATTAAATTTATTTTCAACGGATGTCCGAAATTCGAAATGCTAATTTATGCAGTTTTTAACGCTAATTACGACAGTGAAATTAGATTTTCGAAAATATTTACGACAAAATAGTTCCGAATTTACAAAGATTTGTAATTGCCGCCATTTTGAAACTGCTGAACGAATTTTGCTGGTCCAAGCTATTACCATAATCGACTTTTGTGTCAAGTTTGAACCAAATCGAACTAAAATTGCTAACGTATTGTGCTAAAACATACACACGGCCAAACACTAATATTTCTATAACAATTATAAAAGTTTTCGAAAGTACGATAAAAGTTTACTTTTTAAAAATACGGGTTTCTCTTTTATCCGGTGTTCTGCGGTTGAAATGAGGATGTGCTTCCTCTCTTCTGCATTCGTCACTGAATTCTGTTCAAAGAAATGAAAAGTAAATAGATAATACCGTCTAAGCAATTTGCGACTATCGAACAAGCACAAACACGCATCAAAGTCTAATAATCGATTATTTTTTACAATCACTGAACTTTCTTCACACGTAATTCGTTAAGTGCTAAAGTTTTCGCAACTTTTTACCATAACAAAGGCGTCCTCAAGGAACCGCCGGACAGCAACTATATTTATGGAAGCAACTAGTCGCCGTATATATCGATTATCGACTAAAAGTGTATAAATACATCTGCAATTCACCAAGCGACGTTTACATGACCCCGGCATCAAGATTTACTGCCGATATGCAAGTTTATTTGGGGCGTCCATAAAGTATTCACGAAAACAGATAAAACTGTTTTATATATATACACGAGGAATCACTCGCAACAAGTTCATCAAGGCCAGCTTGTTTGTAGTCCAATTGTATTATGATACGATGACATCCGTCTGCCTATATAGCCTACTGCAGTCGGACTGTATTAGGATACGATATAACATCCGTCAGGTACATATCTTAACAACCAGCAACACTGTTTGTAGTCGGACTGTATTAGGATACGATGACATCCGTCTGCCTATATAGCCTATTGTAGTCGGACTGTATTAGGATACGATAAAACATCCGTCATGTACATATCTTAACAACCAGCAACACTGTTTGTAGTCGGACTGTATTAGGATACGATGACATCCGTCTGCCTATATAGCCTATTGTAGTCGGACTGTATTAGGATACGATAAAACATCCGTCTAGTACGTAGCTTAACAATCAGCGACATTGTTTGTAATCGGACTGTATTAAGATACGATAAAACATCCGTCTGGTACGTAGCTTAACAATCAGTGACACTGTTTGTAATCGGACTGTATTAGGATACGATAAAACATCCGTCTAGTACGTAGCTTAACAATCAGTGACACTGTTTGTAATCGGACTGTATTGACACTGTTTGTAATCGGACTGTATTAAGATACGATAAAACATCCGTCTGGTACGTAGCTTAACAATCAGTGACACTGTTTGTAATCGGACTGTATTAGGATACGATAAAACATCCGTCTAGTACGTAGCTTAACAATCAGTGACACTGTTTGTAATCGGACTGTATTGACACTGTTTGTAATCGGACTGTATTAAGATACGATAAAACATCCGTCTGGTACGTAGCTTAACAATCAGTGACACTGTTTGTAATCGGACTGTATTAGGATACGATAAAACATCCGTCTAGTACGTAGCTTAACAATCAGTGACACTGTTTGTAATCGGACTGTATTGACACTGTTTGTAATCGGACTGTATTAAGATACGATAAAACATCCGTCTGGTACGTAGCTTAACAATCAGTGACACTGTTTGTAATCGGACTGTATTAGGATACGATAAAACATCCGTCTAGTACGTAGCTTAACAATCAGTGACACTGTTTGTAATCGGACTGTATTGACACTGTTTGTAATCGGACTGTATTAGGATACGATAAAACATCCGTCTAGTACGTAGCTTAACAATCAGTGACGCTGCTTGTAAACGGACTGTATTGACACTGTTTGTAATCGGACTGTATTAAGATACGATAAAACATCCGTCTGGTACGTAGCTTAACAATCAGTGACACTGTTTGTAATCGGACTGTATTAGGATACGATAAAACATCCGTCTGGTACATAGATACAGTGAAACTTGCGTAAATAGTGTAAACTTATATTTCAGTACACATGCTATGACAGCAGAACCATCTATAGATCAGCCGCTTATAAAATTTCCTGCGAAGAATACCAGCGAAAAGGAGAAAAAGGTGCGATTGAGAGGTCGAGTTCCTCACTTTCTCACCATAGCTCCCTCCTTTTCCTTCACTCTCAGAGTAGTAACAGTTTGTAGAATCACACTGGCAGACTGTGTTCACTGGACTGTTGGAGGGAGCTGGAGGGGATTCTCCAACATGCGCGAGAAATTCTCACGCAGGCCGTTTACCTACTGGATGGACTATATCTCTGCGCGTGGAACCTTCGCTACTAACAGCACTAAAAACGTTCCTTGAGTCATACAACAGAACTGAATTTCAGGCTGATGAGATGAAGACCTAATGTTTTCAGAAAAGAGCACCTGCCTGGCGGCCAGCACATCGGTTCACGCTCACTAACTTAATGAGTGGAGAATTTAAGAGAATCGATACTACCAGAACTGAAACGCTGACGAGTTAAGTAATTACCTTGGAATGGATAAAGCAACCAATTACCATCTGTTATCGTCTGAGAAAACAACCCAATGACGAGAAACGTAATCACTTCCCAAGAAAACCTATCACTGACACTTCGCTTCTTAGCTACGGAAAAACTACACGAATCTGAAATACTCGACAGCGACTTTTCCACTTCAGTTCACTTTAATCACAACAGAAACTTGTCAAACGATTACTGATGTACTTAAGGACGGTTTTTTGAAGGTTAGTTATCATGAAGAGATAGCAATGGAAAGAAGAGACTGTGATCTGTACAGTAGGGATGAACAGTGTAAAGCTATGTGAGCAATCACACACAGATGTTCCTCGGCAGTCTCCTCTAAATATAGGAACGTTCCTATATCCTGTGATGTACTAGCTTCCCGCTCGCTGTTAAGGAGGTTTCCTCGTTAAATAACTGATGACAAGCGTTTGTGTGTAATTTCCTTTTAGAGTGACCGTCCGTTTCAGATATAGGTTTAACAGCCGAAACCAAACTCAAGACGTGCATTCAAAGCGAAGGAAGTTCTCAACAAGAAGGAAGTGCATCGCCATTTACGGTAATGTAACAAACTAAAGGACCTGGAAGCGGCGTGCTATGTTTCCAAATGGTAGAACAAGTCTTTATACAAAGACGAGGACGAGGACGATTAGTTAATGAAATGTCGATAAGTTTCGTGAAGATAGTTTATTTTGATCATACAGGTCAGTAAGTTTACTTTTTAACGGAAGTCAGAGTATGCAAAGGTACGTTGCTCGCCTGGCACTGCAAACGCTGACCGCAACTCATACGCGAAAGGTTTTCAATAATTTATAACGTGTTTTGCCAACGAAAGAGCGGAGACCATTTTTTAGACTCTACAGTCACATACGACGGAACAGGTTTGCCCCCTAAACCCTTAATCAAAAAGGTTATCAATGATATGGTGACGCCCATCTTCGCCTCGCTCGGATAATTTCAATCCAGAAAACTATGGCGACAATGTTTTGGGATCGAATTACGTTGAATTTTTGCTTCGAATGTACAAAGATCAAATGCGATCTTCATTGCCAAACAAAAAGAAAATCCTCCGAAGGTATGACCACAACACGCTGGTGAGGAATGCTATGACTAGTGGTTTTCGTCCTTTTCTTCACATGGCCGAAGTTGGCCTCGGTGGCCTAGTTGGTAGCGTACTAGGCTTTCACCCCGAGGACCCGGGTTCGATTCCCGGCCAGGGCTTGCATTTTCATACACTATAAATCATCGCATCGTCTACATTAGTCTAAGTGTGTACAATAGTCGGACGTTAAACACAAAAAAAACTTTTCTTCACATGACTGAACATTTTACCGGAAAACGTTCCAGGACCAAAGAGGTCAAGAAGAAAAGACGAGAACGTGGTTGAGGACGCAGGCGCCAAAGTTCTACGACAAGGAAAGATCATTAATCTTTGGACAATCCTCATATCGAGGATTCTTTATGATTTTTTTGCATTTTCTACAGAGACTTACCACTTGGCAGTAAACCTATCATTACGCCTCCATTGGCACTGCGGCCGAGTGCCACTTTAAATTCACGCTCTCTAGCCCGCGACCAAATCTACTGAAAGTGTTATTTCCGTTAGAACTGCAACGAAAGTCGGCCAGTTGAACGAACTGTATTGTTGACACCAGACCGGATTTTGACGCCCAACTGTCCCGTGGTTAACCGAACCGGTCAAGGCCGCAGAAGGGCGTGTTGGTGCATCGCGCACCTTTTTTCCTTACGTCATACGACGCGAATTCCTTTCACAACTAAGTTCCCGCCTTCGTTTCGTTCAGTGGCACGTGAATCACTTAAGTGATTTTCACTTTTCTGAAGTGCACCTATAATTAAGTAAGTACTTCCATTGATATACATCTGCAAGTACAGCAGTTGAAGTAGACGTTAATCTTTTCCAAACTATTGGAAAAATGAGCTATTGGAGCAGCCATCATAGCAAGACCCAGCCCCGGAATCTTGAAATGAGCACCGATATATGTGTGTGTGTGTGTTTTATCATGCTCACGTTCGCAAATTTGGTTCGATTCGATTTAAACTTGGCAAAAAATCGATTACGGTTAACAGCTTGGACCAATTTGTTAACAGGCAAAATTCGTACAACAGTTTCAAAATGACAGCAATTTTGAATCTCTAAAAGTTCCTAACTTTATCGTCATAAACGTTGAAAATCTGATTTCACAATCGCGATCAGCTGTTAAAAAACTGCATAAATCAGCTGTTTCAATTTTCAAAATCCGTTGGAATTAAGAAAACAATTTCACGGCAATCTGGGTTTTATGTTCGTATTTTCAATGTAATTTGAAAGTTTAAATGTGAAATTCGGATTTCAAAAAGACGGTAAATAAGATAAAGAAAAATATTTTTGGGAATTCGCTTCTATCACCAAATCGTGCAACTGGGTTTTCTCTAATGAATAGCATAGACGTATGGAAACAGTTCTCGGCGTACGATTAAGTTCAGTGTTTTAACTCACAAACAGTGTGTAACTACAGAATCATGAATCACTGTTTTTTGTCAATACTTTGTGCTCACCTACTTGCTTACACTCGCAAGGAACAAAACATTTTCTGCTTAACGCTGACAGTGAGAAGGTAAAACAAAAAACAAAAATCTATCTGTAAACTAGTCGCCTGCTTGGCGCCACAAGCAGTGCCAGACCGATGCATTACAGCCGGGTCAGTACAATGGAGCCAGCATACAGCCACGGCTACAACGAGCTCTGATTCAATTTTGGCAAGAGGTCTGGCGTGGGACGGACAAACGTTATCATATCGACCACTTCCCCGCATCGCCTACACCAAATACTTTATCCTAGTTTCCACTTAACGTTATCACTACTTCAAGCAGCGATTAACAAAACCCAGACTTCCTGTAAACAATCAAAACACACAGAGTAACCTACCGTTCTTATCACCCCCAATTTGTCACGAAGTCTCAAACAAGTCACACAAATCAGACTTTAAAAAAGAAAAACCGTTCACTAGTGCAACACAACATCTTTGGAATCACTGTCGTAAATATTTAAATAAAGCACTACTCTCTCCCTCGCTCATTCATCATGACATCTTTGTAAACATTGACACAAATCTACACTTGAACAAAGTACCACTCACTCTCTCGCTCATTCATCATAAAATCTTTGTAAACACTGACACAAATCTACACGTGAACAAAGTACCACTCACTCTCTCGCTCATTCATCATGAAATCTTTGTAAACATTGACACAAATCTACACTTGAACAAAGTACCACTCACTCTCTCGCTCATTCATCATAAAATCTTTGTAAACACTGACACAAATCTACACGTGAACAAAGTACCACTCACTCTCTCGCTCATTCATCATGAAATCTTTGTAAACATTGACACAAATCTACACTTGAACAAAGTACCACTTACTTTCTCGCTCATTCATCATGAAATCTTTGTAAACACTGATACAAATCTACACTTGAACAAAGTACCACTCACTCTCTCGCTCATTCATCATGAAATCTTTGTAAACATTGACACAAATCTACACTTGAACAAAGTACCACTCACTCTCTCGCTCATTCATCATGAAATCTTTGTAAACATTGACACAAATCTACACTAGAACAAAGTACCACTTACTCTCTCGCTCATTCATCATGAAATCTTTGTAAACACTGACACAAATCTACACTAGAACAAAGTACCACTTACTCTCTCGCTCATTCATCATGAAATCTTTGTAAACACTGACACAAATCTACACTAGAACAAAGTACCACTTACTCTCTCGCTCATTCATCATGAAATCTTTGTAAACACTGACACAAATCTACACTTGAACAAAGTACCACTTACTCTCTCGCTCATTCATCATGAAATCTTTGTAAACACTGACACAAATCTACACTAGAACAAAGTACCACTTACTCTCTCGCTCACACATCATGAAATCTTTGTAAACATTGACACAAATCTACACTAGAACAAAGTACCACTCACTCTATCGCTCATTAATCATAAAATCTTTGTAAACATTGACACTAATCTACATTTGAACAAGTAAACGCATTCATTCATCACGAAATCTTTGTAAAAACTGTATATTTTAAAATTCCTCATAAAGATTTAATAAAAATGTGTAACAAATACTCTACAAAAGCAGTTTTTTTCAAGGCAACTTTAATCCTGTATCAAACTCTCTCTCTCTCTCTCTCTCTCTCTCTCTCTCTCTCTCCTCATGGCAATTTCTTTAAAGCGTATTTTTGTACAGCAGTACAATTACGTAACACGGAGAAATGGTCGAGAAGTTTCAATTTCAGACGTCCTTAATACTCGCTCCTCTATGACTCGCCAAACAATACGTGACGTAAAGAAAGGATCACAGAGTCCCGTAACACGTGTCACGTTGAATCAAGATCCAATATCCGGTAAGTATTACGTGAAACTACACAATAGTGTAGTGAGAGGACTGTCTGTCAGCGCAACTCGGATAATACAGGGTGTGTGCGTGTGTGTGTGTGTGTGTGTGTGTGTGTGTGTGCGCGCGTGTGTGTGCGTATAGTGTAGTGAGAGGACTGTCTGTCAGCGCAACTCGGATAATACAGGGTGTGTGTGTGTGTGTGTGTGTGTGTGTGTGTGTGTGTGTGTGTGTGTGCGCGCGCGCGTGTCAATTCAGTTATTAGCGAATTTCTATTACAGAACGAACTATCGGAGCAGCCGTCATGGTACCGCCTATACCCGGGGATCCTTTAAAAGAACGAGGATTCTTTTCGTAACGGGTACGAGTAGTTCGCCTACGGCCTCGATTTTCTCAAACACCTGTATCGCAGACAATAACGACAGTGAAAACAGATTTTCAAAAGTAGTAAAAAACTGTTTAATGATATTTTAATGATTTTAAATGGCCGCCATTTTGAAAAAGTTGAAATAATTTTGCTAGTTAACGAGCTTAGTTAAACCATTACTAAAATCGATTTGTGTGCGAAGTTTGAAACAAATCGAACTTAAACTGCGAAACTTAAGCGCTAAAACACACACACACACGAGATCTACGTATAAAAATTTTAACAACCCTAAAAAATGTTCTAGAGGTCAGGGGATCAGCGCTCATTTAAAGGCCCCGGGTTTTGGGCTTACCATGATGACCGCTTCAATGGATAATCGCTAACAGATTTTTTCCTTTTTTGCTTAACGTCTGTACAAAGACTATCAGTTAGACCAATGAGGACGAGGAATCAGCGTTAACGGTAAGGGGAAAGCAACGGGAGTAACTGCGGCTAGAACAAAAAACCTTAAATTGCGCAGTTCAGAAACGCAGCAAAACTATGCTTTATCCACATCGACCACCGAGTCACCGCTGACAGACGGATTTTCTCGGAAGTATTATCGGGGAAAATCCTTACTCAAACCGGAACACTGATCTAAGAGTTAAACACACCCCCCATTTCGAATGAAATTCGTTTTCGTTGAGTATTTTCATCCAAACCCATTTCGCTCGTTTAAAAATGTGTGTAAAAAAATCGTACAGTGTTCGATTTCCTTGGAACGGTTGTCGTCACCCGAGCGCAACAGTTGCGCGCTGTAATTGTTGTACTAATGAGTAAATAAGCAAACACTAAACCATGAAGTGGCCATTAGTGTGTGGAGCTGGCCTGCCACATCATGTGTGTAATGCAGGCCTGACCTAACCGCAACTGAAGTACGCCTCGATGGTTTCACTCTATGTCTCACAATGAAAGCGATCCATACGTTTGGTATTGAAAACTTTTAATACAAAAAAAAGGAAACCATTGTTACAAAATCTGTTCACATGGACTCCAAGCCGGTGTAGTCCGCGATACATGTATGTAGGCTGTTAAGAGTTCAGTGATTGGTTTTGGTCTGACGAAGCAAGCTTTCACCGTGATGGATGAGTAAATTAACAGAATTATCGTGTTTGTGCTGCGACCAATCCACACCTCCCTGCACTCGCAGGAGTTAAGTGTTCGGTGTGCAACGTCACGGAGTCGAATCTTCGTAACATTTTTCCGTGACACAACCAGTGAACGCTACATACAGATTGTGCAACAGTTCGTGAATACCTTCCCTGCAGACTCGCTGCAGTACAGCCAACACCATGACTTTCTTGGTGAAGTGTTTTCGTGGAGGCCTCCTCGGTCCCTGACTTTTCCTTAAGGACGCTGCTTACAGAACGCATCCTCGCACCGTTCCCGAATTGCAAGGACAAACCGAACGATGTGTTGCTGCAATTTGTCAACAAACGTTACAACGTTGTATTCAGTTGTGTGGATCGCGTAATGGCGCCCACTTTCACAGTTCTTGTAACTAACTCGTAGAACAAAGTAACTGCCGCCTCGGTGGCCTAGTTGATAGTGCACTGGGCTTTCACTCCGAGGAACCGGGATCGATTCCCGGCCAGGGCTTGGCATTTTCAAACGCTATAAATCATCCCATCGCCTGCATTAGCCCAAGTGTGCACAATAGTTGGACGTTAAACACAAAAAAAAAGAATAAAGTAAGTTTCTTACGTACTCATAAGATTGCATTACTTTTTTGAACACCCTATCTTAAGTCGGCCCAAAATAATGAAATTTTCTGTGTATTTATAGTAGCAGTATAGTAATTAACATAACCATTAAAGACGACTATTGCAATACTAAAGTTGAGGCTTTAACTACGTATAATCAAACTTAGTGGGGATACAAAATAAAAAAAAATGCTTTCCAGTTTTACAGGGATAACACTGTTTAATGATTTGAAAAGGCAGCCATTTTGAAAATGTTGAACAATTTTGCTATTTAACAAGCTTAGTCAAACCATTACTAAAATCGATTTTTGTGCAAAGTTTGAAACAAATCGAAATGAAACTGCGAAACTTAAGCGCTAAAACACACACACACACACACACACACACACACACACACACACACACACACACACACACACACACACACACACACACACACACACAACACACACACACACGCGCGCACACACACACACACACACACACACACACACACACACACACACACACACACACACACACACACACACAAACACACACACGACACTCACACACACACACACACACACACACACACACACACACACACACACACAACTCACACCACACACACACACACACACACACACACACACACACACACACACACACACACACACACACACACACACACACACACACACACACACACACACACACACACACACACACACACACACACACACACACACACACACACACACACACACACACATTACTAAGCACACTATAGTGAAGGAAAGGGTTGCTTTTTTATAGTAACTCTATCTCTTACAAGACCCCTATCTTCTATTCTGAATATACCCTCAGATTTACAGCCAAGAGCATGCCAAAGGAAAGAGTGTCGGACGCAATGAGAAACGTATCTCCTACACCCGCATCGCATCTACTACAACTACCTTGCTTAGTTATGCGTGCAGTATTAACATCTGACAATGACCTGTAAATACCGAAACCGGTAGCGAGCAGTTTTTACACAAAAGTTTCCAGTTCTAAAACTTCATTTCAAACTTGACGCGATTAGTTGATCGATTACCACTTTCCAAACCGGATTTAATTTGAATAACAACGGCATCAATACCGTTTGTTGAGTCACATTAACCAATATCTTATGTTATACTATTACAAAACTTGTGCGTCGTAGAGGCAAAAAAGTTTTTTTTAGATAATTTCAATGACTTATCCGAGCGTCCATCACAACCTAAAAATAAGCATCGATCTTGCCTACTGGATCACTTTTTAAGAGGTCATTAAAAATTATACAGTATTTGAAAAAAATACAAAGTTTTTGTACTGACGGAATCGACAGGGCTTTTACAAAACAACTTTAAGCAATTAACGAATCACTGTTTATAGGCTTCTTGGAGAGGCAAAGAGAAAATCAAGTTTGGAGGACAAACTAATTGGCGTATCTCAGTCGGACTGCAGTAAAGCAACCATTGGATTAAAAAGCAACAAATATCCCTCTCCCTCTACCAGCATCGGAGAGAACCGACCACCCGGTAGATTCTGTGACAGGACTGTTCGAGAAGCCACTGAAAGAAGGTGAATTATACAGGAGGGATTTACTTGCAGTTCCAATGATTGGTCTCGATTGTGTTCCAACTGAGTGCAATCGTGCTACGGATCTAATCAGCCGAGCTAATGTGCGTAAGTGGCGAGTCGATCTATGTCAGCTACAGCCAGCCCACTTTCTATTTGCCGTCACACAGGGAGAGAAACCGACCACCCGGTAGATTCTGTGACAGGACTGTTAGAGAAGCCACTGAAAGAAGGTGAATTATACAGGAGGGATTTACTTGCAGTTCCAATGATTGGTCTCAATTGTGTTCCAACTGAGTGCAATCGTGCTACGGATCTAATCAGCCGAGCTAATGTGCGTAAGTGGCGAGTCGATCTATGTCAGCTACAGCCAGCCCACTTTCTATTTGCCGTCACACAGGGAGAGGAACCGACCACCCGGTAGATTCTGTGACAGGACTGTTAGAGAAGCCACTGAAAGAAGGGGAATTATACAGGAGGGATTTACTTGCAGTTTCAATGATTGGTCTCAATTGTGTTCCAACTGAGTGCAATCGTGCTACGGATCTAATCAGCCGAGCTAATGTGCGTAAGTGGCGAGTCGATCTATGTCAGCTACAGCCAGCCCACTTTCTATTTGCCGTCACACAGGGGCTATAAAAGTAGCGATAGGTAAAAATTTCGTCCCGTTCTATTTCAAATTTGGACAGCGAACCACCCTGACGATGTTAACTACGATTTCTGCGAAATGTCGAAATAATGTTTCTTCTCGAAATAATTGTGTCTAACCTTTGTTTCATATAAACGATATATTTAAATAAAAAAATATATGAAGTCCCTACAATTTAATCGTTTACTGTGAATCTTGTGTTTCAGATATTACTATAGAAGCCCCAGTAAAAACGTTCTCAACAAGTTAAAATTATTTCCATAAACGTCTGACTTGAAAGCTATCGCGTAAAAAACTCGAATCTCCCGAAATTCACAAAATCGTTTCATAAGATTTGCTCAAAGTGTTCTCACTAATGCTTAACAAGAAATGTTCAACGAACACAAAACAAACAGGGAAACGAACAGACCGTGCGCTGCGCTGCACACAGCAATGGCTGGCACAAGTGGGAGTTTGAAGGGGGGGGGGTGAAGAAACAAGGACCGAATGAGGGTTAGACTATTCTTTTTCATTGTTAACGACTTGAGAGTACACTCTTAAACAGCTGACGTATTGCTTTGCCTCCATTTCGGATACAATTAATATTGCAGCCTATACTATTAAACGGTGTCAAAAATTTACAGCTCAGTTTAAAAATAACCAGAGCACGCAGCTGGCTCGCTCACGTGATGGAAGCACATTTTCAAAATGAAACCAAATTTAAAAAACGATTTTTTATATCTCCTATACAAATATACAAACATAAGGCCTAAAATGCAATGTAAACATTAATGATGTACACATTGCATAATGTACACCTGAACAACTGGTTTTGCTCTACAGCTGTTCTTTCGATATTTCATAATTACGGAAATTACGTTTATTGCCACTGTATACGATATATATTATATTTCAATTGTTAATATTGAAATATTAATGTTTTGACTACGAGGAATACGAATAATCACGGCAAGAAGCTGTCTCGCTGATATGATGGAAGCGAATTTCCAAAAAGAACTTTTTTCTCATTTCACCGTCGAAAACAGCATTAAAACCATCAACCAGCATACGACAGCACTATAAACTTTCAACTCGCAAATCTATGCTGTTTTCAGTTCAATGCCAGGGTGAAATGAGATTTTCAAAAAAATTTAAAACGGAAATGTTATGATAATTAATTCCACCATTCTGGAACTGTTGAACGAATATCTTTAGTTAATGAACTCCTACAAGTCACTACCACAATCGATCTTTGTGTCTAATTTGAATAAAATCGATCTAAAATTACGAACATGAGCGTACATACGCGCACGCACGCACACGCACACACACACTCTCTCACACACGCGCGCGCGCACACACACACACACACTCTCTCTCTCTCACACACACACACGCGCGCGCACACCCCCTCACACACAATGTGTGACACAAACCCTGCACACAAACCCCCTCACACAAACCCCCTCACACAAACCCTGCAAAACAGCAACACACACACAATCTCTCTCTCTCTCTCTCACACACACCCCAACACCCACACAATCTCTCTCACACACACACGCGCACGCACACCCCCTCACACACACACACAATCTCTCTCACACACACGTGCGCACACACATACACATCTCTCTCTCTCTCTCTCATACAAACACACACACACACACACACACACACACACAATCTCTCTCTCTCTCTCACACACACACAACACCCACACAATCTCTCTCACACACACACACGCGCGCGCACACACACTCTCTAACACACACACACACTCTCTCACACACACGCGCGCGCACACACATACACACACAATCTCTCTCTCTCTCTCTCACACACACACACACACACACAATCTCTCTCACACACACGTGCGCACACACACACACACATCTCTCTCTCTCTCTCTACACACACACACACACACACACACACACACACACACTCTCTCTCTCTCTCTCTCTCACACACACACACACACACACACACACACACACACACACACACACACACACACACACACACACACACACACACACACACACACACTCTCTCTCTCACACACACACACACACACACACACACACACACACACACACACACACACACACACACACACACAAGTTCAAAAAATTAAATCCTCCTCTTTGCATAACAACCCGCTTCGACAAGATTCAACCAACAGTTTCAAAACGGCAACCATTAAAAAAAGTCAACTTTTCCATCTTTCCCTATTTTGAAATCTGACTTTCAGGGTAGGCTATACATTTCATAAATTACATATAAATGTTATCACAAAATACTAATTTATGCAGATTTTTGAAAACTGAATTCTGCGATGAAATAAGGTACAAAGATTACAATGACACTTTTACGGGGGACTCGCATTTACACCAGCGAGACAGTTGCGTGCCGCGAATATTCTAAAGTAATAGCATCGGCAGAACACGGCGTGCTGTAGCGATGACGTCATCCGAGTGACGAATGCACAAAAATAGAAACTTGTAAAACCAGTTTATGTTAATATAATGTGTTCTTTATTTTAATGCGATCTGATAAAAACAAAGCTACTATATACAAATACAAAAACACAAGCGCTGAATAAACAACGCAAACTGTACGGCAATGGTAATGATAAACACTTGAACAGCTGATTTGGCACTAGTTTAGCTGATTTCGTGAATATACCGTGCCTGTTACAACTGACCGTTCAGCATTTGGTTTTCAACTGTTACGCAGTTTTGGCTAAACGCATTAATCGATTCTTTTGAAAAGGTACCTTGTATAAAGCCCAAGTGACCTATTTGTTAAGATTTTTTCCCATTCACTTCCGTTTCAAGATGGCGGCCTCTGATTAACGACGACGAGTGTACGCGATTTTGGCCAAACGCACTGACCGATTGTTTTGAAATATGGTAAAAAGGTACCTTGTATAAAGCCCAAGTGACCTATTTGTTAAGATTTTTTCCCATTCACTTCCGTTTCAAGATGGCGGCCTCTGATTAACGACGACGAGTGTACGCAATTTTGGCCAAACGCACTGACCGATTGTTTTGAAATATGGTAAAAAGGTACCTTGTATAAAGCCCAAGTGACCTATTTGTTAAGATTTTTTCCATTCACTTCCGTTTCAAGATGGCGGCCTCTGATTAACGACGACGAGTGTACGCAATTTTGGCCAAACGCACTGACCGATTGTTTTGAAATATGGTAAAAAGGTACCTTTACATTAAGCACGAACGACGCACGTATAAGATTTTTCAATTCACTTCCGTTTCAAGATGGCGAGTGTACTTGCTGAAAGACTCGTCGTCTAACAATAGAATTGTGATACGTTAATTTCTCAAATTAAATTTGTTAAAAAAATGTTACGGACCTCAGCTTCAAATATAAGCTCGCGCTTAACCAGTCAGAAACGTTATAGAAGGTTATAATAAACGTGCCATTTGCGCAAACGCATAACTCTTGTCCTAACTATAAGGCAATTCCACTGGAAAATTTGCT
Organism: Callitettix versicolor; assembly: GCA_022606455.1. Taxonomy (NCBI): domain Eukaryota; kingdom Metazoa; phylum Arthropoda; class Insecta; order Hemiptera; family Cercopidae; genus Callitettix; species Callitettix versicolor. The sequence continues at coordinate 94,532,205 of CM040183.1, read as the reverse complement.
ACTGCAACGGCTATTGTTGTAAAACCCAGACCAGTATCCACGTGATGATCACCGATCATAACCTCTAGAAGGGGTCATTAATACGGAGGCGCTAGAAAGGAACTATAAATATAACAGCTCGATTGTCGAGAAGGCTAATAAGGCCAGTCTGCTGCGCCTCAGGCTACGCATCTCAAGGTTGTAAGTTCGAGACGCAATTACTACCGTAAAACCTCGTCCTCGTTAAACTGGCATAAAGTATGGACTTTGGATAAAAAGTGTGTGTGTGTGTGTGTGTGTGTGCGCGCGCGCGCGGGTGCGTGTTTGTGTGTACGCGTTCGAAGTGATGGTACTAATTCACGTGTTTATTTGTACATCTCAAAAATGTTCTCGGAATCCGCTTCCATCACGTCAGTGACACGACTGTTGACAGTGACGCCTAGGGCGCGACGTTTCCGCAGATAGGACCGTTGAACGACCCTTACGTTTACAACTTCCTCATGGAAAATCTATAACCGCCCTTTAAATAAATAATGCCCCTATGACGTCATCACTAAATAATTCATAACTCCCCGTGTTAATTGTACAATACGTGCTGGGCTAGCTCGAGCGCTGCACGTAGTGACGTTGTACGCGATATTATCTCTTTTCACGTCGCTTTCAAGGAAAATTATCGACCTTTATCGGCACTGTTTCTTAATTGCCCCAGAACAAAATGTGGTTAATAAGAGCGCCGGCATAAATTACTGCTAATTACAATGATTGCGCCCGGTAAAATAAATTGTTGCGAACAGAAACACGACACAACGCATATTGATAGGCCCTATACAACAGGTCTGACTCAGCGTTGTTGCAATGTTTTTGATAGATCAATCAGTTTTTTTAAGCTCTCAAAATCGGCTCCAGCAATTTTGATAAATTTTGCTCGGTAAAATCTCAGTGCAGCCTGTTCTGTCTTTTTCGATATTTTTTTACTGAAACGCTTCAGTACATGCGCAAAAGCAATAATCCAAAATATAAAAGCACGGAAACCACGAGAAGTACGATAAAAATCGAAATAAAAGTGACCAACATAACCTCAAAAGTACTACCGCGCGAAAGTCGCTAACGTGTTGTAGATCGGTAAAACGATAAAAATACGTCTAAAACGGGTTTTGCGTGATAAAAAACTTTATTTTAAAAACCCATAACCTAACTGACACGGTTGTTAGGCCTCACATTGTGTGCTTGAAGAAAACCTTTTTTTTAAAAAAAAAGAAAAATAATACTCAATAACCTAACTGACACGGTACTTGCGTGGTGAACCTAACTGATACAGATGATGGGTAAAAACCCTGTTAAATTAAAGTAGTTATTAACCACCGTGAGATGGACAAAGCCGTTGTTAGAAAGGCAACTGTAATCCTTCCAACAGTCACTTATATTCACGCATCAAAATTCACTTATAATCCCATTTTTCAAAATCAAATCTGAATCTAATATCTACAGTCTGTAAGGGGACACAAAACATGAATCAAAAACCAGTTTTTTTCAGAAACAACTACACTGCTTCGTACGAAATTTTCCCAAACAGCTGAATTTCCAAAAAAGACAGAATAAGATCACTCGAAAGAATACATGCGAACATTTTTTTTTAAATTTTACAATAAAAATACGTTATTTGGCCCCGACTGTGTAAGCCTACATAAATTTAAAAAGCTAATTATCAAGTTTTAACACTGATTACGATTTTGGAAGAAAGTTAAGCATTTAAAAATGTCTAATGGCAGCCATTTTGAAACGGTTTAACTGATTTCCCAAAATCAATTTTCTAACAACCTTAAAAACGTGGTTAACGCCATGATGCTGGGCGTGTATATACAGCCTACCGGGACCATGACGGTTAAGTCTGGAAATCGCTGGAAAGTGGGAAAACAAAGGGCCTAAGAACTGTAACTAGGCTCCAGCTTGGTTGTAATTGTATCGGTGAGAGGAAGAGAAATCAGACAATGCAATGCAGCATTCGTAAGACGCGGAACTTTCTATTCTCAATAAACACGCCGTATCTATGTTATCGTTTTACCAGCACAAAACGCACCCCGAACATCGCAAATAACCTAAAAATATGTGAAATAATTCACCAAATACCTCAGCAACACAACAAATTCACCACAACACTAGTACAATATGTTCGGTCATATTAGCGGAAATTATTTTTCATACTAAACGCGATCGACTTACTGACACCACTGTCAACGAATAAACTACACAAAACAAGGCACACACAACAAAACAAACCACTTATAATCCTAAACAACAGGTTAACAAACGGCTGTTGGTTAAAGATTGGCAGCTTGCAGCGGAATCGTCTGCTTACTTCGATCAGCAGTGTTGCCAACACTGCGACGCGAAATACCGTACGCCAAAATACAAAATACCGTACTCGAACAGGTGTCGCGCGTTATTGCAGTTTTCCGCGCAAAAATAGACGTTTTAACGAGACAGCGGTTAATTGTGTGAAAATATTTGTTGAATTTCAGCCGTTTCCAACTTCACTTACGCACTGAAAATACCAAACGCAAGCTTACAAAAATATACCGTTTTGGAATTGTAAAATGAAGAGTACATATATGAACAATGAAATTTCAGTAACGTTCCCGATTTTGTTTTATATCAATATGGCCGTGTCAAAACAAACACGTGACACTGCATAACCGTTGCAAATAAATATGCTCTTATTGTATCAGCAGGTCGGGAGTGAAGTCTACTCTCTTCGAAAAAAAGACATTCAAGTAATATTTTAACTACTGGGGGGATTCATTTTACAAAAAAAAGCTTTTTCAATGCTTTTAGGGTATTAGAGGAATCTCCTAACAATATTTCAGTGTCCTAAACTTAAGTCAAATCAGTGACTTTTATTAGTGAATTCCCTATTTTCTTCCGTCTAGTGGCCTTTTTTGCTCACTTCGTAAAGGCTACCGCGGTTTCGAAACCTTACTGTTTCATCTTCAGGTCGTATTACAAATGTCAAATCCCTCTGTCGAGGTCGTCACAAAGTTAAACGAAAACATTGACAATAAACGCACAAACACTAAAATTTGGTTTGGCCAAACACTGCTTGTAGTATGTCGTTACATTCCGGACTAGCAGATCGGATACTTCGTTAGCAATCCGGAATGTAACGACATACGAGTTGCGCGTAGTGTTTGGCCAAACACTGCGTGTAGTATGTCGTTACATTCCGGACTAGCAGATCGGATACTTCGTTAGCAGTCCGGAATGTAACGACATACGAGTTGCGCGTAGTGTTTGGCCAAACACTGCTTGTAGTATGTCGTTACATTCCGGACTAGCAGATCGAATTCTTCGTTAGCAGTCCGGAATGTAACGACATACGAGTTGCGCGTAGTGTTTGGCCAAACAAAATTTTATCGTGTGCATTTTTACCGTGTAATTGTGCGTGTATTGTCAATATTTTGTTTAACTTTGTGAGGACCTCGACAGAGGGATTTGACATACTGACATACGAGAGACTGCCGTGTAGTTCTGAATCATCTGTATTAAAAAAATGTGTGTTCCACAATATGACTGGAACCAATACGTGTGTGTGTGTGTGTGGGTGTGTGTGTGTGAGTGTGTGTGTGTGTGTGTGTGTGTGTGTGTGTGTGTGTGTGTGTGGTGTGTGAGTGAGTGTGTGTGTGTGTGTGTGTGTGTGTGTGTGTGTGTGTGTGTGTGTGTGGTGTGTGTGAGTGTGTGTGTGTGTGTGTGTGTGTGTGTGTGTGTGTGTGTGTGTGTGTGTGTGTGAGTGTGTGTGTGTGTGTGTGTGTGTGTGTGTGTGTGTGTGTGTGTGTGTGTGTGTGTGTGTGTGTGTGTGTGTGTGTGTGTGTGTGTGTGTGTGTGTGTGTGTGTGTGTGTGTGTGTGTGTGTGTGTCGGTGTGTGAGTGTGTGTGTGTGTGTGTGTCGGTGTGTGTGTATCGGTGTGTGAGTGAGTGTGTGTGTGTGTGTGTGTGTGTGTGTGTGTGTGTGTGTGTGTGTGTGTGTGGTGTGTGTGTGTGTGTGTGTGTGTATGTATGTGTGTGTGTCGGTGTGTGAGTGAGTGTGTGTGTGTATGTGTGTGTCGGTGTGTGAGTGTGTGTGTGTGTCGGTGTGTGAGTGTGTGTGTGTGTCGGTGTGTGTGTGTGTCGGTGTGTGAGTGTGTGTGTGTGTCGGTGTGTGAGTGTGTGTGTGTGTCGGTGTGTGTGTGTGTCGGTGTGTGAGTGTGTGTGTGTGTGTGTGTGTCAGTGTGTGTGTGTGTGTGTGTGTGTGTGTGTGTGTGTGTGTGTGTGTGTGTGTGTGTGTGTGTGTGTGTGTGTGTGTGTGTGTGTCGGTGTGTGAATGAGTGTGTGAGTGTGTGTGTGTGTGTCGGTGTGTGAGTGTGTGTGTGTGTGTGTGTGTGTGTGTGTGTGTGTGTGTGTGTGTGTGAGAGAGAGAGAGAGTGTGTGTGTGTGTGTGAGTGAGCGTGTGTGTGTGTGTGTGTGTATGCGCGCGCGCGTGCGTGTTAGTTACTAAGCATAAATACTTTAGGATGATTTTAAAATAGTCAGCTGTATCCCAAAACTTATCAAGCTACGGAGTTTTACGCCGCTACTGTATGTACTGAAGCATCCACAACAGGCCTGCTTGTACCCATGTTGCTTGGAAAGTTATACGTTAGCCCATTTAAATAATTTAATTAGTCCTGTAAACATTATCACGCGTCTCGTAAGTCACGCCATCATTAAATTACATTTACTTTCGGCTTTCCCGAACGTCTCTCACCCGCTAACGCACCACTAGCGTTTCAACTTCGAAACACGACTTACGAGTCTGTACGGTACTTAGCTGGTTACAGAATTCACCGTACTTGCAGTGACCAGTAGGTTATCACTGGAGCCGTATATATTTGTTCACACTTGCAGTGATACAAAAGGCACAAGAAATTGTAAATTTTGGAATCGCGCTGTTTTTATATCTAAATAAGCCGACTGGACTGTCGTTAACATTTTTCCAAGTGTAGGCCACTAGCAACATTGTGTTGTTGCCCGTGAAAAAATAACAAGCATCCGAGATACTGATATACAATGGTTCTCTTTTTGTTTCTAAATTAAAATAGTTCACAAAAAGTCGGTAGATAATGTCATGTAGTAATGTTTAGATAAATGCTTAATTTAACAAAATCTAATTAGAAATTAAAAATCCTTCTTCGAGGTGTTGTCCGACATTCTTCTGTCAAACATTTTACACACACACACACACACACACACACACACACACACACACACACACACACACACACACACACACACACACACACACACACACACACCGACACACACACACACACTCACACACACACACACACACACACACACACACACACACACACACACACACACACACACACACACACACACACACACACACACACACACACACACACACACTTCCTTCATTAATACAGAAAAAGACGTAATGCTTTTACATAAGTTTAATTAGACACTTTTCGGAAAAACATTAGGTCCTTTAAAAAAACATAACACTATAAAAAGGACGTAGGTCCTTTTTACGTCCGACTATTGCGCACACTTGGGCTAATGCAGACGATGGGATGATGTATAGCGTATGAAAATGCCAAGCCCTCGCCGGGAATCGAACCCGGGTCCTCGGGGTGAAAGCCTAGTACGCTTATCCACTAGACCACCGAGGTGGCTTATATATATATATATATATATATATATATATATATATATATATATATATATATATATATATACTGCGCTGTGCGCATACCACTCGGGCGCACTGACACGCCGCTTTATGCAAAGCACTGTCCTTACAGCTCCGAACGCCGGCGTACGTCCTGACTGAACTCCGGGGTGACCGTCATCTTATTTGGGTGTTCGTGAATTTGTGAAGCATGCGCGTTCACGTTTTGGCCTCAATGGGCGCTGACCTGGTCTTGGGCCGAAAACTGGAGCTTCTTGGGGCTAGCGGTAGCCGGTTTCGGTTAACGCATCAGTATAGTAACCTCCTGAAGTTATAATACAGTGATTCCCTTAACTGTGTCTACGTTCATTTCATCCCAGTGACCGCGTGATATCTAAAAGGTAATACCCAATATAATATGCGGCGGCATCCTCGCTGCTCTCTCTCTCTCTCTCTCTCTCTCTCTCTCTATATATATATATATATATATATATATATATATATATCCCCCAAGAGAGCAGGGGTAAAAAGGACGGAGGAGCGGAAGAGGATCCATGGGGGTCAGGATGAGGGAGGTGTGGAGGATTAGAAGGAACAAGACATGAGTCGGAGTGCTTTGCGTGATCCAACAGGGTCTATGCGCAAATAATAATAATAATAATTATTATTATTATTATTATTATTATATATATATATATATAAATAAATAAACGTGAGGCCTCCCGCAAAAATCCCTTTGTACAGTCACTGTAATCTGAAAACTGTTCAAGCAGCCTTATGTGTACTTTAATTCTAAAATAACCGTAATACGCAACTGTCTCGTTTACAGGATACAAGCGCATTTCCACAAGTGACTTATCTTACCCTCTTTCAGAAACTCTGACTTCACCAAACAAAAACGAACCCTGACAGTTACGAGCTCAGGGTATATAAACCCTAAAAAAAGCATTTCACTGGAACCGTTTTTTGTTTTTGGTAATACACAATTTCAAAAAGTACCACTGAGTATCGTAACAGTAATATTTTAAAATAAAATCCTTTCCCAAAAAAATGTCTACGAGTTCTTCTTCATATTCAGTTAGGTTTTTTTAATACCACATAAACACTAAACAGGTTAACTAACACATACTTAGTGAAGTGCACTGTTAAAATGTTAAGCGACCCCAACACGGTCAAGCAGGAATGACAAAATAAAACTGTCATTCCTGACTTCAGTCATAAAGACCCTACACAATGTGACAATCTGACTGAAGTGATTTCAGCTCAGCCGACATTGAAACAGCAAAACTTGCGGATTTGGCGTAATGTATCGAAGTGGCTTCTCTGACCATTGGGAACGCAGTGGTAACAACGTAGCCACGTAACACTGCTACTTGGGATCTCGGCAAGCAGTGCTTTAAACACGTTGGTACCATATGAAAGCAGTTACAGTTCGTGAGAGATTAGCGGTTACTTTAAGATTTCTTGCGACTGGGAGAAGCTTTGAAGATTTCTGTCATCATATATCCTTCAGCTATACAGACTGAAGAAGGATTACTAAATCACTACATCACCATTCACACTGTCCGTCTCCCCCCTACTTACCGTGATTGAAGCTCGGATTTCGAAATATTTGTAAACCCATCAGTCTTGACCTTACACCGTCAATGTCATTCGGAATGTTCGTACATGGCCCGCTTTACTTTTTGGAAAATCTCTCCCAAAAATTGTCAAAATACAAGAAAATCTCCCCCAAGAAAAAAACAGACTCAGTGTACAACTTGGCGCTGTTGATCACGGTACAATTTACCCGTTTTATAATGGTGAAATCGGATTTTCAAAAACATTATCAAAAACGTTATGTTAGTTTTTGGAAATTGAGGTTGGCTACGAACAGCGAGACAGGTGCGTGCAGCGTTACTAGCTGAACACAAGGTTAGGCGGAATGTGGTCTGCAAGATGAATCATACGTTTACTAAAGACAAATAAAATGCATGCTCACACAACATACCGCATACCGCCAGATGGAGCCGTGACATCACCATAGGAAGAATACTCACCTGCAAAAGCAATAAAACAAATTAGGTCAGAGCATGACTAACAAGTCGTTGACAAACATAACTGGAGCATAGGTCTACTATTGCACAAATAACATACATTCATGCGAAGCGCCCTTGTCACAGAGCGCAAATGGTACGCGCGTTATTTTTAGCAACTGTGTAAACATAACGTTGAAAATTACACATAAGTCGCGTACAATGGTTTCCGCGAAAAATCCATGTTCATAATCTTATCAATATAAGTTGTGCCACTGAATAGAAACGGACTAAAAGTGCAACCACCGTTATAAAGAGCGTGCTCGATATCAGAGGCTAAAGTACAAATAATTGGACTATCTGCCGTTACGAACGCTGTCAGCTGCGGGGGGAGAGATGTTTGAGAAAATACACATTACTATTATCTATTTATCTGTAGTTGAACACTTTGCCGCAAGATGCCACCAGCAGCGAAAGCTCACATATCTGTGGTTATCATTCTATTAGAATAGGTGATAACCTCTAAACCTATTAGAATAGGTTTATATTCAACGGTTTTGCTCGACTTTTCGGTAGTTCATTATCTTATCAATATAAGTTCTGCCACTGAATATAAACGGGCTAGAAGTACAGCCACTATTTTAAAAAGCGTGCTCGAACCCAGAAGCTAAAGTCAAACTAATTGAACTATCTGACGAATGCTGCAAGCTGCAAAGACAAGTGTTGACGTTTGAGAAAATAAACAGTACTATTTATTTACCCGTAGTTGAACACTTTGCCGTAAGATGCCACCAGCAGCGAAAGCTCACATATCTCTTATAAGGGTTATTATTCTAGTACGTATATATTCAATGGTTTTGCTCGAACTTTAATTATATACAGAATTATTACCCAAGCTGTATTAAAATTTAAAATAAGAGACATTCTTGTTCGAAAGCGAATGGCAAAAAACAAAACAAAACCAAAATGTGGGGATCAGAGTTTAATTTTTGTTTTTTCTTCAATTTACTCCGGTTTTCTTTCAATTGTAATTTGTTATAAATTTAGTAATCATTTAGCAAAAACCTGATTAGCCTATATAGAATATTAGCACGGTCACGTACACAATTTCAGTTAGATTTGATTCAAAGTTGACAACAAAAATCGATTTTGGTAATAGCTTGGACCAGAGAAATTCGTTCAACAGTTTCAAAATGGCGGCCATTTGAAATCTTTAAACATTCATAAACTTTTTTATTTTATTTTTTAAAAATCTGTTCTCACCATCGTAATCAGCATTAAAAACTGCATAAATGAGTATTTTGACTTTTCAAAATCAGTTGAAACAAAAAAATATTTAATTTGTCTGCATCACGGTTCACTTTTGTATTATCAATACGATTTGATAGTTAAAAACGACAATACACGCAGAATTTTACTGCCTCACGCAACGAAGTACAAGGACAGTATAAAAACACTACCTCTGTTCAAAAAATTAGTTCTACATTCACGTTTGTAGCTTAGAAGCCGAACTAATAGACTTCTATTTGATGAAATTTGCTTCATGTAGGTACGGTTTTCCCGTATCTCAGGACAAAACAGTATGCATTTTGGAAGATTTTAAATTACCGCCATTTTGAACCTGTTAAACTAATTTTCCTCGTTAACGACCTTGTCCAAGCTCAAATAAAAATCGATTTTTGTGGCAAATTTGAATGAAATTCGTTTAAAATTGCAGCGGAACTTCCCCAGCCAGTCAGACAAATCACATGTCTCCGCCACAATGTGCTTTCACTGGCACTCACTCTGTAATACCGAATTTCGAACGCCATTTTTTAACATGATCGTTTTAAGAATGTGCTTAAATCTGAGTAAAGAGTCTATGTTGCACTTGATAGTAACAAACAATTGTGCCGCCCAGCTGTTCCGCTGACGTGCCAGAAGCGAATTTCCAAAATAATTTTATTCTTCTGAACCTATCGTTACCAGCGTTAAAATCTGCCTATATGTCTGAAGTCCAGAGAACATGAGTTTATTTAAGTCTCTAAGCCGGATATATATATATATATATATATATATAGATAGATAGAGAGAGAGAGAGGGGGGAGTGTGTGTGTGTGTGCGCGTGAGAGAGAGAGCCAGAGACAGAGAGAGAGAGAGAGAGAGAGAGAGAGAGAGAGAGAGAGAGAGAGAGAGAGAGAGAGAGAGCATGCGTGTGTGTGTGTGTGCGCGCGCGCGTGCGTATGTGTGTGCGTGTGTGTGATCCACGATAACTGTGGAATTTGTGGACCAATTTCATTTCCAACGACCGAGCTCGAATGTTAATTACTAAGAACAAGTACTGTGTGGGTAAGACATTCCCCCACACCCCATGGGGATTTTTTTTATTGATATGTTAAAGCGAAAAGCACATTGAGGCTATAACAGCCTCCCTAAGTGTGTTTTAGACTCGGGTACCGCGAGGGACGTCTAAATCCTCTCAATAGTATTTTGAGGATACCTCTTAATAGTAAAAACAAAGTTAGTCTGCACTCCGTAGGGAATGAGGTGACGTGTGCAAACTGACATATATTAGTGCAAAATTCATAATTTGTGTGATCTCAGATAGAACAAATAGTTGTTCTTAACAACGGGTAAGTAGAACAACGAATGGAATGCAATACTCCCGATGTGTTTTTATTGCAAGTCCGGCCATTAAGTGTGAAAAATAAAACATAACAAGTCGTACGGAAATACAGTATTTCTTTTATCCATTTGTTTTGTTATTATGTTGGCAATTAGCATTTTGAAGTACTTAACTACTGGCAGATTACATGGATAATGCGAACATAAACCCTGA
>CM040183.1:94511690-94516690 GCA_022606455.1 Callitettix versicolor | reverse complement strand
GCCGATGTGGTTAAGACTTCGGTCAGTCCGCTCCTCTGAACTGTACACCTCAAGGTCGTGGGTTCCAGACATGCAGTTACTGCCGTAAATCTCCCGTTCTGATTAGTCTCTAACTAGCATACTTGCTATAATTACTTCAGTTATAATTCTTCACTACAATTCGAAAAAAATCTGAATAACTAACCAATTTCAAAAAATCAGGGCGTTCTCCGGGGAGGGGGTAGGCGAGGTAAGCAATTAAATGTTACCATTCAGTATATTGTACGAGACTGCTTTCCAGAAAGTATTTCATTTGTAACGAGAAATTCATTTCAAAGAAAATTTAAAAAATTACCTTCTCTTATTTGCATAGAATGCCAAGTATAAATAGTGCGTGAAAACAGTAAACACAAACAATGTACACGTGTCAAGTTGGTAGCACTGCTGGCACGGAGATGTTTAACTCTGGGATTAGTCGAAATTAACTGTGCACGTCACAAAGCCGCAGGTGATCGCAGCCAAGGCCTCCAAAATTTCTGTTATTTTTAGCACAGATAAATAAAGTCTTCATTCATATTGCTATACGCTGCCAAAATGTAAACACCGGTCGTCATAATGAAACACACACTGAATTAAACTTTAAAAGTACTGCAGTAGGCACTACACGTCAAATATTATTGGTCATACGCTAATCTTCATTGGAAAATGAGCTATTGCAGCAGCCATCACGTTTAAACCCAGGCCCGGGACCTAGAAATGAGCGTCGATCCAGAGCCTTAAATCATTTTTTGAGGGGTCGTTAAAATGTGTGTGTGTGTGTGTGTGTGTGTGTGTGTGTGTGTGTGTTTGTGTTGGTGAATCGTGCGCGCGCGCGCGTGTGAATGTGTGGCGTATGGTGAGCGCGTGCGTACATTGTGTGTGTGTATGTGTGTGTGTGTGTGTGTGTTTGTGTGTGTGTGTGTGCATGTGTTGGTGAATGGTGCGCGCGCGCGCGTGTGTGAATGTGTGGCGCATGGTGAGCGCGTGCGTACATTGTGTGTGTGTATGTGCGCGCGCGTGCGTACGTGTGTGCGCGCGTGCGCGTGCGGTTGGTTGTGTGTTGCGTGTTGTAGTGTACGATAGGTGCGTGCGCGCGTTTATGTATGTGTGTGCGCGCGCGCGTGTGTGTGCATGCACTTGTTGGTGTATGGTGCGCGCGCGCGCAGGTGCGGTTGGTTGGTTGTGTGTTGCAGTGTACGGTAGGTGCGTGCGCGCGCGTGTGTGTGTGTGCGCGTCACTATGTGTGCGTGCACTTGTTGGTGTATGGTACGCACGCGCGTGTGTGCATGTGTGGTTATGGTGCGCGCGCGCGCGGGTGCGGTTGGTTGTGTGTTACGTGTTGTAGTGTACAGCAGGTGCGTGCGCGCGTGTGTGTTTGTGTGTGTGCGCGCGCGCGTGTGTGTGCGCGCATCACTATGTGTGCGTGCACTTGTTGGTGTATGGTGCGCGCGCGCGGGTGCGGTTAATTGTGTATTGCAGTGTACGGTAGGTGCGTGCGCGCGTGTGTGTTTGTGTGTGTGTTCGCGAGCGCGTCACTATGTGTGCGTGCACTTGTTGGTGTATAGTGCGCGCGCGCAGGTGCGGTTGGTTGTGTATTGCAGTGTACGGTAGGTGCGTGCGCGCGTGTGTTTGTGAGTGTGTGCGCGCGCGCGTCACTATGTGTTCGTGCACTTGTTGGTGTATGGTGCGCGCGCGCGGGTGCGGTTGGTTGTGTGTTACGTGTTGTAGTGTACGGTAAGTGCGCGTGTGGTGTGTATGTTAACACGCTCAAATGCGCAATTTTGGTTCTCTTTCAATCAAACTTGGCAGAAAAACGCTAGCGTAACAGCTCGAACAGGTCCGTCAAGCAACAAAATCGCTGCCACGTCAAATCATTAAAAACTGATAACGTTACTGTCTTAGTTTCACCACTGCAATCGACGTAAAGACCGCATAAATCAGCCGCATTCTGGATGTTCGAAATATGTTGAAATCAGAAATCAATTTAACGGAGGTCAGCTTCATTTTACAATGCAACTTGCAACTTGACGTTTAAAACATAACATAAGCGGATTTTGATGCTGGTGAAACCGGAATTACAAAAAAAGGCTAAGATAAGGACAATTATTTTTGGAAATACGCTTCCGTCACGTCAGCGAGACAGATGCGCGCCACGTTTACTATTAGCGCAATTCCATTGCAAAACAGGGTGTGCAAGCTGATAAGCTTCCACCGCGTTGCAATTTCCAATTTATCATTATGAGTCCACAAACACAGTATTACCAAAATTCGAGCCAATTTTTCAAAAGTTTTTAACTCAAGCCGGGAGATTTTTTTAAAAATATTTTCTAGCTCATAAATATTTTTCAAAATATGATTTCGCCATAGTAACCAGCGTATAAAAAATGCATAAACAAACGCACTTCAAGGTCGTGGTATCGGAAAGTGCAATTACTGCCGTGCTTTACTCCCATCCTTCGTCTAACCGGCGCACAGCACTTGTAGCAGAAATAGCGACCTACAAGTTACTAAATAAATACAAACGCCATACTTGACACTTCACGTCACCACTTCTGTTTATACTGAAGTTGTGTTGACAACACAGCCTTCTGGATTGTTACTTCGGGACACGCGAACAAGCCACGCTTCCGGTTCCGGGAAAGGTAAATCGTGAAAACGTCTTCTTTCAACTCGACGATTATGTACGAGCTATAAGGAAGGAACACTATTCCAACCCGACCACACTGTATAGCCTACAGACAATTGGAGCTCGTTGCGTTACACTTGCGGATTCGTCGGCCATATTGAAACTTTCGCTACTAACAGTTCGACCCGGCCACTGCTCGACTCCGCTCTGACATAATCACAACTTTTCCCGACAATTTAACCGGTAACTGTTATATTTACGAAAACTGTCACTGGACCAACTTTATTGGAGGGAGAGGGAGAGACGTTTTCTTAACGACCATACTTTATGCCAGTTAAAATAAGGACGAGGATCAGCATTAACACTAAGGGAAAACCAACGGGAGTAACTGCGGCTAGTACTGAGGACCTTACGGTGCGCAGTTCGGAGACGCAGCAGACTGAGCGGTGCTTTTGCCGAATCGACTACCGAATCCCCTAATTTATGTTCATTCCCCATGAAGCGGTTAAAATTATTACAAGCCTTTCAGCCAGTATTACAGGAAACAACTACACTCGCCATCGTTAAATCAGAGGCCGCCATCTTGAAACGGAAGTGAATGGGAAATAATCTTGCGCATACGTCGTTCGGCTTTACAGACGGTACCTTCGTGCCAAATTTCAAAACGATCGATCGATGCGTTTGGCCAAAACTGTCACACACACGCGCGCGCGCGTGCGCACACGCACAAATCAAACGCTGAACTTTCGCGTTGAAAGAGACCTCGCTCCGCTCGGTCAATTAGCCTGATGTCAACAATCCACATTACCCCACGCTATAAAATAAAATTAAGTTTAATGACGTAATATGGTCAGCTTTATACATTCCTATTTTTTGGTTTTAGAGATACAGCAGAAATCATTAAAGCAAAACCGACCACATCCCACGTGCGTGATTTTTTCAACGAGATATCAAATTCTTTCTTGTTAAATTTTTTTAAATGTTATTTTGCCACTGAAAGCTATTAAAATCTGCACACACTGACATTTAAAATTTTTAAGTTAATAAAAGCAATTAACCTCGACTAACGAAAAGGTCAGTTTTCGTATTTTTAAAACGTACTTTATTATTTAAAATGCTAATTTATGCAGGTTTCTAAAAAAACGTTTAGCATAACAATTTATGATTTTGTTAAAAAGTTTAAATGACCGCCATTTTGAAACTGTTGAACGGATTTTACTGAAATACGAACCGGCCCGATTAAACTAAAATCGACATGTGTGGCAAATTTTAAAATAAATCAGCATTTTAACTCTGAAAACACAAAAATGAACCCTGAACGCCATTATTAGTTCGTTTCCATAATGTCAATGGGTTTTGAAATTTAAAAATGGTACGATTTATACCGATTACGAGTATAAAAACAAATATGTTTAGGCTTTGCTACCATACGGAATCTGCTGGTTAACGAACCTGCCCGAAAACACTGCAAAGTTTCGGGCCTGGGTCTTAGCGTGATAACCGTTCGAATGTACACAGACAACAAAAAAACGCCCCGAGTTCTTTACCCCTCCCTCCCACTCAAAGTTTAATGTTATCATTTCAAAGAACCGCAACCAGCTTCGCTCGAACCCAAGGTTCAATATAACCGATAACACTACGAAGCATTGCACCGTGACCACACTCCATTTCCCTTCGGTTGCACTTAATAAATCAGGAGGTAACGATCGATTCAAAGGTTCAAGATATCGCACATAACTTTATAGATTTCCATTTGACCTTGATAACTAGTAATGACTTACAAAGGGAACAAATCGATTGCCTTACTGAGTTCTTGGGAAACAGCTGGGCGGTGCTGGCAAGTGCAATCGTAGCGATCAGCTGTGTTACCCGACAAAAACAACCAAAACGCAATTTAAAAGAACACATTTGCATTTTAAAGTAAATGATCGCTGATTTACGCAGTTCTTAACGCTGATTGCGGAGGTAAAATCAGATTTTCAAAAGCATTTAAGGCGGAAAAGTTACGAATTTTTACAGATTCGAAATGACGTCATTTTGAAACTGTTGTACGAATATTGCTGGTTAACCAACTTGTCACGCTATTATCGAAACGATTTTCGTGCCAAGTTTGAATCGAATAGCTATATAAACAAAAATTTAACAACCTCTTACAAAGTCACCATATGTCAGGATCGGTGCTCATTTCAAGGACACGGGTTGTATTTTACCATTATTGCTTTTTTTTATTTTAAGGCGAAAAGCACAATGAGGCTATTATCGCCACCCTAAATGTAAGTGTGAGAGTTATAAGTATTAAAGTCATAAGTGTAGTATTGCAAGTGTGTGTGTTAGACTCGGGTACCGCATGGGACGT
>CM040183.1:94471690-94506690 GCA_022606455.1 Callitettix versicolor | reverse complement strand
GTTATTGTGGTCTTTGTGTAGTACTGTTAGAGGTTATTGTGGACTTTGTGCAGTACAGTTAGAGGTTATCGTGGACTTTGTGTAGTACAATTAGAAGTTATTGTGGTCTTTGTGTAGTACAGTTAGAGGTTATTGTGGACTTTGTGCAGTACAGTTAGAGGTTATCGTGGACTTTGTGTAGTACAGTTAGAGGTTATCGTGGACTTTGTGTAGCACAGTTAGAGGTTATCGTGGACTTTGTGTGGTACAGTTAGAGGTTATCGTGGACTTTGTGTAGTACAGTTAGAGGTTATTGTGGACTTTGTGTGGTACAGTTAGAGGTTATCGTGGACTTTGTGTAGTACAGTTAGAGGTTATCGTGGACTTTGTGTGGTACAGTTAGAGGTTATCGTGGACTTTGTGTGGTACAGTTAGAGGTTATTGTGGACTTTGTGACATACCACGTAAACACCAAACATAGTATTCAAACATTTCGCTTTTATTTACTTATTTATATTTGAATATTACGATTTCTCGTTACACCTCTCTTTAATAACAGGTTAATGTAAATATTACGGTCGATGGCCGTCATAAATTTGATGGTTATTATTTCAAACCGATCGCTTTTCGATTTCTTTTTTAAACATGTTTTCCCTTCCTTCCAACTACCGCCCTCACCCCAACGACTAATGTTATTCAAAAGGCTGTGTTTACTTAAAACTTTTTCAATGCAAAATTTCGCGCTGGCTTCCTGGTAAACAAAATATTGTATTTTGCCCACAGTCTGAATAATACTGACGTTACTTTGAATGGATAATTACTTAACGTCGATACAAAATTAAAATCCAAAAGTCAGCCAACCAAATACCACAATGATTACAATCAGTAAAGAATACAGACTGACACGAGAACAAAATAATCGATATTTCTAACAAGTGCAGGAAAGTAAATGTCTCTGGTTTTAACTTGAAATATTTAAGAGCGCAGAAGACTTCGGCCTTGGGTTAGGTTATGTTAGGTTCACACAGGCCACAGTATAATCTGTGTCGAGACGGGCAAGTAGGCCTTACTAACTGTTGATTAACAGCGGCTAATTAAATGAAAGTACTTGCTTGTGTAAGTCGACCTTCTAATGACCCTGACTGTCACACAAGCGCATAAACTTCTCTCAATAAAGCCGTGTTTACATTCCAGTACAAACTGTACGCCCTACGCTTAAATTACTGGAATTAACGGAAAATTCTGTCACACTAATTACAGCAGCCGTTTGTTCAGGCTTATCCAGTACCAGCTAATGTGACTGCAGTGTGGTCACACGCTCCTCTTTCAGGACGGTGTAATTTAGAAGACGTTGCTGAAATTTTTACAAATTTGCATGGGAAACTGAGCTATTAGAGTTTCCAATATGCCATCGTGGTAAAACCTAGACTCGGAACCTTGAAATGACCATCGATCCTGACACAAGTGTGTGTGTGTGTGAGAGAGAGAGAGAGAGAGAGAGAGAGCATTCCGCCTTTCGCAACTTTAGGCAAAAAATGAACAATGAGTAAAATCTGATCAACAGCTTCAAAACGGCGGTTTTTTAACTGATAAAAATTGCGAAATTAAAACTCTTAATTTCAACGGTTTTCGTAAATTTAAAATACCAATTTATGCATTTTCTACTTTGATTAAGACGGTGAAGTAAGTTTAAAAAAAAATTTAAGATAAAAATTTTGAAACTTTATAGATTTGAAATGACCGCCATTTTGAAACTGTGGGACGGATTTCGCTTATTAACGAATTGTCCGAACTACACCATAGCGATTTTCATGCCAAATTTGAATCAAGTAAGACCAAAATTGCGAACGAACGCGCGCAAACACACACACACCCACGTACCCACACACGCACGCGGGCGCATACACATACCGACACTCTCTCTCTCTCTCTCTCTCTCTCTCTCTCTCTCTCTGACAACGATGTCAGTGGCCTCTCCGGTTTACTCAGCTCACGATTACAGTTTCAGAAGCTTTTAAAGCCGGCCTGGGAACGAGTGCTGGCACAAGAGGGCGGCGGCAGCGGTTGAGACAAAACAACCAGAGTTTTAATCGATTTTTAAATGGATTTACATTAAGTACAAACTGCATTACCGGATTAATTTACCTCGCACCACTTCTCGAGTAGCCTGCCTCTGTGGCGTCATTATACGGCATGCTATATGAGATGTGTTCAGAAAGTAACGAGAATTTTTAAATTTCGCGGGCTTGAAGAGTCCGATTGTCAAACATTTTTTGTATTATTATGTTGGTATACATGCCCTTGAAGTATGATAAAACTTTCAGCTGTTTTCATTGTTGACTTTGTCTGTGACAGCCACTAAGGTTAGACGTGTTTTTATGAGCTCGGTGATTTTCGTCTGTTAAAAGAAATGGATCACAAAATTTCTATCAAATTTTGCGTAAAAAATGGAATAAAGTGTAACAAAGTGTGTGAAATGTTAACAAAGGCCTATGGTGAGTCTGCTATGAGTAAAGCAAGAGTTTACGAGTGGTATAAGCGTTTCCAAGAAGGCCGTGAAGACGTTGAAGATGACGAGAGCCCTGGACGCCCCAGCACATCAACAACCGATGAAAACGTGGAAAAAGCAAAAGAAATAGTTATGAACAATCGCCGAATCACAATTAGAGAGGTCGCTGATGATGTTGGCATATCGATTGGATCATGTCATGAGATTGTTTCCAATGGTTTGTGTATGAAACGCGTGGCAGCAAAATTCGTTCCAAAATTGTCGAATTTTGAAAAAAAAACAGCGGCGAATGGAAGATGCTCAGGAGTCACAAAATAAAGTCAACGACGATGCAGAATTACTGAAACATATTATAATAGGTGACGAAACATGGGTTTACGGATATGACGTCGAAACTAAGGCTCAATCATCCCAGTGGAGGCATTCTGGCTCGCTAAGACCGAAAAAGGCTCGACAAGTGCATCATGAATTCCTGCCACCAGGTGAAACGGTCAATAACGGTACTACCTACAAGTTCAACACCGTTTGTGTGAAGCAATCCGAGAAAAAAACGCCCGGATCTGTAAAAAAACAATTCATGGCTTTTGCACCACGATAATGCACCAGTTCACACTTCATTGCTTGTTCGTGAATTTTTGGCCAAAAACAGTACTGTAACGATGCCCCATCCTCCATATTCACCAGACATGGCTCCGTGCGACTTTTTCTTATTTCCAAAAATAAAGAGAACCTAAAAGGGCCGTCGTTTTACAGCCGTAGCGACATTAAAAGCGCATCGCTGAAAGAACTAAAGGCTATCTCAAAGATCGAGTTTGAGAAGTGTTTCGAGAATTGGAAGAAGCGCTGGCACTAGTGCATAATCCCCAATGGGGACTATTTTGAAGGCGACAATTTCAATGTAGAAGAATAAATAAATATTTTGTTCAAAAAATTAAAATTCTCGTTACTTTCTGATCACATCTCGTATTATACGCTTTTCAACGATTGCCGCCGAGGCAATTCAAAAAATCCTTTGGCAAATTTTGTTTATACCTGGATTTAACGTAACTTTATTTTCTGCTTAACGTCCATACTTAACGCTAGACTAAAAGCAGACGAAGGATCAGCGATAACAGTAAGATTAAAGCAACGGCAGTAACTGCGGCTCGAAGTAATAACCTCAAGGTGCGCAGTACAGAGACGTAGCAGACTGAACATCGACAAGTACGGCATTGTGAAATTACAGATCTTGGTATTTCCCGTTCTCTTGAATAACAAACTCCACTCAGACATCAGTCCGTCCGTTTCACTGCTGACTTAAACCGAGTCACCGTGCTACGTGATTGTAGACTAATTTCCTTTAAATAACTTTACGTCATTTTAAATAGTATTATAAAACTGATCGAATGTCTTGACAATACTGTTATAAGATTACAGAGGTCTGTTAAACAGTTATTTTAGTAGAGTTCATATAGGCCACAAACATTAAATATCTACACCACAACGTAGGCTACACGAACAGCTTGTTGTAGACTGCAAACTGACAAAGTTTGTACTACTGACATTCAAAGCAGCCAGCAGTAGAAAAACTGCGTGAAAATCGTTTCAAAAACATTACTGACAACATTAACACAGATTTGTAGACAAAATAATACGCTTTAATTTGGTATACCTGAAGTTTCTGTACAGTAACCGAACGGACCGTTATAACGTTATGGTAACACTCAGGCCCGGGACCCTGACATAACCACTGATCCTGATATTCAGATCACTTTTAGCGTGTTAATGGTATCTCTAGATACACACGCGCGCGCGCGCACGCACACACACTCTCTCTCTCTCTCACTCTCTCACACACCCGCGCGCGCGCACACGCACACACGCGCGCGCGCACGCACACTCTCTCTCTCTCACACACACACACACACACACGCACACACACGCGCGCACACACACACACACACACACACACACACGCACACACACACACACACACACACACACACACACACACACACACACACACACACACACACACACACACACACACACACACACACACACACACACACACGTTCAGCGTTCGCAAAATTGCGGCCTTTTAGAATATTAAAAATCGTAACTTTTTGCAATTATGGGTTCATTATTGAAAATGTATACTTATTGAAATACAAATTTTAATGCCGATTGCCAGGGTGAAATCGGTTTTAAAAAAATGCGAAATACAAATATTTTTAGTTGTAATTTTGTTACTTTTTTGGAATTCCACTTGCATATCGGGTCAACAGAGTAACAGCTGATCGCCATTCGCCAAACGAAGGCGCTAACTTTTGTACACGTTCCCTCCCCCAACAACTACGTCAGCTCTTGCGTGTTAATGTCACGTTATCAGAAAGCACGTGACACTCTTTACACACTTGACATCAGCCGTTTACAGTTGCCGGTAACAGCTGATTTTGACTTGTCACGTTGATTCTGAATCTTTCGAACGGTAAACAATGACACTGTGGAAACAAACAAGGCCAACAAACAGATTTGGATCGTTCTCGCTGAATGCCTCGCGGGTCCGCGGCTGCTGGACGCCATTAACAAACTTTCACCAATACAACCAATTAACCAGAAGGCCTTCACCAGGCTGAACTCTACTCTTCCAGATATAACCGGTCTGCAATTTGAATGCGACACTGCGACATACCGAAGCACACTGAATCAGCATCCGGTGTCGGATTGTGTGAGGCCGTATGCACCTCACTGAACTGGTTTGTGACTGGCATTACTGACCGCTTAGATTACCAACTCCTCTGACACGATCACTACCAGTGGAAGGTAAACACTGAACATTCCAAAGGCGAATATAAATTTAAAATTCAAATTTTTAGCGATTTGCCATTGGAAAATTAGCTATTGGCCAAATAGTTCAACATAAGGCTAAAACCAGGACCTCCACCACACGGCGGGGAGGGAATAACCGCCATCTAGACCTGACAACTAAATCACTTTTTGGGGGGGGGGCTTCGTCTGCGTTGATTTAGTACTTCGAATGTCCTGTTTCACCCCAAGCTTTCATCAATCTCCGTACTAATTAAATAAATAAATAAAACCTGTTCAGTGGTTTAGACGTGAATTTTATACTTATCAATAAAATAGGTCAATTAATGAGATGTAATTATTCATTAATACATATTAATATCATTTAGAACATTTCTGTAAACTAAGCATTTGGTTTTTCCATGCTTTGTTACAACACGAATATTTTGTGGGCTCGATACTCGTGAGCACGCCACATACAGTTGTCCGAGGGAAGATGGACAACAGATACATAAGTATACAATCTCTACTCTATGATGCAAACTTTCCTTTCGCCCGCTAGCAATTTTAGTCTGATTTGATTCAAACACGGCACAAAAATCTACCGGTAACAGCTTGGACAAGTTCGTTAAACGGCGAAATATGTTCAACAGTTTCAAAATGGCGGCAATTTCAAAACTTTAAAAATCCTAACTTTTTCTGTCCAACATTTCTGAAAATTTGATTTAACGCAATCAGCTTTAAGAAATGGGGTAAATTATCATTGTAAACGTTCAAAATCCATTCAAAACAATTTTTTTACAACTGTTTTTTACAACGTAACAATTTTTTTACGGCTGTCAGACGGTTCACTTTCGTATTTTCAAAATAGTTTGAATATTTAAAAGGCAAACACTGTAATACGCAGTTTTTTAATGCTGGTGTAGTCAAAATTTCAAATCGAAAAAAATAAAGTACATATTTTTTGAAATTTGCTCCTATCACGTCAGCGAGGCATATGCTTGCCGCGATTATTAAAGTTTCTATCGTACGTCTTGTCTGTCTGTCGTACGCGTATGTGAACAAAAATTATAAAATAATTATGTAATGCATAACCTAACCTAAACACAGCACCGTTGATTCGTGTCCGGAATGAAAGAAGTCGACAGTCTGAAGCGCCGCGAAAGGATCACTAACGGAGCCACACACGGTGCGGAAGAAGTTTTAACCATTGCTTTTATTGGAACCTTTCAGGCGGTGTGGATACGAGCCACAACTGCACAAGACCCGGATCACGTCCGTACACGTCTAAAGTGAGGTGCGGGTCCCCAAACCGCACCAACAACATTACATTCGGTTAGGTGGGGGGTGGGTTACACAACGCGGGACCACAACACTACTCAGCGAGGGACGGGAAGAGAAGAGAAATGAATAAATGGAGGAGAAGAGGAAAGGAAAGGTGAAAAGAAAAAGAAGAAAAGGAAAAGACAGAGTAAAAGAGAGGACAAAAATGGGAATGTAGGAGAGGAGGAAAAGAGACGGGGAGGGAAGAGAAAAAAGAAGAGGAGAAGAGAGTAAGAGAGGGAGAGAGAGAAATGAAGAGAAGAATAGAAGATGACCAATGAGCACGAGGGATCCGTTTTAACATATAGGGCTTTAAAGCTTATGGCAGTAACTGCAAGTCTCGAACCCACAACATTTAGGTGCGCGGTTCGAACACACAGCAGACTGACCGATGTCTTAGCCACAGCGACCACCTAGCCCTTTCAAGAAAAAAGAAGAGGCGAGAAAAAAGGGAGAGTAGAGAAGGGTTTACAGGAGGAAGAGGAGAGGGAGGGAGGGGGAGAGAGAAAGAAACCTTTCTTTCCTTGAAGTAGGTGCCATTTATTACTAATCAATAGCCTCAACTTTTATAGAAACTAAAATGATTTGGACAACTCGCCCCCCCCCCGGTCTAACCTTTCCACGCACGCGAGCGCGCTCATCAATAACACCGCCGTACTTTGCGTGCGAGGAGCGGATAATTTTTTTATGACGCCGAAATCCATCGACCAAAAGACGGCGACTAATCAAAAATTGATTGAACTTTGTAAAGCCATTCTTATACTTTAACAATATGACGAAATGATTTACGGCGCGCTGTTGTCAGATTGTGCGGACACGTGAACTGATCGTTAACGTCTTCAAGTGTAGCGACGCCTATTCTTGGAGTCTATAAAAGGCGTTTACTGTCGAAGCGCTTTTTGATGCGAATCGACGCCATATCGTTAGGTCACGTAACTCTCATAAATTATAAATAAATGGACAAAGCGCAAACATTCACAAATATCTTGATAAATGTTTAAACATCTCAGGATACAAAATTTAAACTCATATCGATCATTCACAAGTAATCCCACATATAAAAATTGAAAACAATTTCTCTCACTGAACCAAAAATAAAAATCATGTATCACGTATTCTCTTCCATTTTATTTTAATTAAGATAATTTGTTCAAAAACACGACATAACCTAAAACTTATACAGTCCATCAGCTGTTCATTAAAATCAGCTGATCGTTATGAATTAATAAAAAACAACTGATTTTTTACTACTATATATTTTTCAAAATTTAATTAACTTCATATCTTTATATCGGTCAAACTTCTTCGCAGTTTCCGTAGTGTAGTGGTTACCACGTGCGCCTCACCAGCACAAGGTTCATGGCGGAAACACGGGAAATTTTAATTGTAATTAATTTAATATGAGATATGCGACGCGCAAAATATACTGTTATATATCACTATAAATTTGTGCACACGTATCACGCGAAATCAAACATCACAACAAAAACCAGCCCAAAAAACATGATAGATGTTCAAATTCGGCGTGAACCCGGGGAAAATAAAACGTACCGTTTAAAAGTTAATCAAGACATAAATACAACTTAGCAGATGTTATATTATTAAAATTACTCCTGCCAAAGAAAAAAAATTTAAGAGAAATATTGAGAGAGGTCAAAACAACATAGGCTATATAAGTGCCCAACTGATAACGGAAGTTCCTTATCTATTCCAGATGGCCTTTTAAGTTTTACACGATAAGTTTTGACCTCCTCGATCCCCCCAATTATTTTCTAAATACTGTTATTACAACTCCCTGCATTTTGAGGTCAAACTTGAGTAATTATGCAGTGTAGCCTATTCTGCCTTTTTCGATATTTCTTACTGAAACGCTTCAGTGCATGCCCAAAAGCAAGAATCCAAAATATAAAAGCGCGGAAACCACGAGAAGAAGGATAAAAATCGAAAATAAAAAAGTGACCAACATAACCTCAAAATTGCTACCGCGCGAAAGTCGCTCACGTGTTGTACATCGGTAAAACGATAAAAATATGTCTAAAACTGGTTTTGCGTGAAAAAAACTTTATTTGTTTTAAACAAAAAACCCCATAACACGGCTGTTAGCCTAACACGGTGATGCTTGAAGAAAACCTTTTTTTAAAGAAAAAGAATACTCAATAACCTAACTGACACGGTACTTGCGTGGTGAACCTAACTGATACAGATTAGGTATTCATCTTTCGATCGAATTCATATGTGCACCTGTCTCATAATCAACGAAATTAACCGAGTGGTTGACTGTGAGATGGACAAAGTCGTTGTCAGAAAGGCCTTACAACAGTCACTTATATTCACAGAACACCGTGTTAGGCACAGAACAACCGTGTCAGTTAGGTCATGGGGTTTTTAATAAAGTTTTTTATCACGCAAAACCCGTTAGACGTATTTTTATCGTTTTACCGACCTACAACACGTTAGCGACTATCGTGCGGTAGCAATTATTTTCGATTTTTATCGTACTTCTCGAGGTTTCTGCGCTTTTATTTTTTGGATTATTGCTTTTGGGCATGTAATAAAGCGTTTTAGTAAATAAAATATCGAAAAATTCAGAACAGGCTACACTGCATAAATACCCAAACTTGTTCTGCTCTCGCTGTAGGCTGAACTAATTAACAGATTTTGATGAAAGCGGACACGTGAGTCTGATTTGCCCTTATCTTGGAACAGTTTTTTAACGTATTTTTCGAAATACAGTTATTTGATACCGTTTTTTCGAATCGAAAAACTGTTAAAATATACACAATTTCAGTTCAAAGTCAGCATTAACGATTTTGATTGTTCCCCCACAGTAGTCCCCAAATAATAGGTAGCCTACTGATCAATAAATACACAAAAATGCTTCTTTTTTCCCAAACAGTTCGTCAAATTGTATTTATTTATTTTTGTTAACGTCCATACGTTATGCCTATTGAGGACGTGGGATCAGCATAAACGGTAAGGGAGACGGAAACGGAAGTAACTGCGGCTAGAACTAAAAACCTTAACGTGCGCAGTTCGGAGACGCAGCAGACTTACCGGTGCTTTAGCCACATCGATCACCGAATCCCGTCATCAAATTGTAGTTACATATACATAACTGCAATAAATGTAGCAAAAACTGAAAGACTGACATAGTCTGCTAGGTACCTGAACTGAGCAACTCAAGAACGTGAGTTCGAGACGCAGTTACTGCCGTAGCTTTGCCTTTTTCTTCAACGCCGATCTCTAGTCCTTATTACAAAAGTAACTTCAGACTGTCGTCGGGTTGCTTTTTTGATTTACTTTCGCACTGACAGGTTATAATATGTTTTAGGTTATGTTTTTAAAACTAGTAATGCTAATTTGTCGTTTATATTAATTCACAACGATCAGCTGATTACATCGAACAGCTGACAGACTATAATACGTTTCAGGTTATGTTGGTTAATAACTACTATGTTAATTTATCGTGTTTTCGAACAAAAAATCATTATTAAAATAACACTTAATACAATAAATACAAGAGTATTTAATAAAATACAATACATAAACGTAATTATAATTTTTAACAGAAAAAGAATAAAATTTTGTCACTGAACCAAAAATAAAAATCATGTGTCGTGTTTTCGAATAAATTATCCTAATTAAAATGAAAAGGAGAAGAAAACGTGATTCATGATTTTTATTTTTGGATTCATAAAATTCATTTTAAGTTTAAAACAACGCATCTCTCAGCAACGTAAACAACCAGTTCTAGTTTAACAAGCGACACAACAACGCACGATCTGGCAACGCCGCATTTACGTGCAGTTCTAAGAACTTAAAATAAATTAAATGTTTACAAAGTAGGGAAGTGTTTCTGGTGTCTGCAAGAATGATTGTCGTTTCATGGACCATAAAACAGAGCTTCACTCGACGTTAAACTACCAGCTCTTAATAAATAAACATACTTATAGCTCCTGAGTTCTGGCTTCCGTATGTACGTGTTCAGGACACACTTCCCAGCAATCCGTGTGCTAAACAAAACCGCGTGAAAGCAGATGGCAACAAGGCCTCGCACGAGGTAAGTAACTGAATAAATAAACTTATAAAATTTACTATTGCGCTGCGACCTTTGTAGACTTACTGTGCCTCCTCAGTCTTGACAGCTCCACTACTTCTATCTGCTGGCTTCCCTTTGTAGACTTACTGTGCCTCCTCAGTCTTGACAGCTCCACTACTTCTATCTGCTGGCTTCCCTTTGTAGACTTACTGTGCCTCCTCAGTCTTGACAGCTCCACTACTTCTATCTGCTGGCTTCCCTTTGTAGACTTACTGTGCCTCCTCAGTCTTGACAGCTCCACTACTTCTATCTGCTGGCTTCCCTTTGTAGACTTACTGTGCCTCCTCAGTCTTGACAGCTCCACTACTTCTATCTGCTGGCTTCCCTTTGTATACTTACTGTGCCTCCTCAGTCTTGACAGCTCCACTACTTCTATCTGCTGGCTTCCCTTTGTAGACTTACTGTGCCTCCTCAGTCTTGACAGCTCCACTACTTCTATCTGCTGGCTTCCCTTTGTAGACTTACTGTGCCTCCTCAGTCTTGACAGCTCCACTACTTCTATCTGCTGGCTTCCCTTTGTAGACTTACTGTGCCTCCTCAGTCTTGACAGCTCCACTACTTCTATCTGCTGGCTTCCTTTGTATACTTACTGTGCCTCCTCAGTCTTGACAGCTCCACTACTTCTATCTGCTGGCTTCCCTTTGTAGACTTACTGTGCCTCCTCAGTCTTGACAGCTCCACTACTTCTATCTGCTGGCTTCCCTTTGTAGACTTACTGTGCCTCCTCAGTCTTGACAGCTCCACTACTTCTATCTGCTGGCTTCCCGTTTCATTCCTGATGTGCTTGCTCTACCGATTCCTGTTCAATTTTTGTTTCTCCCAACCCTCTTAGTAAGTAAAGGAGGTCTTACTATATCTGGCCAGCTTTTTGTTGTCCCGCTCAATCTACTGTACATTATTACTCAGGAAAACACACAAGTAGCCAACGAAATTTGGTCCGCCCGTAAATGTACCTTAGCATGACTAAGGCTAATGTACACTGAGAGGTCGCCAGGTGATCCAGGTCTCCGCCATTAGGCCGGTGTCATTCACTGTATCACCA
Source organism: Callitettix versicolor (assembly GCA_022606455.1). Taxonomy (NCBI): domain Eukaryota; kingdom Metazoa; phylum Arthropoda; class Insecta; order Hemiptera; family Cercopidae; genus Callitettix; species Callitettix versicolor. Next base: position 94,494,951 of record CM040183.1, on the reverse strand, counting down.
CGGCTCGCTTTACACTAGTGTGTATGTATGAGTGTGTGCGCGCGCGCGGAGTATGAGTGCGTATGTGTGCGCGTGCGTGCGTTGTGTGTGTGTGTGTGTGTGCGCGCGCGTGTGTGTGTGTGTGTGTGTGAGAGCAGTATGAGCTAGAGGTACGGTGGGATCGCTAAGCCCATCAGCTGCTCACTTCAGCTGCCTCCGCCGGAGTGAACCGTACTTGCATGGATTTTTTTTTTTAACGTCCGACTATTGTGCACTCTTAGGCTAATGCAGACGATGGGATTATTTATAGCGTATGAAAATGCCAAGCCCTGGCCGGGAATCGAACCCGGGTCCTCGGGGTGAAAGCCCAGTACGCTATCAACTAGGCCACCGAGGCGGCATGGAATAGGCTACGTATTAATTAGTGATATCGTAACAGCGGTACCGCTAAAATTATGACGAAAAACTATACCGCTTATGCGACGCTGTTAAGATTTATCGACTGCCACAGATTTTCTGGCACGCCAGTTGAGAAACGACTGGAAGGTCACAGGCACGCGGTGACAGGACCTTCACATTAGCTGGCTTTATTATGCGGTCCGTATCACTGAACCATGGCACTGATGGTTTATACATACGAGTAAAATCTGTTCCCGCACCACTTGCTTAACATTTCTCAACTTTTGCCAACTCTAAATAATACGTATATTTTAAAGCTCTTTTGGCACGTCCTTCACTGTAAAATTTGGCACATTCGAGGCATTCCTTGCCTCCCGATTGGGGTAATCTATATGTTCCGTAAGTTTTCGTGGCCATGGTATAACTGTACAAATGTCACTTTTGTCCTCCCTCCAACAAATACCCATTTGTATTTGCCTTTAACTACTTAAACAGAACCTGGTAAACGTAATCCACTTAGCGCAGTACATGTTTCTAGCGATTGGCGGACGACAGTTGTCGTTTATACGGTGCCAGTCCGCTAGAGTGGTGGAGGGGAAGCTGGAGTGCCAGCGACTGGCGCACCTGTGGCTTGCTGGCCTCTCCAGTCACTAGCATGGAGCGTTTATAGTCGCTGCCAGAGAGTGGTGGAGGGGAAGCTGGAGTGCCAGCGACTGGCGCACCTGTGGCTTGCTGGCCTCTCCAGTCACTAGCATGGAGCGTTTATACGGTGCCAGTCCGCTAGAGTGGTGGAGGGGAAGCTGGAGTGCCAGCGACTGGCGCACCTGTGGCTTGCTGACCTCTCCAGTCACTAGCATGGAGCGTTTACACGGTGCTAGTTGCTGACGTCCAAATGGAACGCCGACTGGCATCGTGTAAATGGGCCATTTAGTCTCGTCGCTTACGACAGTCGACAACTCAAGTTTTTAAAGAAACAAATCTGTCGAATTTTATTTATCGACATTACTTTCTACGTCAGAGATTCACATTATTTACATATCTATATCTATACACAGATTATAATTTTTCTATCTCTTCCTACATTCCTTCTTCAAGGACACTGTCAACTTTATACAAAATACGTAATTCGTTTCAAACAGAATTCTTATCGTTTCACGCTCCATAAAACACAAGCTGCACTCGACGATAAGCTGACGCTTTTGTAATAAATACACATCCTTCCAATATCAGCTACTCTGTACTTGTAACTTTCAGAATTTCTTCTTTCGTACACACTATATTATTATTTAACGTCTACGAGGTGTGTTCAGAAAGTAACGAGAATTGTAATATTTTGAACAAAATATTTATTTATTCTTCTACACTGATGTTGTCGCCTTCAAAATAGTCCCCATTGGAGATTATGCACTTGTACCACCGCTTCTTCCAATCCTCGAAACACTTCCCAAACGCGATCTTTGAGATAGCCTTTAGTTCTTTCAGCGATGCGCTTTTAATGTCATCTACGGCTGTAAAACGACGGCCCTTTAAGGTTCTCTTTATTTTTGGAAATAGGAAAAAGTCACACGGAGCCATGTCTGGCGAATATGGGGGTTGGGGCATCGTTACGGTACTGTTTTTGGCCAAAAATTCACGAACAAGCAATGAAGTGTGAGCTAGTGCATTATTGTGGTGCAAAAGCCATAAAATTTTTTTCCACAGATTCGGGCGTTTTTTTCGGATTGTTTCACGCAAACGACGTTGAACTTGTAGGTAGTACTCCTTATTGACCGTTTCATCTGGTGGCACGACTTTATGATGCACTATGTCATTAATATCGAAGAACACAGTGAGCATAAGCTTAACGTTCGACCGCACTTGTCGAGCCTTTTTCGGTCTTGGCGGGCCAGAATGCCTCCACTGGGATGATTGAGCCTTATTTTCGACTTCATATCCGTAAACCCATGTTTCGTCACCTGTTATAATATGTTTCAGTAATTCTGCATCGTCGTTGACTTTATTTCGTGACTCCTGAGCAACTTCCATTCGCCGCTGTTTTTGTTCAAAATTCAACAATTTTGGAACGAATTTTGCTGCCACGCGTTTCATACACAAAACATTGGAAACAATGTCATGACATGATCCAATCGATATGCCAACATCATCGGCGACCTCTCTAATTGTGATTCGGCGATTGTTCATAATTATTTCTTTCACTTTTTCCACGTTTTCATCGGCTGTTGATGTGCTGGGTCGTCCAGGGCATTCGTCACCTTCAACCACTCGTAAACTCTTGCTTTACTCATAGCAGACTCACCATAGGCCTTTTTTAACATTTCACACACTTTGTTACACTTTATTCCATTTTATTTACGCGAAATTTGATACAAATTCTTTGATCCATTCTTTTAACATACGAAAATCGCCGAGCTCATAAAACACGTCTAACCTTAGTGGTTGTCACAGACAAAGTCAACAATGAAAACAGCTGAAAGTTTTATCATACTTCAAGAGCATGTATACCAACATAATTAAAAAAATGTTTGTCAATCGGGCTCTCCAAGCCCGCGAAATTTAAAAATTCTCGTTACTTTCTGAACACACCTCGTATACTTGATGCCAGTTAGACTAATGAGTCGGGGGATTAGTGTTAACGGTAAGGGAAAAGCAACGGGAACAACTTGAGACTCGAACTAAGAACCTTTAGGCGTTCAGTTATCGCTTTATCAAATACAACCATAACGCTGACCGTTTCCTGTTCCACAAAACACAAGCTGCTGACACATTCTTAATAAACAAACACACCTTCTAATGTCAGCACCGCTATACTTGTACCTTGCAGCATTTTATCAGGACATACTGCAATACTTCCATCATTTTACGAAATACTTCACAGTTTATTTCAGCCAGAATGCTTATCCATAAAACTGACGCTGTATTCGACGATTAAAATGGGTAGATCCTCCTTATATACTCCTGGGACGGTATACTCAGGTACGGTATCTTCTCCAGTTCTAACCTCTTCGTAAGTCCAGGATTTAAGGTAAGTAGATCTCACTTTTCTAATTAATTAACTCTTCTCGTAGCTACAGCCTCACAGTCCACCATCAGGAGATAAGGACTTTCCTTTTCCTTCCCGCAGTATCTGCAAGTTGGATCTTCTACTACGACAAGTTCCCTAAGATATTTCTTAAAGATGTCATGCCCCGTAAGAAAACCCGTCAGCAATCTTAGCTTATTTTTAGTGAGACCAATAAGAAGCTTTTCATCTGCTTCTATCAAAGTTTCCAAGAACCACCTTGACCTGTCTTAAACCTCGCTTATCTTCCCAGTTTTCTTCCTCTATAAGCTTCGTCTTAAAGTAGCTGTCCTTAGTCCGCATAACAGTTCTGGTTTTACAAGTCGCGTCGATGCCCCTTTCCTTGCCAGCTCATCCGCTTCCTCATTTCCCTCTAACGCTGTACCCAGACGACGTTATTACTCCGGCCCAGCCTTTTTAAACTTCTGCAGAACACTGCCGAGATGGTCAGTGGAGAATTCAGCGCATCAATGATTGCTGACTCGACGATAAGTTGGTACTTCCTTAAAACATACTCCAAATTGTATTGCTACACTCTGATTGTATCTGGTATCGATTCTTTCGTGTTTATCCTTAGCTTTTCTTTATTAAACACTTTCCGCTACATACATAATGGAAAATCTCGTTAATAATTCACAGACAATTTTCAAACTACAGTTTAGCAATAATCACCCACCATTTTCCGTCAATAATAGATAAAAAAGAACAGTTATTTGGAAGGCGTGTTATCAAAGTTGTTCCGACTGAAACAAACAGATCTTCTCGTTAAATAATGAAAGTATTTTTTAGTTTTTTATTGAGTAAATAGATTCATTTACAGTATTATGTTTTAAAAAATGTACTTTGCGGCTTTTTTTCGTACGTGACATAAATGTTTAGTTCCAATTCGTTATTAGTTGTACTGTCTGGGGATAAAGAAAATGGCACAAAAATGTTACACGTGGGTTTAAAGTGTTTTACTTTATTTATAATTTAAATCCATTTCCATGATCTACAAAACACAAACAAAAGAGAAATACAGAGTGTACATACAAAGTTATGGCCTTCATCACGTAACAGCCTAGTGATTACAGTAAACTAAACTTTCTTTGTTACTTTGCAACGTTCGTTATAAAACCTTGTGCTAGTGAGAAAATGAGAGTTATTTGATTAAACACTGCAATTATTGTAAAGAATCACTAAGTAGGTACAATCGGATACCACGCGAATCCAGTAAAAAACTTTTTCCAACACATTACACTGTTGCTAGTCATTTGCGCAACTAATGAGCAAAGTGGTAACTTTTTTTAAACGCCACACAACTCAGTTCTTATGTTGTTCAGGCGATAAAATACACAAATACTTAAACAAAACCTACAGCGCGCCAAATCCTCGAAAAACCGGTTCGAAAGTTATCGAAAAAAAACGGAAAATGTTTGCTCAAATTATGATTATAAATATTTACCACAAAAATTAACCAAATTTGCAATAAAATTAATTTAAAAATGGAAAAACTGAAAAAACACGAAATAAACACCAATCGCCGACAACATGACAGGGGCAGCTCATACGACCCACTGCTCATACTCCCTACTCCTCTACTTCAGAGACGGCAGTAAACAATTGTATCCGAAATACGCTATCTGGCCTTGTCAATTCCAGCTTCACTAGAGCTTCACAACTTGAAAAAACCGAAATCAGTTGAGAGTCGGTGCACTGATCCTGAAATGAATTTCAGAGCTACACTTCTATACGAACACCCACAGGGTTTGGAAAACCAAAACTTGCACGAACTAAAATACCTCACAGAAAATTTTTTTCTGTACAGAAGGGTATACAGACTTCTAAAACTGGGAAGGATGGCCGACAGGGTATACAGACTTCTAAAATGGGGGGGGAGATGGCTGACAGGGTATACAGATTTCTAAAATGGGGGGGAGATGGCCGACAGGGTATACAGACATCTAAAATTGGGGAGATGGCCGACAGGGTATACAGACTTCTAAAATGGGGGGAGATGGCCGACAGGGTATACAGACTTCTAAAATTGACATCTAAAATTGGGGGGGGGGTGGCCGACAGGGTATATAGACTTTTAAAAATGGGGGGATAGCCGACAGGGTATACAGACTTCTAAAAATGGGGGGGATGGCCGACAGGGTATACAGACTTCTAAAAATGGGGGGATAGCCGACAGGATATACAGACTTCTAAAAATAGGAGGGGAGGTGATCAGAAGGTTCCACTTCCGTTCCGACGGTAGAACTCCTACTTCTGCTTGTAAACCAGACGAAGGAAAGTGGATTTATTGGACTGAGCTGCAAGTCCCACCTGGGAGAGTAGCGACAGTGTCTAGGACACTTTGGTCTCAACAGAGATAGATATTGTCTGCTGTCAGGTATCCGGATGGCCTCACAGAGGAACAGTTCATGATCCTCTGGAGCAAGCTTACCACAAGGTTTGTTCCAGGCAGAAGTAAAGAACGGGTCTTCCAGTAATCATGTGAGTACAAATCAACAGGGTCCATACTCTTTGTTAAAGATATGGGAGTGCAAAATGGCTGACGTGCCTTTGGCATTCAAAGCATCCCGCTCTCGGTAATAACAATCTCCGTCAAAATTAAATGTTAAACAATTATGACCTAAATCACTGTTTGGCTGAAGTTAATACTACTAATTTATTCGTCATGAAACAACTACCTAATTTTGTTAATTTTAAGGTTACGTTGATTTTTTCCAAAGATGGAACAACGAAGTAGCCTGAATTTGCAGCTGTCAGGGTGGTTTTCCCGCTAAATGAACAGGGACCTGCTTTGCACAAATAACGATTTTGGAAATATCTTGGACACGTTTGTCGCCCAGTAAAATCCTTTAACTGTTTCATAATTTCAATTCAATTTTTTTTAAATCACAAATTTTATCTTACGTTTGTCAGGGAAAAATCAGATTTTCCCTGTTATCAGTGATAAAATATGCATAAATTACCACTTAAAACTTCCAAATTCCTTTGAAATTATAAATCTAACGACTGATTACGATAAGAAAATCAAATATTCAAAAAATGTATGGCAATTACTGTGATAACTTTACTTTTTGGAAATTCAATTCCAAGACGTAGGCGAGACAGCTGCGTGTCGCTATTATTTAGGTTATAACAGTCACAAAATAAATTACAGCAGTAAAAACAAACAATGGAACAATGAAAACCTACATTACGCAAACATTAATGTTTACTATAGGCTAATGTTTTTTAAAAAAGTTAGGTTAACTTACATTGGTATTTGAACATATCCGGGGACTTTGTTGTCATTTCCCTGTATCACGTTCCCAGACATGTTCACTATCGTAAATAAAATCGAAACACACTATCATCACAAAACACTTAACTTACAAAAAACAATCGTAAAACAACGAACGGTTGAAATTCCCATCGCGAATTAAACAGCTGATAGTACATCTGTGCATCTGAACCACCGCCGACATGATTTCGTCGCCGCAGACAGTCGAGAGGTTATGTAGGTCAAGAGTCTGCTATAGTATGTTTTCGATGTAGTGAACCCGTAAAAATACTACAGTAGTTTTCGTCAGTTGTTCTGCCAGGCCTGTTTGATAGCGTTATCGCATTTATTGTAAATATGTTTTTAACAGGCGTAATGAGAAGATTAAATCAGATTGTAGTGAATAACAAAACTCATTATGTAAAATAAATATGATTCATGGACAGACAATAGAGTTTGTATATGTAATCGAACCAATACATAGGCCATTAGGAACAAGCACTTATTAATCATGAACATGTCAAGGAGTTTTACAGTATTTACAACTACACACGGACTTTGTTGTCTAGCGAATTACTACTGGAAAATGATATATTTGAGCGGCTATCATAGTAAGACTAAGACCCGGAAACGAAACTAACATCGATCCTAACTTGCAGATCAATTTTTTGAATATCACACACACACGCGCGCGCGCTCGCACGCACACATACGCGCGCACACACTCACACACTCTTACACTCTCTCTCTCTCTTTCACACACACACACACACACACACACACACACACACACACACACACACACACACACACACACACACACACACACACACACACACACACACACACGCACTTGTATGTGCCTGTATCACTATGTTCTACGTTCACAATTTCAGTCTGATTTGATCACAAACTTGGCACAAAAACTGATTTTGGTAAAAGCTTGGACAAGTTCATTACCAAACAGTACGTTTAAAAATTACGGATATCCAATATTTTACATTTTCAAACAAAGCTGAACTCGGCGTCGGTTCATTTTGCTTTTTCAACGAAATTTGAAAATTTTTGATGGACCACTAATTACTGCACACTGCACTTGTTACGATATAACTGATTCAGATTTTTTTAAATTAACGTGCTTTTTCTATTTCCACACATTTTGAAACGCATTTACCGAGGCAAACGTACCGTAATTTTTTCCTCTCAAAAACAGTTTAAACATTTTAATCCGTAAACAGAACGCAAAGGATATTTCATCAAAAACTACGGCAGCGGTTTTCAACTGTCGACGTTTAAAATTTAAATAAAAGATATTTACAAAGAATACTTCTCGCCAACAAAGAATGTATTGTTCCGCCTACAGCAAAGTGGAGGTTAGTAAAACAGGCCTACGCGATAAAATATCCCTTACTAAACCGAACTGGGCCAAGGATCAAATCAAGGTTCTTCGAAGGAGCAGCCATTATCCGCACAACACTAAGCGTGGAATGCTATTTAATTAATAGGTCAAAGTTCGGTCGTTAAAACTTTTCCATCACGCGCGCGCATGTCCCGTTGACGTGATGGAAGCGAGTTTCTTGTTTTCCGTAAAATAAAAAAACATCACAATTTTGTTATCGTAAACAGCGTTCAAACTGCACGAAATTCGAATTTTAAAAAGATAATTTCACACAAAGAATTAAACACAACGAAAATTTCAAAATTTTATGCAGAATTTTTACGCTGACTACGACGGTGAGATCGGATTAAAAAAATGTAAGACACAAAAGTTACGGGTTAAGATTTGAAATTGCCGCCATTTTGAAAATGTTAGAAGGATTTTACTGGACATTATCCAAACTACTGCCAAAATCGATTTCCGTGCCGCGTTTGAAACGAAATCGGTGACTAACTGAGACTGCTGGGACGCTAAGAGTCAGGCATTCATTAAATATGTTTTTAACCTCTCAAAAAATGATCTACAGTTCACGATAAGCGCTCATTTCAAGTACGGATCTTCGTCATCAATTTCCAGTGGACCGAAATATTTATTAAATATTCGACAATATTAAACACAAATCATACAAACACATTTATATTTACTGCAACACTTCATTCGCGCTTATAAACACAATAAAAAACAAACACGACACGTTTACGGCTTCCATTTTGTAATTACAAACAAAAGAACAAAGCCTACTATCACAAACACAGCAACAACAAACACTCGGCTCAGCTGTTGAACAACTGATTCAACTGTCTTACTGTCCATCCGTGATCGGTAACCGCCAAGCCAGGCGCGGTACAGTCAGTCCGAGGTCGCTGTACGTCCACGGGGCAAATTTGCATGCCGGTACAGTCCGAGCACGTCGTTCGCATTCCGTTATATAAGCTGGTGGCAGGTGTTTTTGTTTTTCCAGCTACAGTACAGCAGTGGCTAGTGGAACAAACACCTGGAGGGGTAAGAAATTTTAAAAAACAACAACAAAAAACTGAATTGCTGTTAAGGAACAATATTTTTAGTGATTCCCTCTACAGCCAACACCCTTGTACACCTAATGAGCACCCATGAGCCGGATCACGTGTCCAGAGTCATTAAAATGTATCTGTATATTTACCTGCAACACGCCCTATAAAATAGTCACACCACTTAGCAGTTCCCAGGAAGCTGTAGCTGTGACCAACTCCAACCGCATTCGCTAACATTATAAACGTTTAAACTGCGCTGAAAATAGAAAAGTCAACCCTGACCGCCGTCGAATAAAACTTCATAATTTTAGCCGTTTCTGAATATTCGAAATGCACGTTTATGCAGTTTTTAACGCTTATTACGACTGTGAAAAGTGATTTTCAAAAACTTTTTCATTCAGTACAAAAACTTAGGCATTTTTAAAAACAAGATTTGAAATGAACGACATTCTGAAACTGTTAAACCTATTTTGGTGGTTAACGTACTTGTCCACCAAATGTGGTTAGTGCCATACTTTAATCAAAACACACACACACACAACCACACACACACACACACACACACACACACACACACACACACACACACACACACACACACACACACACACACACACACACACACACATACACACACACACGCACGCACGCACACACACACACACACACACACACACACACACACACACACACACACACACACACACAACACCACAACCCCAAACCACACAAACAAACACACACACACACACACACACACACACACACACACACACACACACACCACACAACTTTCCAATAGGAAATTTTTCGATGGAAACTAGTTATTAAAAATGAACAGCCTACTTTTAACCCTCATTTAATTTCCTAATAACCTAAAAACATTGTGTTCGCAAAGGTAGTTTGATAAATCTATATTAATCCAGACAAAACTAATTATTAACACTGTTTGGCATTCAGAAAGATGTTCCCAAATAAAAATTGTAATAGTTTATTAATGAAATAAGTGAGAACTAAAAGGAGAATAAATTTTTACGGCCATCTTCTTAGAATGAACTCCAATAGATTGACGAAACAGGTGTTTGATTTTTTCCATAATCGTAAAACAAAACCGAACTGGTTTAAAGAAATTGAAAAAGACCTAATAGAATTAAAAATTACAGAAAATTCACTGCTTGACCAAACTGCTAAGATAAGTACCAAGGACGAAAGAATAAGATTCCAAGATAAAACCAAAATAAGACCTAAACCTGTCATTTCGGAAGAAGAGAGGAAAAGAAGATCAGAAAGAATGAAGAGCTACTGGGAACAAAGAAAAGTACAGCGCGCAAGAAATGATTAATTCAGCGTACCCCAAAGAGGGTGAAACGAAAAGAAGAAAGAACTAAGTGATTACTTGAAAATGTTTATAAAATAATACTGAATTTTAATACCCTGGAATAAGCACGTAAAGAAAATTTCAGGAAAATCTATCCGGGGGAAGCGCATCAGAAATTGTTTTAAAGTTTCTCCTAAATAGACAAAATGACGTCCGATGGTGAAGACGTTGATCAAAACTCACGGAAGTGAATGGAAGCAGTGCGCCCCGCAGGGTTGCAGACTAGCTGCTCCTATTGAAAGGATTAGACGTCCCTCGTAGTACCCAAGTCTAGCACACACTTACATTTAGGAAGGCGATAACAGCCTTAATGTGCTTTTCGCCTTAAAAAAAAAAAAAAAAAAAAAAAAATGGAAGCAGTGCGCATGCTCTAATTAGTAATGTCCATTGTAACACAAATTGTGCAAATAAATACAGCAGAAGTACAAACACTTGCAAAGTGCACGTACAGTCAGGTAAGTGAGCATTGCTAGGGTATCCCATAAATCCACACCAGCTATATTTATTTTTCTTTACTGCCAAGAACTAACAATCAGCATGTACCTAACAACATATTTTAACAAAATTTCACAATGTAAAAACACTTCAAAATACAGTCTAGTTTAACCCATTTGAGCTCCAAGTAGGCTTGTTCCTCCTGAGTATTCTATGCAGTTCACCGTTATCGAGTAGTTTACACGCCTCATTAACGTGAATTTCTAGCCGTCTTTCATGGCACACTTTTTAATTTCTTCGATAACAGTGGTCACTTTAAGTCCCTACGCAGACAGTGACTACGAACGTACCACGGTGCATTAGCTATCATTCTCTAGCTTTTATTTTGGAAACGCTGAATAATTTGCCTGTTAGCATTTCTAGTGCATCAGTAAATGCACATGTTTTGACATTTGATACGAAGCTATTTTGGATAAAGGCCAGAAGACGTGTTTACGAGTTTTCCTCCATTCACTTCCGTTTCCTGACGGCTGATTCAACGTTGGTAGTAACTGCTGGTCATTTCCTAATACTGAGCCTAACGGCAAAACCTACCATAATTTTGAGCGTTTCACGGAGAAAGTACAAAATGTTCAATAAAACTGGACCAGTAACATTTTCTGAAATATTACGATAACCGGTTAATTTGGCAGAAAAAGTTACTGGCGCTGTCGTGGAGCGTTCTGTACATTAATTAAGAATATACTGCAAAGTCTACTATTCTTTGAACTAATAATCTAGATTTAACAGCCTAATTTACAATTTAGTCGCTAGAAGGCGCTGTACGTGTTCGCTATTTACAGTATTACCGCCAAACTCCGAGTTGCGAACTTTAAGTGACATTCGAAGAACCTAACCTAACCTAACCCATACGTTTTTTTTGTTTTTATTTTAAGGCGAAAAGCACATTGATGCCATTATCGCCTCCCCTAAATGTAAGTGTGAGTGTAAAGTGTTAAAGTTGCAAGTGTAAGTGTGTGTTAGACTCGGGTACCGCGAGGGACGTCTAAATCCTCTCAATAGGAGCAGCTAGTCTGCACCCCTGCAGGGCCTAACTCATACGCTATCAACGCTTACACGAAACAAAAACATCCATCGTAAGGAATGGCAATAAATATAACCTCATTTGAAACAGTATTATCGAACAGCTGTTGCGGAAAATCAGCTGTTTAGGTGAAACCACAGCAACAAATTCTACACGGCACATTACGGCTTATGTTTTTTATACGTGTAATACATATTCTACATTTGGGTCAACTTGTATTGTATTATATTGCAGAGCTGCGGAATTAAGGTCACTTATGTATTTGGGAGGTCTTCCAAAACATTAAACACACTTTGCAAGCTACATAATTGTGTTTGTTTAAACTTTGTCCCTTATTTGGCTCTGTTTGCAGCAACGACGGCTCCTGGAGTCATTAAAGTTTCCTTGCCGTCACAGAGCCTATCCTTGCTTTATGGTGATTCCAGACAATATCGGTGATTCTCAGTTTCAAACTTTTTAGTTTCTTTTCTAAAAAAGTCTCGCTTTAAGGTTTTCACTGATTTATTCTTTTTTTTTAAAAATATGGTTTTTGTTTAGATGTCTGTCCATCTTTGTGTACGTTTACATCCCTGGAGACTGAACTACTCGATTTCCCCGAATCTCAAAGCCATTTATTCGTTTTTTCAAAAAAAAGAAGTTTTTCAAGCAATTCCTTTGTAAGAGAACTCAAAAATCATTTTTTTCAAGATTCTATTTGACTATTCCATCAAATTTCCCTAAAATGCACTTCTCAAATACTCTTAAAAAACATAAATCATTAGACAAAAATTCGGAAAGATTTTTTTTACGGTTCAATATATTTTAATAAAATTTTGCTCATAGGCCTATAAGACGATTCTGTTAAACGAATTTTATGTAAAAGAAATTTACAGTTGAACTGTTTGAATAACACAAAATCGATTGTAACGATTTCGATCAAATTTTACTCACGAGTGCGCGATTACGAACGTATTTCCTTTGGAAAATGACCATCATAGTAAGCGCCGATCCTGACCTCTAGAAGTGATCGATAAAAATTGTATATAGTTTTGTTTTAAAAATCGATTTTGGTAATAACTATAACAACTTCGTCACGTCGAAAAATTATTTTTAACTTGATTACGACTTTTAACGCTGATTACGATGGTTAATCGAACTTTCAAACAGGGCGAAGATAAAATTATTACTATGACCTATTCTTCCCGTCAGTGGTCTATCCACTCACCTCATAAAGGCTACCGCGGTTTCGAAACTCTATCGTTTCATTTTCAGGCCGTTATACAAAATGGCAGTCCGGAATGTAACGCCGTACGAGTCGCGTGTGTAGCTTGGCCAAGCCGAATTTCATTATGAATATTTTAAACGTGTAATTGTGGTCAGTGTTTGTGATGTGTGTTTTAATGTTTTGTTTGACTTTGTGACGACCTCGACAGAGGGATTTAACATTTTGTATAACGGCCTGAAGATGAAACTATAGAGTTTCGAAACCGCGGTAGTCTTTAAGAGGTGAGTTGATAGACCACTGACGGGAAGAATAGGTCATAATCCTAATCATTTGAATATGTGGTCCGGTGGCTGTGTTACAATAATAAAATTATTACCGTTGGCGCTTCTATCACGTCAGCGCGACAGCTGCAAAACAATATATGCAACCACGCCTTACTCTGACCTCCATCTTAATAAACAACTGAATGCAATTGAAATTAATAGCAACGAACCAAGGGTCATCCAAGCGTCACATGATGGGGATCCAACAGGAAGCAGACCTTATAAGAATAACCACTGCACACATCACTCAATTATCTGCTTGACAATACAGAAGCGAATCTCAAATGTAGTAACACTGCACACACTTTCTCACATTCTATCATTTTATTAAAGAAACGCGCGCGCAGCTGTCTCGCCGACGTGATACAAATGAATTTTAAATAAATACTGCAAAAACACTGCACCAACTTCATCACGTTCAATAATTTCATTAAATAAACTCGCACGCATATGTCTGGAAGACGTGATAAAAGTGAATTTTAAATAAATAATGCAAAAACACTGCAAAAACTTCCACACGTTCAATAATTTCATTAAATAAACTCGCACGCATATGTCTCGAAGACGTGATACAAGTGAATTTTAAATAAATACTGCAAAAACACTGAAAAAATTTCCACACGTTCAATAATTTCATTAAATTATTGTTTGTAGTCGCACGCATATGTCTCGCCGACTTGATACAAGTGAATTTTAAATAAATACTGCAAAAACTTCCTCACTTTCAATAATTTCATTAAATAAATACGCACGCATATGTCTCGCCGACGTGATACAAGTGAATTTTAAATAAATACTGCAAAAACACTGCAAAAACTTCCACACGTTCAATAATTTCATTAAATAAACTCGCACGCATATGTCTCGAAGACGTGATACAAGTGAATTTTAAATAAATACTACAAAAACGTCCACACGTTCAATAATTTCATTAAATAAACTCGCACGCATATGTCTCACCGACTTGATACAAGTGAATTTTAAATTAAAACTGCAAAAACTTCCTCACTTTCAATAATTTCATTAAATAAACTCGCACGCATATGTTCCGCTGACGTGATACAAATAAACTTTCAAGAAAAAATCTTGCACGCATATGTCTCGCTGACGTGATACAAATAAACTTTAAGAAAATCGCAAGTCCTTGGCACAGTATACTGTACATTGCTACCGAGTAAAACTGACTCGTATTCGTGAAATTTTTGGTCAACAAAACATTTTTAAATCAAATTTTTTGAAAAAAAACTGTTTCAAAAAAATTTCTCAAAATCGACTGTAACGTTTTCCATCGAATTTTGCTTAAGCGTAGTCTATCACCCAGTGTGCGACGATACATCTAAAAAAAAAATCGGATTCCAAAATCTACCGAGAAAAAGTAAAAAACAAGCACAACATCTCAAAATCGATCATCAGATCTTGTTCAAATTTTCATCAATGGTACAGAGAAGCAGAGCGAATTTGTAATGAAAGACCTTTACAGTTCGGACCCTGACCGCCGTCATATTTTAATGTGGGAAAGTTTGTGCAGGGCCTTACCACGCACGGAGTTTACTATGTTTGAGTCAGTGTTTAAAAAAAAAACAAAAATTTATTCTCCGTTTATTCTGTAAATTTGTAATTTTCCTGACAACCCCCCACCCACCCCAGAAGCCCCGCCCCCAGAGCGCTATTCCCAGAAGCAATTCCCTCGCCGGTTTAAATACTGATTCAATCCCACACTTCCTATTACTGTGCTGTGCTGGCCTTTCTGTGCACACACTGCCTACGCGTGACCTTGAAGTACACAAACCCAACTGAACGGAACAAACGTAACTTGCATCAAAACAAGAAAACATATTTATCTGAGGTCATAAGTCATATGAGGCTCGCGCAGTGAACTTCGTATGTCGATTTGTTGCAGCGGTGTTGACAATTGATACGCCACCATACCGCTTCGCTTCACTGCTATACTTGGCAACACTGCTCTATGTGATACTACAGTAACGCAGCCTAGAGCTGGAAATGCGAAACTTCCTACATAGGCTAAATTCACGCAGGCCCTCTTTAACTACACTAGATTTCTTTTTAAGACGATGAATTTTTTTAAAAAAATACCGCCACTTTGAAGCTGTTAAAAAAGAATTTTGTTTGGTAAGCTACTGCCGAAATCGATTTTTGAGCCAAGTATTAATCAAAATCGGACCGAAATTGAAAACGTGAATGCCAAACACACGGGCGCGCGCGCGCGCGCACACACACACACACACACACACACACACAATTTTAATGACGCCTTCAGTAAG
This sequence comes from Callitettix versicolor, assembly GCA_022606455.1. Taxonomy (NCBI): domain Eukaryota; kingdom Metazoa; phylum Arthropoda; class Insecta; order Hemiptera; family Cercopidae; genus Callitettix; species Callitettix versicolor. The sequence continues at coordinate 94,479,105 of CM040183.1, read as the reverse complement.
TGACTTAGTTGTTCTTAAGATACAACTCTTTTCAAGGTCCCGAGTCTGGGTCTTACCATAATGACCGACCATCGCTATAATACTCATTTACAAATTGAAATCAACTACAACAAGAGTTGCTATACAAGCAGTAAATACAATGTACGGGTCGTTACATCCGTCCAGGTAATAAACAGACTTTTGTGACAAATTTCAACGCCTATTTATTGGACTAACGTTTCCCCAAATATTCACGTACAAGACATTCATTTTATGTTAATCCGAGACCCTGCTCGGCATACAAGAACAGGCTCCTCAGTCCTGACAACCTTCATTAATATCTTCTACTGTTCTCTCTGCAGCGCAAGTCCTTAGCCCTACCACAATATAAATATAAAGGGTGTGTGTGTGTGTGTGTGTGTGTGTGTGTGTGTGTGTGTGTGTGTGTGTGTGCGTGCGCGTGAGCGAGCGCGCTCGTGCGCGTTTGTGTGTACGCACGCGCGCCAGCGATCGTGTTTGTGTGCGTGCGTGGGTGTGTGTGTGTATATGTGTGCGCGCGCGCGAGTATGTGTATGTGTGTGTGTGTGTGCGCGCGCGCGTTTGTTGTGTGCGTGTGCGTTTGTGTGTACGCACGCGCGAGCGATCGCGTTTGTGTGCGTGCGTGGGTGTGTGTGTATATGTGTGCGCGCGCGCGCGAGTATGTGTATGTGTGTGTGTGCGCGTGCGCGTTTGTATTTGTGCGTGTGCGTTTGTGTGTACGCACGCGCGAGCGACCGCGTTTGTGTGCGTGCATGCATTCATGGGTGTGTGTGTGTGTGTGTGTATATGTGTGCGCACGCGAGTATCTGTGTACAGCTCATAAATACAATTTAGGTTATGTTGTTAAAAACTAGCTATAATAATTTGTCGTGTTTTTAAGTGTGTGTGTGTGTGTGTGTGTGTGTGTGTGTGTGTGTGTGTGTGTGTATGTGTGCATGCGTGTGTGTGTGTGTGTGTGTGCGTGTGCGCGTGTGTGTGTGTTTGTGTGCGTGTGTGTGGAGACTAAATGTACGATTTCGATCAAACTGATCATGTTGGACATTTCTTTTTTTATTTTCATATTTTTTGAGGCCCTTTTGGTAAAAAAATACTTAAAAATCTAAATATCTCAAAATCGTTTCTAACGATCTTCACAGAATTTTGCTCAATCGCAGTCCGTATGCTCAAACGAAACCTACGGGACGCTATACAGTACCCATCCACGTTCCCGGGCGTACGTTTACAGTAACCCCTTATTTTGCTCCATACACTTCCCGAACCATTACGGAAACACCCTGTATATATTTATTTACCGAACCTGTATTTTTACAATGACATGTAATCGCAGAGGGGAACCATGTACGCGGCGGACTGGTACCTTAAAAGTACTTGGACAATTAAACAACATTCAAATAAAGAGTATTGTTTTTACATATTTTATATTCAACAACCACAATTATCGGTTCTATTTAAAATCCATTTTTTCACCCTTATTTTTACAGTGTTCTTATTGATCGACAATGCTTTCATATCCCGCGGTAGTGAATTGTATACATTTATTGCTCTTATATAACTGTACTTCTCAAGTTTGGGTAATACTACGTTATTACTGCTTGTCGTACTATTGACATTTATATATTATACTCGTACATCTTTTAAAGTCTGATAATGAAACAATAAAGTATCCAATCGGAAAAGTTGCACTTGTGATAAAGGTTTCTTATCTCTTAAAAATTCATTTTAATTTATAATTTTAAAAATTCTGTTTTGCGATGTTTGGCGGAGAGATACAAAATTTTTAACTTCCCTCACAAAGTGATTTCGAGATGAGTAACGGCGCGCTCATTTCAAGTTCCCTGGATTGTCGCCACTCCAATAGCTCATTTTCAATGTAAATAACAATCACGACATATTTGCTATCGAAAAAATTATTAAGTTATATATAAAGTTTATGAAAAACAGTTTCAACCACTGGTATTGAACTGTACATTCTGTTCGAACTGTAACCTCCAAGATCTTACGAAAACTGTTCTTTCGAAATTTCTGAGCGATCCCATCGATAGCTGATCTTAAAAGGACGAGAATTTACGAAAATGTCTCCGAGGCAGAAGCACATCACGTACACACTTGAAGCTAACGGATAAATAAAACAGAACGAGCCTCTGGTATATTCTTTAACGCAGTCGTAGGCTAATGCAGGCCGGGTTGCTGGATTAACATAATATATACTGTGTTGTACGTGACTACCCCTTCCTTGTGCAATACAATACGATGCGAATGCTTCCTTGAAAAACCATTTCTATGTTTTACTGCCTTACTATACCAAGCAAATTATAGAATAAACAGCGCAGAACAAATGCACAAACCTTTTCACATTTAATTATTCATACAACAATTCAAGTTAGGTAGCTGGAAAAAATCGGCATAACTTAACTTCTTAAAATAGTTTTATCAGACACTTTCCTCGAATAATGTCAAATACTGAGTACCAGGGCACAGGAGGGTTGAGGGTAACGAGGAGGCTGGACTGAAGTGCTACTGTTTTCTATGTCTGTTGTCAAGAAATGGTTGGATTACTACTATGCAAACCCGTTAAGATGGGCAGGGACTCTAGTGAAATTAGTGCTCTAGGCAAAATCAAAAAAGCGCTCCAAAAATTTTCTGGGGCCGACGTCTTCGGCACGAAAACGCATTATTCGTCCGTGTTAATTTTTTTTTTTTAGCGAAAATCACATTGAGGCTATTTTTTCCCTTTTTTTTTTGTTGTTTAACGTCCGACTATTGTGCACACTTGGTGGGTTAATGCAGACGATGGGATGATTTATAGCGTATGAAAATGCCAAGCCCTGGCCGGGAATCGAACCCGGATCCTCCGGGTGAAAGCCTAGTACGCTATGAACTAGGCCACCGAGGCGGCTCATTTGAGACTATTATCGCCTCCCTATATGTAAGTGTGAGTGTAAAGTGGCAAGTGTAGGTGTGTGTTAGACTGCAAGTCCCACCTGGGAGAGTAGCGACAGTGTCTAGGACACTCTGGTCTCCACAGAGATAGATATTGTCTGCTGTCAGGTATCCGGAGGATGACCTCGCAGAGGAACAGTTCATGATCCTCTGGAGCAAGCTTACCACAAGGTTTGTTCCAGGTAGAAGTAAAAAACGTGTCTTCCAGTAATGTATTTTTTTTTTTTTTTAACGTCCGACTATTGTGCACACTTGGGCTAATGCAGACGATGGAATGATTTATAGCGTATGAAAATGCCAAGCCCTGGCCGGGAATCGAATCCGGGTCCTCGGGGTGAAAGCCTAGTATGCTATCAACTAGGCCACCGAGGCGGCTTCTTCCGGTAATCAGGTGAGGACAAATCAACAGGCATTGTGGGGTTAAAGATATGGGAGTGCAAAATGGCTGACGTGCCTTTGGCATTCAAAGCATCCCGCTCTCGGTAATAACAATCCCCGTCAAAATTAAAGGTTAAACAATTATGACCTAAATCACTGTTTGACCAAAGTTAATACTACTAATTTATTCGTCATGAAACAACTACCTAATTTTGTTAATTTTAAGGTTACGTTGATTTTTTCCAAAGATGGAACAACGAAGTAGCCTGAATTTGCAGCTGTCAGGGTGGTTTTCCCGCTAAACGAACAGGGACCTGCTTGGCACAAATATCGATTTTGGAAAATATCTTGGACAAGTTTAACTGTTTCATAATTTCAATTCAATTTTTTTTTAAATCACAAATTTTATCTTACGTTTGTCAGGGAAAAAATCAGATTTTCCCCTGTTATCAGTGATAAAATATGCATAAATTACCACTTAAAACTTCCAAATTCCTTTGAAATTATAAATCTAACGACTGATTACGATAAGAAAATCAAATATTCAAAAAATGTGTTGGCAATTACTGTGATAACTTTACTTTTTGTGTGTTAGACTCGGGTACCGCGAGGGACGTCTAAATCCTCTCAACAGATGCAGCTAGTCTGCAGCCACCCTGCGGGGTACTTGCAGCACCCTCGCCTATATGGTAGAATGGTCACTGAAGATGGAACAACCCGGGAAGGCATTAAACGTTTTTAAAACAACATCCCCCTAGGAGAATTTGGAGGGACAGTTAGGATCTTGGGCAGAGGACAACTTAGAAAAACCATGGGACTCACTACAGGGCACTGTTGCTGAGGGTACACCTGAACAGGATAGGAATGTACCAATCAGAAACCGTGTGTAAGTTATGCAGGAAGGAAGATGAAACTACAGGACACATTTGTGAGGCTCTTGCCAGTAGTAGACAAAGGGTATTTGGCTTTTAGGACTCTAAGGACCTCCAACAGAATGAGCTAGTATAGAACTGCTAAAATTCACTGAGATAACTGGTCTACTGAACACAACAGGGGTCCCAGTGTCAGAAGCTACGAAACCCCTTAATTTCTAGAATCTAATCTAATCCTCAAAACATCTGTTTCGGTACTGTAAATTGCTAATAATTTTCTCTAAATTAGTTCATCAATTTTTGTCTTAAATAAAGATCCATGACACAAGTCAGTGTAACCAATATGAAATAAAAGAAAGTTAATGTTCGCTACTTTCCAAAGGTATCCACAGAAATCCACAGATAACTGAGTAGGTAAGTTATGCCCAAACTAATCTGCGTATCTTTGTTATTTCTCTACTTCTACTTCATAGTTTTAAATGTTACCCCAGGTGACAAAAAAAGGGAGCTCGATATTTGTTACAAAAATTTTCCATTATTGGTTTATTTTAGTTTGAAATTGTTAAATAGCCAATATTTTAAAATGAATCAACATATGAATTATTTATCTTTTTTCTAATTAGACCTTGATCAGTTAAAGAAGCATGGTTAAACTTTATTGGTCAAACCCTTTAAAAGGTATAAAATATTTTGTTAGTGGGAAAAATGAAGCGTTTACGTGAACGTTTTTATTGGTTTTGATCTGCGGACAACCTCTTTCATATTTCGAACATTGTTTGGAAACACCCGGTATAAGAACAGTGGTCACATAAGAAGATACACAACTCAAGGATAGGACAGCGAACAGTTTGCTACGACTCTGAACCTCAGTTAGTTTCGAAACTAGTTATTACCACAGTAAATGTGGTTGTTACCGTTGGCTTTTCCTAGATTCATTGTCTTAATCTCACTGGCATAAAGTACAGACGTTCTTCAAGAACAACCAAGAAATGAAACACTACTGCCTCTGATGTATTACTTATCTTAATGAACATGCCATAAACAGTAACTGGCATGAACCAAATAAAAACTCAATTTGCATTATGTTAACTGGCAAAGTGTAAATGAGCCATTACTTTACTAGCAAATTTGCACGCTAAACATGGTTTAGCACCCATTATACTCGATCACACATCAGAACTAGTTTTACAAAATGTTTTGGTTCCCAAATCTTTGGAGCATGTTTTAAGAAATTTGACCTGCCAACCTCTGGTTTGCAATTCCGATTCGTGTAGTGTATTCACAGATGCTACATGTCAAATTAAAAAAAAAGACAGGAAATATTTTAATTGCGACAAGATGAACTTTCATCTGTCTGGAAATTAACGAGGCCGTAATGTCAACGCGTTATTTAAATGTCACCGGCCAACTGCCAGCAAGGGGAGAGAGTATTTAACTGAACTAGCTCACTGTGTAATTGTATGTTCTTACTTCTCCATGTACTCCCAACATCACAGTATAGGATCGGAAAAAAGTTACAACGTCCTACAAGTAGGAAGAACATATCGACATAACAGGGTTTTGAATTGAAAAGAAAACTTGAGTTTATTTTACAAACTTTAATGAATTTCAAATATAGATAATGTACTTCTTGCCTTCCACGCAGGACCATGTCTCAAGTGAGCTATAATGGCATTTAGTTATTAGGATCAACTTCTTGCTTTCTATGCTGGAGCATGTCTCGAGAGCTTTATAATAGCATTTGGTTATTTGATCCCTAAAATTCTACAATTATGACATTTAATGTACCAACTTACAAGTGGAGGCCGCCTCGGTGGCCTAGTTAATAGCGTACTGGGCTTTCACCCCGAGGACCCAGGTTCGATTCCCAGCCAGGGCTTGGCATTTTCATACGCTATAAATCATCTCATCGTTTGCATTAGCCTAAGTGTGCACAATAGTCGGACGTTAAACTCCAAAAAAAAAAAAAAAACTTACAGGTGGAGGCAGCTTTACCAGTAAAAAAGAGTATTCAGCTTAAAAAATCAACATATTGAATTCTCTCTAGAATGTAAACAGCAAAACTAGAACATTTTTCGAGATGATAAAGTCTTCTAAAAGTAACCTAGAGGTGAAGAACGTGTTTATTTCAAAATCTCTAGCCTAGGTCTTACCGTTAAGGCCATTCATTTTTTTGAACAGAAATTCACTAAAACTTTATCACTGAGAATTCACTGCAGCGAATTTAGAGTTTAATAAATCAACTCGACTGTATCAATAAACAAAAGCAAAGCTGAAACTGCAACCTACCTCGAACTTGTCGACAACGCACTCAGAAAATAATCAACACTAAATTTTCCACAGATTTTCTGTACACACTGATCCAATGAGAGTACCGACATATGATATCTATTCCTGGACAAGCTGAACAATACACCACACAACTTCCCATCAGCACATAAACAGTTTCGTTTTACCAACACATTTGCCTGTTTCATTTTCTTCCACAAGTGATAAGTATACAAGAATTTTGTATGCAACGCGCTCATAGCAAAACGTTGACTGTGCTAATTAGGTGCGACATCAATTAAAAACTAAATTACAAAGACAACATCCAACAAAAGAGTTACAAACATGTTTGTAAATCTAGGCCTAGCACAGCAAGTAGAGAGGAATTAAAAAAAAAAACAATTTGTAGATAACAAACGGAAATTAAACAGCATTGTTGTCTTTTGGAAATTAACTTACAAGTAATATTTTTTAGATCGCTAAGACATGGCACATAGGTTCGCTTAGGGAGAAGCAACTTTAAGGATGAACAATTTTGCTGAAAGTAAAAGCAATTTCTATTAGTTTCCCAAAAAAATCGTTTTTGTTTTGTATTCCAGCACATTTGCTGCTAAATCGTTTTTGATTTTTGTTTTAAAATCAAACTGTCATTACTGGAATCAGCGTTTTCTTTTTAAATTACACTTGGGTGTGGGATGGGGTGGGAGGTTGCTCAAAAATCTCAAAGAACATGTTTAGACTTATCATTTTCGAAGTCATTTAAATGTTTCTGTACACTATGAAAAACACCATAAATAAAACTGCAATCTGAACACCCTAAACAAAATGACGGATAAAATAAGTATTTAACTACCACTTTCTTTATTTTTTAAATATCTCAGATATTTCAAGCTTGTAAAAAGAACTTAAAAATACCTGATATCATTTTAAACACTTCTG
>CM040183.1:94326690-94466690 GCA_022606455.1 Callitettix versicolor | reverse complement strand
AGTTATAACAAACTGCCTACAATCTTACCAAGTGATATAATAAATATTTTTCCATCTAGGCCCGCAAAATTTGCCAGTTTTAGAACTTACTAATATAAAAATTGACTTATTTAATTATTTTTATGTTTTATTACAAAACAATAAACTGAAGTTTGCTTGATGGTCTATTTTGCCCTTCTACAAAACACAAGATATTTTAAAATGAAATACATAAAAACTTCACATGTGACATAATTATCAAGATATGTTAGGGGAGTAGGTTATGTACCTATTTATACAGTATATACAAATAATATAAAGATAAGATATAGTAATAAATTTAATTATGTATGAAAATAGTAAATTATATCATAAAAGTTTTAGTAAATATTAATTATTTATCAGCATTATTTGAAAAAAAGATGTTAATGACAATATAAAATATAAACTTAGGTAATCAAAGCTATTTTTACAGAGCTAAATTATTTTGCAATTTTTAAATTAGTCAAACAATATTCCAGTTATAACTTAGTTCATTGTTTCAATTTTTAGCAGAATATATTAGGCTGTTTAATTACTCAACCTATTAATAGTTTTAAATTGATTAGCCTTTGTTAGAGCCAATTAATTATAACAAAATAATTTAATTCTATAATGTTTTTTTAACATTCCTAGTTTATGATGTTAATAATTTTAACAGAACTTGGAAATTACCAATCACAAGCGATAAAGATATAAAGTTGGCCTAACTGGGCTTAGAATCCACTATCAGTAGAGAAAAAAATCAAAAGCTTAACAGCTATGTTTAACAAAAGTGTTAACTTAATAATTCTTTAAGAAATCAGTGTAAATTAAAAATATCTGAAATGTTTAAAGATAAGCCTGTATGAATTAAGGACTTGGAATGACAATATTATAAACGAGATAGAATTTACTGCTGTGTACAGAATTCTGGGTTTTAAATATTTATAACTATTATTTCAAGCTGAAGTAGGCATTCAGTTTAATTATTGTAGGCAATTTATCCTAGAAATAAATTTAAAATGAACTACTGCATTTTCCAATTATCACAATTATACATTAGACCTACTATTGGAAGGCCTGTTCCATCTAATTCAAGATGAAAATTCTTTTCAAATCTATTGAAGCTTAGTTTATCTATTGGATTTTATTATTGTTTTGAAAATTACTTATCTAGAAATTATAGCTAGACATTTTACATTATAATGTTTTATAGAGGATACATAAGTTCAGCGACCTAGGGTACCACATTAATTTATTTCTATAAGTGCTGTACAATGAAGTCTGTAAACTATTTAAAATAACAAAATTATTTATTTTGTCGGTATTTTGTTCCAACTTATTAGGTTATTGTTTTGACGTTTTTTTTATAAATACCTAGACCTACAAGGTTTTTATTTATTTTGTTTTTATGCTAAAACTATTAATACCTAATCCTATTTCATAAATTTAACAAAGTGTAGACTAGCTTGATCCTAAATTTAACAACATAGAAAGGCTGATCGTTTTCTAAATCTTAATGATTACCAATTGGTTAAATTAAAGATACAAAATAAAATATTGAATGATATGCTTCAATAAATTTAATTCAAATTCCCAAATTTAAGTGCAAAAGGCATAACCTAACCTGTTAGGATTTCTAACCAGAAGGATTTGTGTCACAGTATTTATTGTTAAATTCATTCGATTTTTTATTAAAGTTGTTTATTATAACAGCTTAAACACTCCATCAATATATTTTTAAACTATCACTTTTGACTAAAACGTTAGAAACTTAAAGCTAACAGTGTGAAGAAAAAAACATTGTCAAATGAGACACTACAAATAAATTACATTGTGTCAACATTTCTGAATGACAATTTAAGGTTTTGAATTCGAACGAACTATGTACTACTCTGTAATTACATTATCAGATTTAATCTGATTAAGAAGTGCTGTATTCCCTTATGTAAAGTGTTATTAATGAATACCTACTTGGGACTTCTGGGTTGTGATAATCCGAAAAGGTATGAAAATCAAATTTAGTAGTCTTGAAAATTTTATATTATTTTAAGTGTATTAGCTTTTAGTCTAACATATCTAGTCTTTACAAAATCCTTATATTTTGAGTGAAATCAACGGGAGGTAGGCGAGATTTTCGATAATAAAAAAAACTACAAATTCACATTCTAATGAACATTCACTATTCAAAACACAAACTTCAATAACAACTTACGCGAGAATACAGTGCCCCTGCAACAAGAACAACTTGAACATTCGCTTTCGGAATGTATTCACTGGAGCAAATAAAATGTCAACAACAACTGATCTTTTACGAGTACGTCACAATTGTAAATCGCAAAACACTGTAGTTGTAGTACAAACTGTGTTACTAAAATGGAACCTGCAGGACATAAACAGCCTATTACAGCAGTTGTTGCTCTACAGATTATATTTTCAAACACTTTCTTCGTAGTTTGTCATATTTCTCCCAGGAAGCATTGATGTCAGTATTGCAATAATAGAGATGGCAGCACATTTCTAACAAAATTTGAAATTAATTTTAAATTACGAGCTAAGCTATATGTAGTAAATGGTGCAAACACATTACAAAAACTTTCTCACATTATATGTCTTCAAAAATCCTGTTCCTCAAGTACAATAAAATTCAAAAAAATCTTTCTAAATTCTAAAATTTGTTGCTCCGATTTTTCTAAAACTTTTTCCATTTTTTATGAAGAAAAGGTAACTCAGTGTGCCAAATTTGAAATAAAAATAATTGCAGTCTTAGATAAAAAAAAACAAAAATTGTCTACAGTAAGTTTTTTTTTATTTCAAATTTGATAGACTAACTTACCTTTGAGCATTAACTAACTCAAAATTTGAGCAGAATTTGTGTAAATCAATTTTTAAAAATTATGCTGATTTTTAGTTTAAAAAATCCCAAACTACAATTTTTGAGGCTGTAAATCTTTCTTTGAGCAAAATTTGCAATCAAAACAAGTTAAGTTAATTTTTACAGAATTTATTTATTTTTCTTATTAACAAAGGGCTTTAAAATTATAATTTTTTGCAAAATTAAAATGTGGTTCCCAGATATAAGCTAGACCTTCTATTTTCTAGAAAATCGGTCAATTCACTTAGTCTCCAAATTAAAACCAGTTTTTTTGACATCAAGTGATTCAAACCACACAGCGTTTCTCATGTACAATGTGGCCAAGAATGTAACAGCAAACGCTGAAAAAGAACTTTGTTTGTCTTGTTCCTGGCAAAAATCAAGCATAGAGAAGAGAAGTCCAACACAAAGAAGGTAAGACTGCGTTACTATGTGTCCAATCCTCACTGTTTATATAAATGTTGTAGAGATTAAACAAGAAGTCATTTAGTGTTTCTAGTGTTGAGTAAAAAACACCACTGTTTTTTCCATATTTGCATTTGTTTATCTATCCCATTTGTAAAGCATTGTTTTAAAGCCAGTAGCGGTATACAACAATGTTCGAAAGAATTGGGCCTGAGCGAGCGGCAAATCCAACTGTACATTTTGTAAATTGGCTGCAAACTGTTATACATATTTAAAAACCTTGTTCTGTACGTAAAACTTATTAATCTAGATGAAAGGACTCCAACTGAAACATTTTGAAATTTGTACACAGCCTTTATTAAACACAAATGAATAAATTCTGCTAAACTTCTTCTTGTAGAAGTTCTCAACTCACAGTGTAAACGTTTGTAGCAACACACATTTTGATTTACCCTTGCGATTCGGGATTGGTGTGAGCATTAGTTTTGCAAGCACTGTCTTTAAGGTCTTCCTACAAGAAAAAGTCTGCAATAAATCAGGGGTAATTTTCCCTTTGAAATTACTTGCTCATGAAAACATTTTTCCAAGAAAAATACATAGTTTTGTTAGTTGTATGAGCTGTAGCACTGTCATGCTGACACCACGTGTACTGCAGGGATGGTAATTATGAATTGTTGCACAATCTCAACATAGTGTTCACTGTTTATTGTCATGATTTGAATTGCATACCGATCACCAAATTTTTGTGAATGTAGGGGACATTTGTGTAACTGATGTGGATTGTTTACAGTAAAAATGTGATAATTCTGTGAAGCGAGATGAAACATGCGTCAGATCAAAACCAGTCATTGAGCGTTTCTCTATGGGGCATTACAGAGAACATGAACTGGACATTTTTTTTTTTTTTTGGTGTTTAACGTCCGACTATTGTGCACACTTGGGCTAATGCAGACAATGGGATGGTTTATAGCGTATGAAAATGCCAAGCCCTCACCGGGAATTGAACCCAGGTCTTCGGGGTGAAAGCCTAGTACGCTATCCACTAGATCACCGAGGCAGCTTTTGTAATAATAAAAATCATCATCATAATCATTAATAATAAAAAAATCACATATTAATTTGATAAAACATTAACTGGACAGAAAGCTTCAAGTTTTACATCGTCTTTAAGCAACAATGCGTACACCCCAGGCACTGTGATCAAAGGATGTATTGTGCAACATGAGTCCGGAATGTAACGCCGTATGAGTCGCGTGTGTAGCTTGGCCAAGCCGAATTGCATGATGAATATTTTAAATGTGTAATTGTGCTTAGTGTTTGTGATGTATGTTTTAATGTTTTGTTTGACTTTGTGACGACCTCGACAGAGGGATTTAACATTTTGTATGGCCTGAAGATGAAACTATAGTGTTTTGAAACCGCGATAGCCTTTATGAGGTGAGTTGATAGACCACTGACGGGAAGAATAGGTATATAATCCTAATCATTTGAACATGTGGTCCGGTGGCTATGTTACAATAATAAAAAAATGAAATAAAAATGGAAGCTTTACCAAAAGATTGCTTAACCCAATAAACCTTAATGTCAACATCTGGATAGATTCCATAAACCATTGTCTTAAAGAAAATCCTTAATGTTGTGCAGGATTTATCAGGTACATAACAATCAATCCTACAACACAACTACCAATTTATTGAAACATGATGTAAATTATACCCGGTATAAAAGTGTAATAACTGAGATTGATCATTACTTTGTAACTACCACTCAATACTGACACTTTTACATTATTCATATCTCTATAACGACTACAAACCATCAATTATTAAAGGAGACAGTGATTACTTTTGAAGAGAACACCAGCAAGGTTTGATGCCTCAAGGCCTGTATAAGTACAATACTTAATATTTAGGAAGGGTGAAGTGCCAACAATCTTTTCTTAAATGACAAAAAAAACATTTACTTTAAATCAAACTTATTTTTTGTAAGAGATAATTATGTTTTGAAATTAATGTAACCACAGACCCATCCGGCTAGGGTTAAAAAGTAAAACTTGGCTTTTTTACAATTCAACTCAAGTAGGCTTGATAAAAGTCAATTATTGCTTTTTTGAAATCTGCATGAAATTCAACATTACACTTCCCATAATGTTCGGATAAATATATTACTGTATTTTTCTACAACATTCGTTACCTTGTAAATCTAAACATATGAATAAAAATGGAATAACCATTTGTTCAAGCATTGATGTTATTTTATTACTGTAGATTTAATCATCTATAATTTAATACTACTTTTCATATGACTAGACTAATTACTGGTTTTAAACTTTGTGGAATACAATATTTACGTTTACTTGCTATTACTGAATCTTTTTCTCTTCTTAAAGAAAAAACAAAAGGTCAGTAAAAAATATTTTACCCTTTTTTTCTGTCACAAGAAATGTTCAAGTTGAATGTATGAATCATGGGGTATACTTGATCTGAAACTTATAAAGGATTAAAATTTTGTAGGCCTAATCAATTGGATAGTTAAGTTTTACTAAAAAATTAACTTTCCAATTAAAACAAGTTACAATTAAAAAAAGTTACTTTTTGTAAATTTTCTCAACACTTCAATCACGGTTACAGTACAAGATAGAACCTCTGTACATTACTGAAGCAGCAAGCAGGCTATGCTTAAATCGCTGCATCCCCACCCTCATTAACAGTTGCATAGGAAGTTTGTGAGGTTGATCTAAAGCATAATGCCAGCAACTGATATAGTCACTAAACATCCAGCGCCTAAAATTCTAACTCTAATGTTAAGATTGGTCTACATGCACTGAAATTTATTAAGATCCACTACATGTGCTTCAGAATAATGCCACGAGAATATAAAATAGGTTTTAATTTTTTACATTATCTGATTAAACCAGACTATCTCTGGTTCCAGATAATCCAACTTGATACTACATATCTGGTTTATCCCTATTCCAAGACTTTTTTTTATTTTTAAATTCTTTTTTTTTGGTAAAAAAAACTTTTTTCTCAAAATCAGCTGTAAACACTTTGTTCAAATGCAATCCATACTTACCCAAAAACCTGATCAGTTTGAAAATTACTAAAAAAAACATCCAAAATTCGTTTACCTGATCCTGTCATACAAAACAATTACAATAAAATATCAAAATACAGAAAGAAGCTGCTTAGTGAAAGGATGCGGGAACGGAAGAGAAAGCAGCTAAGTGTGAAGAACTGAAATTGTCAAGTGTCCCTAGCAGGCCTCATCGAAAGAAGAAGAAAATATCAAAATACTTGTTTACACTCTAAGTATGTTTTATTGTATTTAAACAAATGTTAACAATTTTGTTCTTAAAACAAAGAACACAAACAGATTTTAAAATTTCAAACTTACAAAATTATGACATGTTTTCAATAGTTGGTGTGCAAGCTTTAAAGAAAAATATGCAATTTAAATCTCATATTGCCGTTTCATAGTGATATTATTACATGCTGTAATGATGTAAACACTGACCTCCACGACTTTAAGATAATGACCTATGTATGCTCCAAGCCATTTTTTATCGTCATTAAATGCCTTTAATTTTAGATGCTAAGTATTATAAAAATTTATTAAATACTTCTTGTTACCCCGGTTTACTTTGACAAACTTGTCTTTTAATTGAAAACACAGTTTTAAATTGATCTTCACTGATCACAAAGTAGCACATGATGTTACCATTCACTCTCATATTTTGATTCAAAGTTTCTGCAGTCATGTAATAATTTTGGTTGAGGCACTTTTAATGGGGCTAATCGAATTTGTCCACTCATACAATGTATTCCTGGTGTTTTTCTACTGAATTTCTTGATATCGCAGAATCGACAATTGATTAATTTGTCCACTCATACAATGTATTCCTGGTGTTTTTCTACTGAATTTCTTGATATCGCAGAATCGACAATTGATTAATTTGTCCACTCATACAATGTATTCCTGGTGTTTTTCTACTGAATTTCTTGATATCGCAGAATCGACAATTGATTAATTTGTCCACTCATACAATGTATTCCTGGTGTTTTTCTACTGAATTTCTTGATATCGCAGAATCGACAATTGATTAATTTGTCCACTCATACAATGTATTCCTGGTGTTTTTCTACTGAATTTCTTGATATCGCAGAATCGACAATTGATTAATTTGTCCACTCATACAATGTATTCCTGGTGTTTTTCTACTGAATTTCTTGATATCGCAGAATCGACAATTGATTAATTTGTCCACTCATACAATGTATTCCTGGTGTTTTTCTACTGAATTTCTTGATATCGCAGAATCGACAATTGATTAATTTGTCCACTCATACAATGTATTCCTGGTGTTTTTCTACTGAATTTCTTGATATCGCAGAATCGACAATTGATTAATTTTTTCACACACAACAATGTACGGATCAAAACAGAATGTCTCAACTACCAAACTGTGATCGCTACTTCTACTTCACACACTGTTTTGTGCATTCACTTGTGGTTATTAACTTCTCTGTGTATGCTTGCCGAGTGTCTCCACTGATCCTCTTCTCAATGTTCACCTGTTAAGTTTTCTCTCAATCTATTCATTCTCTTCCATTATGAAGCTAAACATCCTTCTCATTCATTATCTGTTTCCTTCTTTTAGATTCACCATTGGCATTTTGCCATCATGTCCAGCACACAAAAATCCCACTAGACAGGGAGCTGTACAGATTTGAGTATGCATAATATGAGGACTGCATTCTGTTAATTGATATGTGCTCAGAAAACCTTGTAGATTAATATTTCAGATGTTGCCAGAAACCATATTGGTCCAATTTTTTCATACCCCTCCCCTCCGTAGCATGTAAGTCAATTGAGCACATGTTTTGGAGCTATTTTGATGGCAATAGTTGTTGTTTTAATAATTTAAGGTAATAATAGGTTGTTAAATGATGTTACAGTAGAAATTATTAACACAATAAACATATTTTGTTTATAAATATTATTTAATGAGAAAAAAATGTAAATATACATAGGCCTATAAGAGTGAAATATAAATAATCAATGATTGAAATTATTATTTTTGTTAATCTATATAATTACAGATTCTTATACCTGAGATTCCAAATAACAAAAAAACTATTTTGCTAGTAGCTGTATGTTGGTTCCCTCCCCTGTTAGTCCTAATGCAAGCATTAAAGTGCATAGCACGTCTAAATGCTTCAATAGGATAAAAACTATTGCGAGTAACAATATATTTTGTCGTATTTACAAAATAGTATTTGAGTTTTTTCGTTGTTGAGTGATTAAGTAAATTATTATTTTATTAATATATGGGAGCAATGTGTTTACAAGCGATAAATGTGAAAAGAATACAAATAAAGAAATAATGAATACTTTGGGCGTCAATTCTTAAAAGGTACTCAGTATAACAGAAGTATTAGAGCTCACAAACTGTTGTACGGAACTATACTGAGCATACAGTTTTCAGAATTTATAGAATGTATGAATTTTTCTAAGGATCATCTACAACAGTTTCATTTTTGTCTACAAACAATAAGATAGGTAACAGTAGATAACATTTAAGTTTGATAGACAAATATAATCAACATGAAACAGTAATAACAGATTTTTTTAAAAACTGAGTTTTACAATTTCTTACACCTCAAAAGCGCTAAAAGTGAAATATTTCAGCAACTACTGTGAAATGGTAGAAATTATTTTAAATTCAGTAAGGGCAGACAGAAGTAATGATAATGAGTTACATTTAGTAACTGTTAGACAAATGTTACCGTTCTTTTTTTCCATGGACAATACTAATTATATTCGTGGAGTGATACTTTATTTATTAGACGTTACAATTACCACCCGAAGTTATAAATGACCTGAAAAGAGGAATGCAGACCGTAAAATGAAAGGAAGGTACACTCAATGCGGTGAACCCGGCTTAGTGTTAGAGCATTCTCAGAACCGTTTTTCAGCAGTTACTGGAGGCTTGATTGAAATAACCAAAACTGAAGACGCGATTCAAAAATTTATGCTTCTTAATCCCTCTTTGTTCATATCTGGATTTACAATCGAACTCTACAAGTGACATCAATCACCATCATAAATGGATGCAATCCAGGATCAATAAAGACGAGCAGGTTATTCAAAATATCGTTGTATTTTAATGCTTGTATTACTTACAAAGATAATGAAGAGTGTATGCTTCGAAACATTTACAACGGTGAACTGGCTGATAAATCTTCTTTGCAGTGTTTACTTAATATTGTAGAAAATGGACAGATTCTATTAAAAAATGAGTGACTTGTGCAGAAAATTAAAAAGTTATCAGATTCTATATAAAGAAATTCAATTTACAATTTTGAAAATACTCCTGCAAAAGAGAAATTGCAAGATGCAACTCTTTTTCAAAAAACATTCAAGCTGGCTAATCAACAAATTTGACACAAAACTTGTAACATCTTATGAAATATTAGACTACTGCATGTATCTTTTGACACAGAAGGATTTTATAGAAAATCTCTCAACTCGCTCTTGAAATTGAAAATAACCACAAATGTGCTACATACATAGGTGCAAGACGTTATAGGTTGACTGAGAAATGTATATTTGTGGAGAATTTGTTGATATAACAAAATGTTTCAAATTTCAAGGTTTTACATTATCTGAGATACTTGAATTAAACTAGAACAACTTATAAGCAAATACAAGGATGTTTTGTCATGTCTTTCACGCATTAAGAATACAATATGCCCATGTTATTACAGAGCAAAAAAAATTGTTGATGTGTTCTGGATTTATATGAATTGTATATAAATCATTGGATTTCGTATAAAAAGCTCTAACATCTTTGGAAAATTTACATATAAATAATGAACAACTGAAGAGATAGAACGATTTGCATTTATCTTTCTTTTAAAACAAAAATTAACTGCTCCGATATAGATTTCCCAAAAAATCTGGTTTAATTTAAATTTAATGAAAGTCATGTACGTCTGATGATTTGCATTTACATTTGTTAAGAGCTACGGTACAACACATCTATGGATAAATGGTGATAAAACTCAGCTTCAGCCTATTGAATACAGTTCATTTGGCTATAAAGAGAGACATGGTATCCTGTACCCATGACAAATGACGAAGCGACCATTGCCAGATACTTTGATTCACCGCTGGAGACATACAAGGGATTGTTGAACAATGGCTTGTAATTGTAAAAAATATAATTTTATTCGTACTTCTCTGTGCAAATGTATAAACAAGGATTGTAAAAATATAAATAATTATTTGAATTTCTTTCATACAAATATCTGTTAATATTTTCTCATTAAATATTTTTTTTTAAATCGTGATTAAAATATTTTTTAAATATTTTATTGTTAATTTCTGTTTAAAAAATGTCAACAAAATAACAACTTATGTGCTACAGCGAGTGAGGGGGTATAAAAAAAATTGGACCAAAATGGTTTCTGGCAACATCCGAAATATTAATGTACAAGCTTTTCTGAGCATGTATCAATTAATAGAAAGCAGTCCTCATATTTTACATACTCAAGTACCTTTGGCGACTGGACTATTATATACTTTTTACTACTTTAAGCAATTCACTTTCACTAATTACATTTTTTTAAATTCCACTTAGTTTACTACCTTCAGTAATTAAAGGGTATCTAGCAAATTTATAGATTTTTCCCAGACACTTCTTATCCAATTTGATGTAAATATGTATGTTAGCCAACAATTAATAGTTACCCCTTAAAATCACACAATTATAAATAAAACAACTACATTTGACGTAACAACTAAGGTTTATATACACAATATTGTTTTATATAGTATGTACATACAACTGCATTATGTCTCTTATGATTTAATTTGTTTTATTTCATCTTCAATAGAAAAAAGCTCCTCTTTTCATTTTTTCTATTTTTTTTCTTCTAGCTTTTTCAGCTGATAAAGGGATTTTATTTTTTCAGGCATGGTTTAAAAAAAATCCTTAATGTAATATTTTACATTTTGAAAGGAAGTTATTAATTTAATCTATTATTGATGTTATAGACTTTATGGTTTTGGCAATTTTAAAATATTTTTATTTTTGGATTAACCTGACATTTTAATTTTGAAAGTGATAGAACTTTACTATTTAGCCATGAATAATCAGTATCAAGACAAATAGTTTAAGGAAAAAACTAGTATAGACTTAGAAGTTCAGAATTTTATATAAATTTGAACTATCATATTACATATGAATTAAAACAAAAATGTTTACAGAAGTAAAAAAAAGGTCTGTCTCTAAAGAAATATTTAACTGCCAGTTAATGGTTATAGTTTTGTTAAAATTATGTTACACATAGATATGTGTAGTTACTATCTTTAAAAATTCTCAACTGGATATCTTATTGTACTTGGCGATCTCCACAATAACCAAACTATTAGACATATGTATGACAGGCCAGTGTGCCCTGCGCAATGGATTTGCTGTCAGCCTATATTGCAGCAAAACCTTTTTTTTTGGTCTCATATAAAATAAAATGTTGTTTTCGTTGTAGTTATATTATTTTTATGAAATACCCGAATAATGTATAACAATGTGTTCAGTAATTGCCACAACCAATATTGATATCTATCAGGACTATAGTCTGGTCCACGAGTTATGTTTCAATCAGTTATTGTACAGAAATTTATGATATACCAAATTAAAGCGTGTTGTTTTGTCTGTATTCCGTTAATATATTTTCAAACGTCCATTGTATATTTCATAAATTTACAGAAAAAACAATCTTAATGAAGTGTTTCTACTACTAGTTACTTTGAAGGTTCATAACTTGTCAATTTTTAATCCAGAACAATGCTTTTCAATTATGTTATGGTATAAACATTAGTAGATGTTTCTGCTGAAAGTGAACAAACTTTTGATATATAGAAATTAAATTTATTTACAAAAGTGCTTGTCTTGTTAACAGAAACTTTACTGAAATAATTTTGTTGTTATTTTACAGTAGTATTATCTTTTATTTAAAATGAATCTTTATCTTTTATTCCCAAAACAGTAAAATATACATTTCTATAAAAATTAATATTATATAGAAATAGTTGACAGCTAACACTATTGTGGTAGGAGGGAGAAACATTATTCTAACAACTTTTATGTTACAATTTACTTGTAGCTTTTATTTTAACTTAGTTGTATTTATATACTTTTGTTTGACACCAGTTAAAATTTTTGAGTATTCAGATACGCGGAAATACCTGCTCGTTTCATTGCTTGAAAAAAACAGCCAGCTCGAAACTCAAGTAACTGCAAATACCAGCTTGAAATTTTAGTAGCAGATCCCAGAAGAAAAATATTATGGTTTGGGCATGTTTCGATTGTTGTTTATTTTAATAAATTATGTTTACATTCTACGGTTATGAATGTTTTATTTATTACTACTAGACCATGTAAAAATAGCTTTCCTTACTGACTCATTAAAAATACAACCTTTTATCAACACATGAAATTAAAATTTAAAAAAATATGGGTCTTAATACCTATTATTACCTACTACTACTAATTATTAAAAACTCCTTACAACATACTTACATTTACACTATCTTCCACAAAATGTTTAGAAACCAGAATGAGTATAGACAATGAATGATACAAAGATAACTGTGCCTTACACACGCATGTGATACCAAACTCCCCCCTACATTCAAATCAAGCATCCTGTTTCATTGCCAGTACACGTTTGCCGCCAGCTTTCTCAATTTCTGCGAAAATCAGCCTTTGCTTTTGCCAAATTGTCACCACGTTAAGTTGTTAAGACAAAACATAGGTTTGTCACTTTCCCGGCTTTTTTAAAATATCTATGCGAATTCTTGTTTTCCCCAAAAAGTTTCCAATTCCTGACTTCTAGACACCCTATAATTAACTTTTACTTATTTTTAAAACCAGAAAAGCTTCTATAACATTCGACTGCCAAAATGTTTCACCAACTTCCCATAATACGTCCATTGGTGTAATCCTCCTTCATGGATGAGGGATGTTTGACTACACCCCTGGGGCTATGAGGGTGAGTTGTTGAGCTATACCAGGCACTCGTGGACAAACCACGTATACATTTATTACATATATTGTTTTACGTAATATGGCCACAATATTACTTTATATAATGAAGACAAACTTTTCATTCACCAAAACGAATCGAGTCTCATCAGTTTTGGATGTGATAAAGGAGGCTGCAACTGCGGACAGTGAAAATGATTTTGGAAGTAATCAAAAAGGCGTCTTTCAGACTGAAATTATTTTTTTAATGATCAGGAATTAACATTTGATTGACTCTTAAGCTACAGGTTGACATAAAATTAACAGAACTAAATTATCAATCGTACCAAAATAAAATTGAGTAAACATCCATTCAAATGATTGAAACCTTCCTACAAAACTTTAAAAACATAAAAAATCTACAAGTACATCGTACACCTTGTGCCGTTCTCAAAAAATTGACAAATTTAATCACATTAAAGTTACTGAACCTACGTTACTTGCTCTATCCATCTACGACATTATATGGAATGGACGAAGGAAGTAAAAAACAGTAAATGTTATGATGCAATAGTTAATAAGAAACGAAATGTTATTGTTAAAAATTACATTTGTTTAAAGTTTTTAGCTAGTTGTCTTTTTAAAAAAAAATTTATAAATGCAGAACAAAAGCAACTAGCCTAATTCTGGACATTTATTTTTACTGTTACAAAAGTTATACAATGTTAAATGGGCATAGGTAAACAAAATTTGGCAGATGCAGTTTTGATCCTCTGTTTTCTTTAACATGCGTGCTTCCATTGATGAAAGTTAGGTATCTAATTGATGACTTGTTTAACACAGTTGGCCGCATTCTGCGATGACAATTTTCTTGGAGGTTTTACCGCTTTGTGAGCCGTAAGACTCTAGCTTCTTCACCACGTCCATGCCTTCGACCACGGAACCAAAGACAACGTGCCTGTTGTCCAACCAACTTGTCTTGACAGTTGTAATAAAGAATTGACTGCCGTTAGAGTTCGGACCAGCATTTGCCATGGACATGATTCCTAAAAATATGCACAACAATTTTTAGTTTTTTCAGCAGTGCATGTATTACATCAATTTGTATTAGACATCTGAATAGAAACAAATAAAAAAACCATTAATTAATTTGATTATTTCATTCTGAACTCAAAATTAAGAAATGTTAATAAGTATAATAAATTCAATTAGATATGAAACTACAGCACAGGGTTAAGGGTTACAAAACACAGTGGATAACACAATCTGCAAATAGATTTAAGTTGAAGTAAGCAATAACAACTTCACTTATTTACTGTACGTACAGAATTTAGCAGGTATATATTAACTAATCAGACAAGTTTACTATAAATAAAATCTGATTCATACCAAAACTATTTAATAATTATTTTCCTGGTACCATGAACAACTACGTGCAGGTGGAAGCCTTCTGTGTTCATAGAATAATATTATACATTTGATTTAAGAAAAATAAAAATGGGTGCATATATATTTAACATAAATACATTACCAGGCCCTGTGTGCTTCAGGGTAAAGTTCTCATCATCAAACTTGTTTCCATAGATGGACTTTCCCCCTGTTCCATTGTGTTTAGTAAAATCGCCTCCTTGACACATGAAGTTCGGGATTACTCGGTGGAATGTACAGCCTTTGTAGCCGAACCCTTGCTCTCCAGTGCAGAGAGCTCGGAAGTTCTCAGCGGTCTTTGGTACCACATCAGGTCGCAGCTATAAAAACAATTACAGTTTAATTTTCAAGTAAAGCTTCACAATGAAGTTACATCATATTGATTCATGGTTACTGTCACTGTATTGCAGATTTGGAAAAAAACCTATATTTAGATTTTATTGGTGTTACCAATACCAAACCTTTTGTAATAAATACTTCCCTAACAACGAGAAAGTAAATAAATAGTGTACAAATATTATACAAACATTTTTACATGCGATTATTTAAACAATCTGCTTTGAAAGGTGCACAGAAAAACCAGAAAACCAGTCTAAATTCTCAAAAGCATTTAATCACTTTATTCATATAAATAATTATCAGTCATTGAACCAAATATGTAAAAAAAAAACAACTCAGTAGCGTGATCAGTATTTAATTTTATTTTTACTCTTAACATACATTTTTATACTTCTAATTTTGTATCTTTATATATGACCAAAATAGAAACGGATTTTGATAAATAAAGGCAGAACTTCTCTTTTTTTTGGAGTAATGTAATTCCTAAATCAGGAATACATATTTCTACATAAAATAACTTTACTAAAATAAATTTTAAAATATAAAATGGACAGAAAAAACAATAGTCCAAAATTAAAACCTCAACGAAACTGTATTATAGACTACGTAAATTATATAGCAATAAAATGAACAGTTGATGCATGTGATAAGTTATAAAAATTGTTGTAAGTTGCCTGCATTATACGATTCACACAAATACAATGTCGCACGTTCTTACACATCTCGGTGGCCTAGTCGATAGTGTACTAGGCTTTTACCCCGAGGACCCGGATTCGATTCCTGGCCAGGGCTTGGCATACGCTATAAATCATCCCATCGTCTGCATTAGCCCAAGTGTGCACAATAGTCGTTAGAAAAAATCTTACAAACACGTAACGTTTGCTGAGAACTGCAGCAACACAGTTTAATTTCTCCTTGCAATTTAGGAATACTGTAGTATCCTAAGATGTCCCCACAAGAAAAAAAGGTGGCAACAAATAATGGGATCAAGGAGGCCACAACACTGTTCTATGTGTCATGGTGATGTTGGCCGTATGAGCTGAAACCATGTATACTGTAACTGATTGATTAATCAGTTACAACTGTGAAACTGCATTCAAGAACTGTTGTACAATATGACGTAGCATTCACTGTTTGTTGTTCTGAAGACCTGACTGTGACACTGCAAACCAAACACTTAATTTGAGCGCAGGGACTCTCATGTAGCTTATGTAGATTGTTCATAGCCCAAATGTGACAATTCCGTGAATTTACATCAACTATCAGATCCATTAAGATGAAACTATATTACTCAAGTCTTATTCAATTGTCTGAATCCCATAATGGAACAAGCTTTCAACAATTTTTGCAACTATTACAATCATATACATTATTTCTCGAGCCAACATCCCTTTTCTCAGCACATACTATTCGTACAGGCATAAATGAGGTATTTTTAGAAAGATTTTTTCACTGGCTTCTGACACTGCAGAACGATTTTGTGCTTAAACTTACTGTTTGTAGAAAATTTTAACATAAAAGACACTTAATGACATCATGGATGCGCATGCGCGACATTACAAATCAGACAATATTTTGTACATTTTACAAAGTTAACCTTAATCATGAGTAGACAATACCATTACAAAAACCACTTTTTTGCATAATGTCCTTAGAACAATTTCAATATTTACTTAAAAATCATTAAACTTATAGGTTATGTGGCCCTACTGACAGTCCCTTATTCCTGCCTGTCGTAAAAGCCGGGACAAGAATTTCGAATACCAAACACATGTTTTGGACATTGTTTTTACACAAAGCGAAGAAGCACACTAAAGGAAATACACTGCACAGTGTGTAGGCTAACAGCAGAAACAACTATTGAAAAACTAACTTATTTGTTAGAACCGAAAAAGAGGAAAGGCCAACCCATACTCTCTTCTTTGTTGGGTGACGCAAACTAACTTCCTACCACCCTGTCAACATCACAGAAACGACACAAATACAAATGAATTTGTAAGGAACAACACAGTACCACCGGCGAATGTTAAATTGAGGTATAACTACTTTATATTAACATGATATTTATTACACAGAAATAAGCAGCTGGGATTAAAAATGTTTTTACCTAATGAACTTGGTACTTTTTAAGGTCACTGGAAATTCCTTACCATAGTTATAAATCAAAACTTTCTTTTGAGAAGTTCAACAGAACTTTGGTTGAACTTTTCAAGTATGAAACCTTATTATCCTAACGGTAGCAAATTTTTATTATTTTTTTTTTTTTTTGGTGTTTAACATCCGACTATTGTGAACACTTGGGCTAATGCAGACGATGGGATGATTTATAGTGTATGAAAATGCCAAGCCCTCACCAAGAATCAAACCCGGGTCCTCGATTAAATTTACGTTAAAATTTAACGCAAATTTTTGAATTAATAACGTTAAAAGAAAAGCCTTGAAAGGTTGCACTCGCAAACTTAAGTCACGAGAGTGAACCCTATTTGTTTTCAACTATTTTAAAGGTCTTTAGTTATACAGTAAACTTCTCTAACTTCAGTTTACCAATTATCATTTTAACAGAAAGCAGTCTTAACTTAAAAAAAAAAACACCTCAAATTGATCATTCAGAAAATATGTTAATACACACAAGACGTCTGTTACAAACTAATACATTTTTGCCAACAAATATCGTTCTTTTCGTATTTTAAATAAATTATATGCTATTTTTTCCAGAACCTACAAGAGTTTGACAGTTGAAAGATTGATTCAGTTGAAAATTAAATGAAAAACAAATATTAACTGAACATCAGAAAAGTAATAAATATTTTACCATAAAATTTATTATAACTGAAATCTGTCATGTATTAGAAAACAGCCTGATCATGCATTTATTCAACTACCAAATACATGTAGTGGGGGCATTAAAAAAGAAAAGTTGAGTAACACAAGTTAAGTAATTAAAGGCCTATAATTATCAGCAGATGTTGCAATAACAGAGATAGCGTAGCAAACACTTTGCCAAGTCTGTATTGATTAAAATGTCAAGACAGAAGTAAAAAATATCTTGGCACTAGCAACAATGATAGAGAATCAATTGTGCACGCACACACATTCACAAAATCATACATTAGAAGCTATTGATTGTGATCAAACTGACCTGCACCATTAAAATTTGACACAGGACTCCAATTGTCATAAATATCATCATTCATTTACAAGTTTATATCAATTGCAGTAATTCAGTAATTACTGCAGGTTCAATATATACAGTAATTTAAACACTTATTACAATAAGAAATTAACTAACACCCAACTCGAGTACTGTATATGATGAGCAATGTCTCCGCAAATAACAATTATAAATCTGAACATAATTTACTCAATTTTTACAGTCTTTCGTGACCAGTTGCGTCAACAATTAAATGCAAAAACTTGAAAACAAACTGTATAAGTTTTGCTTTTCAAACATTTACAGCCCTGCAGGGGGGGGGTGCAGACTAGCACCTATTGAGAGGATTTAGATGTCCCTCGCGGTACCCAAGTCTAACACGTACTTACACTTACAGCGATAATAGGCTCAATGTGCATTTTGCCTTAAACTACAAAAAATAAATAAAATAAACATCTACAGTAATTCCAAAATAAATCTTGGAAAAATGGCTTTTTAAAAAGTTTTTACTGGGCAATGAAATTGTTTAAGCTTTTATTAATTAGCTAAACTATATTTTGTGCCATGTTCGAACGAACTGAAAATGTTATGTAAAGAACATTTATACAGAGTTCCTATAGGTATAATAATTCAGAATATGGGTCTTATGGGTCAAAAATAAAGAAAAATCTTCCTCGGGATTCTTTTATCAGAATCAGTAATGTTGTTTTTTTACTAAATAAATAATATTTAAAGGAATAGGATGATCAACTGAGTTGAAATTTTGACCCTACTCATCAATATAAAGAGTAAGAAGAAATTAAATAACACAAATACCTCCACATACACATATATGCATATAAGATAAAAAAAATTATATTAAGGTTGTTTACGTAATATTTCACTCAACATAGGAATCTTCAGATGTCAAAAATATAATTAAACTACTATGTGACCAAAAAATAAAAACTTACTCTACACAAAAAAACATCAATTTTTTAATTAAAAAAAAACTTTTTAAACCCAAGACGTTCTCCATGCCCACTAGTGAATTTTCTTCTGTTTTTTAATAAATTTTTAAAAGATCATTAATATATACTTGTTTTTGAATCTATTTTTTAACATATATTGAATAAAATAGTTAATTTAATTAATTTAGCAATAAATTACAATTAAAGAAATAAATATGGTTTATACCTTTACCCTAGAAGCACATTTTCATGTTGCCAATCACTACTTCTGTAATACTGAATAGGAAGGAAGCCTACTCCTTTATAAAATACTTTATTAACTTTTATAAATTATTGAAGAGAAATATTTTATTTATTGGAACATAAAAAAAAGCTAATAAAATTTTGTTCTGAAAACTAACAGACTTGGTATGGTTGAAGTGTTCCATACTGAAACCTCAAACGAATGAGCCTTTAATACAAACATTTCATTCTAAGGTAGTGTCGTAGTTCAGTCTTTATGACTAAAGTCGGATCTGTGGACAAGTTGAAATCTAGCTACTATCGCTGGCTAATAATTCATGTCTTTATTAGTCCAACTGGCATAAATTAAAAAAAAACACCATAAAATTAAAAAGGTTCTATTTAATTTATTAACAGAACTTGCAATGCTGTTTGACATGAAGTCTGAGTCTCAGTCAACAATCAGTAATTGACACGCAAGTCAATATTAACGCCCCCCCCTCCACCAAGATAATACAACAGCTGAGGTAACCACTACTCAAGCTGGTTGCATAATATAGTATTTTTAGTTTTAATCTTATTTACAGCTGACTTTGACAGAGTAGTTTTTATAAATACAAGCATGCAATCAGATCTATACATATTACAAAACACATCGTGTATATGTCCGAAAAAATAGTTTCTTACAAAATACGGTCGAAAACCTGACAAAAAGGACTAGTTTTTATACAAAAAAATACTTTAAAAACTTGAGTGTGTACGTACTATAAATATATGCATTGTAAAAAACATTCAATTACATTTGTAAAAAAGTTTTTTTAAATACATGCAAACAGATATACACATATAAATCTACACCCAAATATAAAAAAAAAAGTTTTCCTTTATACCAAGTTTTTTACTGAATTAAGGTATAAATATATAAGGCTTCATTAGGAATTTTTCCATGATCATAATTTGATATTATAAGTCATTTGACTTATAATAATTAATTTTTAATAATTTTGATTTTTGAATTAGCTACTATGTAAAATGGTTTAAATTTGTTACAATATACTGTACTTTTCTGAGTACTGTTCCTTGTATAATCCTTTTTTTTTAAAAAAAAACTTCCTAGCTTTTAATGTACTTATTTATTAAAATTAACAGTTTATTTTTATTAAAAAAAAAATAATTTGGAAAATCCCAGAATAAAATTAAAATAAAGGATTTTTCCACAACCTTGCATGTTTATACTGCGACCTTGAGACTAATGACTAATATCAGTAGCTCTATTAAACCATCATAACACAACAAAGATAAAAATAAATTTTTGAATGTGCACTTAATACCTCCAATTATAATGGTAAACCTGTACCTACTTCTCTAATGGTGTATTCAGTACAACACGGCTTGTTAAAATAAATTACCTAAGTACATAGTTGTTAATTTATTTGAAGCAAACTTTTAAAAAGTAACAATATCATGTGAACACACATTATATATATATATATATATATATATATATATATATATATATATATATATATATATATACAGCTGACCTTGGTTATAACACCCTCGGTTAGAATGCTAACTCGGCCATAGCGCTGTTTTCATAATGCCCCCAATATTCTATATTAAGTGTACATGTATTTTAGGCTCGATTACAACGCTTTGTGAACTCGGATAAAACGCTGTCACGCTGCTGTTAAAGTCTAGCCTCTTTGTAAACGGCCCTGCGTGAGAATTTCTCATGTAGAATTCCTACAAGACCTTTCACTCCTAAAATTTTTCTCTCTGTCCCTCTGGTGCTCTTTGCAGTTTTCTAAGCTGATGACTTGTAGTCAGGCTTACTTGAAATACAATTTGTGTTTTATTTTTAGAATAAAGGTTGAGAATAGAAATGATTCCTTTCTTATAATTTTGTTGCAGGCTAAACAAACAATGTAAATTGTGTTCTCTCTCTCTCTCTTACACACACACATACACTCTGTATACCTTAGTTGGGGCAAAAATTCAACAATAGTGTAGGCACTGCGTTGCATGTATACATATTAGACTGTACAGTACTTATCATGTGAGCACACACACACATATATATAACGTACGCACACGCATTTTAGCATTCTACAATTCAAAATTTTGGACCGATTTGATCCAAACTTGGCCATTTTTTTTTTTTGTAATAGCAAAGTTTATTAAGCAACAAACTTTGTTAGTTTCAAAACTTTTCAAATAAAAAAAAATGGTAACTTTTCTATCTTTACACCCAACTAAAATTTGATTTTGCCACTGTTAAAACCTGCATAATCATTTTAAATTCCACTGAAGCTTCGAAAATACATCAAATCTTGTTCAGGTCGGGGTTTTCCAATATGTACAATAGTATTTCCAAAAACATGAACTGCTATTTCAGATAGGGAAATCAGATTTTCAAAAACATGGTACAGATATTGTTAATTTTTTGAAATTTACCACATGCATTTAATAATAGAAACAGTTACATTACTCGATTATTTTATTTCTCAAGCAGATGATGGTTGTTCTAATAGTATATTTTCCAATTTATGTAGCTTAAGCCGCCTCGGTGGCCTAGTTGATAGCGTACTGGGCTTTCACACCGAGGACCCGGGTTTGATTCCCGACCAGGGCTTGGCATTTTCATACACTATAAATCATCCCATCCTCTGCACAACAGTCGGACGTTAAAAAAAAAAGTACCTTAAAGTCTCCATTTTATGCTATCTGGACTACTGAAGATGGGAAGACTATGTTCATACCTGTGTATAGGTCCCAAAACCCCACAGGGGGTGCAGACTAGCTGCACCTATTGAGAGGATTTAGACATCCCTCGCGGTACCCGAATCTAACACACACTTACGACTTTAACACTTTACACTCACATTTACATTTATGGAGGCGATGATAACCTTAATGTGCTTTTTGCCTTAAAATAACAAAAAAGTCTTAGCAAAATTCTTGACCGTCAAAATTACGAACACTTGCCTAATCTGAAAAAAATGAATCTGGTGGCTAATCAATACAGCTTTTAAAAAAATAACAAAATTTTCCAGATATTTAATACTCACAAATGTATTTTGTAAAATACACAAATGTTTAGTTTTGCGTTTTTGAGATGTTAATTATTGCACTACTTTTCTGTGTACTTATTTTTCCCATTTTGAAACTGCTCTAATTTTCTTAATTTACTTTTATGCTTTCACGTGATGTTACTAATTATCCTAATTTATTTATCAAGTCAACAGCTGTGTGAATTTGATTGCAGAACAGGTGTGTGTCAACCTCAAAACAGAATACAAAATGAGCTATAAAGGTGCACAATACTTGTTTACAGTCCTTATCTTAATTGTTGAATAAATAAAAAGGAAAAACTGAACCACGCTCTAGTTATGCATTAATGATAAAGCCACCATTCAAAACATCAATAAATCCAAACTGCTACATTCACATGGTAGAATATTGTTTGCATTCATTACGCCAATACGACTGTTTGTAACGAAAAGTACAACTTCTACCTATAACACTTCTGGGACAGTTAAAATTTTGTAGAGTATTTTGAAAATGGAAGTATTCCGAAATGCATCAACTAATATAACATGAAATAAGCTAAGAAAGGCAGATACGTACTCTACAAAATTCCAAGCAGAAAGAAAGATGGTTACATTAAGAATTTCCTCTTAGTCAGCTGGACGATGATAGTTAAGAGATTGCAGTTTAATATTATGTAATGTCAGGGAAGTGGTGGGGGCGTTAAAGATTTGATAGTGTGTAAGTGTATAAAAGATGATTACATAATCAATTTTTTTTCAAAGCACTTTTTGTAAAGTTTTTTATAAAATTCTTTTATTAACATAATATGGGATAAATGGAAGACACCCACCACAAATACTTTCTATATAAATGAAAATTGTTAAGAGACAAACTAAATTTTTTATTACTTAAAATTAGGTAACGAGCTAGATTTTACAAACGTGAAAAGGGTAAGCCAATACAGTAAAACATTAAAAAATATAATACGTAATATCTGAAGAGCACCCTCTATAAAGTATTGTATTGTATTCATTGCTGAAGCATTTTGTATATTTAAAAACCAAAATCACCGGACTGCAGGTCTTCAGTATATCATCGCTGTGACACAAATTTGAAATGACGCAACAAAATTATTTTTAAAATTATAATTAAAAATACCAACAGTTATTTTTTGTGCACTGCTCATATGTATTGTTTTAAATAAAAAATAATATTGTTTCATTTTTCTTACTTGTTACTCCCGCGGTTAAACGCTTTTACTGTAAACACTAGCAAGATTAAAGAAGATAACAGACTGATAAAACATATGGAAAAACCAAACAGTAGCAATTAGATTTGAACTTGTTGAAGAACGCTTCTCCCAAATATCATGTAAACGGATATTCCAACATGCACATAAATCAAAAGTGGCATGAAATAATAATTTTATCTGGGTAACTGTTATAAGTTTATTACAGAACAAAATGAATCCTGATGCAAGTTAGATTATTTTCCATGAAATTTAAAATGCTATTTTTATACAAATACTGTTACAATCGTGACATCTAAGATCAAGGCTCCCCCCCCAAAAAATACAAGATCTTTTTTTTAAAGTTTTAATGGTCACAATTTTATAACTGTTTTGGGCTTTACTGAAATCAGTTTTTGTGTAGTTCGACTCAAATCAAGCCAAAATTGCGTCAGAGAACATACATTATTTTCAACTCCTCAAAACGTGTTCTAGACACTATAACCCACAGTTACTCTAACAGATCACTTTCCAACAGAAATCCATTGAAAACACTGCTACCATTACTATTATCAAATTACGTTCCACAGTCTACAATTGTAAACTCAGTAATAAGCATCTTTTAAATAAATAAATAGTTCTTACAAAACAACAAAGCTGAGGAGAAAATTTCATTCAACTAAAAAGTGAGAAGAAAAAGTCTACAAAGTAGCCTGTAAGCTGCAACAGGAAACGTCAAGGTCAAACAATAACAAGGTCAGCTTAATATTTGCATCAATGAATCACTGCATTAACTGCCTTACAAGGAAAATGCTACAGTACTACAGTTGACTTAATATAATTTCACTCACATTGATGCATATAATGTTTAAGATATTTGGAAAACTAGAGATCTCCTATTTTTTTAAAATTATTTAACGTCTTTGCTCTATACCAGTCAAGACCAATGAAAATACAAGACCAACTTAAATATCTGTGCATGGACATTACAAAAAAACAAAACAAAAAAAACTGAGAAGTATCATTTTTCTTAAACAATTTACACAACCAAATCAAAACTATTTTAATTTATTTTTCATCAGGCCTACATGTATTAAAATCTCAAGAAAAGTTTTTTTTACAATCAATATTTTATACTTCACACAATGAGAAAGTAGAGATAAATGACTATCGCAACTAGATGAATGACCTTACATAACAAATAAAAAGGTGTTATTAACTTTCAAACCAATCGCTGCCTACATTTTGTAAATACAGTTCGGAACCTATATAATTGGAACTAACTGGAACTGGAGGTGGTTCAGATTATCAAACATAAGACGTAAATGTAACTAATAACAGGTTAGCTGTACAGTACTGTACTGAAATGGGTTTTAAAAATAATATGCTTATAAAATAAAGTGCACAAAATGACAGAAAATCCTTACATTTAATATACTTGAACGTAATTTCGATATTCTTCTTCAAAATGTTGTGGTGGAAACATATGATCAGTTGTGTTGAACTTCGAGAAGGATAAGCCTGAAGTAGATTTTTTTTCCCCGGCAAAAAACCAATGTGGTTATGACTTACGAAGTAGATGACTTTTTACAATAGATGGCATGATACAGACAGCGGTATTCACAGAATGTCTTGTTTTCAATATTTGCATGAAAATGCCATTTGCACTTTAGGCTATAGATGATTAAGCAAATCTTTGTTTTGCATTACATATCATTGAAAAATTCTGTTATTGAACGAAATATAAAAATCACACATCATGCTTTCATCTCCTTTTAATTTTAATTAGGATAATTAGTTCAAAAACACAACATATGATCAAACAAAGTCAGCTGGTTGTTCTGAATTAATAAAAACATCTACCAAAATTAAATTAACGATTCATTTCATATATTTACATCGAAAAAACTTCTTTGTAATTTATATAGTGTAGTGGTTATGCCTCACATGCGCAAGGTAACTGGACGGAAACATAGAAAATTTTTAATTGTAATTAATTTAATATAAGAATTGTGACGTGTAAAATCCAACATCACAAACATCCGTAAAACACGATAGATGTTAAAAGATAAATTCACTATGCAACTGCCCCATCAATACAAAGCAACACATACTAACATCACAGCACTTCTTTCATAACACATGTCCAACCCAAAATTTACAAAAAAATTTTATGTGCGTATAAAGTGGGACTTTGTACATACCTTAGAGTATCATTCAAAAAAAAATATTAATTTATTTCAGAACAGCTGTACTACAAATATACGAAGCTTCGTAAAATTTTCCCTCACACACCAGCAAACATGTTTGTCTTATTGGGTTCGGACTACCAAGGTTCTACTTTATTTACTTTTAATCCGCATGTCAAACTTAAAAATGTATTAAATTCAAAAACACTACTGTAATTACTTTTTGACAATTTTGCTTTTAACAAAACTCAATTTTTCACTCCTTGAAGCCATATTAAATTTTTACATAATCAAAATATTCTCATACAGTACAATTTCTTTAATACAATATTATCTGGCAGAAAAATATTGCGAGCAATAAGAACAGCACTACATTAAAATACAATGTCTTACCCACCCACACAAGTGACCTATATTTGCGCTTAATGTTTGTCATGCACTGCAATAAGACCATAGGATATTTTATCAGTGCCAAACACTGAAAGTTCAACAACATTTAAAATACTTTAACACTTATGACAGGATTTCTTGTAAAAAAAATTTGATAAATATTGGCATTCAGTAAATGATGAAATAACAAGCAATTGTTTATTAGACCTACATTGTTCAAAAAGTTAAAAGAAAAGCAAATTCACATTTGCAACTCATTTCGATCAGAAATGTATAAGGTTTTTAAGGGTACTGATTGTATGTCCTTTGTTATAAATATACACGTATGTATTATTTTTACTAGGACCAATTAACAAAGTTTTTGTATTAACTGAGTTGAATCAAGGATTTACAAAATTACCAAAAAAATCAATTTTAACTTTGATTTCCATGTATAAAACTTCACTTAACTATTTGTAGGCTACCTAAAGTAAACTGCATACAGCAGTTGTATATACTACTGTACTATATGTATAAAAAAAGTCAACCAATGGAAAAAATGCTTATATGTGAAAACTGATAAAGCCTTGTCAAAAATATCTAATTGTTATTGGATTAAAATGTACATAAAAACTATTGCCAGAAGGCTCACAGTTATTAGAAGTGCAGCTATTTGGACAAGTGAATGTGGAAAGGGTAATATACACATTGATATGTATTCAGCAGACATACTCATGTTGCGGTAACTTTGTAGCAAAAAATAAGTGTAGCACAATTGGATTTTTTAAAAATGTATGTAGGTTTACAACAGCAATACACAGTATATGGATTTTCCTAAGATTTTTTTTTAATGTTCATTAAACTACATGGTAAATATAACACTATAAATGATAATATTCAAATAACCTTCATTATTAATGTAAAATTTTAAATACTTATTTAGAGTCAACAAAAATTTATGTGGACTTGAAATTAGCCTAAATTGATGTAATTCTGTTGGAAATTTCATCTGTATGGTTTTCTCAGTTTATTAGGTTATTGGAGATATGTCCAGTCCTAATTATCTCGGACAGTCAAGGTTCTGCTATCCTTGACTATTACTAAAAAAAAATATATTATTTTTTAAAATATTATCAGTCATCAAATGTGATACTAAGAGGGCAGATGAACAAACATAAGTAACAGATGTAATGGTATTACTGTAATTTTTGTAAAAATGCATTAGCCAGACTGGTATTACTGCACTTTTTGGTTATTTACTACAGTAATCATTTTTGATTTTTTAAAAAATTATGTAAGGCATTATCAAATTTGTTTTAAGGCATTTCTACGATACCTACGTGAAAACTGATATTTACTTTGCATGCAACATGTCACACTTCATACACAAAATTATTACGCTGTGACCTTCCGATGTACTGCTCATGTACATTATAATAAGTCAGTTATTTTGCTTTTTTTAAAAAAAATTCTTGTTCTGATTTAATACTTTGTCCTATAATCTGTAGTAAAAACTCTGTGTTCAAAGGTTAGTAACTTTTAGAGAATTCTAGTTATATATTCAAAAACCAAGATGAGTTAGTTCTTTTTTTATAAAAAAAAAGTTTATATTCTTTTCTTTATTAATAACACACATTTAATTAATTTGTTTCAAGAAAAACATGTTATCTTCTTTCACATACAATTGAGTCTTTAGGTTTTTAAGTTATAAAAAAAAATTTCTTTTTATTAACAACACATATTTTGGACACAACACACATTATTATCAATTAATCATTTTGAAGATAAAATTAATTGACCATTTCACAATGAAAAACACGCTAACTACTTTTGCATACAGCAATTTTCACATTGTGAGTAAATTTTTCATTTTTTTAAAAATTCGGATAGTTTCCATATATTTATATTTTTACTTTTGAGCATGTAATAAAGCGTTCTGGTAATGTAAAAATTACGAAAATAGACAAATTACCTGAAAGTAGAGATTTACTGCCGGATATTTAAATATGTTCATATTTTCCTGCCAAAACACTTTATTCCATATCGCTCTGTAATAGTCCTTCATACAAAATATAGAAATAAGGAAAGTAACAGAAGATCAAATAAAACTGAAAAAAAAATTAGCCTATCTCCATGTCCGAACCATTACTATTGCACGAAAGTTACTAACATACTTTTTTCCTTATGAAAATACTTCATTTAATGTGTATAAATACTTTAAAGAGGTATAAGTATTTTTTTAGAAAATTACCTTAATAACCTAATACAACTAAGAAAAAAGCTTAGTAATTATTACTGTTACTGCGAATATGAGTAATTGTTGGCACATGAAATCATGCATGCTCCCTCCATGTGACATAGATACAAAATAGTTCCATTAAATATTGCATAATACTATAACTTATTGTAAGAAATTTAATCTTCTGATGAACAATACCTCTTCATTGAATGATAAAACAGATGCTAAAAGAAAAAAGATTTTTCTTATAAAATATTTTGCTATTGCATAAATACCTCAATTTTCATGAATTGCTACACTGAATGTTTTGAGCACAATTACTGATTTTTGCTTGGGTAAGAGTAGACCTATTATCAGGAGGAATATATAGGAATTATAATACCATAAGTTACAAATTATAGAGGTCTATTGTAGTCACAGCACTAAATGAGTGACATGAACACACTTAGGCCTACACATGACATGGCAAAAACTAAGAACTAGGTTAGACCTAACCTGAATAAAGAAGAATAAGATTGGCTGTTTTAAGAATTTTAATTAAATTCTACTGTAAAGTAGGCTATATTTAACATTTCTTTAGTTTTCAATCAACTAAAGCTAAATTTTCACAAAGAAAATACTTCTATAAAAATTAATTAAGATAGGCAACTCAAAATACGGTAATTATATTTTACCAACTAATTTCTTTTTATATATTACATTTTCTAAACAGTAATCACTTCAGTACATAAAAGCATGAAATTAAGACAAAGCTTCGTTTCCGCATCGCCATTCCATTCTACAAAGGCAGGTATTGTCGTTTAGTAAAACAGTAGTGCTACCGGCACTGGCGTCTACAGTATCAAATTTCATTTTAATATGTTCACAATTCATTCGTTTAATAAACTTACCTCGATAACAATTCTTCCTACGGCCTGATCATCGGCGGTCATATCAAAATAAACTCGGGGTAGGCTCATTTCTGAAGCAAAATTTCTATTTATCGACTCTAAGAAGAACGGTTGCAGTCTGCACCTTCCAGCGATTGACGAGAGAGAACGGAATTGGCGGCAGAGGCGGTAAGTTGCAATTGCCATTACTTACAGAACCGGAAGTACGACTATGGAAAAATATAAAACTTATTTCACTTTAACAGTGAAACTAACATTATACCTATTTCTTTATATTCAATAAATTATATAGATATCAAATTACAACCATTTAAAATAAGAACGTTAATGTTTATACAAATAATATAGTTTTTAACTTGGAACTATATTTTTAAGCGCATTACACCGGTTCAGCATAGCAAGGTCTATGCTTACTACAGTATTGTATTTTAACCTAAAAAATACAGACTATCGATAAGATTATTTAATAATGTGGTAATGAATTCAATAAATATTATATAATTAAATTATTAACTCGATTTAGTTCATATATATATTTAGTATTATGCATTATTTTATAGACTTGAGACCCCCCACCACCTACCTAATGATAGTTGGAAATTTTTAGAGCTAAAACAAGCGTTGAAGCCATGTGTATTGCTTTTCTTATCTTATCCTCAGTTTTCAGTTAATTCTAGTTCAATGAGATTGTCAATCTATGAGATTGACCAAATTTCAGACTTATATTTCACAAATAATAATTGTAAATTTCGTGCACAAATGATGAATATAAAGAATTACAATTACACTTTTAATTATTTGTTCTTTTATATAAAGCAGGTATTGTTAATATTATATAAAGTTTAATGAACGTTCATGTATTATATAATGTAACTTTATAATTTTAACTTTTAATTTACAGAGTGTTTCCATTTATAATAATATGAACCATTTGTAATTTTTTGTTTTGTATTTCACATCCGAATATTGTGCACACTTGGGCTAATGCAGACGATGGGATGATTTATAGCGTATGAAAATGCCAAGCCCTGGCCAGGAATCGAACCCGGGTCCTCGGGGTGGCCAGTACGCTGTCAACTAGGCCACCGAAGCAGCAACCATTTGTAAAAACGTATACAGTAAAATTCGTGTTTGTACATATATATATACACGTATTTTTAAGAAAACTATAAAAGTCTTGCAACTTTTTTTAAAATTTTAAATATGTTTAAAATTTAAATACAAACCAGTAAGGAGGGCCATAGTATTTCAGTCAGTAATAATAATAATAAAAAAGTGAAAATATATGTATGTTTTCCATGACAAATAGTTATTTTTTCTGTTCTGTTCCATTAAATTCTTCTCCCTTGCCTTTAGTAATAAATACAAGTAATGAAGAAAAATAAGATAAGACTCATCCTTATCTTAGTTAAATTGAATAAAATTTTAAAAATAGATTAATATAAAATCAATCAAATAAATAAAATAAAATCAATAAAATAATTTCGTTTTCTATATCTTTATATGTACTTCAGGTTCAAAAATCACTATAAATTTTCAGTCCCTGAAAATCTCTTGACCTAAGTACAAACAAAGAAAATGTTAATAATTCCCCAGCATACTTTTGCAATTTGTTCTGCGGTCAGTGTTCAAAATCAACAATGATTGCTAAGAACAGAAAAAATTATGCTACTTGAAGTCTAACAGGGTGGGTTTGAGAGTCATAATACAACTTTAGTTTGCCAATGTGATTTCAAGTATAATTTTAAACAGAAGTTGTAGTTGGAATAAGATATGTCCCAGTTAAATAATTACACTTTCCATACAATTCTTATTAGGATGGAGTGAAAAAGGCACTTTTTGAAAAAAAATATTTTCTTACTAAATTTGTCTAAAGCTTTCTTTCCTCGTTTTGGAAGTGTAATTTGTCACTGGTTTTGGGAAAACAGTTACTGTTTTCGTTTTGTTAGAAAACAGTGATAAATGATCTTTTCTAATTTTATATACTGTATCCCTTTTAGTGATTTTTCTTTACTTTCTTACTGTTGACATGAGTTGTAATTAAACATTTTTTTGCCTGTTTTTGTAGTACTAGTCAGCCCTTCAGAGATTGTTCTACTGGTTTTTTGATACAGATCACATGATATTCCTGACGTTTGATTCTTGACTAAGATGTCAATCCAGTCAAGATAGATCCTCAGTGCTATCTTATTTAAGATTCACATTATATAAAAAATAGTTCCACAATCCGCAGCAGTTTACAGGTAAGTATCATTTATTTACCAAGATTTAACTAAAGATACAGTATAGAAAAAGTATTATTTGATAAACATTTCTGTAGTAGAGAAATGAAAGGAGGATAGGAGTCAAGAAGGCAGACCACAACACTGTAATAAGTGAAGGTGAGCTGTGGGAATGTGTATGGTTCTTTTCTTTATTTGTTTCACCCAACCTTGGGGTACACTAAATCAATCACTTTTTAATGTTCTGTGCCTTCCTCGTAGCCCAGTATTGCTTCATTCGTTGTGATCTTGCATTTCTTTCTTCGTCAGAGATTTGGATCATTCGCTTGGATTTGACTTTGCCTTGGAGCCGTTGCTTCTTGTCCTTGGTTATTGTTTTGGCTGTTCTGTCCATGAGCATAGTGTCAATGATTTGTAGTTCTGTTATGACCTTCTCCGTTTCTCTAAACCAAAGTGGTTTGGCTCTTCTATTGCGAAAGTAGTCAAATATTTTTTTGGTTAGTCTATTTTTGTCCGTTCAGAGGATATGCCCATAAAAATAAATTCTCCTTTTTATTATTATGTCTGATAATGTTTCAGTTTTTTGGTATAGAGTTTCATTACTGATGTGGAGTAATTGGTTATTACAGAATTTGGGGCCTAAGTTTTTTCGTAATATCTTTCTTTCTTTGATCTCCAGCCTTTCAAGTGGGCCTTGGGTTGTGAGAGATAATGTTTCAGCTGCATATAAGGCTTCTGGTTTAATTATCGTATGATGCCTTACCTTTGTATTCCAGGAGAGGGACTTCTTGTTGTATGTGTCTTTCATCGTTCTTTTAATACACTGTTGATTATTTTTTGTGTTGCATGACAAATTATCAGCTGGGAAGTTTCTATCACTTAGAAAACAATTACGGTGACCCATCATATGCAAATCTTGTAGTACAAGGTTAAGTTAAGATGAAATAATGAGCTGGAAATTCACTATTTTAATATAGTATTTGAAAAAAATACTAAGGGATGCTGAGATTAAGGTAGGAGGAGCTATATATATAGCAAGTCTGTACAACTATTAACTAATGCAGATGACTTTATTATTGGGTATAAAGTAAAAGTAATTAGAGATGCATTTTTAGTGCTGGGTAGATCTGCTAATACCATGAGACTAACAATTAAGATCAGTAAAACAAAATATATGGTGACTGGTATTAAGTGTAAGGCCCAATTTATCAAGATTGGGTGACACAATATAGAAGCAGTCCAGAAATTTAAATATCTAGGATCAATAGTGACTCAAAACAATGATGAGGAAGTGAGGCACAGAATTATAAATTCAAATAGGTGTTATTATGGTTTGCAGACACACATTAAAAGTCGTTTGTTAACAAAATTCATTAAGTTAAAGTTGTACAAAACACTAATATGTCCAGTGCTTGTTTACGGTACGGAAACATAGACTTTTGACAGACAACTGAAACACAACTGCTGGTGTCAGGAAAGAAAATACTGAAAAAAATTTATGATCCAGGAAAGGATGTAGATTTATGAAGAAACAGATACTTTAGCAAACTGGATACACCTTTGAAGAGCTTGATATAGTGGTGTATAAAATTGGCAAGATTACGCTGGGTACACCACATTGACAAAATGGATGAGAACATCATCAAGAAAATGTTTCTTTAACACTGGAGGGAAAATAACAAGTGAATGGCCAAGACTAAGATGCACTGATGGAATTACACCAGTAGCACACATTGTTAGCAAAGTTGGGCAATGGTTAGTTAATACGCCAACGAATTATCTTCAATGAGCCAACCAGCTGTTTGTTTGCTAGGCCAACTGTTACATTCATGAAAACTTCTGCCTCATTGGCCCAACATTAATTTTTAGTAGGCAAAAAAATATAAAAAATATTTTGTTAAAATAAATATCTTGTAAATTAAATAGGATATAATTATTCCAAAAGTTTAAAAATAGTGTCTTATTTGTTAGTATAGTAGTATTTTATCGATGTTGTAAAATTTACTGCAAAGTGCAAGTGCACGTGATAACTTGCACAGAATTGCCAACAACAAAACAATTTTTTTTTCATAATTGTGAACAAAATAATATTATATCTTTTATTACTATACTAACAATAGTGTTACAAGGATTACAAATTTAAAAAAATCTTATTTTATTTATACTTAACTATAATCCTTTACTATGGATGATTTTATGATGTACTTATTATTTGAAAATTGCCAACACTGTGGAAAATTGAAATTATGTCCGTTACTCTTTTAGTTTTTTGTTGTAAATCATCAGTCGTAGTTGCACTGTTACAGTCTTAAAATCGTATAGTTAAAATCGTAATCTGGTGCTATAATGCTTTTTTTTTGACTTGACTTTTCACAATTGTCATTTCAATAAATTTTGTTTGTATGAATTTTGTCTCTTTTTATAAAATAACCTTGTTTTAATAACGAAATATGCTATGTTGGTTACTCAATTAAGTTTCAATAGTAGGCCTAACCCTACTAATTACCAATATGTTTATACTATTATATTTTATTTAATTGATTAGTGAACTTAATAGCAATCATAACTTCCATATATTCGCGAACACATTTGAATACCTTTTCTTATGAAATTCAATATGTATTCTAAATCGAAATACTAATATGTACATTATAATATATAATTAAAAAGCTAAAGTAGGCTACATATTATATATTACTTCGAGTGAGAATATTGTACTTTGTTAATAAAAGGTATTCAAATAAGTTCGCGAATGTAGAGAAGTTATGATTACTATTAAGTTCACTAATCAATTTAATAGAAATATAATACTTGAAACATGTTGGTAATTAGTAGGGTTACCATTGAAAGTTAGTTGGGTAACTGTTGGGAGTAAGTTGGGCCAACAATTTCTTTGTTGGTTTTTGGTGATGTTTAATTGTTGGCCCTTTGTTGGGATTTGGTTTGTTATTAATTGTGAATTCAAGGTGAATTTGTGAAAACAAAATACCAACAATGGGACAACAGAAAATGCTACAGGGGTGAGACACCAGCGCATTTAATAAGAAAGGATGGTGGATTGCTACATGGTGACGACTTCTGAGAGAGGGAAGGACTCAGAAATTAGTTTTAGCATCAAGGATGACAATGATGTAAACTCACTATATTTTTTAACAGGTTTTAAATTAGACATTAAATTTTATTACACAGATATTAGATATACCTAATATTCTGAGAATGCACTAGAGTAACTGCTACTCTGGTATCCTGATTTAACTTTCAACTGTAAAGCTATTTTTTTATTTCTTTTTACATTATTCCGGTTGTGGTAATGAGAAACCTATAGATTTAAGACTTACTGGTTCTGAAAGATAAGGGGGAGAGTACGTAAAGGGTTAAGGGGGGATGAATTGTGCAAGACTATAAATTGTGTACACTAAACTTAGTTAACTGCTAAAACTTTCAAAGCAGGTGGTGCCCAATGCAACTTTTTGTCATGGAGCCTTTCAAGATAAAAAAGGGGCTACTGACTAAAAAAAAAAGATCACTGGAATGAAACTGTAAAACACCCGGATTGATGTCACTTTTTCTTGTCTACTACCGAATCTTAGTACATGATGGGACACATAAGGAACTTAAAAACTTTACTGCACATGTGCATAAAGGTAAAACATACAAAGACAAACTATGGAAGACTTAATTGAAATATTCTTACTTTTCATCCCAAAATGATATTTGTTTGTGTTTTATGAACTTTTTCCCATGTTTTTGTTTAGAAATGTATTTCTTTTACACAATAAACAATGCTTGTTCAAT
This sequence comes from Callitettix versicolor, assembly GCA_022606455.1. Taxonomy (NCBI): domain Eukaryota; kingdom Metazoa; phylum Arthropoda; class Insecta; order Hemiptera; family Cercopidae; genus Callitettix; species Callitettix versicolor. The sequence continues at coordinate 94,431,325 of CM040183.1, read as the reverse complement.
TAAAAATAGAAACTTTTTTTATTGGTAATTTTCCATTGGAAAATATATGCCGATTGTGATCACTTTTGGATTGGATCACCCTGGATCACTTTTAGAGGAATGATAAAAATTTTATAAGTAGATATATAAGGGCTTGCATGTTAGCACTCTAGTATTTCACAATTTTGGTCCAATTTGATTGAATCCTAACGAAAAAAAATATATTTCAGTAATAACTACGACAAGTCTGTTACCTAGAAAAATCCTTTCAACAGTTTCAAAATGCAAACCTAAAAATATGTATAACTTTTTATCTTACCCATTTCTGAACATCTGATTTCAGCATTGTTATAACCACGGTATATAGATACACGGTAGGGGCCACGGTGGGTGTGCGCAGTAGACTACCGCGCGCGTGACGTCACTGAATCTTCACTGCTACATTCTGTAATTTCCCGTTTAACAATGCGGTGTTCTGTAAATGTAGTTGGAGATTCGGTGTGTTTATGTGAGTGTTTTTTTTAAGTAAAAGGTCTTTTTTGTGTAAATAAATGGTGATAATTGTGTTTTGTGGTCGAGGTTTAATAAGTGTAAGAAAAGATTTAATTACATATGTTTTGAATCCTAAAAAATACATAATTTGTTTTGTTTGCTGTTGTATGCATAACAATGCCTAATTGCGCTATTGCCAGTTGCTATAATAGTGATAAGAATTGTAAAGGGAAAGGAATTACATTTCACAGAATTCCAAAAGACAAAGGCCTCAGAAAAGCGTGGGTTCATGCGTGTAAACGAGCAGAGCATTTTAATTTTGATAATGTTAAAGTCTGTTCACTTAATTTTAATGACGATGATTTCAAAAGGGATTTTAAATCCGAATTACTAAATACGAAACCTAAAAAACAGCTGAAATCCGGTGTCATTCCACGTTTTAACATTCCCACCGTTGAAAATAAATGTATCAATTCTGAACGAGCTGCAAGGATTAAAAAACGTGAAAACCAAGAAACATTAAAAAAACTTATTGACGAGTCCGATGGAAATCTACCAGGTAAATCACCTGTAAATGGAAATGACGTTGGTGCAATTGTAACATGTAATTCTGTAAATGAAACTCACCCTTCTGTAGTCAGTAATTTTAATACAAATATCGTTGTAAATAATGCCTCAGTAGAGGAAATGAATGTTTAAGAAATGAAGGAACAAATTCAACTTGCATTACAAGAACTGGCCTTGGTTAAAAATAAAAATGTGGCTTTACAAAGCAGTGTTACTAAGTTTAAGAATATTTTTTCTGATAATATGTGTTGAAACATAAGTTCTAAGAAATACGTATGTTTTATTTTATTGTTTGCATAATAGGCATACGCCTATTTGCTATTTAATTTGTTGTTAATTTTTTATTTGAGATGTGCGTTTTCACACTCAATCACATAATTATCACGGAAAATCCGCAGATACGTAATTCATAGTGTGATGTGCTTTTAACTTTCAAATAAAAAATAACCTGGAATTTTCAAGCTATAATTTATTTTACTTTAATATTATGTAATATTGTATAAAATAAAAAGTTTCCGTTTTGACAATTAGCGAATTCAGTAAGTAAAGTAATTAACAGTGTTATTAATGTAAGATATAAGGAATTATTATTGTAATTACTATAATACAATTACTAACACTAACATTACAAACTGTTTTCTACTGAACACTACGTCTGAGCTAGATTCGATCAGGGATTCGATGACGTACTTCAGCCGGCAAGTGGTAGGGGGGGACATGCGCGTGGCCCCTACCGTGTATCTATATACCGTGGTTATAACCAAATATAGTTTTTGAAGTAATTAAAAACATTCATGCAGATTTTAAAAGTGATTATAACAGTGAAATCATATTTTCTAGAATGTAAGATAAAAAAAAATATATTGACATTCTTACTTTTTTTGGAAATTCCCCTCCATCCCATCAACAAGCCAGCTGCATGCCATGTTTATTTTTTACATTAATTATACATTTTTAAGTTTGAGAAGATAAAGGCCTAAGATATCGTTACTATTCAATTTATACAATTTCATTAATTCTGATAAGCCTAATTTATTCAAAGGATTTAGGATTAACTATAAATAAGAAACACAACATTTTTTTAAATTAAATTTTATAAACAAACATAGTTTTTTTAATAAAGCCAGGTTTCAATACACATTTTATGCACCTATTATATAATTTATAATTGTAGGAAAAACTGCCCTTGGAATATTATTTTCCAAGTTCAATCGGCTATTCGCTTATGATAACTCAGTTGCACACAACTGGGTACATGTAGACAAAGTATTTTAATCAATCCGAGAACCTGTAAGTACTATAAGATTTCATGGAACCAATAAACCTGGTTTTATTAAAGCCATTTTAACTTTGTCTCATTTTAAAATATCTAATAATAAATTTTTATAGTGCTACAATTTTATGCAATAATTACAGTCACTTAACCAAATAAATATTGTACAACACATTCAATTTATACACAACTATTCTAAAAGGACAACGATAAATCAATAAAAAAGTACAAAAACAAAATCCGTTGGAAACGTAAAGAATACAAAATGTCAATCCTAAACTAAAAGGAGCAAAAAGTACACACAGCCATAAATTTATTAAAAATAGAATAGGATATATAAATAAATAAAAGGCAAGCGTCGATGGACTGGAGTTTCGTATCACGTAACTGACAATCATTTTGATTTTTAAATGAAGCCCTAGTGGATAGTGTATTAACATTGAAATAATATATGTTACACTATGTTTCTAAAATTATACAGGGTATGAAACTTATTTTATGCAATAATTTAATTTTATACTTACAGACATGGAAGTTTATAACTCAATTTTTATTTACTCATCTACATTTTGTTCAAAGTCTGATTCCCCTTCTGATAATTTGTTATTTTTAACAATTTTAACTGTTTTTTAATCTGTGAAATTAATATTAAATTTTTTATTTCATTGTTGGCTTCTACTGAGTTTGCGCATTGTTGTTCCAAACTCGTCATCTCCAGGATGCTTACCTATATCAAGGTTTTAACTTTGTTCCGACGAGTACGGTCGTAACTTTCAGTGTACTTCATAACCGCAGTAAACGATCATAACTTTCATTCGTATTGCTAAACAAGAGAAACAAAAATTAAAGATTAAATTAATTTATTTGTTATGTGTTAGTTTTGCAAATTGCTGCTTAACAAAGTCCATCGAGATGCTTTGCACATATTATTAAACATTAGTAATTTAACATCGAAAAATATCTTTTGTGAGAAATTCATTAAAAGTATTCATTACAAAAATACTTAAAATATAAATTACTGGATAATAATTAGAAAAAAAAACAGGAAGGAAGATAGTTAGGGCAATGTATCAATCCTTATTATATAGAACAGCTACTGCCGTTACTACCTAAACATTCAGAAAATGGACTCATACTTTTATTTTGGCATTACACAAAGTACAATACGAAAACATTACACCAACTGTCTCATAAATATTATTTCCTTAAAAGGCCTGATTGAAAAAACACTGGCCTAATTTCTCAAAATCAGACTACCAGATTTTGATTCAAATTTGGTCGTAAGAAGTTTTTTAATTCCCAAGTGTACCAAATCTGAAATAAAATAAATTTAAGGATCCATAATAAATAAATTCTTTTTATATTCTTCTTCTTTTCTGCTAGGATCATTGTCACTGTGTTCAGTATAATGATCTGCCTTCCCTAGCTTCGTCAATTCTACTTTCGTTGACGCGTTTCGGAGAACCTCCATCTTCAAAAACTATATCTATACTGGTCACCAATATTATGGCCCGTCCTATTTATAATTTTCTATCTCCACCTCATACCTCTCCTCTATTCAACACGTGTACATTAAACCTGACATGCTCGCTTCTGATTGGCTCCTTTCAAACTTTCTCTTCAACGGTCGTCCCTCCTGTTAATTTTTGAAAATTTTTAGATTTTTAAACGTAATATCTGCCTGCGACGATATCTGTTCATTTATTATGTTTTCTCCCTTTAATTTAGATTAAAAAATTTCCAAGTTCTCTAGAATGTTCATACGTCGTCCTTTTTCTGTCATGTGTAGTACCTTCATTGAGTTTTCTATTTCTCGAGGTATGTGACCCTCTTTTATTAAATCTACATATGGCAGAAAAAGGAAGACGCATGAACATTTTAGAGAACTTGGAAATTTTTTAATCTAAATTAAAGGGAGAAAACATAATAAATGAACAGATATCGTCGCAAGCAGATATTACGTTTAAAAATCTAAAAATTTTCAAAAATTAACAGGAGGGACAACTGTTGAACAGAAAGTTTGAAAGGAGCCAATCAGAAGCAAGCACGTCAGGTTTAATGTACACGTGTTGAATAGAGGAGGGGTATGAGGTGGAGGTAGAAAATTATAAATAGGATGGGCCATAATATTGGTGACCAGTATAGATATAGTTTTTGAAGATGGAGGTTCTCCGAAACGTGTTAACAAAAGTAGAATTGATGAAGCTAGAGAAGGCAGATCATTATACTGAACACAGTGAAAAAAAAATAAACCTGAAGGCAGTCAGGGTTTGTTTTGGTTTCTTCTGATCTACTCTTGATTCATAAATTTCTTTTAATTAAAATTTGCTGTTTTGAATTATAGTCTTTTATATTACAAAGTTTTGAGCAAAATCTTACGGACCAATTTTGGGAAATTAATTTCTTTTTCATTTGCTCCCGAAACAGTTTTTTTTTGGGACTATAACGACCCACAGGTTTTTTCTGATTTACATTCCGGACTACATTTGAGTGAAACTGTTGAGAGCCGATTTGGAGAAAATTAATTTAAACTTTTTTAACCGAAAAGAGCTAAAAAACTGGTACTGATGTGTGGGACAATGAGACCTACACGCTAAAGTTTAACAAAATCAGTCATGTCTGTTTCGATTTACCTAAACGAATTGATTGTGTTCTTTTGTTATCCAATATATTGTTACACGAACATTGCGAAGATCTTAGTATACAGTACTTACACTGAAGGCCTGGGTAGCAGCATGAAACAAGGATAAACCTTGTCATAGGATTAACTTAGATTTATGATTATAAAATAAAACAAAATTATGGTTTCATAATAAGAAAAGATGATATAAATATGCAAATAACAGATAGAGTGTGCAAATTGTTAAGAAGTGCATGTTCTTATCAAAGTAACATTCATTCATGTTCTGATTCAGCATACTATAGGTTCACTAGTGCAGCGAATACCTGAACTAACTGCTTAACTATCATATTATTCTAATTCTTTGGCTGCTATGTAACATTCCATCATCATTGTAACATACTAACAAGAAATGTGGCACAATGATCTATCGTTAACACTTTAGTTGGTAACAGTTGAAAATAAATCCAACAGATAGCATCCAAATCTACATTTTTCAACAAACTGGTCATTTTAGTTCACTTTTCTGCCACTATCATTTTTTTTATGAGTTACAGAAATGAAATTACAAGAGCTGTACATAGTAACCTTGTCCTTCAAATTTTGTTTACTAGGAAGTCAAAATGGCTAGCAATTATGATGTTTTTGTGTTTGGCGTTGATGATAACATACATAATTTAGTTAAATATTATAATATATAAAAGTGATCATTTTTGTTGTTGTTATTTCAAGGCGAGAAGCACATTGAGGCTATTATTGCCTCCCAAAATGTAAAGTGTTAAAGTCGTAAGTGTGTGTTAAGACTCAGGTACCGTGAGGGACGTCTAAATCCTCTCAATAGATGCAGCTAGTCTGCACCCCTTGCGGGTTGAAAGTGATCAGGATATACAAGAGAATATAACTGTACCAGTCAAATTATAATAATCAATAAATTAAAGTAGTTTTCTGTATTTCAAAATTAATAGTTTAAAATTTATTTCTAATCAGAAAATAAAAAAAACCATAATTTTAAATTAAAATTTGATTGAATCAAAAAATTACTGCATCAATAAATAATACACATTATCTACAAGAACCAATTTTTTTCAGTTAAATAATAAATATATTTAATATAAGTTTACATAAGTACTTTTCGACTAAAATAACCTAACAGTTGTAACTAGGGAATGCCAATGGGTAGGCCAACAGCCAAAGGGTTAAAGGTGATATAAATTAACAATTTAATTCAATTTTATAATATATATATTTTAATACTACAACTAAAGCTGATTAGTTTTCACAACACGACCGACGACTCAGAGTGGCAATGCTGGTTCAGAATTGAGAAGTGAACATCTAGCAGTGGATTTGAGAGATTCAGATTAGAGGAAGAGGAGCTGATTGTACTGCTTTAGTTACCAAACTGAACTGTCAACGACTCCGGGTTTGCCCGTTGAACTGCCACGAATGCTATCAAGCATTGCATTTGAACTATTTAAGAGTTTGTTGTTTTCCCTTAGAATGGACTTAGAGTCGATTGTATCTATTACTTTAAGAATACAGGACTATACCATGGTCAGAACATACAGCAGTTGTTCAGAATCACAGCACACGCTGCCTTGCTGACATGATACAACACAATTTCCTTGAAGTATTTTTCTTAAATCCCTTTTTGAAATTCTCATTTCATCACCATAATCAGAATTAAAATCTATATATACTAGCATTTAAAAACCTCAAATTGCACTGCGAATAAGAAAATGAAACCTGACCGCCACACAAAAATTTCTAAATTTCAACAGATTTTGAAAATTCAAACTGCTAGTTTATCCAGTTTTTAATGCTGATCAAGACGTTTTTAAATAAGACCTTCAAAAACATTTAAAAGAAAAAAGTAATAAATTTTTAAAGATTTTAAATAGCTGCTGTTTTGAAATTGTCGAATGAATTTTGTTGGTTAATTTGACCGAGCTATTACCAAAATCGATTTTTCAGCCAAGTTTGAATCAAATCGGACTAAAATTGCAAATGTAAGCGTACTACACAACATACACACAAATTTCAATGATCCCTCAAAAAAAGAAAATGATCTAGAGAATATGATTGGAGATCACCTTAAAGTCCTGGGTCTGTAACTTGAAATAATAGCTCATTTTCCAAAGGGCATTTGCTAAAAAGTGGGATACACAAAAAACGTTTTAATCCACCATCAGTCTCCCATATAGATTGCATCTAACAAAACAATTATTCATAAGACATTTTTTAAATTAATTACAGTGGTACGCCGGTTAACGGTCTTAATTTGTTCCAGAACTAAAAGTGTTATCTGAGCAGACTGCTGTGCGAGTCAGTGTTTACAATAGAGGCTTATGGAAAACATTTTAATTTGTTTAAAAATTGAAAACAGGATTTACACAACAATTTGAAACTCGCACGCAAAGACACTTAACGTTTTGTTAAATTTAAAAATCAAAAGTATGTAACATGATAATATTATAACTGTTCAATTTTTTAATGGGCTGACAAATTAAACACACAATAAAAGAGTTGATGACACACTAAGTAAAATTAAGTACGATGACAGAAAAGGGAATAGGGAGGGTCATTCTGAAAACAGATAGCTAAGAAATATCGTGGAAGTTATTGCCCTACAAAAACCAAACATCCTTCAATCAAAGGCTCGTTTGTGTGTTGTACTTTCTGTAGCACAGCACAATGTTATCCCTATATTTACATATCTGCTTAGAAATAATTTAACAAAATAAAAACACTGATTACATGTTCAGCCCTTTATCCGAAACCTAAACTGTTTTGCAGGTCATTTTTCATTCCGTGAATTAGACCGTTAGCTGGGGTATCACTGTACAGTATAGGGATGTTGCATCAATGTCTACATGACACGTTTTTTGCATAGTTGCAACATAAATCACCACCAGCAAGGATGAGGGGGTAACTGTGCTACGTTAACCTGGGTTAGATGGCAAGTAAACATGGGATCGACTGCATTAGTCTGATTGTTAAATGTCATTGAACATATCTCAATAATTTTTTTGTACTTTTTTGCTTAATATCGCATACTTAATGCCAGTTAGACCAATGGCAATGAATAATCAGTGTCAACGATAAGGATAAAGAAACGACAGTTTGAACTAAGAACCTTAAGACCGACACTGGTCAGCCTTTAGCCATATCGACCACCAATGGTTTCTCATTGGCGTCGTTGAAGGGAAAACAACGTTACACGATGAACAAAACAAAAGGCAGGGAAAATTGAGCAAAACAGTTTTTCTGGTTCGACAATAATGTTTGCCAACATTCTGCTCGTGACACTCAAGCTCTGTGTTTGGTCAACCACCTGATTCTCCTGACCTTGCACCAAGTGATTCTGAATGTAAGTGTCACAAACAGCGTGGGCGCAAGCTTAACATTGTTCCACTTTCAATGAATGATTGATACCAATAAAAAACCACTGGTCTTGACATAACGTCTTCACTACACAATGCACAACTTATATTGAATTCCAGTCGCACTTTTATATTTTTCCGTAAAAAAAACCAGTACCATTACAAGCTTCACAATCGGCAGTAAGAGCAAGTGGAGTCTCCGCACGACTGTCTGCTGTCTGAGCAGTGAAGGTGGGCATATAAAACATTTTCAGTTTTACACCCACATCAACGAAAGTTCCCTGCAACTCCTGGACTTTTCCTGCCTACTGCAGGTATTTAAAAAAATAGTGTAACTTACTTTTCAGACGCCCTTCGTATATTAAACTACAATTTCCTCTAAATTTAATAAAACTTTACAAAATATACCATTTACTTCCTAAACTGAATCCAGAAAATACATTTTCGATAAAGTACAAAAATATATTAATATTTACACAGTAGTGTACGGTACAATATTTAATGTACATACTTAAATTTGTAAAAATTGACCTTGATAAGGATAGTTAAAGGACGGCACGGAAAAGCTACCTCTTGGAATATGTAGGAGATGGGATCAAATATAGCATACAGACCATATCAAAAGCAAACAACATCAAACAGCTAAGAAAAATATCTAGGTAGCATACCTTTCCCAGTCGAAAACTGCAGAGGCCGCATAAAAAAACAAGCAAAGAAATATCAATATAAAGTATATAAGTTGTACATTTTCTTACTAAAATACTATTTAGTGATGAATAATACAACAAATGAAGCTATAAAATTTCATCAACTGTATTGGCTGAATAAAAAAAAATCGCAGTTAAATCTTTACAAAAAGGTATAGCTGTCAAATTTCGGGATGTAGAAGGAAATTTAATCGTTTGAAAATTCAGAGAGTACAGAATATGATCATTCGAACAATTACTAACGCCACATGGTAGCAATGTTATGACGACTTACTTGCTCACGTAAATTAGACAATCAAAACATTCACTATGCTTCATCTGCAAAATCATGTCAATGTGGAAGTCCATCAAATTCTTAATATAAATTATCCATACTGCCTGAAGTGAAAAAACCCCATTATGTTTAGATTAACATGACGAAGTAATTTAAGTTTAAGATATATTTGATGTTTTTGTGATACTTTTACCGTCAAATTTCTCACTTTGTCAATGTGTTAGATTGCAGTTAATAAGTAGAAATTTAATTTCAATCGTTATAAGTTGTTAATTCCATTTCAATGTTCGGCTTACTACTTATTTGAACTTACTGTTTATGATTGTAATATACAATAAAATAAACACAATAATAATAAAAATTTGTAACTAAATTATGAAAGAATCACTTGGGGGGGATACATTGTACTTAAGTTTGTTTTGGGGTTTTTTTTAACTTCTACAAAGAATGACCATTCAAGCACTCAATATTTTAATAAATTTAAACTTTGAAAAAATATGCAAGTTTTTACCTGACTAGGGAACCACCAGCGTTGCTAGTTGGAAGATCTCCAGCCAATACACAAGGGCCTGTTGAAAGCGGCCTTATCTGAAAGTAAATTGAAATATTAGTTATTCAGAAAATGGTATTCATTAAATTTGTCTAGTTGCAATCAAAACTTGTGCTCTAAACTTGGAAATGCAATCTAGTATTGAAATGTTTTTATGTAAAAGGTTTTGACAACATTGTTAAGAAATTATTACAATTAAGCAATGAATTTATAAATAGTAACAGTATTACAAGGCATAAGCCTATACAAATAGCTACTATATATAAAAAAGCTGGTAAAGAAAGAATATATACACAACTATTATGTATTTTAATAAATTAACAAATGATTTTAAAACTCTTAATGTAAGTAGACACACAAAAAATACATTGAAAAAATGGCTGCTCCTTAATGCACATTACCATAATCAGTAATTAGAAAGAATTATATAGATATATTGGAATAAGTTAATGGTTATAGTTACTAAGGTAATGTAGGTCTTAGAATTTTGTTTGGTTTTAATTTTAAGATAATCTATGTATGATCCTGTTTTGTATTAAACTGGGCCAGTGCACAGGTAATTTACTACCTTCTATGGGAAATTTGTACCAGTAAATAAATAATTAAAAAAATGTAGACACAAATATTGTGTTCAGTATAATGATCTGCCTTCCCTAGTTTCGTTAATTCTACTTTCGTTGACGCATTTCGGAGAACTTCCATCTTCAAAAACTATATCTATACTGGTCACCAATATTATGGCCCATCCTATTAATAATTTTCTATCTCCACCTTGTACCCCTCCTCTATTCAACACGTGTACATTAAATCTGACGTGCTCGCTTCTGATTGGCTCTTCAAAATCATACATTTTCGCTCGCTTCTGATTGGCTCCTTTCAAACTTTCTCTTCAACGGTCATCCCTCCTGTTACTTTTTGAAAATTTTCAGGTTTTTAAACGTAATATCTGCTTGCGACGATAACTGTTCATTTATTATGTTTTCTCCATTTAATTTAGATTTAAAAATTTCCAAGTTCTCTAAAATGTCCACACGTCTTCCTTTTTCTGCCATGTGTAGTACTTTCATTGAGTTTCCTATTTCTCGAGGTATGTATCCCTCTTCTATTAAATGTGATACATAATTTGAATCATTTTTGCCGTATTTGCATGATCTTACATGTTCTTTAAACCTAGTTCTAAATTTTCGTCCCGTTTGTCCTATGTAGACTGCCTTGCATCCACACTGTATTCTGTATACCGCATTCTTACTATTTGTCCTTTTCTTCTATATTCTTTGTCAGTTTGTTCCTTATTGTATTATTTGTAGCCATTGCTATGTCTATATCATATTTTTTAAAAAAATTCTTAAATTTATATGCCTCTTTCCCCATATATACTGAAAACAGTGATAATAATCCTAGCAGAAAAGAAGTAGAATATAAAAAGAATTTAAACACAAATACTGTACTGACGAATATAGCAGAATATATTCAGTTTTATGTCACTAAATCGTGACTCTGAATTATAGATAACAAAAGTTTGCATTCTTGTAAAACAAAAAATATTTTAAATCAATTTATTTATTAGATTTTCATGAAAGATCACATTATACCATACTTAAACTTTGTTAATACACTTTTCTCTGAATTTTTAAATTTTACAAAGAGCCTTGTAAATATAAGTTTTAAATGTTCTATAAGTTTATTACAATGAATTTAAAACAAAAACTAAACCACAACTTTACTTTTACATAAACAAATTATTTAAAAAAATTGCAACAAAATTAACAAACCCAAAAGTTTGGGGAATCTGAATTATTTGCATGAACCACTTGCGGTGCATGCTGCTGATAGAGTGGACAAACAGTATTCTTTCTGAATTAGTGTGCCAACAGCTGTCATGGTGAGAGGACATTTCCTTGAGTTTCATGTGTTTGTGTAACATTGTGTTGCGGTGATTTTTGAGAGTTAAAGAGCAAAGAACCTGCATCAAATTTTGCTTTGTTTAAAAAAAAATTGCTTTAGAAACCCATCACATGCTTGTGGAATCATTTGGTGACTATCCTATGAATCAAAGTAAAACTTTTTTGTAGTACAAATGCTTGAAGGTTGGATGCACGTCTGCCGACAATGATGAGTATTCAGGATGACCATCGACAAACACACAGGAAAAATCGTAAAAGTGCAAGAGGCTATTGTTGGAAATCACGATTAACAATCCATGATGTTTGTACAGTTGTACATATATCGTACAGATCTGTTCAATGCATCTTGTCAGACAATTTGGGCATGAGACGTATGTTGCAAAAGTTGTACTGAAACCGCTGAGCAGTGACCAAAAAGATCAACGCATAGTTGTCTGCTGAATTGAAGTACTTCAACTCCAAAGTCGTAACCTGTGGTGAGGCAAGGGTTTACAGTTATGGTCCTGAAACTAAAAGCAGTTGTCGCAGTGGGTTGCCAAAAACTGTGTTGTCAAGTTCATAGCAATGTGAAGTCAATGTGTTGTTTTACGTCAAAGGCATTATCCACAAGGAATGCATCCCCCTGGTTAACTGCATGAGAGCATTAGGTGAAACGTTCGCAAGAAGGTGAAACGTTCGTTAGGTGAAAGCAGTGCAAGAAGAGCTGGGCTCTCCACCATGACAATGCACTTGCACACAGATTGTGTTCTTTGGAATTTCTTGGCTTCAAAAAGCACAGTAGTGACTCCCCACCCATCCTATTTGCATGGCCTTTGCTCCGTGCAACTTTCTTCTGTTCCCCAAAATAAAGTTGAAATTGAAAAGTCGTTGTTTTCACACAATTGAAAAGATCCAAGCTGAATCGCAAGACATGGTTTGAACACTACCATGGTTGCAGACTACCAGGGATGCATGGAATCGTAAAAAAAATGCTGGGATCATTGTATCCATGCTCGAGGGGACAATTCTGAAAGAGACGGTGGAAACTAGGAATTATGATGAGCAATTTTTTTATAGGAAAAGTCCCCGAACGTTTGGGTAACACCTCATGCTAATGCCTAGGAATAAAAGGAGTAAAGAATTAATGATTTGACCTGGGACCAATTTTGAACGCAATCATCAAGATCATCATTTTTTGAGAGATTGTGTGTGTGTTTTACTAAAATCGATTTTGGTAATATAGCTTGCATAACTTAATTACCCAGTAAAATTTGTTTAACAGCTTCAAAATGGTGGTCATTTCAAATTTTAATAGCCAACTTTTCTAACTTTGACATTTAAAATGATTTCATCAATGTATTCTGCATTAAATGGCAATTTAAATTTTAAAATTGTGTTGCAAATAAAAAAAATGAACCTGAAGTCCATCACGGCTATCACGGTCCACTTTCATGTTTTCAGTAATTTCTGAAAGTTTAATATGGTTATTTTAAATTTGACACAAAAAGCTATTTTAGTAATACCTTGGTAGATTTCGTTCGTCAACAAAACCTGTTCATTGCTTGAATCGTTTGTTCTTAAGCATGATTTTCTAAACATTTTTTAAAAATATTTCCAGAAAGACCTGAAGATATTCTGATTATTCTTGGAATATCCTACGAACATTCTTAAACATGATTTAAGAATACTTTTTAGTAGAACTCTGTTTATCTGTCACCTTTGGAGGCTTTATCCCACCTTGAATCCCCTCCAAACCCTAAACTTTATAAAAAGACTAGGGCTAGAGAAGACGCCGTCACTGAACATCTCAGGAATGGTTTGTCAGCACTTACCTTATCTGTCTGTGTCGTTGCGTTACACGTATCGTGCGTCACATTCGTATCGTTCTGTTCGTGTTTAGACAACTGCGCTTGCAGCATTTTTATTGTCTTCTCCTTCTCCTGCAACTGATGCTGTAGGAACACCACCTGTACACCATTAATTTTTTCAAAATCTGATTTCATCATCATAATCAGGATTAAACTAGATCATTACCTGCAGAAACTAGAAACTAACATGTACAAATTACGTTGGAAACACTAAACTCAACTACGATCAGATTATTTTTTGTATTTTCTTTTAAAATTTAAAATGTTAATTTTGTAAATTGTGTGTGTGTGTGTGCATGCGCGCACACACACGCACACACATACACATATGAAATCACAGGAAGTGATCTAGAGGTTGAGCCGGGGCTAATTACAAGGTCTTCAGTTTTGGAGCGTCATGATAAAAACTACAACAGCTCATTTTCCATTGATATTTGCTCATAATGTATTGCTGATGGCTCAAAAAGGTTTGTGTATAAGGAAAATATGTTTGAGCTATATTTTGATTACAATATTAGCACATTATAAACAGTTTTTAAAATTAGCTTTATTTTGTCCTTCCTAATTACAATTTTTAGACAAAAATATATGACAATCTCATGACCTACAATACAACTTCCTTGCGTACTGTCACGAGGTAAAGCACAAAATTACATAAATGTTTTTGTTATTTATTCAGACATTTGTGCATAAGGAACAACGCATGACCTACTCTATATGTGAATCAACTCTGGTTCTCAGATGCCAAACTTAAAAACATAAACTTAACAAACAGAACATAAGTTACCAGAGCTATGCTAAACTGACACTGGGTTAGGCCTTTACATAAAAATGGTGGAAAATGTCCAAATAAAAAATAATAATGTGGACCTAAAATGAATATTCTAAAATTAAGTAACAATTTTAAAAACAAGAGAAATTTTATTTTTTTTCAAGACTGAATATTACATTGGGTCTTTTAACCCGCCCAATGTCAAAAAAAATCTGATCACAAATTTTAAGCTTTAAGAATATTTCCAAACGTTTTTGAGTTATATTAAAACAAAATAAAAAATTAACCTCTGAAATTGCATAGTTCCAAAATATTCAGATAGGTTAATATAATATTTCTATGAAGTTGTGACATATGAACAAATAATGTAACAGCTAATGGAGGTTTTGTTGTACACCTTACTGTCCATACACCGTGAGGCGAGTTGATCTGTTTTTGTGATCTGATGTTGTTTTAACATAACGAATAAATCAGATGAACTATTATTACAATTGTCACTCTATAATTTGGACTTTTATAATTCGTAAAACTCTTTAATTTTTAAGATCATTGATAAACTCTAAATAAATCATATGAAAACATTTTTTGGTCCCTTCCACATTTTGTACTGAGGAAACTTGATGTTCACTCTATAATTCATACTCGACCCAGCCTTCGTCTCTACAAATCGTACTAACTGGGTAGATTTCTTATTTATACTGTATAGGTACAATATTATTTACTTGTTGGATCTAAATTTTTTACTGTAATCAACGACTAAGTAACCCACTTATTTCAAACATATTTACTTCTGATAAAATATAGTTTATCTGTCATTATGAAATGAAAAATCAATGTTTTAAGAATGTCAGATATTAGCGCCACAGAACTGGTGCACAGATAAATTGTACTGTCAAACAGAAATAGCATTGCACTTGGCCAAACAGACTAAATGAGTGATAAATGTTTAGATAATAAACAATAATAGAGGCCTATTAATGGACAGTGTCAGTCAGTTCTTATAGAAACTGTTCAAGTGAAATATCGTTTATATAAAGCTGTTTCACTTCTTAATCGTAATAATAAACACATTGTACCTATAAACAGTACTGTAAATTGTTGATAAATACACACTTGATTTTTCAAATTTTCTTCCTGTACATTTTTAACTCTGTATTTCATCACCTCGATAATTCAATTTTTTTCTGGTCTCTTGAAGAACGAAATATTAAGTGGCAACTGTATTATTTTTCTAGAGACCACTGTATTTTTAAACATAATGATCTTTAAAAAACTTAAACCAGCTAGTTATACAATAACTTTGCGTTTGTGTAATTTTTGCTACGGTAACTGAAAAGCATCTGGTCCCAAGGAGGATAGCAGAGAGGACTGTTATTGTTCTCCTTTATCAATTACTGGATATTCTATCTATAACAGATGGAAAGGAATTTCATAAATAATTGTTTCATCATGTAACTCCATTAAAAAAAAAGACTTTTAATGACTTGCATTTTGGATAGAAATTGACTTGATATTCATAAAAATAATGCAGCAAGAACTTCCTAATAAACAATGAAATTATTCCAGCAAGGCCTTTAAGCAACCAAAGAAAATGTATGGACCACTGTCTCAAAAATCAAGATTCAAGAGCTATTTACAAAAAAGTCGAGACCTGATTATTTTCCACAAACTGACTGATCAGACTTTTTAAATATGAAAAATTTTGAAACAATTTTTTTAACAAAGTCTGACACCAGCTTTCATATATTTTTTGTTAACTCAACTAGATTTTTTTTTATAATATATCAATTTATGTTTGGTTGCTCTGTGAAGTCTCAACACTGGTCTGATAGCTCCCACTCTTTTAGAGGATCTCTCTGTCTTTGGCCGGATCTGCTATCGATAAATGGATAAACAAGCAACACCAGGAAAGATGGTACAACCTTCATGGGCGTTCCCATAGTAAATGTCTTAAGAAAAGTCCCTTAAGTAGGGGCAGCAGATATCCTGGGCAGAGCACAATTCAGAAAAAAAACCCATAGGGCTCATTATAGAATACTGTGGTGTGAGGGTACACATGAACAGGATAGGAATGTACTACGGAGAAAACGTGTTATGCTGGAAAGAAGAGGAAACTGCTTGCCAAATAATTTATGATGTGACGCTCTTGCCAGCATAATGCTGAGTATTTGGTTTCCAGGACCCTGAGGACCTCCAGCAGAATGAGCTAGTCAGTGGACCTCTGGAGATTAATAACGGCACGTGTCTGCTGAATTAGAACTCAAAAGTTTAGAGCAAAACAGTTTCACTAGCCCCCTTTCTCTAGTACATTAGCTCTATTCTACATTAGCACTGACTGTTTAACACATGAAACAGATTCATTTGTACTATCCTATACAATTTGTGTGAAATATAAAAAAAGGTCTTACCTGTCGTTTGCAGTCCGAATGCTGATCATTTTCTGGCATCAGTTTTAGAACATTGGTAGTCGTTAAACTTGCTGAACTCTCCGTGTAAGGCACTCCATTCTAAAAAAATCAAACTGTTGCAAAAATCACTGAAATAAACA
This sequence comes from Callitettix versicolor, assembly GCA_022606455.1. NCBI lineage: Eukaryota > Metazoa > Arthropoda > Insecta > Hemiptera > Cercopidae > Callitettix > Callitettix versicolor. The sequence continues at coordinate 94,414,409 of CM040183.1, read as the reverse complement.
CATTTCCATTGGAAAATGACCTGTCATAGTGACCATCATGGTACAACTAATCCAGACACAGGACCTTGAAATGATTACCTATCCTAACCAATAAATTACTTTTTGAAGTAACAGCACACACACACACAAACACACATGCACACATGCGCGCGCGCACACACACACACATGCAGCTGTCTAGGACTGTACAATTTTTTTTTTAAGTAAAGTTTATCATCATTAACCTGATCCAGTTATGTTAGGTTCATTACATTTTAGGCCTTACACATTTAAGAAGAGGTGGTAAAAGGTAATGAAGAGTAGTAGAGTCTTGATTAACCGTCATTCTCAGGCCATTGGGATGACAGAAATAGACCACCTAAACTTTTGATAGTGACATACTATACTTTGTTTTATAGCATAAAGATTTATTATTATTATTATTACTACTATTTTGGCAAACGTAATAAAACTTAAATTTTCTATTTAAGTCTATGTGTTATACAAATTTTACAAACATAGATCTTTAATATAGCAAATTATCCATACTTAACTTTTTGACAAGTGTTAATGTAATATATGTGAGAGTACCGCGTGCACATTACTTAGACAGCACTCATGTCACTGTTACGTGATCGACTTATAGACTTAACGTAAATAGTGTGTTAAGTTTCAAAAGAAACATTCACACACTCTAGTAGAATTTTTTGACAGTATTTAAAGTTTTTCTATCTTATTCCACTAGATGATAGGCTTGTTTATCTTTTGAATATCAAAGTTTGATTAGGATAACAATTAGTGTCAGCTGCTTGAGAACGAATTGATTTGTATGCTTGAAACAAATGAAGGAAAATGATGATCAAATAAAAAGTAATAATATCGTATTTAATGTTGTTGTTGTTGTTTTCCAATGGCTTCCGCTGGCTCACGCCATCTTTGATCTTGCTTCCCAGTAGAGGCCAGGGAGGTCTCCTCTTCTCTGCTTCTCTTCATCTAATTTTCTGCAGACCAGGAGATGGTCCTTGTTCATGATGGTGTCTGGGCATTCACACAATGTGCAGTTGTCATAGTTTAGTATCTTAATTTTCTTCAGGTGTTCATTCAGACAGTCGTGTCCAGTTGTCAGCCGAAAGACCGCGACAGATGTCCTCCTCTGGAGGTCCTTGACCTTCCTATACAAGTCGAATACATTCTCATAAGGCTTATTCTTTATGCCTTCCTTGACTTTGTTTGTAAATTCAAGATAAGATGTTCGCTTCAGTGCACTAATCCGAGCCTCCAGTGTGAGCATTCTTTTTGGTTTCTGCACTATAAGGGTTCCTTGTTTGGCCAGCTTGTCTGCCTGCTCATTCCCTTGTATGCCTACATGTGACGGGATCCACTGCAGAACCAATTCCTTGGTAATGTGTTTAACTACTTTGTATTTCTTCTGGATCGATTCTATCATAGAGCCTGCAGAAGTGTTGTCAGCAATTGCTTATTATTCAACCATGGCCTCGTTATTATTTGCCTCAATGCCTCATCGATTGCAAATAACTCCGCCTCAAAAACGGTGGCGTCTGAGCTTAATGCAAAATAGTGAAAAAAATGCTCACAGAATATTCCCGCCCCTGTTTCACCTCTGATTTTAGATCCGTCAGTGTATGCAACTAGTCATCTGATGGGTATAGGTTGTTTATAGTCTCCATATTTAATGTTCTTTTTGCATTTTTATGCCGCTTCTTAACCTTTGATTTTTGTATATCAAAGTCATTAATCAGATTCCTCAGGGAATTTTTCTAGGAAGAACTACAACCAAACGTCATCAAGATGGTTCATATTATTACAACTCTATATTACAAGTATATTACAACTCTACTTCCTTATTGTTCTGTGGTTTCCTTTACTAAAACTTTATTCCAAATGCCACAGAAAAAAATGCTTTCAGAGCTCAAAAACTATGGGCTTATAGATTATTTATAAACACCACAGTGACAGGTATCCACTTTATTTAATGTTCAATCGAACGGTAACAACGGAATAATGTAGTGAAAATGTGAAAGGGTGATACAGCATCATTCTGGTTAGATTTTGGGAGAGGAGATGAGATTATGAAGGCACAGAATTTTTTTTTGCCTGAGCTCTCATTTTAAATTATTTAAATATGTGAAAACACTGTTACTATCATTCATTAAAACATACAAACAACAAAGTTTCATACAGCTAAACTATGTAAATTTAGATAAACTTTGACCTAACTTACCCTGAGTCTATTATTAAATGGGTTCCTTTTCTCTTCCTGTAACACAGATAGTGACATTTCAAATTTTTAAACCTGTATATTTAATTTACACTACATTAAAACATTGTTTTCTGACATTGTATTCAAGTAAATCTATGATCTACAAAGATAAAAGTTAGGTTAGATGTTTGCCTGTTTGTCAGTCTAGGCTACTATCACTTACTGATAGTACAATGACGATTATGTACTTTTGGGCACTTTTTGAGTTATTTTCTCTTTGCACAACATGAAATACAAAAAAGTTTGGTAAATGCGAAAAATTCTTGATTTTGATAGATTATCGAATTTTAAATCTTCTGAATTAAAAAAATGGGCTTTACCTGTCTGTCTGTCCACATAAACTGACGGATTCTAAACTGATGGTTTTTAATGAAATTTTGTAGTCCTATTTATATCTAGTTTTCTCATATTTAAACATTATTTTTTTATTTTTCAAAAACAAGATTTTTAAAGTTCTTTTTTTTTGGTTAAAAACTTTAAAAAATGTAAATGTACCTATCACAAGGTTGATGTACAGTCTATTGTAACAAAAACAGAGAACAAACACTCAAGGTGTTTATATGAGTAGTTAAAAATGAAACATTCATATGACTAAGAGTCATAAAAATAAAAAATATGACCAGTGAAACTAAGAGTCATAAAAATAAAACATTCATGTGACCAGCAAAATAAAACATTCATGTGACCAGCAAAACTAAGAGCCATAAAAATAAAACATTCATGTGACCAGCAAAACTAAGAGCCATAAAAATAAAACATTCATGTGACCAGCAAAACTAAGAGCCATAAAAATAAAACATTCATTTCACCAGTGAAACTAAGAGACATAAAAATAAAACATTCATGTGACCAGCAAAACTAAGAGTCATAAAAATAAAACATTCATTTCACCAGTGAAACTAAAAGACATAAAAATAAAACATTCATGTGACCAGCAAAACTAAATAAAAATAAAACATTCACATGACCAGTGAAACTAAGAGACATAAAAATAAAACATTCATGTGATCAGCACAACTAAATAAAAAAAAACATTCATATGACCAGTGGAACTAAGAGTCATAAAAATAAAAAATATGACCAGAAAAACTAAATAAAAATAAAACATTCACATGACCAGTGAAACTAAGAGACATAAAAATAAAACATTAATGTGATCAGCAAAACTAAAAAATATTCATATGACCAGTGAAACTAAGAGTCATAAAAATAAAACATTCATGTGACCAGCAAAAATTTCATAAAAAAGCTGTTACAGAAAACAACATTACAGAAAACAAGACATTTACAAGTCATAATTCAACAGATTACTAACTGACTGTACACTTACAATTAGTGTAAGAAAGGCCTAGGTTTTATACATAATTTATTCAAACCTAACTAAAAGGAATACTAAAGATTTACAAATATGCTGATACTCACATCTTTAAGAATCACTTGCAGCCTTAGTAGTTCTGCCTTCAGGTCGAAAACATCCTGAATTATATCTTTGTACGTTTCACGATTCAACCATATGCCGGAGTCTTCGCTCAGGTCTTCACCTGGTGACATAGTGGCCTGCACAACACAGATCTTAAATTTTTATCGAAAATATCAAGTACAATATTAGAAAAAAATTAAATGTCAACATGCAATGATAACAAGTATTTTTCGGAAAAACCAGTGCAACAGTTTTTGAAAATAAACAAGAAGTAGTCGTAGAGTTAGAGGACTACCTACATCACTACAACCTGAGGACTATCAGATACGTATAAAATGCAAGAGGCAAATAGAGTTCTACATCCTGGTCTAGTATGCAATAACATAAGAACAATGAAATGTGAATAATTAAAATAGTAATTCAGACAGATTTCAATACTGATTATGATGGTGAAACAGGTAATTAAAAAAAAAACCAGTTACTATTATGTGAAGTGATATGTTTTTTTGAAAATTCACTAGCATCATGCCAACAAAACAGCTGTATGCTGCAATTATTTTAAATTCATAACCAGAATGCTTCTCACTCCTTGATTTCTACATTAACATGATAAACAAACACAGAAACATAATTAAGTCAACTGCTTAAACGCAACGCACCTGTCTTGAGTGCCTTAGTGGACTTGAGATCCCTGACCATCTTGGGGTATCTAAGGATCTGGGAGAGTTCGTACCACTCCCAGTGCTGCCAACACGAGATCGCAACTGTCGTGTCGCTCGAACCCCATTCACCATTCTGAAACACGTGTTAGATTGTTAGAAAGTGCATGTTTATTTCAAATTGATACAAGAGACAAAAAACCCTTCACACTAAAATATCTGGCACAAAATTACACAGTTCCATGTGAGAACAATGTTGAGGTTACCTATCAGTCAGTTAAATGGAGTCCTCTTGGGTTGTACCCAATTACAATGTTGTTTTATGTAATTGTGCATTAAAACATACATCACAAACACTGAGCACAATTACACATTTAAAATATTCATCATGAAATTCGGTTTGGCCAAGCCACACATGCGACTCGTATGTCGTTACATTCTGGACTGCGGAGTATCCATCATTAATAGCGCGCCCATCATTGTTATCAGTTACGGTGCGTTTGTTGGTTTTTGTTACTTACTCAAATCACTTACCTTTAGAGCCATGTCATATATTAAATTTGATTTAAATGAAAGTTTTTCATTGCGGATAATCTGGTCTGATTTTTTGCTCTTGTAAATCTCAAACTCTTCAATTGCCATATAACTACTTTTATGACACAAATGTAATATTTCCATGTTGGTATGGATGTCTTCGAATTTATGGTTTTTGTCCATAAGATGTTCTGCGAAAGCCGAGTTTGTCGATAATGCACTTCTGGGTATGTGATGTGCCTTTTAAATCTTTTCTTAAAAGAGCGAGATGTCTGACCGATATAGAAGCTTAGGCAATCACAACATTTCATTTTGTATATGCCAGTTTTTCCAAAGCTATCTCCACTTGTATTTTCAACTGGCTTCTTTAATAATGTTGATAACTTATTACTTGTTCTGAAAGAGACATTTATATTTTCTTTGGCTAATTCTTTTTTTAGGGTGTGGCTTAAAGTTGAACCATATTCTGTGGAGATGTATGTTTTTTATTAGGAACGATTTTTTTATTTTTGTTTTTGTGTTTGTTGATAAGCTTATTGCAAAACACAAAAACAAAAATAAAAAAATTGTTATTTTAAATGTGTAATTGTGCTCAGTGTTTGTGATGACTTTTAGTGTTTTGTTTGACTTTGTGACGACCTCGACAGAGGGATTTAACATTTTGTATAACGGCCTGAAGATGAAACTACAGAGTTTCGAAACCGCGGTAACCTTTATTAGGTGAGTTGATACACCACTGATGGGAAGAATAGGTCATAATCCTAATCATTTGAACATGTGGTCCGGTGGCTATGTTACAATAATGAAAAAGCTTTCATTAAGCTGAATGTCACAAGTCAGTATTTTACAGAAAATATCTTATCTGTCCACTTTGACAAAACAAAATATGTATATTTTACTTTAAATAAAAAAGCAGTAAACTTAGTCTTACTGTTATCCTTGGTGATAACATAATAGGTAAGGTGAGTCCTACGAAATTCCTCGGTCTAGTTATTGAAAATAAACTGAGCTGGGAATATCATATTGCTGTCAGTCCGCAAAAAGCTTTGTGCATGGATTTTTATTATTAAAATTACTGCAATTTTCCACAAGATTATGAGCATTTATATTTTCACCTGCAGTACGAAATCACATTATGGGCAAATCAAGAAAGGGGGAAACAGCAGAGTTCCGTAAACATGAAACGGCGATTATCACGAATTTTGTCATTGATATTCATCACCAGTTCATCAGTCACAATTATAGGCCTACACACAGCTTCCTCATCGTGAACATTGGTATGGCCATTTTTAAAATCAATCCATGGCTTTCACCCAGCTTTCACATATTATTCCTTGTCCGTATAGATCACAAAGTTGTTGATAAATTTCAATAGCTTTGTGCTTTTTTGCCAACAAAAACCTAAACACGGAACGCACCTCATAAGTGGCGAATGTTCTATTGCAGTGCACATTTTACCACATCGCAGAGAGCAAAGTAACAGTGATACAGACCTCACATTACCACAGCTGGATAAGTACTGAGTGTAGGAATGTTGTGACATCAACATGGCAGCTCTAGCTCCATCCGATGCCACGACAGGCCAAAACATATGTTACTTTCTGAACTTTATAATGCTTATACTAAGGATGAGGATGGGATTAATTTATCAGACATTTCATGTTGATTCTCTCTTCTCTTCCAGTGTTAACTACATCAGCAGCATGATCTTCCTCAACTTTAAAATTGACCAAAACTTGGTTGAGAAACCGTTGGGGCACTTAAGTGGACTTCTGTTCATACAGACATGAATACTGGCAAAGAGAAAATTATAGATAGGTTACTGAGAAGAAAAAGAAAAAATCACATTTTCTTAAGTAAAACTTTTATTTTGAAACGAGTGTCATTGTAAGTAATTGAATTAAATGAAATAAAATTATTTTTAGAATAGGTTATTTCACGTGTAATGACAACATACACCATACACCACCACTACCTTTATTTTCCTTCCAAAGAAAGGCACATTTGCTGATTTATACTCACAAATCTCAATCGGGATCCCACAACCTTGTATGAGTCTGTCATATCCACTATTCTACCAGCACTATCATTTTCCTAATGTTATTTTTGAAGTAAAATGATGTATATTTAGGAATTTTAAGCTAACTAAAAGACAACTTTCAACAACTTACATAATATTACTGTACTTTAAAAGTATTTTATTGTCTATTTCAATATTTTATATTTTAATTTGCTTAGCAGTTCTTTGTTGATAAAGGCTTATAGAATTTGTGGTTTTTATATTAAAGTTATGTAAATGGAGCTAGTTTTGCAAAAGTACTAAACAATAGGCATCTTATTTAAAAAAATTAAGTTTTTTTGTCTAAAATACTGTAGATTTTTATTGTTATTTTATATCAGTTCTAAGTCTCAAAAGTGCTTAACAGTGCTAGGTTTTGAAGACAGTATTAAAAAATGTTCATCCTCCAGGGAGACCCTCCTTTCAACCAACCCCTTCCACCTACATTACATTAATCTGTCGGTGACCATAGCGTAACACATTACAAAAAATTTTGTACTGTAAAAACAGAAACCCCTTTAAAACTACGATTACTCTTATTTTGTATTTTTATACAAATGGTAGCTGTTACCAAAATGTACTTTAAGGTAAAATAATTTCATTATAGCTTATTTGATCATTAGTTGAACGGAGTGAAGCGCCGCCCTCTATGGCTGTTTGACATGCTTGTTTCACAATTGAGTGTACGGATCGAGTGGTGGTAAAGAGAAAATTGTTTTTTAGGAACAACTGTGAATCCGCTCAAGAATCACTCGCCATAAACGTGACTGCCCTTTACCTCACTGGTCCCAAACCCTAACATGACCCATTGTGGGGTGGTGCTTCACTCCAGACTCTTACCAAATAAATACAGTTTGGTATTAAGTAATTTTATTTCAAATTATTTTGAAAAAAAACTGTTCAATTATGAAAACACTCCGCTGCACTATTGCTACTGAAAATGTATTCTTTAACAGAAAACATACAAAGATAACTTGCCTTATTTTTATATTCTTCTTCTTTTCTGCTAGGATTATTGTCACTACGTTGAGTATAATGTTCTGCCTTCCCTAGCTTCGTCAATTCTACTTTTGTTGACGCATTTCGGAGAACCTCCATCTTCAAAAACTGTATCTATACTGGTCACCAATATGGCCCGTCGTACATATGGCCCAATATAAATGAACAGATATCGTCGCAAGCAGGTATTATGTTTAAAAATCTAAAAATTTTCAAAAATTCAACAGACCGTTAAGATAAAGGTTGAAAGGAGCGAATCAGAAGCGAGCGAAAACGTATGATTTTGAAGAGCCAATCAGAAGTGAGCATGTCAGGTTTAATGTACACGTGTTGAATAGAGGAGGGGTACGAGGTGGAGATAGAAAATTATAAATAGGACGGGCCATAATATTGGTGACCAGTATAGATATAGTTCTTGAAGATGGAGGTTCTCCGAAACGCGTCAACAAAAGTAGAATTGACCAAGCTAGGAAAGGCAGATCATTATACTCAACATAATAACTGGCCTTCTCTCAAGTGCTACTATGCAACTCAAATCCACTCTTTTGCACCACTCTTACAAAAAAAGGATTTAGCTAAAAATGTACAATGTTAAAAAAGTATATATTTTTTTAATTTTTTTGACTGAATAAGGTCAAATAACATTAACACCATGAACTGTAGATGTGGTATAAACTGCATAATAAGAACAGGAGATACGCGCATTTGTAAAAAATTGCTAAAGCATGAATACAAAACCATGAAAATTATGTTCTTGGATCATAATTTTTCTCTTAAATTTATAAATGATCAGAAAGCTTCTGTTACATTACAGGTACTAAAGAAGAATGAATGATGAAGTTAAACGTTTATTAAAGTAAAATTTATATTTACCTGGTTTACTCTCGTGACCTCTTTGTTATTTAATTATGTGTTTTGGGACTATAACTGATTGTTAGGTTAGGTTACAGGAAATACGATGGAATCAAGTGAAGGCTTTTCAAATTCTACTCTATATCGTCACTAATTCAAGAAGCATGCAGTGGATTCTGTCATATTCCTGATAACATACAGATATCGGTCTATAGTTATACGGTGCGCACCAAATCTTAGTGCCTTCACTGTGCTGGTGGTATACGTTGAAAAACGTGATCTGATGACACAGTAGCATCCCAAAACGTGTAATTAAATAAGAACAAAGATATCACGATATGGAAATAAGTAAATAAGAAATTACTTTAATACTGCACGTGTAAGTAAGAACACAATTACAACTAAATACTCAAATTTAAGTACATTTATTTCGACTCTACGCAAGTATTACATGACACTGATGTTACTGAAGTTTTTTCCATGCCCGACAATTTTTATTAACAACACCTTCTAGAGCACCTTCTACAACAACCGCAATGATTTTGTTGCATATGCCAAAAACCAAAAAGCATAGGACAAAGAAAACGGAAAAAACATCTTTCTTGTAATTCTGTAACGTTACTTGTTTTTGACGACAGTATATCGACTGCATTATCCGTTGCGTTGAATGCAGACGGAAGTTGTTTAACTGCATCGGATGTAACGTTTTCTGTCAGACTATTTGCAAAGCATTCAATTAAAAACACTGCTAAAATTACAGCAACAACTTTTACTGACACCATTTCTACAAGTATTACCGAAATGTACGGAGAGTTCCTAATCAACTGTGGTACTTTTTTCATCGGCACACTTTTAAAGAGATTTTTCGGTAATAAGCACTTTCTCAATCATAATAAAATTGTCAAAATAAATTAGATTTTTTTACTGTTTTCTAATGAAATACTGCATTCAATTTAAAACCTAATTTTAATTACAGATAAGATTGGTTTTTGATTATTACATGAATTTTGATGTTTATTGTTGTAAGGCAAAGTAATAAAGTATTTTTGTGATAATTGTTGTTATTAGTGAATTTTCAATTGCGAAATGAGCTGTTGGAGACCATTATGGTAAGATCCAGTCCCAGTGATTCTGACCTCTAGATCACTGTTTGAGGGGTCATTAAAATTTATACACATATTTCCAAAAAAGCGAATTTCCAAGTGTTTTTTTATCTTACCCTTTTTTGAAATTCAGATTTCACTATCGTAATCTGCATTACGATTTGCGTGTATTAGCATCTTGAACTTTCAAACTGCATTGAAACACAAAAATAAAATTGAAGAGTTTAGGAACTGTTGAATGAATTTTTCTGGTTAACATAACTTGTCCAAACTGTTACAAAGTCAATTTTGTACCAAGTATGAATCAAATCAGACCAAAATTGTGAACACCAGTATGCTAAAACAAACAAACAAACAAACACACACACACACACACACACAGTGCTCATGTCAAGGTGGTGGGCCTGGATCTTACCCCCCAACAGTTCATTTTTTCAATAGACATTCACTAAAAAATAGGTAATTATTTGAATTAAAAAAAAATCACTACAGTCATCACTCAAATGATACAACAAACATGTCACACACAGTTTGGTTATAGTGGAAAACTCCCTCCCTACCCCCTAATGACATTTAAGTGTATAATGTCACAGTAGCTGGTTGGAGTACTGTATTGTACGATACACGTCCTTTGGAAAATCAATATTTACCATATATTTCAATAGCACATGAAATTTTTGAGAGAGTATCATCAACTGGTACAGTATATCCATAACTTAAAACAAAAACGCGTCTATAATTGCAGTACCAATCTATCAAAGGGCATGACAAAAGTGGTAAGAAAAATTATATTCTGAAAATAATTTGAGTCACAAGCCCAAACAAATCATTTAAAAAGGCATTTAACAATTTTCTCCTTTTTCCACATTGACACATATATTGTCAAAAATTACTCAAACGATTTTGATTAACAATGACTCATTTTGTCTGTTATGATTACACCGAGATCGCCAGATCTGTGACTATGGACATTTTTTCCGGAGTCATGTCAAAGTTCTTGTTTTCTCAAAAGTAGTTAGAGATGTCTTGCATCTTTGGCAGCTCGTTATTGACACATACATCAACTGTGATGTACAGTAAAGGTCAGAATTTGCTATAACTTTTTTCCCAACTAAATGGACAACATACTAAACACTTATAAAATTAAGTTTCAAATGAAATGATTGTAAAAATGTAAATAAAAGATGTGTTCAACTACAGTTAAACTTAATTACCAATATTAAAACTTTTACTATGTTATGTTTCTATTGAGGGAGACTTTTTAGCAACTCTGCAGAACTATTTCCAAAAGTGTATTGTGTTAAATATTGTCTGAGACTGTTTGGAACAATTGGCCGTAAACAGTTTCAGATAAATGCGCAAGCACAAACACACTTACAGTTCTAAAGAAAAAGCGACCATTTAATGAGTGAATGAATGGTATTTACAATAAATACATGTTATGAAAGTAACCTTGTTCTTTCTTCGATAGCGAGCCGTCCAGCACGTCTCATATTTAACATAGGCGAGCTTGAACCCGATGAGCCGGCTGATGATGACTCGTAACAGTCTTCGTGTCTTTTCTTATTTTTCCCCCGTATCATGTTCACTTTGTAATTATTTAAAAGAAACTGTTCCACCAGTAACACCTTCCATAAGTCACTTTCAGTCCTCATTGATGACTAAATAGTTTTTATTCCAAAAATGTTCCGCTCGGCATTCGCAGATTCGTTTAAATTTCTTTCTAAATGAATTATTCGAATAATAACAAAACACATTCTCACTCAAAAATGTACAACAAACAGTTCTATTAACAACCAAACAACTTTTACAGTAGCCTAATCTAATTTAACCTTTAAAGTAATAATAATACCAGAAACAATTGGAAATAATGTTACAAAAAATCTACATTCATCGAGCTCTGGGAAAAATATACTGCAGCAAAGTTCTGTTCTATATCACAGACATGGAAACAATTTTCCAAAAAACAACACATGTCACGTAACAATAAACATGTGTGTGTGTGTGTGTGTGTGTGTGTGTGTGTGTGTGTGTGTGTGTGTGTGTGTGTGTGTGTGTGTGTGTGTGTGTGTGTGTGTGTGTGTGTGTGTGTGTGTGTGTGTGTGTGTGTGTGTGTGTGTGTGTGTGTGTGTGTGTGTGTTTCTTTCACTTTTTTTGACAATATGATTTCACCATCACAATTAACATTGCAATCAGAGTAAATTGGCATTTTAAATGTAATTTGAAAGTTGAAAATGCTAATTTATGTAGTTTTTAATGCTCATTGTGATGGTGAGAGCAGATTTTCAAAACAGTACAAAGTGAAACAAATACGGTGAGCTGGAGAGCAAGGTGAAAAAAAAAGAAAATACTTTATAATCGACTAGTGAAAAAACGAGGTCGTACCGACTGAAAAACAGGGAACTTTAATTTTTAAAGCTGCGAATGAATTATGATTTCACAAAACAAATTCTTAGCTTATTCAAAGACTTTATAAACTCCTTTGTTTGCACGTTATGGGCTCAAGATGCGAAAACGTAGTGAACTTCAAACCTCGCTAATTGGAAAAGTTTACCAGCAAGATTTTGTAGAGTAAAATAAAAAAATTCTATTTCAGGCAGTAAATTAGTTTCCTGATGTTACCGCATTTACAGTGGAAAATGTGTTCTGGAGCTGTTATCACTGCAAGACCCAGATCCTGGAATATGAAATGAGCACTCAGGTTTTGTGGTTGGTTACAGAGTGTTACAGAATACCTCAAAACATGATTTTCCAGTTTTCCTTTCTCATTATCAATTGTGAAAAAAGTATGGTGAACATTATGAAAAATCGATTTAATGAATCTATATGTTTTCAGAACCTCTGAGTAGAAAAGTGGTTTTATTTGTGTGTGTGTGTGTGTTTGGCAGTATTTGACATGTGGGTCTCATTTGCCCGTACTATATTTTGGGACCATTTTTCTACTGCTCCTTTTTAGTTAAAATATTCTTAAAAATAATATTTTCTCAAAATTGGCTCAAACGATTTTGCCGAAATATAGCCCATAATTACCGGCACTAAACAAAAGCTTGTGACACTACATTCTCCATTGAGTTTGTATAGAAAATAATATTTACTAGTGGGCCCCTGTAAATTTTCGCAGTTAATGGGTAAAAGAAACCATTAATACACATTGTATAGCAAGAAGCTGAACAGTGTCATTGCATCTCTTTATAAACTATGTTCTTCCTAAGTGAAATCATTACAAAACCACATAGACCTACTACTTCTTGTCAGTATGAACTTCTGTTAAAATATATGTTATATTTAATACTTGTATGACCTGTTAATAAAGCAATGTCATTCATTATATTTAGGTTGTTTAATACAATAGGCCTTACTTTGTTCTACTTTGGTATTTGAATATATAACCTATAAAATTAATTACTGAATTCTAACATTATAACTTATTGAAATATTTCCAAATCAAACCTATTACTGTATAAAGGCACATTTTACATTGCACACATAATTTAGGCTACATTATTTACTGTTCACTAAAAGCAGAGACTTTCACTTAATAACATTTACATGTTACAACTGGCCTAGATTGTCTTACCGATTCTATTTTCAAAACTGTTAATAATTTATTATCAATAATTATTTAGTCTTGGATACAGTAATAATTTAATTACACTGTATTACTTTCAACAATGTTTCTTCTTATTAGCGATAAGTGTTTTGGTACAAATACAATTATTAATTTCTGTCGCTTAAGCCTACATTGTGCTGCGCTCTCACGGGATCACATTATACTGCTCCTGGAATTTTGTTTACAGATCTTTATACGTTTTGTTTTATTGTAAATTCGTAAAATGAAAAAGTACGAAACGTGAGGGTTCCCTGGTGTTCTGACGAACCTGTAGGTTATATTAAACAGATATAATAGTACCGTCTATTTTCTCAAAAAACATCCCCTTGTCCTTGCAGTTTGCAGCGTTCGTAGCGGCAGAGAGACCAAATTACTTGGACTTTAGCCACTGACATCGAGCACGGTTTTTTTATAATAGTGGTTGTACTTTTCTAGAATGTTCGTATTCAATGATAATATACGAGGTTAAAAAAGTTATTTAATCTTAAAACTCATTTCACGGCCGCAGATCTGGGTTTTACCATGATGGCAGCTTCCAATGGAAATTCGTTAATAACTGGCCTAAACTGCACATTGTATTAGAAAATTTCAAAGGGACGAAATTCGACATTTCTCTTCCTGTGAGAAATGTTTACAAAACTAACATCAACTAATGTAAAAACTAATATCAACAGTCAATGTTAAAAAATTGTAAACAATTATTGTAAACAACATAACTTTCCAAAGTCTGATCATTTATCTAGCCAACCGGTTAATGATTAACTGATTTTTAAATTGTGTAAACATTCAAAAGCACAACAAGCGATGTTAACGACTCAGGTGCCGTTAAAAACAACAAATTTAAACGATTTTTGTTTTAAACACACACTGTTCTTACATTGTGTTCCACTTTTACGAAAAATATTTCAAATTTAATATTACTGCGTTAACACATAAGAGACAATTTTCATTTATAAATAAAAATACACGAATAAAACAATTACACAAATATCATCAGTTCCAGCAACAAGTAAGTTATCATCAGTCATACCACACAAACAAAAAATAATGTCACTATAGTACGAACAGAAATATATCACAACGTCACAGGGCGACTCCTTTGCGACTGGAGACGAAATGAAAGTGGCATAGCCGTGAATGGGGAGGGGAAAAGGGGATCGAAGTCGTTGGCTTTGTTGCGCATGCTCGATATAAAACCGCGGAGGTGGAGTTTAATAATTTGTTTTTATATAGTTGTGTGTGCATATTGCAATTCTATTCTCGCATACATACATAAAGTTTAAATCAATTTCATGAAACAAAAATCAAATTGAAACACTGTATTACTTCTGAAGACAATCTGTTGCGCAATTCCTTCATCAGCTGTTGCATGCCTTTGTTTTCGCACAGCTGGTCACACAAATAAATGGTGTTTTCCGACCTTCAACTAAACAGATTCAAAAGTACGGAAATCAGGAACTAATCACTTTTAAGCTGGTACAAGCCACTGGCGGGGTGAGGGGCGTAATTGTTTTTTTTTAATGGTTTTATAATTATTCAGCCGACTTTAGGTTAAGCATTTACAGACGTTTTAATACAAGCCACAGAAAACTGCCTTGAATAACAAATAGGCAGAAAGCGAGACGCAACAATGTTGGCTCCATTAATTTTACGCGACGGACACGGGCTACAGCGTGACCCTGTGCGAGGACGTGACGGTTCCCCGGCAGCGGAGTTACGTATGGCGGGTGTTTCTAAAAAAATGTTTTACGAAGTGTGTTCAGAAAGTAACGAGAATTTTAATTTTTTGAACAAAATATTTATTTATTCTTCTACAATGATGTTGTCATCTACAAAATAGTCCCCATTGGAGATTATGCACTTGTGCCAACGCCTCTTCCAATCCTCGAAACACTTCTCAAACTCGATCTTTGAGATAGCCTTTAGTTCTTTCAGCGATGCGTTTTTAATGTCATCTACGGCTGTAAAACGACGGCCCTTTAAGGTTCTCATTATTTTTGGAAATAGGAAAAAGTCATACGGAGCCATGTCTGGCGAATACGGAGGCTGGGGCATTGTTACAGTACTGTTTTTGGCCAAAAATTCACGAACAAGCAATGAAGTGTAAGCTGGTGCATTATCGTGGTGCAAAAGCCATGCATTACTTTTCCACAGTTCCGGGAGTTTTTTCTGATTTCTTCACGCAAATGGCTTTGAACTTGTAGGTAATAATAACTTGTACGTAGTCCTTATTGACCGTTTCAACTGGTGGCAGGAATTCATGATTCACTATGTCATTAATATCGAAGAACACAGTGAGCATACAACACGTTCGACCGCACTTGTCGAGCCTTTTTCGGTCTTGGCGAGCCAGAATGCCTCCACTGAGATGATTGAGCCTTAGTTTTGACGTCATATCCGTAAACCAATGTTTCGTCACCTGTTATAATACGTTTCAGTAATTCTGCATCGTCGTTGACTTCATTTAGTGACTCTTGAGCAACTTCTATTCGCCGCTGTTTTTGTTCAAAATTCAATAATTTTGGAACGAATTTTGCTGCCACGCGTTTCATACACAAAACACTGGAAACAATGTCATGGCATGATCCAATCGATATGCCAACATCATCGGCGACCTCTCTAATTGTGATTCTGCGATTGTTCATAACTATTTCTTTCACTTTTTCCACGTTTTCATCGGTTGTCGATGTGCTGGGGCGTCCAGGGCGTTCGTCATCTTCAACGTCTTCACGGCCTTCTTGGAAACGCTTATACCACTCCTTAACTCTTGCTTTACTCATAGCAGACTCGCCATAAGCCTTTGTTAACATTTCACACACTTTGTTACACTTTATTCCATTTTTTACGCAAAAATTTGATACAAATTCTTTGATCCATTTCTTTTAACAAACGAAAATCGCCGAGCTCATAAAAACACGTCTAACCTTAGTGGCTGTCACAGACAAAGTCAACAATGAAACCAGCTGAAAGTTTTATCATACTTCAAGGGCATGTATACCAACATAATAAAAAAAAATGTTTGACAATCGGACTCTCCAAGCCCGCGAAATTTAAAAATTTCCGTTACTTTCTGAACACACCTCGTATGTGCTGTTAGGAAACTGAATGTAATTTCTTTGTGACTAGTATTACAAATTACAGAAGGGAATGGGCAGGTTTTATCAGAGAAGAAGAACGCATTGTGGGGACTTTCATACACTGTTAAATGGCGCAAACCGCAAAATTTTTAATAATTTTCCGAATGAAGCGATGACTCTATTTCCCGTCGTCCCGGTTTTTGTTTTTGTGTTTGGCGAAACGCATTGACCGATTCTTTTGAAATTTACTAATTTTGTATAAAGCCCGAACGACGTGCGTGTAAGATTCCCCCCCCCCATTCACTTCCTTACAAGACGGCAGCCTCTGATTTAACTGTGACTGGCGCAGTTGCTTGCTATTACTTGTACTGCTGGCTGAACGGCAAGACCTATAATAATTTCGACCGCTTCACAGGGAAGAGCGTAAAATTACCCCGCAATGCTGGACCAAAATATTACGGTTACCAGGGGCGGTGGCGTAGAGAGGTTGCCAGTTCTACTGTTCTTTGAACTAATACTATAAAAATTAATACCGTATGACCCGAGATAAATTTAACGAACTTTTCGATAAAATATGTGAATATACTTCAGGATGCGATACAAATTATAGACCAGCGACAATGATCCTCCAACAGTCCAGTGACACAGAGTCTGCCGATGTGAGTCTAGAAACTGATACTACTCAGCGATAGTGAAGGCAAAGGAGGAGACTATGCTGACAGAGTAGGGACTCGACCTCCCACTCGCAACATATTTTCCTTGTGGCTTACTGGTGTTTTTACCAGGCCGATTTCTAAGCGGATGATCTATACCAGAGAGCTATAAGTGCGGAGTCAGCTTCAAAAGAGTCCAGCAGCGCGCTGGTTCCGGTCGCGCCAGTTACACTTTCAATGGCCGCGTTTATATTACAAACAACAGCTTCGGCTTTGGGTGCGTAGTCCGCTCCGCTCAGTGCAACTCCGCTTGTGTTGGCCACCCAACCTCACGTTTGTATCGACAGTCAAAATGTTGCAATCAGATCCGTCGACACCATATATATATATATATATATATATATATATATATATATATATATATATATATATATATATATTATTATTATTATTATTAATATATAATATATATATTATTATTATTATTATTATTATTATTATTATTATTTGCGTATAGACCCTGTTGGAACACGCAAAGCACTCCGACTCATGTCTTGTTCCTTCTAATCCTCCACACCTCCCTCATCCTGTCCCCATGGATCCTCTTCCGCTCCTCCGTCCATTTTACCCTTGCTCTCTTTGGGATTTCATTCTCTGGGACCTTCCAACCAAGCATCTTTCTCCTGTATGCGTTCCTGTCTTCAACGTCTGTTGAGTCTATTCCTGCGTCATGTAGGTCTATTCTGACTTGTGCGATCCACGACGTTGTTGATTTGGCTCCTTGTATATACTTAAGGATTCTGTTGGCAAGTCTCGTTGTTGGGAGTCTACTGATGTGTCCATAGAACCGAAGCCTCCTTCTTCTGATATCTGCTGCCAGGTTCGATATCTTCTCTGTGGTCTTCCGGGAGTGCAACCTGTATCCGTCTTCTGTTTATCTCGGGCCAAGGATCTTCCTCAAGATTTTGCGTTTTTCTTTCAAAATACCCTCCATGTTAGCTTTTGTGCGGAGTGCTAGCGTCTCACTATATATATATATATATATATATATATATATATATATATATATATATATATATATATATATATATATATATAGTATGTATTTTTATTAAACTCTGCTTTTATTAAACTGTAAATATTGTAGCCTAATTTAGGTACGTAATGTAAAATCGGGTTATAGTAGGTTTCAAGTAAAGTACAACGTTAGAATTCAGTCATTTAATTTTATAGGTTATAGTTTCAAACACGAAAGTAGAACAAAGTAAGGCCTATTGTATTAAATAACCTAAATGTAATGAATGAGCTTGATTTAAAATAACTAAGAACTTCTTGCTGTACATTGTCGTACTAATGTCACACAGGCTCACTAGTTTAGCTTTATTACCGTATTTTAAAAATCTACGAGACAGTATCAAGTTATAAAAAAGCTGTGCTGGATCTCGTTACCGTACCAACTGAGCCACACGGCATGCGCTATTTTATACCTGTGAATAATCTTTGGCGAATGTAGATTTTGGCAAACGTTACTACTAAATTCTGTCGCGTATCTAAATGCATCAGGCAATGATCCGAACACGTAAATCATAACAAACTTAATAACACGTAGCTGTATCTGCAAGTTGAACTGTATCGAAAAAAAGGATACAGTTCACGTACAGCTTCAACTTCTCGCTATAATAAGTATGGAGAAAGTATGGTGGTCGTGAAAAAAAGTCAATGTTGATATTTTGATGAAAAACTCAGAGTGGTTTGTGTGTGTGTGTGTGTGTGTGTGTGTGTGTGTGTGTGTGTGTGTGTGTGTGTGCGCGCGCGCGCGTGTGTTTTAACACCCAAGTAGCGTTAGCAATTTTTGTTCGATTTAATTATTCAAACGTAGCTTGAAAATCGATTTTGTAACAGCTTGACCGAGTTACTAAGCGAAATCCGTTAAAACGGTTTCAAAATGTCGGCCAATCCGAACAAAACATGAGCCCTGACATCCGTCAAATTGTCTACGTAAACTGGCAGATCTATTATAAACCGCGATATCGCAATCTGACGTAAGCGAAAACCGTTCACATTTGAATTAAGAACACATTAAGCCTTTATTTAAAAAAAACTAATCATATTAGATCGGAAGAGTTGAAAACTTCACGAATTCGCGTTTAAAAATTTCAAAATCCACTGAAATTACAAAACTGAACCTGGCGGCAGCCAGGATTCATTTTATATTTTAAAAGTAATTTTGAAGTTTAAGTTTGAGTACTAACTGACGCCAACTTGACTCAAACTTTAAAGAATTGTTTTTTTCGAAAATTCCATAAATTAGTACTTAAATTTTCCCAATTTCGTTATTAATTAATTTGACGGCAATCATAATATACGTTCGTATCGCCATTTTGAAATCTTACTGTTTGTTATGCACGCCGACTTTATTTTTAATTATGATAATAACGACATATTTCCAAAAACAGTGCAAAATAACGAAGTTACTCGTATCGTTGGAAATTCGCTACTATCCAGCGAGACAGCTGCGTGTAACGATTATCAGTATCACAAGAAATGCGCCACAACAGTGAGGAAGGTAAAAAATAATATAGCAAAGGTCAAACAGTTTATCATCGCAAAAAGTGTATCTGTGCAGGCGGAGAGACTCGGAGATTGCCAACACGCGACGGTATCGTGACCACAGATGCGTATACACTGATGATCATGACAGCACTGCTGCAGAAACGCGCTGTTTCCCTTTAGCTACTGACTGACTGTCGATAACAAAAAAACCTTGTTATGTTTCCCACACATTTGCTAATTTTCATCCCTACTTCTCGACAATAATAAGTCACGTAATGCTATAATTTTTGTGAAATCAACTGTACAAGAAGAGGTAGTGATATTTCTACATTTTCTACAACGGTAGAAGGTGCGACCAATCAAGAAGCAGCTATCTTTATCATCAAGTTGCTACCCTTCTGCTACTTTTTGTGACTTACTGTTGTCCGTTTCACCTTCACAATCACGTCAATGAGAAATCTACGCGATTATTTGCAATAACTATGTATTGTACCTAGTGGATAGCGTACTAGGCTTTCACCCCGAGGACCCGGGTTCGATTCCCGGCCAGGGCTTGGCATTTTCATACACTATAAATCATCCCATCGTCTGCATTAGCCCAAGTGTGCACAATAGTCGGACGTTAAAAAAAAATGTACTTAAACAATCAACACGGAGCTGTCCAGATGTCTGCACATAGATAAACCAGTCTCCGTAGATAAACCAAACTAAGATTGAGGTCAACCGAATGCCACTGTGTCAAATCCTAACTACTGATTATGGACGGAAGATGACTCGTGGCTAACAATCATCTGTGACAAATCGTATCACTCACTGACACACTTACAACGTGCCGTGCACACAATCCGTTCACCGAATCGTGCCCAGCTAGCAAAATTCGCGTCGGATTTATTGTGGTTTTTTTTGTTATTTTAAGGCGAAAAGCACACTGAGGCTATTATCGCCTCCCTAAATGTTAAGTGCGAGTGTAAAGTGTTAAATCGGGTACTGCAAGGGACGTCTAAATCCTCTCAATAGGTGAAGCACCCCTCTGCGGGGTCGGATTTATCGTTTCCGATAATTTTAACAGCAAACTTCAATCCTTACAATTACTGTTAAAACCTGTTACAAATAAATATTTTACATTTTAAAATTAAACTGGAAATAAGAAAATTAACGGAGTATGTCTTATGAACACGTGTTCTCTTTAAGGTGTGGTGGTGGTGGAGGTGGTAAGAATAAAGTTCTACAGCGTGTTCCCAAGTGTGTGTGTGCGTGCGTGTGTTTGATGTGTGTGTGTGCGCGCGCGTGCGTGCGTGTGTGTGTGTGTTTGTGCGCGCGTGTGTGTGTGTGCGCGCGTGTGTGTGTGTGCGCGCGCGCGTGCGTGTGTGTAGCACTCTGGCGTTTCCAATGATACCCCTATAACTTGCTAGAGGTTACAGACATGCGCAGACCACATTTTATGAATCCACGTGCTAACTAACTGGAAATTAAACCAATACTCAAAATCAACTGTACAGTTTAGATTCTTGAGTGTAATTAGTAGTGTTAGATCTATATTGTCAACGGTGGCATAGTTGATAGCGTACTTTCACCCCGAGGACCCGGGTTCGATTCCCGGCCAGGGCTTGGCATTTTCATACGGTATAAATCATTCAATCGTCTGCATTAGCCCAAGTGTGCACAATAGCCGGACGTTAAACACAAAAAAAAATCAACACACTGACTACGTAGAGTGAATACTAGGTGGTATCTGTGGAACTGGTGTACCCAGTACGAGCCATGACTGCTTTCACACCGAGTGAACTGGTGGCCGACTTGGTGATACAATCAGAGTGTGTAAACACCGAACGTGCCTGGCTGCCAGGCGAAGGTAATCGGAAATCATCGAACTTGATGCGAGTAAAGTGAACAGTAATTGCATTAATTAGCCTCGTCGCGCGAGCGGTTGCAAAGGTGTCACTGACATCGTATTTAGGTAATCGCTGCACGCAGGTGTCTCGCTGACGCGATGTAGCGAATAGCCAACTAAATACTTTTTGCGAATTTGTACTGGAAGAATAAACTATTAGAAAGCGGTCATCATGGCAAAACTGCTACCTTGAAATGAGCGCAGATCATGACTTTTACATGATTATTTGTTTTAGAGATTGTTTAAATTTGTGTGTGTGTGTGTGTGTGTGTGTGTGTGTGTGTGTGTGTGTGTGTGTGTGTGCACACGCGTGTAGGCCTACGTGCCCTGCCCCCCTCTCTCTCTCTTTCTCTGTGTGTGTGTGTGTGTGTGTGTGTGTGTGTGTGTGTGTGTGTGTGTGTGTGTGTGTGCGCGCGCGCGTGTAGGCCTACGTGCCTTTCTCTCTCTCTCTCTCTCTCTCTCTCTCTCTCTGTGTGTGTGTGTGTGTGTGTGTGTGTGTGTGTGTGTGTATGTGTGTGTGTGTGTGTGTGTGTGTGTGTGCGCGCGCGCGCATGTGAAACCTACGTGCCTCTCTCTCTCTCTCTCTCTCTCTCTCTCTCTCTCTCTCTCTCTCTCTCTCTCTCTCTCTCTCTCTCTCTCTCTATGTGTGTATGTGTGTGTGTGTGTGTGTGTGTGTGTGTGTGTGTGTGTGTGTGCGCTGTGCATGCTGCGTGTGTGTGCCTCTCTCTCTCTCTCTCTCTCTCTCTCTCTCTCTCTCTCTCTCTCTCTCTGTGTGTGTGTGTGTGTGTGTGTGTGTGTGTGTGTGTGTGTGTGTGTGTGTGTGTGTGTGTGTGTGTGTGTGTGGTCCGATTTGATTCAAACTCGGCACAAAAATCAATTATATATAACAGCTCGGAGAAATCTGTTCAAAAGTTTCAAAACGGCGGCCATTTCAAATTTTTAAAACCACATCACTTTCGTTTCTCAAACGTTTCTGAAAATCTGATTTCACCATCGTAATCAGCGTTAAAATCACACAAATTAGCGTTTTGAATTTTCAAAATCCCTTGTAATTTAAAATATTTTTTGACTGCGATCAGTGTTCATTCACGTATTTTTCAATGTGATTTGAAAATTTAAAATCGTAATATATGCAGATTCAATGCTAATTATGATGGTAAGAATCAGTCAAAAAAGGTAAGATAAAGAAAAAAACTTTTTTTCGAAATTCGCTTCTATCATGTCAGCAAGACAGCTGTGTGCCGCGATTTCTTTTTGTGGTGTGTGTTTGTGTGTGTGTGTGTGTGTGTGTGTGTGTGTGTGTGTGTGTGTGTGTGTGTGTGTGTGTGTGTGTGTGTGTGTGTGTGTGTGTGTGTGTGTGTAGCACTCTGGCGTTTCCAATTTGAACCGACGTTTTTTTTGTATCTTTTAAACTTAAAACCTGCACAAATCAGCATTTCAAATTTCATTGAAACTACAAAATGAAATCGACGAGACGATCAGGGTTCATTTACGTTTTTTTTTTTTTGAGCCGCCTCGGTGGTCTAGTGACTAGTGGATAGCGTACTAGGCTTTCACCCCGAGGACCCAGGTTCGATTCCCGGCGAGGGATCATCCCATCGTCTGCATTAGCCCAAGTGTGCACAATAGTCGGACGTCAGTCAAAAATAAAAAAAAAAAATTACGTTTTTTAAAATTAAATTTAAAATCCTACAAATTTAAATGTTGTTTAGACGGTGAAATAAGGGTTTTAAAAATGCACAACATTAGACGTTATGATCGGAAACTCGCTTCTATCATGACAGCGAGAAAGTTACGTTCCCGTGATTATTTATAACAATTTTAAACACTTTTCTTGACGATCTGATTTCACGGTGTTTAATCTGTACAAATTACCATTTTGATTTAAATGAAGGTACGGCCAAATGGTCGACAACTGAAGTCAGTCCAGGGTATTTGCTTAATAAGGACGTCAAGCTATGAGATAAGAATGACTGTGGTGGTGGTGGGGGGGTTGTTTCCCAGACTTGACATCCTTGAAATGTTAAAGCGACAGTTAAACACCTGAACTTCCTGTCACCAGAAGTCCAACATGAGAAATAACATCCGGTGTAAATATCTGGCTTCTTTACGTTGTAGTTGTTGCCATAAGTCCCGGTTTCGGGCTCGACCTGGCACCACTGACGGATTAATGCGGTTGGTTTTAGGGATGGGAACTTCTGCTATTTTTAAAAAATATCAACGAACTGTTTGTTGGAAAAAATTAACTGTTTGGAATAACAGTTTGAAAATAACAGGTTTAGAAAAATGAAACTCGAAGTTGTATTAGCAGCTAAAACATAAGCACAAACGTTCAGTTTTCTAAGACTACTTTTTCATTCCCATTACCACCATGTCCTTAACTGTTTTTGGGTGTAAAACATTTAGAATAGAAGTGTAGTAATAATTAAATTACATTCTCAAAACGTAATATAATATGTATGCCATTTTATGTACAAAATGCAATGAATTTCTAAATAGAAGCATTCTTTTTTTTTACTTAAAAATTAAATAGACTTTGCATATTTACTGAAATGCAAACAATTTAGAATATTTTTAGTTGATTAAAAAATACTGATGATTGATAATAAATATAAAAAATATGTTTAAATAAAATTAGGTTATGTATTTACAAAACACAAGTAAACTACGGAGAAAAACTAATATATAACACAATTATGGATGTTTTTACAGTTTAAAAAAATGTTTGAACAACAAATTTTACATTTAAAACTTTCAAACAACTAGCAACAAAATAAAGATAAACTTTGACAACGCCCAAACAGTTCTTACTTCACTACGTTACAACAAGAAATGGAGGGAAAAAGTATAGCAAATAGCAAGTTAAAGAAAAGGTGTTTGTAGTCGTTTGTACTGTTTGAAGGAAAACAGTTTAGCAGGAAAATAGCAGAAAAAAGTGTTAGCGCTTGCGGCAACGTTCGTATATAACGTAGGCGGTGGGGAAGTCCAAACTGTTGTTCCCTGTTTAACAAATAACGATCCTGGTTTAAAGAAATTGAAAAAGACCTAATAGAATTAAAAATTACAGAAAATTCACTGCTTGACCAAACTGCTAAGATAAGTACCAAGGACGAAAGAATAAGATTCCAAGATAAAACCAAAATAAGACCTAAACCTATCATTTCGGAAGAGGAGAGGAAAAGAAGATCAGAAAGAATGAAGAGCTACTGGGAACAAAGAAAAGTACAGCGCGCAAGAAATGATTGATTCAGCGTACCCCAAAGAGGGTGAAACGAAAAGAAGAAATAACGATCCAGTCCAATTCAAACTGTTAGTTTCCGTTTGGCAAAGCAGTTTGTTTTTCGTAAATAGAATAACAGTTTGTTTTAACAGTTTGGAGTTTTCTTACCCATCTCTAGTTGGTTGGACGATTCAACTTACAAGAGGGCTCCCTGGGGGATGAACATTTATGAAATATCTTCGAAAACTATCACTGTTAAGCTATTTACGGGAAAGAATCATCGCGGCGGTTAAGACAGTTACACCTGGCGAGAAGTGGAATATCGTCTCGACATGTGTAGGGCAACCAATGGATCCCATATTGAAGTTTACCAACTTGAAGGTATTCTCTTTCATTGTATGCACTCGCTGATGTAGTTATTCATTAATTTCACCATTAAATTTACATTAAAACTAGGAAGCTTTTTCAACTCTGTATTTTCGTAAGCGATTCGATAGAAGACAGAAATAAGCCATGTCTGCATTCAGTCGTTTCAATTACATAGTGAGTGTTCAGCCTTAGCCTACAGAGCTCATAACACTGTCAAAGATTACATAATACAATACAATTATTTAAAACGTTGTTAATTAAGCTATAATTAAACACTTCAAGTTGTTTATATTCCTCTTAATCAAATGAATAAATATTTCAATAATAACAATTAAAATTAAATTAATTGATTTGATGTAATTTACATACGTCGTAAACAATGGCCGTAAACATAAACTCAACTGAAACAGTTTATTATTGTAACATAGCCACATGATTAGGATTATATACCTATTCTTCCCGTCAGTGGTCTATCCACTCTCTTCATAAAGGTTACCGCGGTTTCGAAACTCTATAGTTTCATCTTCAGGCCGTACAAAATGTTAAATCCCTCTGTCGAGGTCGTCACAAAATCAAACAAAACATTAAAACATACGTCACAAACACTGAGCACAATTACACGTTTAAAATATTCACCATGAAATTCGGCTTGGCCAAGCTACACACGCGACTCGTACGTCATTACATTCCGGACTGCGGAGTCTCCATCATTAGTAGCGCGCCCGTCGTTGTTATCAGTTACAGTGCGTCTGTTGGTTTTTGTTACTCAAATCACTTATTCTTAGAGCCATGTCATATATTAAATTTGATTTAAATGAAAGTTTTTCATTGAGGATGTTCTGGGGGTCTGATTTTTTGCTCTTGTAAATCTCAAACTCTTCAATCGCATCCATATAACTGCTTTTATGACACAAATGTAATATTTCCACGTTGGTATGGATGTCTTCGAATTTATGGTTTTTGTCCATGAGATGTTCTGCGAAACATCTTAACTTACAGTTTAGCTTAAGATACAGCTGTTGCGCGAAGTCATCTGTTTTAGTGTTTACTTCTACCCCCCGCCACGCCCCTATCTCCACCACCATGGCGTTACAACTTCCGTTACATATGTTATTACCGAATTTCCACTAGGAAAATGATCTATTACTGCGACCATCATGGTAAAAACCCGAACCCGGAACTTTGAAATGAGCACCTTGAAATCCAAACCTCTGGATAACTTTTGAAGGGCCATTAAAATTTATAGTATAACTTCATAGATGTGTATATATATATATATACATATGTGTGTGTGTGTGTGTGTGCGCGTGCGTGCGTGCGCGCAAATGTGGCGCGCGTGTGTGTACGTGAGTGAATGCAGGTGTGCATATGCGTGCGCGCGTGTATATATATATATATATATATATATATATATATATATGTGTGTGTGTGTGTGTGCATGTGTACGTGTGCGCGTGCGTGCGTGCGCGCACATGTGGCGCGCGTGTGTGTACGTGAGTGAATGCAGGTGTGCATATGCGTGCGTGCGCGCGCGTATATATATGTGTGTGTGTGTGTGTGTGTGTGTGTGTGTGTGTGTGTGTGTGTGTGTGTGTGTGCATGTGTACGTGTGCGCGTGCGTGAATGCAGGTGTGCATGTGCGTGCGTGCGCGCGTATATATATATATATATATATGTGTGTGTGTGTGTGTGTGTGTGTGTGTGTGTGCGCGCGCGTGTGCATGTGTGTTTCCGCATGTGGCGCGCGCGCGCGCTTGTGTGTGTCGGCGTTTATATATATATATAAGTATGAACCTTTCCTCCCGGAACACCTGTACATTTCGTCCAACTCATTCCACAGGCAATAAATCCGTACCAAGGCCCAATACACCCACATCCAACACGTTGCAGTGGATTAGCTACAAGAGAAAACGTTTAACTTGCATTGCAGCCTACATAACCTCAAAATGTTTGTGCACACGTACATTCTCTTCAATCTGTTTCTAATACCATTACGTTTTGCAATAACTGTTACCTACTCCATATATACAATAATCACGGCACGCAGCTGTCTCGCTGACGTGACTGAAGCGAACATCCGAAAATATTTTCCTTAGCGCATTCTTTTTTCTTAAATTCTGGTTTCATTATCATAACCAATCTGCATACATTAGCATTTAAACTTTCAAATTGCACTGAAAAGACATTTTCAAATAATTATTAAACAAAAATGTTACGAATTTTTCAAAATATGAAATGACCTCCATTTTGAAACTGCTGAACGAGTTTTACTGATAACGATCTTCTCCAAGCTATTACCATAATCGATTATTTTGTTAAGTTTGTATCAAACCGGACCAAAATTGCGAACGTGAGCGGGTCAACACAAACACCCCCCACACACACTGACTCAAAATCAAAGTGACAGAACACCATTATTAGTGATAACGCGCCACCTGAACGAATTTTTAAAGAAAAAACATGATTCAAAGAAACAAAAAGACATTAGGTCTTTTTTTAGGCCAAACCAGTAAAATTAAGTTATTCCAAAGTTAAAATAGAATATTAGAATTCTGTTATAGATTTCTTCAAGTTCCGCCTCGGTCTTTATTCACCGCTTTTTTCACAGCCTCCCGAAGGTACTGGATTAGTTGCAACATCATCACTTTCAGACAACACGCCAGCTTTTGTAATATTTCTCAAGAATCAAATCCAAGATTCTGCTCGGCTAGTCATGCCTTTACCAGGTGATCGTGTACCAGCAATTAACCAATGACCTTGACGAAAGCAAGAAACGGCCTGTTATTGATCGAAGCTGCGACCACTTGGACATGAGTCATCGGAGTCGCTCCCAGTTCGTTGCACACACAAATAATTCATTTTTACCGTATTGGTAGCAATGACTTGCCAGTACTGCCAACATAAAGTGAAGACAAAATCGATGTTTTGAAAAGAAAAGAACAAGGTGTTTTGTTGGTGCGACAGAGAGTGAAAGTCAAGTTAACATTGACGACTTCTGGAAAATAACGGGAAAACTGAAATAATCGTATTCCTTAGTTCAGCCACACGATTTTATTGTTTTGAACTTTTATTTTAAAAAGGTACACAAACGTTGTCTTAACATCAAGCATCCAGAATTTGCATTAAGAGACACTTAAAAATATCTACGAAAATATCGTGTGAAAATATTTGAAAAAACATTGGTGGATCCAGGGAGGGGCTGAAGGAACTGCAACCCCTTTTTTAATTGGAAACAATTTGAAGAATTATGAATTTATTAGTTGCCTAATTAAGTAAAATAAAAATGCCAACTATTGGTATAATTTTACTCTTTATATTAAAACAGGGGTTCTCTGAATCCTGCGTGCACAGGTACAGCGGGGCAGGTTAAAGTTTAACTTATCCTGGAAGAGAAAGGAGGGGCGATTTTGAAGGCGACAACATCAATGTAGAAGAATAAATAAAATTCTCGTTACTTTCTGAACACACCTCGTACACTAAATATTACTTAAAAAAAAACACGTTTTGTAATGTTAATGTTTTAATGATCAGATAAATTTGCAAGTTATCATGTACGACACTGACGTCAAATCAAGAAAACTCCTTCAAGTGGTCCTTCTACAAAATTGAATTTTCTTCTTTCAGTAAGCTCGAACCTAGAAAAATGTCAGATTTATGTACATTTTAGACGATATTAGCCCGTTTAATGCCACGGGCACAAATTTAATACTTGTTAATATTTGTTTACTTTTGGATACACGTGAAGTTATATGAACATATTTTATGAAAATTATACTTTCAAGGGACACACACGTGCGCGCATACGCACACACGCGCGCGCGCTCACGTACACACACAGACACAGAATATAGTAAGAAAAAGTTATCAAAACTCTTGGTCAGCTGTGCAGCTCACAAAGAATTCACCTGTCTCAGCTTCCACCGGAACTGGCCACCGTTTACTTAAGGTGGGCTTCGCCTCTCGCTCTAAGCTGCACAGAAAAATCAACAGCCGACGCAGGGCTCGGACCCGCTCACGCCTAACACACTATCTTGGTTAGGTCGTGCGCCTTAGAAATTGTTTCACCTAACAAGTCTCATAAGTATTTGGTTATGTTAATATATTGTTTACTGTTTGATATTTATATTTATTTATTTCTGAAAAACACTGTCACAGCTAAACAATACTGGGATTAAATTTATAAAACAAATATCGGGTAAAACCGGACGTTGGCACCGAGGGTGCACGGGCATGCGCACACGGAACGGAAAGGATCTGAATGTGTCCTACGGTACGCTCCCAACGAACTCAAATGGAAGCGTTCACACATGCAAGGAAAGCAACTGACTGATACGGAAAGAGACTGATGCGTCAATTCGCTTCAGTCCTTACTGTATCGTACCAACAAAACATTCTGATGCAGGTCAGGGTGTTTTCTTAAACGCGCCCGTTTTTTCGCGGATAAGAAAATGACAACTGGAAGGACAAACGCACGCTTATCCTTTCGATTGAAAACCCGAGGACCCGGGTTCGATTCCCGGCCAGGGCTTGGCATTTTCACACGCTAAAAATCATCCCATCGTCTGCATTAGCCCAAGTGTGACAATAGTCGGACGTTAAACACTAAAAAAAAGTATGTAAGCGGCACACTTATGGATTTTCTCTTCCTCCAATTTGGTTCTGTTCCATTCCGTCCCGTGTACGTACAGCCACCATACCTTAATTACCGAAACATCGCTTTGTAAAACAAAGACAATACACTGTCTTCTGTACTGCATTGTTATTACAGCACATTAATGTATTGTTTTAAATGTTAATTAATGCGCATTTTCACGCTGATCGTGATGGTGGAATACAAAAAACAATATTTAAAAATCCCCTTTAATAAGTTACTGAGAAACCCACGAGTCGTGATTATTTTAACACGTAATATATCATACATTATCACGCTAAGCATTGCGACTGGTTTTGTACCAAGAACGGAAAGATCTTTACGGATATGTTTGAGGTTCTGTCTGTATATTATTATTATTATTATTTACTAGAGCAAGGGATAGTTCAACCCCAGGCACTGCGATCAATTGACCTATTGTGCAACTTACCTCTTAAAATACCTAGTTCAGCAGATTGGGGCCCCTAATAAGTTCCAACAACCCACTGACTAGCTCATTCTGCTGAAGATCCCTAGGGTCTTGGAAACCAAAAACCCCTAGCTTCCTACTAGCAAGAGCCTCACAATCATAAATTATGTGACCTGCAGTTTCCTCCTCCTTCCTGCACAATCTACACACGGTTTCTCCGTGGTACACACCTATCCTGTTCATGTGCACTCTCAGACCACAGTGCCCTGTTATGAGCCCCATGATCCTCCCGAGTTGTGCTCTGCCCAGGACATCTGCTGCGCCTTTAATTCCTCCAGAAGGAACTTTGCTTAAGAGACGTTTACTATGGGAATGCCCATGAAGGTTGTCCCATCTTACCTGGTGTTGACATGTAATCCACCCGTTAATACCGGACCTGAGAAATCCCTATAGGCGGCTCAGGTCCGATAAACTCAGATGCAGATCCAAGTCCAGCCAGTCGGTCTGCCTCCTCATTACCCTCAACTCCCCTATGCCCCGGAACCCAGTGAAGAGTTACCCGGTTATCCCGGGACAGAACGTCAAGGTTCTTCCAACACTCCCAGACCAGCTTGGACTGTATTTTAGGACCCGCAAGTGCTTTTATTGCCGCCCGACTATCGGTATGAATATGAATACGTGCCTTCTTGAAGCCCCGATCCAAGTTCTCCCAAACACAGTCATTAATGGCGATTACTTCAACCTGAAATACTGTTGTATGCTGTCCTAGGGTAATTACTTTCAGGTATAGGTAAGTAATTAATTGTGTGAGTACAATAACTGCTGATTTCTAAAAAAAACATTGACGAAAATAATATTTAAATTATTACTGTATCCAAGATTTAAATAATGACCGAAAGTTCTGAAGGTAGAATCAATAAGACAATCTAGGCCAGTTCCAATATGTAAATATTATTAAATAAAGACTCTGCTTTTATTAAACTGTAAATATTGTAGCCTAATTTAGGCACGTAATGTAAAATCGGGTTATAGTAGGTTTCAAGTAAAGTACAACGTTAGAATTCAGTCATTTAATTTTATAGGTTATAGTTTTAAACACGAAAGTAGAACAAAGTAAGGCCTATTATATTAAATAACCTAAATATAATGAATGAGCTTGATTTAAAATAACTAAGAACTTCTTACTATAGTTAGAACTTCTTACTATTGTTGTATATTACTTCCTTCATTTTCTCATTAACTGCGGAAGGTCACGTGGGCTCACTAGTTTAGCTTTATTACTGTATTTTAAAAATCTACGCGACAGTATCAAGTTATAAAAAAGCTGTGCTGGATCTCGTTACCGTACCAACTGAGCCACACGGCATGCGCTATTTTATACCTGTGAACAATCTTTGGCGAATGTAGATTTTGGCAAACGTTACTTCTAAATTCTGTCGCGTATCTAAATGCAGCAGGCAATGATCCGAACACGTAAATCATAACAAACGTAATAACACGTAGCTGTATCTGCAAGTTGAACTGTATCGAAAAAAAGGATACAGTTCACGTACAGCTTTAACTTCTCGCTATAATAAGTATGGAGAAAGTATGGTGGTCGTGGAAAAAATTCAACGTTGATATTTTGATGAAAAACTCAGAGTGGTTTGTGTGTGTGTGTGTGTGTGTGTGTGTGTGTGTGTGTGTGTGTGTGTGTGTGTGTGTGTGTGTGTGTGTGTGTGTGTGTGTGTGTGTGTGTGTGTGTGTGTGTGTGTGTGTGTGTGTGCGCGCGCGCGCGCGCTCGTGCGCAAGCTCACGTTCACAGTTTTGTACCGATTTGATACGAAGTCGACACGAAAATCTATTAAGGTAATAGCTTGGACAAGTTCGTTAACCAACAAAATTCGTTCAACAGTTTCAAAATGGCGGCATTTCAAATCTTTAAAATATCACAATTTCTTCGTATTAAATGTTTTTACATTCCGAGTCCGGAATGTAACGAGATACGAGTCGCACGAATCGTTTGGCCAAGCTGAATTTCATCGTACGTATTCTAATCGTGTAATTGTGCTCAGTGTTTGTGATGTATGTTTTAATATTTTGTTTGACTTTTTGACGACCTCGACAGAGGGATTTAATATTTTATGTCACGGCCTGAAAATGAAACAATCGTTTCGAAACCGCGGTAGTTTTTACGAAGTCAGTAGATAGACCACTGACGGGAAGAATTGGTCATAATCCTAATTACTTAAAATGTTTTTGCAAATCTGATTTCACCGTCATAATACAGCGTTTAAAACCGCATGAACTAACATTTTAAATTTTCACAATCCGCTGAAATTAAAAAAAATAATTGACGGAGGTCAGGGTTCATTTTTTTATTTAATGCAAGCTGTAACAGTGAAATCGGAATTTTTAAAAAAGGGCACGACAAAGAAAAATACATATTGAAATGACCTTCTATCACGTCAGCTAAATAATGGAAGCTACTTTTTTACATACTACCCGTATATTCCTTCCATTTCGATTTTGCCAAAACGACTTCCCTCCAAACGTTCCCGAATGAAATATTTAGCGATTCAAAATCTTAAGTATTCAAAACTTTTTTTAATATTAGGGGCAAATAAACTTCAAGGCAGTCATTACCGTATTTTTACTGTAAAATCCAGTAATGTTAATAAATTTTATTTTTTAAAATTCGTTTAAATCGCGTAACCGAGACAGGTGCGTGCAGCGTTAGGCTATTTAATATAATTTCGCTCTAGTAAGAAATCCGAAGTAACTCTGCCGTCAGTAAGACAAAGTGGCTCAGCATTTCGGACACCGGGAGGGGGGGTCACGGCAGTAACTCGACGATCTAGGAAGCCGTGGCGAGGACAATGACAAAATCCGTGTTCCGGAAAGTGAAGCTGCGGCAAATCGAGGCCACAGTTCCGTATCTTCTTCGCTATTGGATTTTGTTTGCTGTTGTTATTTTAAGGCGAAAAGCACATTGAAGCTATTATCGCTTCCCTAAATGTAAGTGTGAGTGTAAAGTGTTAAAGTCGTAAGTGTAAGTGTGTGTTAGACTCGGGCACAGCGAGGGACGTCTAAATCCTCTCAATAGGTGCAGCTAGATCGTGTGTATAAAACACAACTTTGCAACAAATGTTTATCTTGTAATGGATAATTTATTTCCTGAGATGTGAACACGTGTAAGGTACGGCAAGGCGAACGAAAATCGCGGTTCAGTTTGCTGCTGCCGAGCGCGCGCGCGCTTTTCGAGTATATATATATATATATACACACACACATTTGGAAAAGCCCTTCTATCACGCCAGCCAAACAATAGAAGCTACTTTTTACACACTATCCGTAAATTCCTTCCATTTCGATTTTGCCAAAACGACTTCCCTCCAAACGTTCCCGAATGAAATCTCAATAGATTCAAAATCTTAAAGAATTCAAAACTTTTTTTAAAATTAGGGGCAAATAAACTTCACGGCGGTCATATATATATTCTTAACGTCATAACTTTATGCCAGTTTGGTTGAATGAGTACGAGATCGACGTTAACATAGTGGTTAAAGTTCACGGCAATAACTGCACACGCGCGCGCACATCTAGGATCGCTAACAAATCAATATTTGCTAAAATTACCAGTTTGTTCACAAGTTACGTCTTCTGAAAGTGTCTGCAGCATGAACGCAATGCATTGTTCATCGCTCCTGTCGCTTTCAGAATTACGTTTTTTCTGTAACTGCCGCATTTAACCGCTCCATAACTTTATTGGCTACACTGGCAGCGGCAAGCTCGGCGCTTTGCGTGTTATGGCCTCAGTGCAGTGCAATTTGTTTTATATACGACAACTTAACAAAGCAGTAAGGCACTACTGTATCACTGTATGTAGCGTAATAAATATAAAAACATGAGGCCTGTGTGTGTGTGTGTGTGTGTGTGTGTGCGCGCGCGCGCGTGTGTGTGTATGTGTGTGTGTGTATGTGTGTGAGTGAGTGTGTGTGCGTGCGTAGGCGGAACTTGAAATTAGCACCGTTCCTGAGCTATAGGTCACTACTCACAAAATTTTGAATGTTCGTAAAATGTGTGTGTGTGTGTGTGTGTGTGTGTGTGTGCGCGCGTGCGTGTGTCGCGGTACGTGCGTGTGTATACGCGTGCTTGAGTGTTGTGTGCGTGCCTGAGTGCGAGCGGGCGTGTCTATGTACGTAAGCCGTGAGTGCGTGTGTATGCGCGTGCTTGAGTGTCGTGTTCGTGCCTGTGTGTCGTGCGTGCGTGCGTGAGTGAGCGTTTGTATGTACGTGCGCGTTGCGTGCGTACGTATGCCCGTACGCGCGCGCGCGTGAGTGTGCGCGCATGCGCGAGTATGTATGTGAGTGAGCGTTGGTACGTGTGCGTACGTGCGCGCGCGCTTGTGTGTCATGCAGGTGCCTGTGTGTGCGCGCCGAACGCGCGCGTGTGCTTATTCTAATTGTGGAAAAAATAACCAACTTGCATATTGAGCCGTTTTAAAATGGCGGACGTTTAAACGTTTTAAACAAAAACAAATCGATAAGGATAAATTTTACTGACAGATCTCAAGAGACCTTTATTGTAGCACTTTTAATTTCCTATCGAGTGCTGTAGGCCTAAGTTTCAGAACTATGGAGCAA
This sequence comes from Callitettix versicolor, assembly GCA_022606455.1. Classification (NCBI taxonomy): domain Eukaryota; kingdom Metazoa; phylum Arthropoda; class Insecta; order Hemiptera; family Cercopidae; genus Callitettix; species Callitettix versicolor. Next base: position 94,379,465 of record CM040183.1, on the reverse strand, counting down.
GTAGAACATCAAAGCTGCCAGGACACGAATACGCAGGTAATTGTGCACTGCACGTTGCGGACCGACAGACTAATTTGGCAGCTTTGCTGTTCTACTGGCTCCTGGGTTCTACAAAAAAGGTTGTCACTAAAATTTTCCCGTTACTTTTTTTTGGTTTAAAACTTTTAAACGTCCGCCATTTTGAAAAGGGTCAACGTATCAGACCTGTGTAGGTAAAGAAGTACGCAGAGTTGGCATTTTATCGATCTAACCGTTTTAGACATAAACAATAGTTTGTTCAAACAAAATGGCGGACAGGGGGAAACGAAACCTTTTTTCGTGTTTATACGAACGTTTTTTCACATATTTTTAGCTACAGAATCAGCTGCCGAGATATTGGCGTATAGTTTTGTATCACTCTGTACACATTACTACTCAAAGAAAAAAGACACCCATTTTTTACGAGAATAAAGCTATGTAAAGTTTACACAGAAGTATTACAATACGCAGCTACTTAATTCGGTTAGGCTCACTTCACTGTGCAAGTGCCGGACACATTCCCACGCACACTCCACAGCTAAGCAAACGTCCACGAGAAGGCTTCCTCAACTTTAAAATAAAAATAATCATCGCACGCAGCTGTCGCGCTGATGTGATAGAAGCGAATTTCCAAAAATACTTTCCATTTGTTTTGGCATTCCGATTTCATCATCACAATTAGCATCAAAATCTGCATACATTAGCATCTTAAACTTGCAAATTACACTGAAAATACAAACACGAACCCTGATAGCCGTCAATGTTTTTTTTTGTTGAAATTTCAACGGATTTTCAAAAACATCCAAGACAAAAATGTTAAGAATTTTTAACGATTTAATATGTTGCTATTTTAAAACTGGTTAACGAACTTGCCCACTCTATTACCGTAAATTTGTGCTAAATTTGAAACAAATCGGACCAAAATTGCGCTCTTTCCCGCGCGCGCACACACACACGCGCGCGCGCGCGCACACACACACACACACACACACACACACACACACACATTTTACAAACATTCAAAAAGTGACCTATAGCCCAGGAACTGTGCTAATTTCAAGTCACGCGTCTGGGTCTTACCATGATGCCTGCTCATTACTCCAGCATCCAGAATGAAAATTTCCCGTTAGAGAATGAAAATTCTATAACAAAGTCAGTATACGGTTTTGAACTTGCATCAATTAGTTTAACAATCACAAATCATAGCATTGACCCAGAATGCACACAGAAACAATCAGCTCACTGGTAGACTTAAACGCATTTCAAGAATACTACTTATGTGTACACGGTAAAAGTGTCGTTTTTTTACATATTACACGCTATCGCGAAGTTATATTTTCCCAAGTGCGAAGCCAGCCTAAACAATTCACGTTCAAAGTTCAAATAATACACCCTGAAAATAACGGTTTAGCCGAATCATTACCTATACCCAATCAAACATATGTTTTGGCCGTGGCAGTGACGTAGCGGACCACGTGACCCGAGATAAACCAGTTCGTAGTAAAATCAGCCACGCCGAGCCCTTATCGGCCCTGCTGTGGATTTACTGATAACGCTATCTCCACATTATTACTGCCTGTTTAAATAAGTTCCCTTTACACGCAGCTGTTACAATAAAACAAAGGTTTTTTTATACAAAGACGTCAGGCAATTAGGAGCTTATAAGTTCAAAGCAGGTAAATTACACCTATACAAATTTGCGAACTGAATTTTCAAGTAAAGTAATCGCTAAACGCATATGTCTGGCTGACGTGGTTGAGGCGAACTTCCAAAAATATCACGATAGATTTTTTATTTTACGTTTTTTCAAAATCAGATTTCATCATAATCTGGGTTAAAAGTTGTACAAATTAGACCAGTGTTTCGCGTAGTCAGTCAGCTGTCGGGAACGCAAGTCGAGGTCCTCTTTACGTGAGTCCATTTGCTCTGATCAAGGCCGTATTTCCCATTAACCTAAGCAGGCCCGAGCGTAGCGCCGCAAATTTTTGGACAAAAAACAAAAAAGCGAGTTTTAAGAAATTTAAAAAAAGTTGCGGAAAAATTTCTGTTACTGAACCGAAAATAAAAATCACGTATCACGTTTTCTCTTCCTTTTTTATTTTAATTAAGATAATTTGTTCGAAAACAGGACAAATTAACAGGTACTTTTTAACAACATAACCTAAAACTTATAGCCTGTCAGCTGTTCAATGAAATCAGCTGATCGTTACGAATTAATATAAAACAACATAACCTAAAACTTCAATAGCCTATCAGCTGTTCAATGAAATCAGCTGATCGTTACGAATTAATATAAAACACCTGATCTTTTACTATAACATAGCTAGTTTTCAACAACATAACCTAAAACTTATTATAGCATGTCAGCTGTTCAATGAAATCAGCTGATCGTGACGAATTAATATAAAACAACTGATCTTTTACTACAACATACCTAGTTTTTAACAACATAATCTAAAACTTTAATAGCCTATTATCTGTTCAATGAAATCAGCTGATCGTTACGAATTAATATAAAACACCTGATCTTTTACTATAACATAGCTAGTTTTTAACAACATAACCTAAAACTTATTATAGCATGTCAGCTGTTCAAAGAAATCAGCTGATCGTGACGAATTAATATAAAACAACTGATCTTTTACTACAACATAGCTAGTTTTTAACAACATAACCTAAAACTTTAATAGCCTATCAGCTGTTCAAAGAAATCAGCTGATCGTGACGAATTAATATAAAACAACTGATCTTTTACTACAACATAGCTAGTTTTTAACAAAATAACCTAAAACTTATTATAGCATGTCAGCTGTTCAATGAAATCAGTTGATCGTGACGAATTAATATAAAACAACTGATCTTTTACTACAACATACCTAGTTTTTAACAACATAACCTAAAACTTTAATAGTCTATTATCTGTTCAATGAAATCAGCTGATCGTGACGAATTAATATAAAACAACTGATCTTTTACTACAACATAGCTAGTTTTTAACAAAATAACCTAAAACTTATTATAGCATGTCAGCTGTTCAATGAAATCAGCTGATGGTTACGAACTGATATAAAACAGCTGATCTTTTACTACAACATACCTAGTTTTTAACAACATAACCTAAAACTTTAATAGTCTATTATCTGTTCAATGAAATCAGCTGATCGTGACGAATTAATATAAAACAACTGATCTTTTACTACAACATAGCTAGTTTTTAACAAAATAACCTAAAACTTATTATAGCATGTCAGCTGTTCAATGAAATCAGCTGATCGTGACGAATTAATATAAAACAACTGATCTTTTACTACAACATACCTAGTTTTTAACAACATAACCTAAAACTTTAATAGTCTATTATCTGTTCAATGAAATCAGCTGATCGTGACGAATTAATATAAAACAACTGATCTTTTACTACAACATAGCTAGTTTTTAACAAAATAACCTAAAACTTATTATAGCATGTCAGCTGTTCAATGAAATCAGCTGATGGTTACGAACTGATATAAAACAACTGATCTTTTACTACAACATACCTAGTTTTTAACAACATAACCTAAAACTTTAATAGTCTATTATCTGTTCAATGAAATCAGCTGATCGTGACGAATTAATATAAAACAACTGATCTTTTACTACAACATAGCTAGTTTTTAACAAAATAACCTAAAACTTATTATAGCATGTCAGCTGTTCAATGAAATCAGCTGATGGTTACGAACTGATATAAAACAGCTGATCTTTTACTACAACATACCTAGTTTTTAACAACATAACCTAAAACTTTAATAGTCTATTATCTGTTCAATGAAATCAGCTGATCGTGACGAATTAATATAAAACAACTGATCTTTTACTACAACATAGCTAGTTTTTAACAAAATAACCTAAAACTTATTATAGCATGTCAGCTGTTCAATGAAATCAGCTGATGGTTACGAACTGATATAAAACAGCTGATCTTTTACTACAACATACCTAGTTTTTAACAACATAACCTAAAACTTTAATAGTCTATTATCTGTTCAATGAAATCAGCTGATCGTGACGAATTAATATAAAACACCTGATCTTTTACTATAACATAGCTAGTTTTTAACAAAATAACCTAAAACTTATTATAGCATGTCAGCTGTTCAATGAAATCAGCTGATGGTTACGAACTGATATAAAACAACTGATCTTTTACTACAACTACCAATATAAATTTGTGCACTCGCATCAAGCAAAATCCATCACAACCAGCCCTTAAACATGATACATGTTAAAAATTAGTTGATGTAGCAAGGAAATTGTATTTAACGATGGCACGAAAGCAGAAGACGGTAAGTATTGTTTCATTTTAAGTAGAAGCGCGTACTACAATACCAAGCTGAGAAAAAACTACCCGAGGAATTCTATGGTCAGTGTACAGTTAAATGCTGCAGCCATATAATGACTATTGAAAATGACAGAGATTATTTCAAAAATTGTAAATTGTATTGTAAATGCTATTTTGTATTTGAACCGAGTCTAATTTTAGGCTCACGTTATTAATTTCACAAGTTTTTTTTCCATTATCACAGAGGCACTGTCAACTTACACGCCTCACTGACTTTTCTATGAAATAAGCGCATTCCACTTCTGCAGAACAGCTGTTTGACGAGTCATACACAAAATGACCGCTCGTTAAACTATTCACGCCATTACCAGGAACAGGAGTGCCAACCTGAGCGTATTCAACACTTGTAAAACAATCCACACGGCATATCATTAGCCATTGTTCGCGGCACGGCTACATGACACAAGTAAATGTTTTCTGCATAGTGACAGGGCCAGGAGAAACATATATCCCGCAGCCATTGAATATAATAAACGTACTACAAGTACAGCCACCATTGTAAAAAGCGTGCTCGATATCAGACGCTCAAGTCCAAATAGTTGGATTATTTGCCGCTATGAACGCTGAAAACTGCAAGGAAAGGGGGAAAGTAGACAGTACTGTAGTTAAAATATATTTAACTGTACTTACAATTAAATATATTTAATTTAAATCTAAATTAAAGGGAGAAAACATAATAAATGAACAGATATCGTCGCAAGCAGATATTACGTTTAAAAATATAAAAATTTTCAAAAATTAACAGGAGGGACGACCGTTGAAGAGAAAGTTTTAAAGGAGCCAATCAGAAGCGAGCGAAAATGTATGATTTTTAAAGAACCAGGCGGAAGCGAGCACGTCAGGTTTAATGTACATGTGTTGAATAGAGGAGGGGTACGAGGTGGAGATAGAAAATTATAAATAGGACGGACCATAATATTGGTGACCAGTATAGATATAGTTTTTGAAGATGGAGGTTCTCCGAAACGCGTCAACAAAAGTAGAATTGACGAAGCTAGGGAAGGCAGATCATTATACTCAACATAGTATATTAAACTGTAGTTGAACTCTCTGCCGCAAGATGTCATCCACAACGAGTTGTCATAAATCTCTCATATCATTCAGTACCGCAGATGAAAACGAAATTCACTTCTTAGGACTGAACCCTACAGGAATCAATAACACAAACTTGTTTCATTGCAAGGAAGTAATAAAATAGACTTTTGAAATATCTACTCAAAAGCAAATGAATGATTTACGGTTTTGTGCGGTCATCCTGAACAATCTTTCACAGCTACGTCAAGGATTTTATACATAACATCCATTTTTGTTGCGACTGCCGGGAACTTCGAGAAACATTCCACAAAAAATTATCTTTATGGTCTCACCGACTATTCGGCTGAGGTAATGTATATCCGCCGGACACTGAAGATACACGCTGAGGCATGGCAGTCGTCTACCGAATAGACCATCTCGGAGGTGTAAAAGCTCGTTCTTTTTTGGAAAAATCACTTTTCTACGCCCTAAAAACGTGATCCATGACCCAACTGCCATCCTGGTGTGACATACAAACAGCTCAGGATAATCTCGCAATAGTTGCGCCCCAATAGACCATCTCGGAGGTGTAAAAGCTCTTGTTATTTTTTGGAAAAATCACTTTTCTACGCCCTAAAAACGTGATCCATGACTCAACTGCCATCCTGGTGTGACATACAAACAGCTCAGGATAATCTCGCAATAGTTGCGCCCCAATAGACCATCTCGGAGGAGTAAAAGCTCGTTCTTTTTTGGAAAAATCACTTTTCTACGCCCTAAAAACGTGATCCATGACCCAACTGCCATCCTGGTGTGATATACAAACAGCTCAGGATAATGTCGCAATAGTTGCGCTGCTTTTCGTAAGTTTCATTTGTCGGACTCCAGTGTGTTATTTGGCTTGTGCAAACTGAGCGTTATAACGGTACAACGTAAATATAAACGTGAGTATGGTGGTGAAGTCTATCCGTTATTGGCTGAAGTCGCCAGATAGACCGAGAGCTACTTGAACAGATCCGTATTTCGTGTGTTCGGAACCGAAAGAAGCCATTGGCCAGACGTAGTCTACAATTACAAGAACCTAAAGGTGCTTTGTACGATGCGGTACGTAAGACTACATTTGCGCGCCTACAAATTACAACTGTTACATGAAATTAAACCTGCTGACAAAAACAAACGCTTGCAGTTTGCTGTTAACTTCTTACATAGGATTGACGAAAATAACTTTTGTCGACGATTGCGTAGCTCCTACGGGCGACCAAATTTTCGTCGTCCAGCTAAGACATCGTTATTCAAGTTGATACTCGTCTACACACGACTAAAAATGTCCCACCTCAGGCTTGATGTAAGTGCTGTCCTAAAAACATCAACTCGTTGCGACCTTGTAACTGTCGCAACGTGGCCAATAACTCGGCGTTATGAATGCATCGGACGCTTGGAATCGCTTGCTAAGATTTTGTGTACGTAACACTTTTAGCAATGCCAACTTAATAACGGAATGTAGGCCTACACAAGTCTTTGTTCAATTAAAATTACTACAATAATATTGAGTTATGGTTTCGTAATGTTTTATAAGACTGACAGACAGAAATAAACAATTTGTTGCTGCACAAAGGCTGGAAAGGAAACCAATTTATTATTAATATAAATAAATAACCTGATCGGTTAGTTTTATTTTTCACTGTAAGGTGGTAAAATTATATTTTCAAAAAAAATATTTGGCGGTCAAAATTGTTCGTGTCTTTTTAATAATCAAAATTTAATAAGTCTACAATTACTAATGATTTATTATTCAAGGATTTTCACTGAAAAAATGGGTTATTTGAGCGGCAGCGTGGTATGACACAGACCCGAGACCTTGAAATGAGCACCGATCCTGACTTTTAGATCACTTTTTGAGAGAGTCACTGAAATGTTATATATGCTAAAAAGCGCGCGCGCGCGTGTGTGTGTGTGTATATATATATATATTATATATATAAACACCTATATATAGGCCTATATATATATATATATATATATATATATATATATATATATAAACACATACGCGCGCGCGTTTTAGCAAGCTTACGTTCGCAATTTTAATCAGATCTGATTCAAAATGAACACAAAAATCGATTACGGAAATAGCTCGGACAAGTACAAAAACCAGCAAAATTCGTTCAACAGTTTCAACATGGCGGCCATTTCAAATCATTAAAAATTCGTAACTTTCTTAATTAAAAAAAATCGATTTCACCATTATAATTAGCGTTAAAAATTGCATAAATAAGCATTTTGAATATGTGAAATCCGTTGAAATTAAGAAATTTTATCTGACGGCGGTCTGGATTCATTTGCGTATTTTCGATGTAATTTTAAAATTTAAAGTGCTAACATATGCAGATTTTAATGCTGATTATGATAATGAAATCGTAATTCCAGAGAGGGTGAGATAAAAAAACTTTTCAAAATTGACTCCTATCACGTCAGCGAAACAGCTGCGTGGAAGAGCCGTAATGTGAAAATGTCTGTTCCACTAAACAACAAACGTTATCGGGGCCTTCGCAGAGGATAAAAGTTTAGACAGCGTTTTCATAACTCCCTTGTTACTTCTAATTGTAGTAGGCCTACTTTTTTCATCTGTACTTCTTAAATATCTTAGGCTGGCCTTTGTTTGTCTTCATTATCCGCGAAACAAATGCCTCAAACATACCCCATTTATCCCACCCCTACTTTTTCTATTTTTCTCCGCGGATTTACAATTCAGTTCATTACCAAAATCCATATTGAAAAACAACCAACACACTTTATACTTTACGGAGTAAGAAAATAGAAAAATTAACGCAATATCTAATGCAGCAGCTCTATATAATGAAATTACATTTATTTCATTTCGGTTGGTAGGCCTACTATTAACATTATTTGTAAAACGTTCTAGATAGTGGAAAATTTTTATCTAACCAGTATTGTAACAGTAAAAGATAGCCTAAATGTTTACTTAACAATTATTTATGACTAATAAGTCGTTTAACAACTATTAGGCTAATTAGCCTAACTCGTCTCACAATAAGTAAAATTATAAGATTAAAAAAAACAGGAAGCCTAAAAAAGTACTGTATTATGAAAGGGCGAAAATCATAATGCCTGACATAAATTTCAAAAACAAGCTTAAAATATACCCCTTCCACATTTCTCTTCAAACAAAAACCTTGTAGGCTATGAAGCATTGACTTTCTAAATCATTTCCACTGTTACTTGTTATAAAGTTAAATATCTTTGGCGGCAAAATTAACTTGAAATAATAAACAAGTTAACTGACAAAACAAAATTATGACTTTCTTATGTTTATGAATCGCAATGCTTGAACACAGGCTAATGGAATTTATTTGAGTTAAATTTCAGATGTTTTAAAAAAGTAGGCTACAAAAACGCAAATAAACACAACAATCAAAAATTAATTTTCAAGCCCTCGATAATAATTAAACGCTTAAAAAATGTTTCTTATTTTTGTATATGAATTTTTTACGGCTTGCTACTAAAAATTGAAAATTTCTTGTTGACCTACAGTTTAATTAATTGCCAACTATGAATTTCATATTACGTTGCAGTGATATCAATTTTTTTAGTTAAAAAATATTTTACAAATCATTTTCTAAGGATTAAATGAAATGCTAATATCAAATTAGCTGATTTGTAACTAATCAATTAATGAATTTATAGACGTTATATTTATATAGGTTTGGGCTGGAAACAAGTAGTCTACAAATGTACAATTTTAAAATTTTCGGTAAATCTGAACTTTCGGGTGATTTGCGATTTTTTTTTAAATGGAAAATAAAAGTTATCTGCATAACCTCAAAATCGCTACGCGCGAAAGTAACGTGTTCTTCATATCGAAAACGATTAACTAAATTCGTGTGATAATGAAAAGATTACACTTTTTTTGAAAAAAACCACAACCTACGAAGGAACTGGACTCGTTTGTTGGTATATAACTACTGCGCATGGTCACACATGAAGTTGTACTTTAGTTTTCAGTACAATAATTAGCAAGATAATAACTTCAATATAATGCAAGTTATATGGATAATAACAATATAATGGCTTATTATAATGTGATAACGCGCATGTAGGCCTACAGTAGGGCCTATCTGGATAAGTCAGGATGAATATCTTTTAATTCGGTAATGATGTACACTTGTTGGAACTCGGGGAGAATCTTTTGTTAATGATATCTTTACTGAATACTTAATTAGTCTGACGATATGTTTTACAAATATCTTGTTTTGTTTAAATATAGACTATAAATACGTGAACTTAGTTTATATATTATTTACTGCAGTTATAGTAAAATATCAGTTGCTTAAAGATCAGCTTACATTATAAAAGCTTCTCTTAAAAAATTGCAAAAAGGCATTAGTGTAGTAAATCACCCGAAAGTGCTTTCAGAATAATGAAATATTTTACCTTTCGGGCCTACAATTGGCGTATCCGCGAAAACATAATCAAATTAGCAATAAATGAATAGGTTAATAAAACCATATTAAAGAAGTCTTCTAAAACAGTCAAATTTCATTATGATGGCTCAATTAAAACTAAAACAATTAAAGACGACAAAACTAGACTTGTATAATTAATTTATTTGTAAAGCAATACTGTAGACCTACCATTAGTTTATCTTAATTTTTTTGGTTATAATTACAACTTTATTTCAAAACTCACCCGTTGATTGTAGAACTATCCATTGAAACTTCTCATTTTATGAAAAAAAACTAAAAACAAAAACACTACATAAATTCTTGACAGGTAATCAAGAATGTGTACCTTTCACTTACAACGCATACTCACAACACAAAACACTAACGCTACGAGAACAGCTGACTCGAGTTCCAAACCGTAACAATGATACCAACACTACAGACAAAAATTGCCGTACGATGTGGAAGGGATTTTTTCTGCTTTGTTCTCGACGCGCGTTCATTGCCCCCTACATTTCTGCGGTCTATCGCGTCCAAACAATAGCGAATGTTGTTTGGGTACTTTTTTTTTGTAATTTAAATTTTATTTTGAGTACTCCTCACACTTACAGATGAAAATATTGTAGATAAATGTTGAAATTAAATAATATTTTATTTATAAAGCCGGCTACTGTTCTGAATAATAAAAAATATACTTTATAGTGCCAATTAGTATAATTAATACTACCTTAATACCTGGAATTTCATAAAATTCGGCCTATAAAAATGTAGGAAAAAATTTCTTGAAAAATTTTATAATTATTCAACAGACTTAAGTTTAGACCTATTGCATTCTAGAAATTATAATGTTAGCTTTTAAATACTGAAGTAAAATTATTAGTAGCCCTACACAGATATTTCTGTCATGAGTTTTTACAACTTCAATACCATAACTTGAATTTCGTAAAAGTATAAAATACTTCCATAATTTCAAAAATTACTTAAATAACCCTTCATGTCTCTTGAACTTGATGGAAGAGGATTTCCAAAAAGCCAAAAAGTAACAATGTCTCAAGCAATTTTCATACCATTCACTTTGTAAAATTGATTTCACCATCATAACTATTATAATTAGTTAATCCAAACACTACAGTGGCTAAAACACACACACACAAAGTTTGTAACAACTATTCAAAAAGTGTTTTGTAAAACTTATGTTGGTAGTGTAATAAGAATAACAATGCAGGCTGCATGCAAGTGTCTTATTTAATAAATAAGGTCAAATTGATAAAACAGCTGATTGGCTCCGACTTAGAGTTATAGGTGTTTTTTACTCTTGGAACATTTGTTTGTGGCAAATGTTTCGTACAACTATCCCACAAGTAAAGACAACACATTTCAAACATTTCTGTACAATTAATTATTTAATACAAACTATCACAACGCAAAACAGATGTTATGTTAATGTTATATAGTTGATTTATCTTTTTTCTAAACATATTTGTTTGTAAAAATGTTAAAATAATATTTACAAAGTAGGTTTTCAACATACTTGAATATTACATACTTGCAAAACATTGTTAACATTTTAGGTTAGGCTACAGTAGAAAAATAGCCTGTGCAAAATAAAGCATAATTTTCTATAACCGAGTGCATCATATTTTTATAATGAAAATTTAATAAATTATAAAACTAACCTAAGAATTTTTAGGTTATGCTTTTTTTATTTACAATTTACAGCTGTTACTATGAATTTCATTGTAGGCCTTGCTGCACAAATTTTGGAACATGGATTATTTTTGTGTTTTACAGTTTTTCATCTATGGACTTGACTTTTGTAGGAGTTCGCGATTTATAAGTTTTGTTTGGATACTTAACTGAGCAAAATTTGATCAAAAGCGTTAAAACCAATTCAGAGTAAATCCAATTTGTGATTTAAAATTTTTTTTTTGATTTAAGAATGTTTTGGGAAATAACTACCTTGTCAATTTATATAGCATCCTGATATGTGGAAAAAGTACTAACAGATGCAAAATTTCATTGAGTAGCCATTTAGTGTAAACTCCAGTGATATTCGCGAACATCCTTGTGAAAAAAACACGTTTTTGTAATAAATGGACCCTACCCATCAATATCTTACAATCAATTTCCATTTGGTCAAAATATTTTCTATAAACTTTGCATAACGATATATTGTAGTAAAATCATCTTACATCAAATTAACAAGATTAATGGCAGAAGACGCACTTTGCAATTTACATTGTACTGTAACATCAGATAAAGGGTACAATTATGTCAAGGTTATTTCACAACCTCAGACAAGATTATAACGAGGCATTATAACACAGACGTGATGTTAAAACAAACCGGTTGCGGAGGCATGAGTCACTTGAAATATTGCTTTCACTTGTCCTAGCTGCTGGCTGAACCAGAGCATCCCAGAGTCAGGTCCAGTTCATTGTTAACTATAGGCTTGGATTACCTAACCTCACTTTACCACAAGCAGTTTGATATTTCATTAGCAAGAGGTTAAGAGTACTGATCCTGTATTCGTTTCATAAAGTAATTTAAAACTTATTTGGTTTAGTAGTTTCATGTTTTAAATACTTTCTGGCTGACGACATAAAGTTGAATATCTAATATTTTTTTATCTTTATACTTATTTGAAAATCTAACTTCTCTATTGTTATCAGTGTTAGGACCGTTATAATTATATGATAGACGAATCACACGTTCAAAAAAATGAAGATAAAAAAGTTATGAATCTTGTAAGATTTGGAATTGCCGTAACTTGAATAGATTGTCTTGGGTAGCGAACAAGTTCAAGCTATTACCAAATACAATACGCTGTTTACAAGTATCAGGTTATAAAAGATGACATTCAAATTCTCTAACACAGATGGACAGAATGTAATCCTCCAAGGATGCTGGATGGAAGTAATTTATTAAACAAACTGCTTTTAAGATTTCATGCCACAGAACAGGGCTCAGGAATACCATGATGTATTCTCCGGTATCTTAATTTTCAATGATTTTTTTTTTTTTTTTTTTTTTTTTTAACATCCGACTATTGTGCACACTTAGGCTAATGCAGACGATGAGATGATTTATAGCGTATGAAAATGCCAAGCCCTAGCCAGGAATCGAACCCAGGTTCTCGGGGTGAAAGCCTAGTACGCTATCAACTAGGCCACCGAGGCGGCAATTTCCAATGAAAATTGCTTATAAAGATGACAGCTGATGTGTCAGGAACAAAGTTTGGAAATTAACTAAACTGTTTGTATCAAGTAACTGAATATTTCAATAAACAACAAACATTGTGAAAATTGATTTTGTAATGTGCTGATTCAAATGAGTACAGTGCTTTAATAAAATCCGTTCATCCATTTAAAAACAGTAGCTTCAATTGTTTTTAAAAATCAATTTTTCTTGTTACATCTTACAAATTTTTGAAAATCTGATTTTACCATCACAAATTCATGTTAAAACCTACGGAAATTGACATTTTAAAAGTTAAAAAATTTTAAACACTACTTAATTTACGCACATTATAACAGGTAACAAAAAAAATTTATGAAAAAAAAATTTACTGCTTTTTTTGAAACCAATAAACTGCCAAAACAAAAAATAGTTATATGTCAAAACTATAACTAGAACCAATTTTGTTCAATCATGAACGCTGGTGTGAAATATACAGTATAATATTTTAACAGTCCCTGAAATTGCATCCCAGATGGTGAACATTTTGTGGTCTGGATCTCGCCTCAATATCTCCTACAAGAACACATTCCAATGAAATTTTTTCATACATGATCAAACGTGTATAAGGTAAACAATTCTATTGTATAGCCCCTAAAAATAATTGTTTGTTGTGTGATTTAAAACACATTAACTTGATGAGCCGTGTATTAGAAAATAAATATTATGTTGTTACTGAAGAAGTACCATAAAAACAATTTGTTGATTAAAATGTTTTACGTTGATCCCCCCCCCAAAGCCACACCCTTCTTTCAGAGTAACTTGAGGGCATAGTGTAATTAACCTAAACACTGGAAGCCAAACAATTCAATGACAAAGTCAATTCAGTATTCCATTAGAGTTAATTGTGAACGGTATTTAAGTAAGTAAGTATAGTTATACAATTTGTTGATTGGATTTTTCTGGGTAAGAAACTTGCTCAGGATATTATACAAATCAATTTTTGTTTTTTGTTTAAATCAAAATGGGACCAAATCTTACACACACACGTGCGCGCACATACATACACCTGAAAAAGTGATTTAGAACTTAGGATTGGTGCTCATTGGTCCTTTGTGAACGAGTGAGAAGATGAAGACCTGATATGTGGAGCAGCATTTCCTGGATGCTTCACCAAGACAATTTGTCTGCCTATTCCGCTTTGTCTGTGAAGGTGTCAGACCACCCACCTTACCCGTCCGACCTGGCCTCCTGTGACATTTAAAAAAATTTTCTATGATCAAACCGGAGATTAAGGGGACAAGATTTCACAGGGTGGAAGCGACGAAACCAAAAATGACAATTTCTCAACAAGCTGACAAAAGCGAACTTCCAGCACTGCTTTGAACGAAGGAAAATTCATATGAAACATTGTACGGATCGATAAGGAGAGTTACACTGAAGGTGATGTCACCAATAAAATGTTTTGTAGCACCAGTCCGGTTGTTTACTTGCCAAACCTCATCGAACGTAGTTTTACAAAAAATACTGTAGCCTTTGATACAATCAATAAAACATTTCTTTGGTTAACTTTTTTTTCCCGACGAAGAACCATTAAGGTTATCATCACCGATTCTTTAGTTCACTGGATAATCTCATTACTTACTAATTAAAAGTCCAACAAGAAACAAATATTTTGAAAGCAATTAGAGTAGGCTGTTATTTAAGTGTGACTAACATACTTATTGCATAATAAGCTACAGAAATATCTATTTGTGTTTACTAATTAAATTCATTTGAAAATAAGCCATTAAAACAGATATTAATGTACGCTTGTACACAACCTTGTCCTCTGAAATACATTTTGATTGGTCAACGACTTTAGTTCAATCTGATCCAGACGGCATTAAACTTTACAATGTCACTTAAACATGTTTTTAGTGAATTTTCAATGGAAAAATAAGCTTCTGGAAACACCCACGATAGGGTAGAGACCCATACCCGGGACTTCGAAATGAGCACTGATCCTGACTTCTGAATCACTTTTTGAGGGACCATATACATATATATATATATATATATATATATATATAAAATGCTGCCCACATTTTAAACACTGATTATGACAATGAAGTCAGATTAAAATAATAACGGCATCAGCTGTTCTGCTGAACATGATAAAAGCAAATTTCCAAAAGTATTTTTTATTATTTAACCTTCTTTGAAATTCTGACCACTATAATCAGTGTTAAACTCTGCATATATTAGCATTTTAAACTTTCAAATTATATTGAAAATATGCAAGTAAACCTTGAATGTTGTCAAAAACATTTCTTAATTTTAACAGTTTTTCAAAATTCAAAATGCTAATTTATGCAGTTTTTAAAGCTGATGAATATGGCCAAATCATATTTAAAAAAAAAACATTTGTCAGATTAGTTATAAATTTTTAAAGATTTGAAGTGGCCTCCATTTTGAAACTGTTAAATAATTTTTGTTGGTTATCCATGTTATTACCAAAATCGATTTTTTAATTTGTCGTGTTTTCAAACGAATTATCGTAATTAAAATAAAAAGGAAGAGAAAACTTGATATATGATTTTTATTTTTGGTTCAATAATGAAAACTGTTTTTAAATAATAGAACGTGTAAACGTTTACATAATGTTTTTTGTATTTAAGTTGAAGTATTTAAGAAATATAAGCCGGATTTTAGTTAAACCATATAAAACAACAGAACGAGAGAAAGTTCGTTCCTCCGCACCAACTTGTCAAGTACTCCAGAACAGTGCTCATAGACCAAAACAAACTGATGAAAAAATACAAGTAAATTTAATTATCGTAACGTTTAAATCACTCGGTATTAACTATGAATTATGTATGTAAAACAAAATAACCTGTACAACTGTATATTGAAAAACAAGGCAAAACATGACTGCAGAATGAGTTTTTTGTGCTGCAGATTTCTCCTGTTGCTGACATACTACATCTTAAATGGGACGAAACACGTTTGTAACATCTTGTAAATTGGTTTATCACTAAGTAACAATGTTGTAAACAGACAGACTGTTTGAGCGGTATTAACAAACATGAGGCATGAACATCTAAAATCACATTTCATTAGAATTAGACAATTTGTTCAATCTTGTTTTTGATTCATGCAATTTGTAATGATACATGCACATTTTTTTGAATTGATTTATAACTTTATATAAATAAAAATTAATAACTGATAAGCCAAAATAATTATTTTATTTATTAATTTTTTTTTTTTTTTTGGTGTTTAACGTCCGACTATTGTGCACACTTGGGCTAATGCAGATGATGGGATGATTTATAGCGTATGAAAATGCCAAGCCCTGGCCAGGAATCGAACCCGGGTCGTCGAGGTGAAAGCCTAGTAAGCTATCAACTAGGCCGCCGAGGCAGCTGCAAAATAATTAATATAAATGCAAATTAAACTAGCCCAATGTGGAATTAAAATTTTACGCAATCCCACTCAAAATTATCGCAAAACCAATTATTTTCCAGTTGTTCAAATGCATATTTTAAATTCTGTGGTCGTTTTACATTCTTGTAACAAAGCAAATTCAACAGGTTTGGAATTGAATAACATTAATTTATATGCTAATAATGAATTCTAAAATAATTATAATATCTGCATAATTTTTTTTTTTTTTATGTGGCTATATATAAATTTTGAGGGATTATATATATAATCCCTCAAAATTTATATACAGCCACATCAAAAAAAAAAAAAAAAAAATATGCAGATATTATAATTATTTTAGAATTCATTATTAGCATATAAATTAATGTTTATTAAATATATAATATATAAATGCTGCCCAAATTTTTAACACTGATTATGACAGTGAAGTCAGATTAAAATAATAGCATCAGCTGTCCTTCTGACATGATAAAAGCAAATTTCCAAAAATATTTTTTATTATTTAACCTTCTTTGAAATTACATTAAAAATTTGAAATTAAACTCTGACCAACGTGAAATATATTTTTGCACTTTATACAGAAGTTAAAAAAAATATTAAATACTAATTCATGCAGATATTAATGCATATTATGATGATGCAATGATATTTTCAAAAAGCATAACACAACAAAAATTATTGTAACGTTCTTGCGTTTTCAAAATCCATTGTCACAAACCGCCCCCTGATATTTTCTCACTATAGGAAGAAATGTTTACAGAAAGTATCGACATCGTTAAAAAATAATATTGACATTTTGATGAATATCTCTTCTTAGTTTCTGTTGTACTTGGACACCTGTCCAGTCTACATATCTGTACAGATCATTGGAGATTAACTTGAGTGATCGATTTTGATTCAATCTGGCATTTAGTTATAGTTATCTCGGAATAAATTAATTAAATTTTTCTAAAGTCTTTTCTGAACCTATTTTGGTTAAAAAGCTTTTAAAAACTAACAAAATTGGTTCAAAATGTTTGATAAAATTTTGCTTAAATGTAATTTATGTATAGCCGGCAGAGGCAGCTTATGGGTTTAGGGATGCCATCGTCCTTCTAGCTCAAACTGCTCTCCTTCATCTCAAGACACACACCCATTCACTACTGTATATAACACTAAGGTGTAACGCAGCCCATGCTGATGGAGTGAATGACATCAGCCGAATGGTGTATCAAACAGAGCTCTGGGATACATGGCAATCTCCCAGCAATAAGAACGTAAATAGAATGAGCGAACCTCACTCCAAAACAAAAAGCGCCAAATGAGGCACAACTTCCAAGATAAGGGTCAAGAGAAAGAGGTATAAATTGAAAGGCCATTAGAAGAGCAAGCATCTGCAATTACCCAATATTGAATTTGGAAGTCACCAATTTGAAATGGGGGAAGTAACACATCTTGAATCTTCTCTAAAAACATAGAAGTTATAAAGAGATTAGTATTGAAGAAGGCCGTGTAACTAAGCACCTAACGAATACAGAAAGGTGGCACAATAGATCTACAAGGTCGCAGTGTAGTAATAACCCTATAGTCATTCATTTAATTTATTCCTACCCATCGAATGCAATCTTCTAAAAAAAATCTAGTTTAGAACCTACCTACAAAACCCTAGACACTTTACTTTTAAATACAGTCATATCTCAACTTATGTCACGAATTCATTGTTTTTGTGATGTTAATAAGGCCATATGAAGTCTGCTTCCAGGTCGCTTTCCTTAGTTTCCGGTAAAAAAAAATTATGCCAGTTTTTTCGCTAGTTGTTTCTGTGCTACACCTATGCTAACCAAAATTCTTTCAGTTATAAACACACTTAAAAAAGGTGTGTTGGATGGGAAACACAAGCGCTTACATGCCTTTAAACAAAGAACAACAGCAAGTGCGAGAAAACATTTCTCTGTACATCTGGGAAAACAATTAATTAACCAAATTATCATGTCCTGAAAGTAAAATCAAAAATTACCATAAGAACAATAAACCAACAGTACACAAACCTCCCTAAATGTTTTAATTTCCTAAAATAATCTGAAAAGGAAACAATCGACAAAATGGTGGGAATCAGCCTAATTTGTTAACAATCACTTTATTAGACTTGGCTCAAATTTTGGCCACACCTAGATTCACAACTGGAATCATTGCAACAAATTCAAAATTAAAGAAATTTATAGTTCCAAATATACAAATATTATTTTCCGTAGAATTTCTTAAAGAATGGAATAAATTAAAACAAAATAATTACAGCAGCAGTCTTGCTGATGTAATAGAAATACATACAAGAAATACAATTTTAACATCACGTAAACATTTTAACAAGCAAAAATACAAATTCGCTCATAAAACATTTCCCGGTAAGATGGCCGCTCAATGGAAATTTAATAATAATGTTTAAACTAACTAATCTGCTATAAACAGGATCTGAGCATCATAGAGCACAAGAATGGAACTATTTCACACTGACTGGACAAAGCTTGCTTTCTAAATTAACAGAGCATTCAGTTGTTCAGCTTTGTAATCAAGTTGGCAATACTGTAATTGTTGCTGCCACATGTATTTTTCAATAAATTTTACATGCAATTATTAGGAATTAACACACTCTGTATTGTATTGAAATAAAGATTTTGTTTTTAGTTAATGTCATTTAGAAAATAAACTATTTGAGCAGATATTATAGTAAGATCCAAACCTAGGACCATGAATGCTGATCCTGATTTCCAGAAAAGTTTTTGAGAAACTTTGCATACTATTTGTATAGTATACATTGCATACTATACACTTATATATATATAAGTTAAGTCATATTTGTTTAAAATTTTGTACAAAAATCAGTTTCAGTAATTGCTTGGACAAGTTTGTTACCCAGTGCAGAAACCATTAAATAGTTTCAAAATGGTGGCCTTTTCAAATCTAAAAAAATACTTTACACATTTTTTAAATCTAATTTCACCAACATAATCAGGATGAAAACTTGCTTAAATTTACAGCAGTATTTTATATTTCATTGATAATATTAAAACGTTAATTTATTCAGATTTTA
This sequence comes from Callitettix versicolor, assembly GCA_022606455.1. Taxonomy (NCBI): domain Eukaryota; kingdom Metazoa; phylum Arthropoda; class Insecta; order Hemiptera; family Cercopidae; genus Callitettix; species Callitettix versicolor. The sequence goes on along the minus strand of CM040183.1, from coordinate 94,359,913 downwards.
ACACTAATTACGTAGACAAAATCAGATTTTCAAGAAAGTCAGCGAACGTTCTGACAAAAAACGACTAATCTCTTGCACTCCTGAGAGTAAGCAGACTATACTTGTGTCACTGTTTTATAGCAAAGTCTTCAACATGTACAGAGTAAAGCACAATTATTTAATAGATTCTCATAAACAAGATTATCCCATTTGTGCTAACATCCAATTTCCCCCAGACATGTGTTTCACATAAATCTAATCCCAGCATTCTTTAGCTCTGGCAAAGTTTTTTTCAAAAACATACAAAAAAAAATATTAAGCAGTAAACAGTAAGTTATTTCATATAACCAAATATAAATAATACAATAACCAACTTACGAGATTTGCTAAACGGAACAACTACAAACTGGTCAAATGAGCAATATAGTGTGTTATAAACGGGTTCAAATTCCGCATCGGCCTGTTGATTTTCCTGTGCCACTCAGACTTTGCCTTTCTGTGGTAGAGGGAGATGGAAAGGCCCATTTAAACAAAATGGTGAACGGTATGGGTGGAAGCTGACAGGGTCGGGTGAATTTTTTGTAAGTACCACAGCTGACCAACAGTTTTGTTACATTTTCTTACTGTATACTATGTGTGTGTCCACTTTAAAATAAAATAAATATTAAATTTTGTCCACGTAAAAAACGTACATGGCACTTAAAGGGTTCAAGTCAGTAAGGTAGGATAGTTGTGATTTTAAAGACTTTAGGTCAGAAGGATACTAGTGAATGCAGTAATAGTTTTTGAATTTCATACTGTTAATAATACTAAATGGAGTGTACACACCCCATTTCTCCCTCCACTACCCGGTTGGGCTGAACAGGTGGAATTTTGACGCTGAGATGGAGGCCATATCTAAGGCTCTTCTCCTTCTGTATAAACACCAAAACTGTGTAATACTGACAGATTCCAAGGCAGCAGTACAGGTCCTATCATCATCAGCGGGCAACAATCTTAAAGAAATACATCAAATGTTACGAACACTTCAAAAATTAAGCAGAAATATAGGGTTCCAATGGATCCCTTCTCATGTAGGTGTGCCAGGAAATGAGGCTGCAGATGAGCTGGCAAAGAAAGGTTCACTCCTACCCCAACATATACATTTGCCCAGTCCAAATAAGGCAAAAGCCATGCTCAAAAGTACAATGAAGAAACAGCAGATGGAAAAAATGAAGAGCATAGCAAAAGGCAAACACTGGGAAAATATAGACGAGGAATGGGACGGACTGAAGGAAAAACCAAGGAGACAGTCAGTGGCATAGTTCCATCTTGACACGGGTCATTACTGCCTCGCCGCCCACTTGAAACACATTGGAGTCTACTCCTCTGAAATGTGCCCTCTGTGCCAAGAGACGAACTCAAATACGAACAAGGAACACCTGCTGACATGCCCTGGACTGAATGCTGATTCGAGACGACAGAAGAGCTTCGCTCGGCTGTATTGGGAGGCAAGGAGGCTGATGGACTGGAGTCCGGGCTAGCCATAGAAAACAACAACAACATAATACTAAATTATAGTCTTGTCTAAAACTTGTGCTACATCTGTTTTTAAAATTAAACGTTCTTGCTATTAAAAGTACAAGCAGAGGGTGAGAAACACAACCCTTAAAGGAAAAGCTTGTAAGTCAATGACAACTATGTGAGTTTGTCAAACCCTAAGATGCTGAAATTTGATGGAAATATTTTGGAGTCGGAGGCAAAACAATAATAAAAGTTACTGCATTTTTTTTTTTTTTTTTTTGGTGTTTAACGTCCGACTATTGTGCACACTTAGGCTAATGCAGACATGCAGACGATGGGAATCGAACCCGGGTCCTCGGGTGAAGGCCCAGTACACTATCAACTAGGCCACCAAGGCGGCTTAGAAGTTACTGCAATGATAGGAAGACATATACCAAGACTGGAGGCTGTCAGCCACAGACACTGAGTCCTCTAGGTGAACTATAGGAGGAAAATAGACCTTGCAGAGAGGGAAACTCAGATGAACTCTGTGACTCTTAACTAAGCTCTGTGGTTTGAGTGTGCACCTGAACAGGATAGGAATTTACCGTGAAAAACTCTGTGCAGGCTAAGCGAGATGTAAAGCCACCAAACCTCTAACAACAAATTTAAAGCAATAACTTTTTCTCGTTTCAAAATCACAAACCTTGACTACAAAAGGAAGAATAGATCAAAATTAGGAAACAAAACATATAACAAAACATGGAAAATCCACTAATTTTATTAAAATATCTCTACTTGACTTATTAAATAAACTCTTCATTATAATTTACAAATGTCTTTACAGTTATGTTCCTGATTAAAAACAAAATTTCATAAATTAAAAAACATGGTTAACATAACACTTTGGCTTACAAGACAAATATAAAATCACAACACATACTTAAACTGTATTTTGTTCCTAATTTGAACATAGACTTCGGTAACTTTGATAAATCACCTTAAATGTTTGAATGACTATAACTTATTTGTACACTTTGGCTTCCTTATAACTAAATTAGACCTATATTTTACATTTTGTAAATTTAATTTGAAAAGGTTGATATTAAAAATTTTACTGTAACAGCAGCTAATTGACTTCAGCATTGAAGAAGACTGTTTACACTTAGAAAATAATTAACAGAGACGAACATAAATATTAAATTTTGATGCTAAACAGTTTGCACAAGGCAGACAACCCAGAGCAAGAAGACACTTTAAGGTCCATGTTTTAAAATCGTACAATAATTATCATATTTCATATATGAAAGTATTAGAAACTATCTGGAATCAATTTTCCAAACACAGCAACGATACAAGTCATACTGATTTTTTAACACCTCAGGACAGAAGCCATGACTAAATAAAAATCAAATATTTTCAATACAATTTTTAGTTAATTTCATCAAAAAATGAGCTAGTTAAATAGTTATCAATTGTAAGACCAGGATAACAAAGGTTACCAATTGTAGGACTAAAATAAGCACCAATCCTGATCTCTCATTCACTTTGCAAGGGTTTGTTAATTTGTGTATATATTTGCTAGCATCAGCACTCTAGCATTCACAACTAATGAATTCGAACTTGGCACAAAAACAATTGATGTAACAGTTTGGACAAATTTGTTAGCGCAATCCATTTAATCGTTTCAATTTAGCAACTACTACAAACCATAAAAAATAACATTTAAAAAAATCTAGAACACAAACTGGCATTTAAAATTTTGAAATTCCATTGGTAATAACGTCTGCATTAGCCCCACATTTTCAAAAAATTGTAAGATGAAAAATTAATACTTACAGGGAATTCGCTTTCATCAGCAACACATTGATGTGTGCAAATATTTATATTTGGTATTTATAATACTTAAAATTATAGAAAAAAGCCATTAAAAATAAACAATTTTTTGAAAAGTCGAAAAGATGAGATTTTAATCTCTAGGGCCGGAAAATAAATAAAACGTTTACAATTCAACTAACAAATTTTTAAAATATTCTATTTTAACAAATCCACTGAAGTTGAACCAATTTGCTGCTGTACAAGTAAAAGAAATTAAACATTCACTTCTGCAAATACGTTTATAAAAAAAATTGTGCAACAATGGAATGTATTTAACATAATATGTTTAAACATTGATTTTCCAACTGCTACGGTACAAAACTAAAGAAAGCTAATAAAATCATCGATAACTAAACACTAGAAAGTAATATAAAATAACGAATTCGTGTGATGCTGGGCACCATAACGTACATTATAAGTAGCCTATTGATAAATATTTGGAATAACATGGAAGAAAGACGTTTACTACCACAAATATAAATATTTGAACTTTTTACGAAAAATATAACACAAATGGAATTATACACAGTAAGTGTAAACACATTTTGGTAGAAAAACTGGCCCTATTAGGATAAAAAGGGTTCTTATAAATAGCACCAATCTTTAATCCTACTTTTACAACTCGTGGATCTTACCATCACATTTACTAAGAAAAAAACTTTAATACAATAAATCTGTCTTTAAGGCCCTTTCACACAGCATGAGTGCGGGTCTGGAAGAAGTTTTAACTATCCAGTTTATTGGAACCTTACAGATGATGTGGAAGTGGCCCGCAACTAGACAAGGTCTGGTCATCCACAGTTACAGTAAGTCCTAACATCGATTGAGTGTAAAACTCTCAATCGAGAGATGTTTTCTGTAATCTCTTGTGTTCGTTGGAGTCTTCTGCAAGTGTAGTTTCAGCTTCTTTAACAGTTCTTCCAGTGTTCACTGACAAGAAAAAAAGTAAAGGACTTACCACCTTCCTTCCTAACCTTGCTGTATTTACATCAAAATCACCGTTCATTAATAGGATATATAAAAATACGTTTATATTCACTGGAAGATAAAAATAAACGAACTGATTAAAGATGCAAGCGAAACGTCCACAAATATGTGCCTCTACGAAAGGTTATGCGGGATCCAGACCCGCTTCGCTCATGTGAAAGAGCTCTAAAGAAGAAAAAGAAAATAATCTTGTGCAAGATAATTATTTCAAGAAGTAAAAGAAATAACTTATAAAAAAATCCACTACGTTTTGGTAATGGTTAGATACTTTTCGGAGTGTGTATCAAAAACCAAAAGAAAAAGTACTTAAGTGTTTATATACGGAAGTGAAGTTATACCAGCACCAATGCAGAGTAGTATGTGATGGTGAAAGTCCAAAAGTGCAGCCCACTAATCCGTTCACTCTTTCCCGGGGTCAACACTATGAAAGCAAAATAAAAAAAAAATTAATAAAAAAAAACGACAAAAAAGCAACGTTAAAAGCTAATGCATTAAAGCAGTTTTATTGCTCATTGGAATAGTGTTAACCCTAGAACGAGTGAAGCAGTTGTGCTTTAAATTGAAAAAAACGATCATTATAAAAAATATAAATAAATAAAGTTGTGATAGTTAAAAGAAAATTAGGGTTTGCATTGTCAAATACGTATTGTTGGAGTCAAATTTTGAACAAATAAACAACAAACACATTAAGTATCCGATAACATCTCAAATAGCAGAAAATCATCTCTTCGTAATCACTTTACAATTGTCTATCACACTGAATCACTAGATGCACTTAAAACTTCACACATTTGATACAGATCTGTGAATCATACAAAATTAAGCTAACATCCAATCTTCCTGTTTTCATTACTCACTTTTCACTTCAGCTCGTTCATAAATATACTGTTCATAATATTCATGTTTATTATTTATATTGTCCATAAAAATACACTTTTAATTGCTTGAGTAACACTAGTTTATAAATAAAAATCAGGTAAATGTTAAAGATTTACGTAAACAAACCGGCAAAAACAATTTGAAAATGGAAATTGAATTTCATGATGTAACAGGCAGCGACTTCTTTCTTGATTTTATTTTACAAAACCTTATTATTGTTAACAAATTTACGATACTCAGTCTTCTTTACCATAATCACATCTTTCTTCATTTTCCGAGGAATCGGTGGTCGATGTGATAAGTCACCGGTCAGTCTGCTGTGTATCTAACCTGCACAACTCAAGGTTGTGAGCAAATAATCTCAGTTAGTACCGTTGCTTTACCTGTACCGTTAACGCTGATCCCTTGTCCTCGTTAGTCTAACTGGCATAAAGTATGGAAGTTAAGCAAAAAAGTCTTCATTTTCTACAAATTATTATTTGTTCCAAAAAATTATACGACAAACGATTGTAAAGACACAAGGACGTGAAATAATACTAGTTGCTATATCCATTTAAACGTTTTGTGATGTGCAGTGATTAACTAAATAAAAATCAATAGAACTGTTTGAAAAAATCTATTCTTCTTACCAATTTTTTTGATAATTTATCACCTAAAAAAACCAAGAAAAGCAACCTAATATACAAAAAATTAAGTCATCAGCTTTTACTCAAATTTTGGTGATATATCGTAAAAATTCATTTCTCAATTTTGGTGGTTGTTTTTTTTTGTTATTTTAAGGCGAACAGCACATTGAGTCTATTATCGCCTCCCTAAATGTAAGTGTGAGTGTAAAATGTTAAAGTAGTAAGTGTTGTGTTGTAAGTGTAAGTGTGTGTTAAACTCGGGTACCACGAGGGACGTCTAAATCCTCTCAATAGGTGCAGCTAGTCTGCGGGGATTTCATTTCTCAAATCCGTGTACCAAATTGTAATATATTTATGATTTGAGAGTAAATAAAAAAAAACCATACATTTTGTTTGGGTATTTATAGACTATAATTAAGCAATCGTTAACACTGATTTTGAAAAACTCCGATCTTGTAACAGTTTCTTGACCAAACAATAGCTTTAAAAAATATTCTTCAGATGTAGACAAACCAGAGATGCCTTCTTTTATCAAAACTATTCATTTGTTTGGTCTGAAATAGCATCAAAATAACAACAAAATTTATAGGCTCCAGGGACTAGAATTTATCCCCTCTTAATTGGTTCATAACACAATGTCCGTCGCTTCTCATGACAATAAGAAATAAATAAAATCTGTTTATGTAATATGTAGCTAACTATATCTATCATTAAGAACTAATGCACTTCTACACAAACTGTTCTACCAATTTATTTAAACAATGAAAATTTGACTCACTCTGGACGTGATGCCATAATGGATGACCATTCTTTTGGTGTGAACTGTTCGTTTTCAGCTTCGACATCTGTCAGATGCGTCATGTCGGACGTGAAGCCATCGAGTCTGTAAAAAGATCTAAAGGATAGGTGACACGTTGAGTCAGATTAGAATTATACTTCATGCAATGCAAAATAATAATAATAAAAATAATAATATTAATAAGGATGTCTGTGAATAGTTGTGGAAAATTATTAAAATAATATTTGCTTCTGCTAGGAATTTTATCATTGTATAAAGTGCATTTCTGTTTCTTTCCTAGTTTGTTATCAATAAGTAGATAAATTAGCAACACCCAGGCAAAATAGGACAACCTTCGTAGACATTCCCGTAGTAAATGTCTTTAAAAAAATACCTCTGAAAAAGAACTTAGAGGCTACAGATAACTTGGTCAGAACACAATTCAGGAAAACCAAAGGGCTCATTACAGGATACTGTGGATCTGAGAATAGGCCACATGAACAGAACAGGAACATACCATGGAAAAACCATGGTTATGCAGGAGAAAGATAAAACTGCAGGCCATATAACTTATAATTGTGAGGCTCTTATCAGTTGGAGGCTAAGGATATTGACGACCTCCAGCAGGATGAGAACTCAAGAAGTTTAGTTGCAAAATAGGTCGACTAATAGCAAAGCCTGCGATTTTATTATCCCATCCTCTAGTATTATTCTATTTTATTCCTAGTTTTGTTATTTTTACATTCGATGACCTGCTTTTAATCACTTCCATTCTTAAAACTTACTGTTGTCTTTACTGACATTACATTTTGAAAATGAAGGTAAAATGAAAATCAACGAATATAAAATCGACAAAGCTAGGAAATGTGGATGAATGTACTCCATACAATATTGTAAACAAAAATTCAATCGTAGAACAAGAAACACATGCTAACAAAAACCTAATTATTAATTAATTGAAAAAATTATGCCGGAAACAACAGTCAAACCAAAATTTCTAGTTTTTATTATTATTTTGAAGAAGGTATGGATTTCTGAAGTTTAAAAACAAAATTTAATCCAGGTTTTCCCGTGCTGTATGAAATTCACGGCTTATTTACAGTTGAATGTTCACCCTGTATTTAATTCGCATTCACTAAAAATATTGTTACAACTGATAATGTATGTAAACATAAGTGGACACCTTTATTTAAGCTAGGTTCAATTATATTTGCTTTTTACTGCTGAATTTGAACGCATATACTGATATTTGTCCCCCTTTATTTTCAGTACAATAAGTTCTACTGCATGAACATAAAATATAAAGGCGGAATTTTATCTCTTTAAATTTGTAACCCAATTAATGGACATGGATGTCGACGATCTACTGCAGTTAACTTCAGCCTCAAAAAAACTAAACAGATTAAAATTTATTGTTTCACACACCTGAGATCGTGTGATTCATCATCTAAAATACTGCGATCGAAATCCAACATCATATCGTCCGATGCAATACTTTCACATGGAGACAATGTCCTGACTGAGTTGTGTCTTCCAGGTGTGCTTTCGAGGGACATCCTTCCTGCGGTTCCAACTGCAAAATCCATAAAAACTAATTGTTAATAAAAGTTTAATTACAAAAACCAAACTGCATACATTATTGTAATACCACTAGACCATATGTTTAAATAATTAGGCTTAAGCCCTACTTTCCACAGTCTAGTGGTCTTTAACTCACCTTATATAGGTTTTGAACTTTACAGTTTCATTTCCTGGTTGTACAATTGGTCAAATCCCAATGGTGAGGTTGTACAAAGTTAACAAAACATCGAAAATACATATCACAATGCTATACAATTGCATGATTATATTAAAATGTAAAATGATACAATTTAGTTTGGCCAAACATCGCTACCGTGCTACTTGTACGTCAGTTCAGTCCAGACAGTGTAGCGTTAGGAATCAAAAATTATAATTTTATTGACAAAGAAACAGAAAAATTATGAAACTGTTGACATACTGCCTGCCGTAATAAACAACAAGGTATGTAGAACAGTAGTTTATATAAAAGCTTGGAGACCAGGTCAGTAGGACAACTGTACGTCAGGAAATGCTCCCAGAACAACCAATTGGCAATCTATATAAGTAGACAGTTTTGCTATACACTTCTTTCCCTTTTCTCTTTTTAGTATGTATGAACAAACTGGGGCACGAATTTCCAGAAAAGATCATGGGACATATGAGGGTTGATCAAATATAAACGAGACTGACTTTCTAAAAACTTTTCCGTTGGACATTGAACTCTAAAGGGTGGGGTTTCAGGTAGCCTGGGAGGTTTGGGACGGGCGTAGACGGGCAACATTTCCGTTCGGACCCTTCAGTATAAAACTATACAATGAGTGAGAGTGAAGTGCACGCTTTTAGTGGAGCAGAAATTATTATTAAGTTTTTGGCCAAGGAGGGGTCAATCTGACTGAAATCTTTCGTAGATTGACGGCTCAATACGAGGACAGGACCCTGTCAAGAGCTTATGTTTTGCTTGGCACAAGGAATTCGCGAAGGACGGAAGCAGTAGAAAACCTGAAGGCCAAATCACGATCGTAGGCCGGGAAGGTAATGGCCACTGTATTTTTCGACAATCAAGGCGCCTTTCACGTCGATTTCCTCCATCAACGATGCACAATAAATGCACAATATTATTGCGATGTTTTAGAGGTCGCAAAACAGTCTTTTCGTAGGAAAAGGAAATCTAAACTGGCGAGAAACGTCATTCTTCTTCACGATAATGCCCGACCACATTCGGCGAACGCTACGAGGCTTAAACTCGATCAAATTGGCTGGGAACCAATGGAACATCCCCCATACAGTCCAGACTTATCACCCTGCGACTATCACCTGTTTGGGCCACTCAAAGAGGCGCTTGGAGGCCAGCGTTTCGAAGACGATTCTGCGGTGGAGACCTTCGTGCTCCAATGGCTCAATGAACGTCCGAGAACTTTTTACGAATATGGAATTAAAAAACTTCCAATCCGGTGGGAAAAATGTGTTACTCGTGCGGGAGACTACGTAGAAAAATAAGTTGTATCAAGAATAATTTGTAAGTAAGCAATAAATTTTTAAAAAAATCAGTCTCGTTTATATTTGATCAACCCTTGTATTTGAGGGGCATATTTTGATAGAATAATACCATAGTGTTCATTCTTGTAGTCGTGACAACCGATAGTTGATTCTTTAGAGGACCCGAGTTAGAAGAGATCCCGACCAATTGGACGACCTGAAGATGGTAGTTTAACGTTTAGAAAACATGGTAGCCTATATAAGGCGAGTTTAAGACCACTAGATTATGGATCGTAGATCCTAAGCCTAATTATAATAATTAAAGTACTAAATAAATTCACATGTTATATAAGCTATCATTTACCAGTTTTAACAAAAAGTGGTTCAAGACCACTAACACTGTCTTGTGGTGATTGTGCGATCAGAGTGTTGCCGGAGGATGTTGCTGTGATTGTTTCATCGAAAACTAACCCTGGCTGGTCTGCGATTTCATCGTCTATTAGGAAATCTCTTGCATCCGAAGATAAAGAGAGGGAGTTGGACGCATGTGTTGGTGTTCCGGGACTGCCTGGACTTTCGGATAAATCTGTAAATTAGTTTTTACAAATGTAAGACGTTGATATTATAGTAAATTAAACAATCATGGTATGCAGCTGTTTCACTGACACAACAATCATGGTATGCAGCTGTTTCACTGACACAATATCGAACATTTTTTTTAATCTTTTACACTTTTTTTGAAAAGATGTTTTCACTATCGTAATCAGTATTAAAACCTTTAAAGTAAATTAAAAATATGAAAATGAATCCTGAATGTAGCCAGACTCGTGTCCATATATGTAATGGGATTTTACATGTTAATTTAGGCAGATTTTAATGTTGATTATAATGGTGTACAACATGATAGCACCTGCAATCGATTTTATTTTCCAATTAAAATTCGCTAATAATAAAATTTTTTAAGCACGAAAACTGAAAATTGATTTTAATGAAACAAATTTTAGTTTATTTTCTGTATAATATAAAGTGCAATTTACAATTCATTAATTATAATATAAAATTACAGTGATACTTCAGCTTACAGTCTATCTGGACAATGGTCTAATTTATGGAATAAAAAATGACTCGTTTAGGTTTCAGGTAAAGGCTGAACATATTATAAGAGTGTTTTCATTTCATTAAAGCTATTTCAATTTTTTTGCTTTGTTATTTTAAGGTGAAAAGCACAATGAGGCTATTATCGCCTCCCTAAATGTAAGTGTGAGCGTAAAGTGTTAAAGTCGTAAGTGTAGTGTTGTAAGTGTAAGTGTGTGTTAGACTCGGGTACCGCGAGGGAAGTCTAAATCCTCTTAATTGGTGCAGCTAGTCTGCACCCCTGTGAAGTAAAGTATTTCTAAGCACATGTGTAAATATAGAAATAACACTGTGCTGTGCTACAGAAAGAACATTTTGTTGAGTTAACACAAACAAGCCTTTGATTGATGGGTGTTTGGTTTTTGTAGGGCAATAATTTCTATGATATTTCTTAGTTCACTGTTCTCAGAATGCCTAGTCCTTTCCTGTCATCCTACCTAATTTTACTTAGTGTGTCATAATCTTATACTGTGTTGTTTAATTTGTTAGTCCTTTAAAAAATGTGAACAGTTATAATATTATCTAGTTACATACTTTTGATTATTAAATTTAACAAAAAATTAAGTGTCTTCGTGCGTGATTTCAAATTGTTGTTTAAATCCTGTTTTCAATTTTTTTGTGAATATTAATTAAATGTGTCCTAAAAGTAGTGCTTGTGGTAGTGGAAGTAAGAGACAAACTTTGACTATTGAACTAAAAAAATATACAATATTGATTTGTCCTGTACGCATATATGTGACAATTACATTTATACGAATTTAGTTAAAATAAAGTGTTGACTTCTGTTCTATGAATTTTCTTCATTCTTCATCTTTGATAGTGACAGTTTTAATAGTGAGTATTCAATTATTTTTTCCTATGTAATAAATTAAAATGTTTTCCATAAGTCTCTATTGTAAATGCTGATTCACGCAGCAATATGCTCAGTTAACACTTTTAGTTTTTGAGTGAATTAAGACCGTTAACGAGAGTACCACTGTAATGTGTTGGTATAATGTATGGTGTAAATGACAATAACAGTAAATTAACTAATCGATCAACTAGAAAGAATTAAAGACACTCATCAAGAGTGTCCAATTCTAGAAGTGAATTAATGTAATAAATTTCATTTGAAAGTGAGCTACTGGATGGAATGGATATGGATACGGTCCAGAATAGGGACCTTGAAATAAATGCTCATCCTAATGTATTTTGTAACATTTTTTGAAAAGTTCTTCAAAATTTGAAATATACGTTAACACTCTAGTATTTGCAACAAAACAGCTGCAGACACAATTATTTTTATTAATAGCAGTTATTAATTTTATTTCTACTTGTACACAAATTACCATTTTTAGGTTAACAGCAAATGAAAAGAACCACTAAAGATGTTCAAATGACTTGATTGTTTAAACTGAAAATTGATGCACCATTTAGAGAAAATTATAAGTGGACAATAAACAAAACAAATAAATCATTAACTCATATAAAATTAAAATATAATAAATATTTTAAAAACATGCAAAGCAAAACAAAATGCAAAAAAGCAAGCCAAAACAGATATACAAACACATTTTAATAACTTAAGCCAAAATTAGAACAAAGCAATTATAAGATTTAAAAAAAAACAGAATTTATCAACAAATTAACCTTGTTTTATCTTAAAAATTGCAAAATAATTATAAACAAATATATTTCATTAATTAAAAAAACAAGTATTTGCAAAATGAAGAGTAACTTTTCAGGTTGTAGACGATTCTTACTCTTTTTTTCGCCAATAATCTCCACTGGAGACAGAGGAGGCTCTACGCATGGCAAGCTCGTCGGACTGCTACCAAAGTCCACGCCAAAGTCAGGAAGGTTTTCATCTTCCAACATGGTAGACGTGGACATTGCCGCGAGTGTCGCAAATGTTGGATCTTCAACGGACAGAAGTACGGAGCGCAGGGGTAGAAGCATTTTCCCCACAGACCCTGCAAGCGGGAGTTCAGGATTGCACTCACAAATGCACACAAACACAAACACATGCATTTAGTAGAACTCGACTGAGTAAGGAAGTGGCACATGGATAGAAAATAGGAAAAAAGTTGTTTAAATTATAAAATTATTAAGGAAATCCATGATATGTTGCATTATATATGTTAAAATAAAGAAGGATCATAGAGAAGAAATAAGTGTTTCAGGAAATTTGGTTTGGTTTTCCTCCTGTGAAGAAAAAGACTAGAAAAAAATGGACAACCTAGGACATAGTTTTTTAGTTTATAGATCAATGTCTTTTTCGATTTTTTGGAAGAATGAAGAAAATAGTGGAGCCAGCAGTCTATGAACAAAAACAAAGGATTCCAAGTTTGTCCTGCCATCTGCCAGCAGCACTCTGGTGCAGAACTACTCGCAATTAATGAGCACTAGTTTTAATTTTTTTTTTTTTTTAAGACAAAAAGCACATTGAGGCAATTATCGCCTCCTTAAATGTAAGTGTGAGAGCAAAGTGTTAAAGTTGTAAGTGTAGTATTGTAAGTATAAGCGTGTGTTAGACTCGGGTACCGTGAGGGACGTCTAAATCCTCTCAATAGGTGCAGCTAGTCTGCACCGCCCCTGCGGGGCACTAGTTTAAACAACCACAGTAAGGATGCCTGGATTTTGTCTGATTCTACAACTGATACAAGGACAACGGTCAACATCTTTAAAAACTCAGCTACTATGGTGACCTGGATGATGAAAACGTAAATCACCTGGCCAAGCAAGCAAGGAATCTATTCCTATAACGACCAAAACAGACTTCCATGGCAGGATATTTGAGAAAGAATGAGCGGAAGTTCGAGCTGAATGCATTAACCCACATTATGTTATCTCTTTAACGTATCCAGTCAACACAATAACCTACCAGATCACCACATTTATTGTTTGAATAAGAGCACATCATAACAATCACAGGAACAGATTAATTCTGGCTGAATATCCACAATGAGTTTATCGTTCTGTACTAGAGAATGTAAAAATAACAGGCAAAACAAGCTGAAAACTAAACTGGATTATACCAACACATCCTGACAAAGAAAAAAATATCAGACATTGGCAGATATCAAGCCTCTGAGTTACTCACCTCTGGAAGCTTGTATTAAGAAATACGTTCATATCTTTTAAATTAAAGAAGACTATGGACCAAAAAGGCAAAAATGGCAGTAACTAACTTGGACATACTGAGCAAGTACGATGCCTGACTAGTGAAAAAGAACAAAATAGTTTTGGACTGTGTAAGAAGAAAAGGAGATTGGGAAATAAAAGGATAACAAGGAGGAAGAGAAACAACATTACAAGGAGTAAAAAGACGCTGGCTAACCAATAACAAATTTCACATTCATTACAAAATCTACTTCAAAAAGATGTTTCCGTAAGTCAGTTATATGAACAGCAAATTCAGATAACATATTGTTGGAGTAGATTGTAACATTAAAGCTTTTTTTCAAAACATATTTTATACAATTTCAAGCGTAAAGGTTAGGTTAAAGTGAGTTTAAAACTGGACAAGGTCAATAGATGTTAAGCCACTAATGTAAAAATACAAAAACACAACACATTCAAATTGCTTAATGGTAACTAATGGATGATTTCATAAAATGCTTTTTTCAGCATTCTCTAAATACAGTTGTCAGGCATGAAGAGATCAGGTGAGTGGGAAGGGTTGAAGTGCAATAAACACTTCAACTTGATCTGGTATCTATAATGAGAGACATATGTTGGTCTTTTGGAGGCCGTGATAATTGCTTGCAAATCCTATGGTGATCGTAATTTGTTATCACGGTGTGTAGATGATCACTATGAGCCTCCAATGTGTTAAAATACATAAGTGTGACTGAATTTTTTTAATAACTAACATTATAGTAGTATTTGGCAATGACACACAAAGTAATTCTTATGAATCAGTAGCAGTTTCTTCTAAACTTGGACCATCAGCGTATCAATTACTTAAGAATGAAATTATACTATACTATAGCAGCTTTCTCTTCAGTAATAGGAACCGTTTCAGTGTAAAATAAACTCAAACTACGAGGATTATTTTTTTTTTAATCTTTGAATCTACTGTGAAGTGGCCTTTGAGGGGTAAGAGGCAATGTTTCGCAATGGACGATATCGCATATCATCCGCTATAACCACTGCCACTTTGAACTACATAATGCCATTTTGAGCTGAGTTGCAGGCTCGTAAATATGGTCACACTTACTAATTCTGCTGTCAAGTGCAAATTGCAGTTTCATTTGATTTCTTCAGTCAGAAGAGAATAACACAAAGAAATTCAAAGCAGAATGAGCTGCAAATACAAAAATCACGAAGCAAGATCCACGTTAAACAGCGGGTGATTGAAAACTTCTCATGGACTCGCACAAGAAGCTGTCAAGGTCCTACCGCTTGACAGGCCACTTCATCGTAGATTTTGAGGTTGGAAAAACAGCCTTCATAGAACATAAACACTTTTAATTGAAATAATGAACCAAAGACCAGCTGATTGACAATACAACCACAGCTGTATCAATTTCAGTACTGTTTACTTTGATACATAAGTCCTGTTCGCATGACAGTTTGCATTACATTTAACACAAGTTTAAATCGAACTATTAAAGCCGAGTTTGTAAATAATATTATAAAAAAAAAATAGACAATCTTCACTGATGAGAAATGTTTTAATATCTTATCAAATTTATCAGGAGAAGACCTAATGGTTCTAATTTAATTTTGAACAAAAACATTTATTGCTGATGGTATTATGTGGACATTGTTAAAAATTAACTGCTAAACCAACTGGAGTACTTTTTCTGAGATTTGTTTGTTTGCTTAACTGCTTCACTCGATGAAACTGACAGTAACTATGTTAGTTATGTTTTATTTCGACACATCAAAAAGAATTTATTACTTAAAATAAAATTTTAATGTAACTTTTCTTGAAAGTCAGGTTATTATTGTGTGGTTGTAATTTCAAACCAAATGCTATATTGTTTTTAATTAATCACTACTGTATATGAAGAATAAAGAAAATTTGGTAAACAAATTTATACCAGTTTAAACAGATTATCTGTTTAGAGGTTCCTAAAGAAAGAAAGTTTTTTTAGATGTCTGTATTTTTCTGTGCATATCGCTGGATACAAAATAAACTGACAGATTTTTATGAAATTTGTAATGAAAATCTGTTTCGCTCATTTCTCAAAACCATTATTTGATTTTTTTTTAAAAAAGATTTTGATCAATCACTGTTAAAAATTGACGAAGAATTTGGTCAAATTTTGCTACAAATGGACTCCATAACTACACAATCAAACTGCAAGTTGTCCAAATCCTAAAAAAAATCTAGTTCAAGCTATTAAAAAACTAAAAAGTTCTACTTTCTCAAAACTGGTCAATCACATTTGCTGAAATCTTGGTTAGAAATGAAGATGAAAAACTCACTGTAGCGTATTTTACTACAAAAAATAAAAGATATTTTTCATTTGGAAGTTAAAAAAATAAAATAAATAAATAAATAAACCCAATTGTGTTTTAACATGTATCGTGCATTACTGCTGGTTGTGATTTTGGATTTTGCAAGTATACAAATTTATATTTATACATAGGACTATATTTTGTACGTTACAAGTCTCATTAAATTAATTATAGTAATTAAAATTTCCTGTGTTTCAGCCCGGGATTGAACGGTGGACCTTTGCGTTATGAGGTGCACATGATATCCACTACAATATGGTAATTACAAAGAAGTTTGACCGATGTAAATATACAAAATGAATTATTAATTTAATTTTTATACTAGCATTTAAGATCGGTTGTTTTATATTAATTCATAATGATCAGCTGATTTCACTGAACAGCTGATAGACTACAATAAGTTTTAGGTTATGTTGTGTTTTCGAACAAATTATCGTAATTAAAGTAAAAAGAAAGAGAAAAAGTTATACGTGATTTTTATTTTTGGTTTAATAACAGACATTTTATTTTTTTCTCTTCGATTTACTCTTGAACCAAAATTTTCAATTTGGTAAACTTACCCCAATCTAACTTATGATTTAAATAAATGATAAAAAACTGAGTAAAATCTAATGAAACAATTAGACAAATTTTCCGGTTTTCACTGGTGACTTCCAAACCAGATTTGGGGAAATAATTCAGTAAGAAAGTTTTCGTAATGTTTTTGCGTAATTTATTTTGCTAAGCTAAAAACATTCAATATCACTAATGCCGGTTCACCACAGGATTGAATCTGTTCTTATCAGGCGAGAGCTTTAAAAACTAACCAACTAAAAACACAAAATGACAAGACGCATGCACAATACAGCACTGTATATCATATATTATTATGAAATGTTTCAACAGATGCATGTTAAATTCTTTAATATATTTCCAAACTATAGTAGACTTACTTTCAAACTTTACACACAGAAACGCTTGGAATAATTGAAGTACTGAAGTAAACAGACACATACCCTCTGTCACTGTTCAGTTAACTTAGAGGCTAATCCATTTCAGGTTAGGTTAGGTGCCACAGAGTCTAGACTGCCTTTATAACTACCTGACTCATACTGGTGAGGGGTGATCAATGCACGAGAGAGGGTGAATGCAAAGAATAAGAGGGGGATACAAACGAATATTAAATGTGAAACATAATGATTTAGTTAATTGTCATATTAGCTGAAATATTTTAATTGTCAACTTTAATTTTACATTAAATTTATTGCATTTTTAAATAATGCAATACAAATCAGTGTGTACAAGAAAATTTTTAAGCTAGAATTAATTCTAAACATTTTTTGTAAATGTTATAAAAAAACCTTATAGATCCGTCACGAATGTGATGAAACAGCACATTAAAAATCCTTACGCTTAAGAACCCAGACTACAGAGCAGATTTATGCCTTCACTTTATTATTATTAGACTTTCATGTTTGCTTTGTACAGTTACAAATTAAAATATTTTGCACAAACCCAATGTTGTCTTATACTTGCTGACACCTTTATTTCGCTCAAGTAATTGGTAAATAGTTCTTATTGTTTTTTCTTTAGTGAATTTCTATTGGAGCGCCATCATGGTAAGGTCCAGACCTGACCTCTAGCGCTTCTTTTTGATGTTATTTTGTTAATTTAAGGCGAAAAGCACATTAAGGCTATTATCGCCTCCCTAAATGTAAGTGTGAGTGTAAAGTGTTAAATTCGTAAATGTAGTGTTGTAAGTGTGTGTTAGACATTTTTGTATTTATTTATTTATTCACTTCCAAATTTCCTTCCTATTACATTATAATTACAAGAATGACCTATATATATTATTCTGATATACATTATATTATTTTCATCCTACATATATATTATTTTTATTCATTTTTAGTCTATTCGAAGTGTGTGAATATATTTACTTAATTTCTTCTTTAAAT
This sequence comes from Callitettix versicolor, assembly GCA_022606455.1. Classification (NCBI taxonomy): domain Eukaryota; kingdom Metazoa; phylum Arthropoda; class Insecta; order Hemiptera; family Cercopidae; genus Callitettix; species Callitettix versicolor. The sequence continues at coordinate 94,341,746 of CM040183.1, read as the reverse complement.
GCGACTTATATACAACAAGATTTTTCAAATGATTTGGTAATAAATTAAACACTTTTTTACACAATATACATAAATTCTTTAACCTATTTTCAATTTATAAAGGCGAAGTATTAATACTCTTGTTTCTAGTAATAGATATCAGTGCAAATTCATTTTTGACTTGCACTGATATCTGTAGATTAAGGGTTTACGAACAAATACTTGCTTAACATTAAATGGTCTGTGTGGATCTTGATAAGTTATCCTTATAATATTTAGTAACTTATTTTAAAGTCACCTTTGTTATTAATATAAAATTTATTCAATGGATTTATTCTTCAAATGACAATTTGTGATTTTTAAGTTCTTCCTCATTAGTGTTTCTCTTTCTTTTACCCATTCCCTAAAATTTTATCACAAGACTTTATTTTGGTACCTCAATCAAGTTCTCTCCTTGCCATATATTCCCCCCCCCCATAAGATACAAGTGTTCGCTACATACTATGGATCCAGCAGGGGTAGATGAAATGAGCAGCTGATGGGTTTAGTGATTCCACCCCACCCCTAGCTCATTTACTCGACACACACATACACATCCACTATTGTACACAGCTTGGCTAACTTTACACCTGTGCTGTTGGAGTGAATGACATTGGCCTAACAATGTATCAGCGAGCCCTGGGAGACTTGGTGACTCCGCAGGGCTCACTTCCCTAGCTACTCATGGAAACAACATGAGACAGAATGTAAAACAGGTTTTTGTATTTATTTGTGTTCACATTTCAATGCATACTTTGTATATCTTAGAATGATCCAATACCTTAGCGACCATTCAAAAAACAATAGACTCTATAACAGACACATTTAAGAACACTTAATCACACTTTTATGAATGTTAATTCTTAAAATTAATCACAACACAAAAAACCAAAACACAGTAATTCAAAAGAAAAACAACTCATTAATTAGACAGAAGTTAAAATAAGAAAACCATAAAAAAATCACACAAAAATTACTCACATGTGCACGCACGCACACACCAACCCACCCACCCACACACATCAAACAGATAAAAACATACCTTCCTCGCTGTCAGACTGTGAATGGACAGCACTGATATCATCTTCGCCTGCCATCGCTTCTTCGTGCGCCCATAATTCCTCTCCTGCTGCTCCATTATTTTCATCATTAACACTGTGAAATCCTGTTTCATCTTTTTCACTTAAAAGTCTGTCCCTGAAATATATATGTGAAAAGTAATAATACATTTATTTTAAAACAGCAGTTAAAATTTAAAAAGACCATAAAGGACATACTCCACCACATACTTATGTCATAGGACATACTTCCTATGGACCATTGTCCAAAAAAAAGACCGTACTCTTACGTTATGGTGTTTTAAAATATTTTTTAATGTCCTACACATTAATGAAAAGTGCTGACAGATTAATACAAAAAACTATCTGCTTTTGTGTAAAGCTGCAAAATGTTGCTGTTGTTTTCCAATGGCTTCCGCAGGCTCACGCCATCTTTGATCTTGCTTCCCAGTAGAGGCCAGGGAGGTCTCCTCTTCTCTGCTTCTCTTCATCTAATTTTCTGCAGACGAGAAGATGGTCCTTGTTCATGATGGTGTCTGGGCATTCACACAATGTGCAGTTGTCATAGTTTAGTATCTTAATTTTCTTCAGGTGTTCATTCAGACAGTCGTGTCCAGTTGTCAGCCGAAAGACCGCGACAGATGTCCTCCTCTGGAGGTCCTTGACATTCCCATACAAGTCGAATACATCCTTATAAGGCTTGTTCTTTATGTCTTCCTTGACTTTGTTTGTAAATTCAAGATAAGATGTTCGCTTCAGTGCACTAATCCGAGCCTCCAGTGTGAGCATTCTTTTTGGTTTCTGCACTATAAGGGTTCCTTGTTTGGCCAGCTTGTCTGCCCGCTCATTTCCTTGCATGCCAACATGTGACGGGATCCACTGCAGAACCAATTCTTTGGTAATGTGTTTAACTACTTTGTATTTCTTCTGGATCGATTCTATCATAGAGCCAGCAGATGTGTTGTCAGCAATTGCTTGTAATACCGATTTAGAGTCAACTAATATCACTATGTTATTATTCAACCATGGCCTCGTTATTATTTGCCTCAAAGCCTCATCGATTGCAATAACTCCGCCTCAAAAATGGTGGCGTCCGAGCTTAATGCAAAATAGTGAGAAAAATGCTCACAGAATATTCCTGCCCCTGTTTCACCTCCGATTTTAGATCCGTCAGTGTATATTCGCAACCAGTCGTCTGATGGGTATAGGTTGTTTATAGTCTCCAAAGTAATTTGTGCAACTGTGACTGGGTTGTCCTTGGCTTTATTTATAGTTTCCACAAGTTGAGTGCTTATGTTGTACCTGTCGTAGTCCAGAGGACTCTTCAGTTGTGTAGGATCCTCGATCACCACACCACTTGATCTCCATTTAAGCATCAGGTGTTTGAAACTTGTTTGTGTTTTTAATGTTTGTTCTGCTGGTGGTTCTAGGATCCATGGGTTATTGTACTTCCTGTGAAGAATCTTCTCATATGTTATCATAGCTTTGCACCTGTATTCATTATGCAAGCTGCAGTGTAGTTTAATTAATTAAAGGTAACAAACACAAATCTTTGTCTGCCACTGTGTAAAAGAATATATTAATTCTTTTTATATTCTTCTTCTTTTCTGCTAGAATTATTATCACTATGTTCAGTATATTGATCTGCCTTCCCTAGCTTCGTCAATTCTACTTTCATTGACGCGTTTCGGAGAACCTCCATCTTCAAAAAATGGTGAGTATAGATATAGTTTTTGAAGATGGAGGTTCTCCGAAACGCTTTAACGAAAGCAGAATTGACGAAGCTAAGGAAGGCAGATCATTATACTGAACATAGTGATATTATATTAACTTTATATCATTCAACTGCTTTCAAAAACTGGTTAAAACATAATTTTTCAAAATTAGTTCATTAGATTTTAATTAAGTATGAAAAATTGTAAAACGCACACACACACACACACACACACACACACACACAATTATTACATTCAAATTCATGTATAATCAAAAAATAACTATATCTACCTGTTCAATTTTTCTTCTCCTATTTCATCTTCGAAACCATCATCTGCATCATCATCTGACCCTGACACTGCTTCAGATGTAATCGTACAATTCGTTACAGCATGCTGCCTTGACCTTATCGGGTTGATTTCACACAAACGCATGTTCGGAAGAGCCGGAAGCTCTAAGGGCATGATCTCTGTTACTTCGATGGAATCATTTAAATCTCTCAGTTCAAATGTTTTTTTACTGTCTCCGGTAAATACCATTTCAAGTGGACGAGCTTTCTGTGAAATTTGAAATTTATAAAAATACAAAATTTGTTAATTTAAAAAAAAAATTAAAAAATGGTACAATCACTGAGACTGTCGGCAGAAGCATTAGCTTCTTTTAAAAAAATATATGTATAACATGTCGAAAATATAGACAATGAAATATGAGATATTTAACGTCTCGAAAATATAAGAAAAATAAAATCAAATGCATGTGTTATTACTAAATATAAACCATATGCCATTGAACTGCTGCTCCTGGCAATGTACACAATGTACATAACATCATACATATGCACGTGACAAGAACATGAGAAGAAGAAAACCAGAGGGGGAGGGAGGGAGGGGGGAGAGAGAGAAAAGAAAGATAGAGAGAGAAACATACACATAGTATGTACATACAGGGAGGGAGGGAGAGGGAGAGGGAGAGATGGGGAGGGAGGGAGGGAGGGAGAGAGAGAGAGAAAAGAAAGAGATAGAGAGAAGCATACACACAGTATGTACATACAGACATAAAATATACATTCTTGTGCGACCAACTCAGTTGGAACCGACAGACAAAAAAAAGGAGAAGAGCTGAGAACTCGAGGGGGTCTGTGTAATACTTCGCCTACTCGCGTTACTTACGCTTCATAATCCTACTCGATGAAACCGAATCACTCCATGGTGACAATTACAAAGTGCACAACCCGGTATAAGAAGCTAACGCTTCAATAAATAAAAGCAGAACATAGATATATACTCACCATCACATTTACATATAATTGACTACTATAATAGTTAACACTTATTATTACTTATGGAATTTGTTAGTAAACTTTTCAGTATTTTGAAGCGAATTACAAAATCGTTTATCAGTACGAAAAAAAAAAAAAAAAATGTTAACAAGCAAAAGGTTTAAACGCCTACCTGAGCGTTTCCAATTCGTTGCCTATTCTTAATGGAAGGACTTGAGTCTAACTGTTCTATAATTTCCCCTTCTCCGCTGCTCTTCTGACTGCCTATGCCAGAATCTACATCTGTTACCTGGGGAAAAAATCTGGGCATTGTAACACTCATTACAAGCATGAAAGTTTTCTTTTATAACACTGCATGTTTTTACAGGAAGTAAACATTTGAAAACAAGTTACAAATGGAAATAGAAAGTTAATAAGGAAATGGATAAATGAACATAAAAAACACAGAAAGAGAACGTTTTAGAAAAAAAAATATCGAACGGTATAACAGAATCTATAACTTGGGAAAAGCACTAAGAAGACTTGATCAGAGAGAAGGAAAACAATAGAGGCATACTAGTGAAAAAATAAACACTGAATAATAAACCAGAATCAACTTCCCGATTGGCCAAAATTAATATAATAATGGTGAATTATTTTAATTCTTAAATACAATGCATGTATAAAAAAACACTGGTCCTTGGTTAGTGGTGAGACAGATATTCATCATCGTTAGATGATGTGATTAATTAATGAAATAAATCTTAATCATATAATACAGGAACTAAAACAACAAACAATGAATACATATATTCTTACTGAAAATCAGTTAAAAAACTGTGCGAAAACAAAAACTTATTGAGGAATTCATCAGATCTAGTGTGGGAATATTCGAATACATGGAATAGATACCAAATAGATTCCACAATCCGGAAAGTCTTTAAACATCAATATTCACACAGATTCCATAAGTTGTTTCCGAGGAAAATTTTAACACTTTGTAAATACAGTACAGTGAAACTTCGATTGATCATAAGGGTCAATATCGGACCATGAATAAAAAATCACTACTCATTACAGTTTATCAGCCACAACTGCAACTGACACATGAATGATAGTTTATAGCAATTGACAAAAACGTTCTTGATTCATCAATAAAACAAAAATGTGCCGAATTTCGACACCTGCACCGGTTAGCAATGAAGCAGTATGAATTGTATTGTACTAATAATTTATTATTGTTTATTCATTTATCTATTCATTATTTTTATTATTAAAAAAGCCGCCTCGGTGGCCTAGTTGATAGCATACTGGGCTTTCACCTCGAGGACCCGGGTTCGATTCCCGGCCAGGGCTTGGCATTTTCATACGCTATAAATCATCCCATCGTCTGCATTAGCCCACGTGTGTACAATAGTCGGATGGTAAACACACCAAAAAAAATCTTAATTAAGCTAATTAAGATAGTGATGGTTAATTACAGATTCACTGTATATTTAAATGTTCCTTGCTTAACAGTGATAAAGAACTACTGTATGAAGTAACAGAATTTAACTTCCAATAACAGTATGTAAGACATGCTAAATTTACTCACCCCTCCTCTCCAAACAAAAGCATAAAATAATTCAATTTTACTATGTTAAGCTTCCCAAATGCATGTGACATACAACTTACATATAATACACACATATTTATTAGCAAATTCCCATTGGAAAATTAGCTGTAGAGCAGCATTCTGATCACTTTTTGAGGGGTCATTAAAATTGTGTGTGTGTGTGTGTTTTAACATGCTCAGGTTTACAATTTTGGTCCAATTTGTTGTTGGCTGTTATTTTAAGGTGAAAAGCACATTGAGGCTATTATCGCCTCCCTAAATGTAAGTGTGAGTGTAAAGTGTTAAAGTCATAAGTGTAGTATTGTAAGTATAAGTGTGTGTTAGACTCGGGTACCACGAGGGACATCTAAATCCTCTAAATAGGTGCAGCTAGTTTGCACTCCCTGCAGGGTTTGGTCCAATTTGATTCAAACTAGGCAGAAGAATTGAACATAATAATAGCTTGTACAAGTTTCTTAACTAACAAAAATCATGTACAGTTTCAAAATGGTGATAATTTAAAACGTTTAAATCTTCGTAATACTGTTGCCTTCAATTTTTTTGCTGATTTGACCATTATAATCGGTACTAAAAACTGCAAAAATCAGTATTTTGAATTTTAAAAATACGTCAAAATTATGAAAATGAAATTTCTGAAGGCAATCAGGGTTTCAATTATAATGCAATTTGAAAGTTTAAAATGCTAATATATGCAGATCTTAATGCTGACTGTGATAGTGGTTACAGAATTTCAAAAAAGAGTAAAATAAAGAAAAAATACTCTTGGTAATATGTTTCAATCAGTGAGAAAGCTGTATGCTGCATATATTTATATTTACTTTACGATTTTGTAGTCGTATATTTTGGATGATTTTGGATATGAAACACTGCGGTGTTTGGGAACAACTTCGTTAAACAATACAAATTTAATTTGCAAATAAACCTGTTATAATCCACAACTCAAGATAACTTTACTTACAGATGACGCTGAAGACCCTCCATTCTCCGACCTTCCCTTCCTCGCAGTATGATTGTTTGCTGCCGTCTTCGCATTTTTATCGATTGCATGATAGTTGGGCGATGTTGCAAGCCTGACAGGAAACTGCGGCCGGGGCAGGCAGCTTGTCTGGAGAGTGAATCTAGTCGGCTGCTGTAGCGAGGCACATCTGATCGGACTGTTAATGTTAGATACATCGATGTTATTGGAGGAAGGGCATCCTAAAGACTTACTGCGGTTGGAACCAAACTGTAAATAAAATGAAAGTACCATGACTAAGTTACGATAAATCACACTGTATCTAATGTTTGGTACTAATTTGATATTTAAAATATTTCAATATTCTGAGCAGGAAGATCTTACAGTCTACTTGAATGGACAAAAAAATTTGTTTCATACTGTGTTAGCATAAAAACACATTTAAAAAAACTAGAAACAATGTATACAGACAAAATTTAAGAACACAAAATACATTTAGAACAAAATTGTGTTTCTTTACAAACTCGTCCAGGATAGGAATGAAATAATGACTGCTTGATTTCGCTAGTTCGCTTGGAATTAATGGTAATGATTGCATAATGATTTTCTGTTACTAGAAAAAACACAGTTGTTAACAGGAGACACTGGTTTACAAGTAATACAGTTGCTGCTTGTAATTAAAGGTTACGAGGCGGTGCCACCGCTTCGACAATACAAATACTTAATGCAGTACGAAACGTATTTAATTCCATAACATAAATATAATGAAAATTTGTAAATTCAAAGGGTAGATGATATGTTTGCAATTACTGATAGAAAATTATGCTTTTGAAATAGACAATACAGCTTCAGGTTACAGAGAGCGAGTGAGACATTTGGGAGGTGGAGGGGGAACATGCTAGATTTGTATGCAATTCCTTAACGGCACCAATCTGCCCAAATAATGTAGTCTTACAGCTCTGCAACTGTTAGTCAACAGTCCATGTCGACTGTCTATTGTAACAATACATATTTTCTTTAATGTTACATAATTTATTTAATGTTCAGTTTTACTGCTGTTCGAGCAAAGCGGTCTGTTTTAATTTGACCGATCATGCATTTGCCTTGTTACGTAATTTTGGCTAAACACAGTCACTGGTTGTTTTGAAATTTGATACAAAGGTACCTTGCATACAGCCCGAAAAACGAGCGTAGTTGCTGGCTATTTCCTGTAACTTACCATGACACTTACCATGGCTGAACTGCAAGACGATCATAGCTCTGTGTATGAGTCTTTACATAGTATCTCATACCATACAATTGTTGGGATGGAAGATGTGTCTAGACTCAAGAGCTGAAGTAGGCATTTTAAGAGGTTCAGTTGCACAATAGGTCAGTCGATTGCAGTGCCTGCGGTTGAATTATCCCTTCCTCTATAATCTAATCTAAGACCATCATAATTTTCTCTGCTTCATGGAGTATGAGCATACAATTTCCTCTGCTTCATGGAGTATGAGCATACAATTTCCTCTGCTTCATGGAGTATGAGCATACAATTTCCAATAAAGTTGGTTCAGTAACAGTTTTCTAAATATTACTGAAATTAAAAATTAAGCAGAAATACAAGCGCTTCTGTAAACTAGTCGAAAAAGTTACAAGCACATCACAGCGCTGTCGTGCAACAGCGGCCAGGCAGTTAATAAAGAATATACTGCGAGGTCTACAGTCCTTTGAAGTACTAGTAAATAATTATTACATCGTAGTTTTCTTTTCTTTACAGTAAAATGAATTCCATATTAGTGCAAATAGATGATTATGAAACAAAATTAAAACTATTAAGAGCTAGGGCCTTTCAAGGGCTCAAAATAACACAGATTCAAAAGTGTTTTAAAATCAAAAAATTAATACTATTAAGAGCTAGGGCCTTTCAAGGGCTCAAAATAACACAGATTCAAAAGTGTTTTAAAATCAAAATTAAAACTATAAGAGCTAGGGCCTTTCAAGGGCTCAAAATAACACAGATTCAAAAGTGCTTTAAAACAAAATTAAAACTATAAGAGCTAGGGCCTTTTTAGGACTCAAAATAACACAGATTCAAAAGTGTTTTAAAATCAAAATTAATACTATTAAGAGCTAGTGCCTTTCAAGGGCTCAAAATAACACAGATTCAAAAGTGTTTTAAAATCAAAATTAAAACTATAAGAGCTAGGGCCTTTTTAGGACTCAAAATAACACAGATTCAAAAGTGCTTTAAAATCAAAATTAAAACTATAAGAGCTAGGGCCTTTCAAGGGCTCAAAATAACACAGATTCAAAAGTGCTTTAAAAACAAAATTAAAACTATAAGAGCTAGGGCCTTTTTAGGACTAAAAATAACACAGATTCAAAAGTGTTTTAAAAACAAATTTAAAACTATTAAGAGCTAGGGCATTTCAAGGGCTCAAATAACACAGATTCAAAAACGTTTTAAAAACAAAATTTGTTTCAATCAACATTTTAGTAATTGTATATATACCACAGCCTATTGGTTATGTGGGTGTGAAGTTAAAACATGCCTGCTTCTGGTTTTTCATGTCCAGATATGATATGAGATATGAGAGCTTCAGTATTTTTTAAAAACAATTTTCACATTATTGCAAGCTGTTACATTGCCAAGACTGTGGCTGATATAATATAGGTTTTCCATATTACTCGTACTGTTACACATAACAAATAGTCGACTTGAATGAAATCCTGTCATCCATAAATTATGATAAAATACCTTTATAATTACAGTTCACTAAGAAACTTCTCACCCACCACTAATTGTATTGTTCTTTATACATAGGCACCGTATTGCACAATTAATGTGGTGCCTTTCATGCCAACACGTCCATTTTGTTTAGAGCAGGAGCGGTGTTTGAGGGGAAATGTGAAGCTATTTGCATGGAATTTAGTCATGTTATGTGATAATTTGAACATAAAATAGATTAAAATAATAAGTAGAGGAAGGGATAATAAAACCCCAGACACTGAGATCAATGGACCCATTGTGCAACCAAGCCTCTTCAGTTCCAGTTCAACTAACTAATGCCCATAATACATCCCAGCAATCCAATGGAGGTCCTCAGAGTCCTGCAAACCAAATCCACTAAGCTTCCTGCTGGCAAGAGCCTCACAACTGCAAATTACGTCACCTACAGTTTCCTCTCCTTTCCTACATAACCTACACACAGTTATGTACATCCTTATCCTGTTCATGTTCAAGCTCAGACCAAAGCGCCCTATAATGAGGCCTATGGCTTTCCTGAATTGTGCTCTGTCCAAGATATCTCCTGCCTCTCTACGTCCTCCATGAGGGAATTTTTCTTAAGAGACGTTTGCTGTAGGAATGCCCATGAAGGTTGTCCAATCTTGCATGTGTTTCTTAATTATGTACCTACTGATAGCAGAAACAGTGAGAGATAAGATCTGTATAGCCGGCTCGGGTTCGATGAGCTCAGATGCAAATCCCAATCCAGCGAAACAGTCTACTTCCTCATTACCCTTGGGGCAGAGAGATGACTCATAACATACCTATACCAGCCAACACTGAACTACAGAATCTGTAAGTAATTTCACTGTTGCCTGACATCGGTATAAATATGAAATTGAGTATTCGTAAAAGCCCAACTCAAATTTTCCTGAACACAATCATTTTTTTTTTTTGTGTTTAACGTCCGACTATTGTGCACACTTGGGCTAATGCAGACGATGGGATGATTTATAGCGTATGAAGCTCTGGCCGGGAATCGAACCCGAGTCCTCAGGGTGAAAGCCCAGTACACTATCAACTAGGCCACCAAGGCAGCCTGAACACAATCAATGATGGCCATTACCTCTGCCTGGAATACTATTGTGTACTGTCCCCAGCACTAATGCCCCTCTTGTCTTGGAGCCAACTGTATACAATACTAGGCATCCAGAGTGTTCCTTCCAAACATAATTTAAAGATTTTCATAAAATCACTACTTTAATTGAGGTGACTAAGCTGTTTTAATTAAATAAATAACTATACTTAATCAATGGGAAAAAGTAATTAATTATTAAAATAAACAATCACTTTAATGTGTTTATTATACTCCAGGTAGTGCTTTAAGAACAGTTATTTTTTTCTATCACTCTGTATTAAATTACGTTTAAGTAAGTAAAGACATGCCTTATCCACAAAACATGACTAAATGCCATGCAAAGTAACCTCACATCGTAATCAAATTTATCAGTGTTTCATGGCTTATCTGTGTTCATTGTTAGCTTTAACTAAGATATAATAACCCTTTATAGTCTACTTCCACCTTTCTAAGTAAATACATGATGTCACAGACAACTCTATCTGGTCAAATAAAGATAATACACCTGGAAATCTCGTGCTGAATGAACACTGAATCAACACCATAATGTCATCCCAGATCTTGTCATGTATGAAGCGAGAACACCACGCTGAAGTGAACCAACAGGTGCTTTAAGCATCGTTTAAATATTACATATCATAAATTTTGCTATTCTACACACTTTCGCTCCAGTAATTATCTAACTTCCCTCTAAATGTAATCAAAAATGTTTATACATATTTGTTATGAGTGAAAGGTGCCACAAAAATATATTTATAGGTTAGAATAATGTTTAGGAAACATTTTAAAATTATCAATATCAAAAACAACTAACTGGTAGTCATACGAGGTTTTCCAATATTAACAACAACTAACGAGTACTGTGACAGTGCATATGTTTACTGATTCACAGTTCGACTCCTGCAATAACACGATAAGAATCCAAAACTGAAGGTCTTTATAGGTATACTTGTGACACCAGGAACTATATCTGTAGCATGCATCTTCCGTTTACATATGCATACTACCCAGTGTTGTCTAGAAGGGGGGTCATAAATATTTTATTTTACACATGTACAGTAAACATAACTTTGAGTATATTGCTACTTTTAGATTTGAGTATTTTAATAAAAGATTTGTTAGTAGTTTATGGACATCATTTGCCTTCAGTTTATAAAAATGAGAATCTAAATAAATCCAATTATCAAAACAACAGCACTACCTATCGGATTTAATTCAAACTACTGGAAAATAACTTTTTTCAGAAAGAGATATGGCGGTGAAACTGCTCATTAAACATTCCTAGCATTAATAAGAACATACTGTGAAATTTTCAGTGAAATCAGTTCAGTAGTTTTTGCACCTATAGAGGACACATAAATGAACACAGTTATGTTGATTAAACTGCAATAAAAACAATTTCGGTTATGAAGCACTTAATTATGTAATATTTGAACAGATCACCTTTATAATTATTAAGGATATGGATCTGCCCTTAACACACACAAAACGAGGTCAATTTAAGCACCAATGTTGACAAAGCTGGTGCTGTTTTGAATATGACAGATGGTGAATGAAACATGTTACCTGGAGAAATTAGTCATGCCTAATTGTCTCTCAAGTGTAACTCGTTAAAGTTCGTAAATATTTTTTTTTTATGGTTATAAAACCTGATGGTAATGATGCACGATGATGTTACTAAATTTCCATTGGAGCTATCTATGTGACCCTCGTTTAATGGTTATACAAAAGGACATGCAAATCACTGAAACACTAATATATAATGCACCATATAGTTTACGCATTAAAGGACCAATACTTACTCTCGAGTTATCCACGTGAATGTTATTGGATTGGGAATCAGCAACTTTATTGGAAATGGGCATATTAGCTCGGAAACCAAATCTGTTGGTTCGTACTCCGCAGTTACCATTGGTGTCTTTGTTAGGTCTCGGAAGCCGAGGTGTTCCTGAAAATTATCAGTGAGCGTAAATAGTGTGCAGTACCTAAAAATTAAAGTATCAGTGAGCGTAAATAGTGTGCAGTACCTAAAAATTAAAGTATCAGTGAGCGTAAATAGTGTGCAGTATCTAAAAATAAAAGTATCAGTAAGTGTACAGTATCTAAAAATTAAAGTATCAGCGAGTGTAAATAGTGCGCAGTATCTAAAAATAAAAGTATCAGTAAAAGCACAGTATCTAAAAATTAAAGTATCAGCGAGTGTAAATAGTGTGCAGTATCTAAAAATAAAAGTATCAGTAAGTGTACAGTATCTAAAAATTAAAGTATCAGCGAGTGTAAATAGTGCGCAGTATCTAAAAATAAAAGTATCAGTAAAAGCACAGTATCTAAAAATTAAAGTATCAGCGAGTGTAAATAGTGTGCAGTATCTAAAAATAAAAGTATCAGTGAGTGTACAGTATCTAAAAATTAAAGTATCAGCGAGTGTAAATAGTGTGCAGTATCTAAAAATAAAAGTATCAGTAAGTGTACAGTATCTAAAAATTAAAGTATCAGCGAGTGTAAATAGTGTGCAGTATCTAAAAATAAAAGTATCAGTAAAAGCACAGTATCTAAAAATTAAAGTATCAGCGAGTGTAAATAGTGTGCAGTATCTAAAAATAAAAGTATCAGTGAGTGTACAGTATCTAAAAATTAAAGTATCAGCGAGTGTAAATAGTGTGCAGTATCTAAAAATAAAAGTATCAGTAAGTGTACAGTATCTAAAAATTAAAGTATCAGCGAGTGTAAATAGTGCGCAGTATCTAAAAATAAAAGTATCAGTAAGTGTACAGTATCTAAAAATTAAAGTATCAGCGAGTGTAAATAGTGCGCAGTATCTAAAAATAAAAGTATCAGTAAGTGTACAGTATCTAAAAATTAAAGTATCAGCGAGTGTAAATAGTGCGCAGTATCTAAAAATAAAAGTATCAGTAAGTGTACAGTATCTAAAAATTAAAGTATCAGCGAGTGTAAATAGCGTGCAGTAACTAAAAATAAAAAGTATCAGTGAGCTGTATCTAAAAATTAAAGTATCAGTATGTAAAAGTGTGCAGTATCTAAAAATAAAAGAAATAGTGTGCAGTATCTAAAAATAAAAGTATCAGTAAGTGTACAGTATCTAAAAATTAAAGTATCAGCGAGTGTAAATAGTGCGCAGTATCTAAAAATAAAAGTATCAGTAAAAGCACAGTATCTAAAAATTAAAGTATCAGCGAGTGTAAATAGTGTGCAGTATCTAAAAATAAAAGTATCAGTAAGTGTACAGTATCTAAAAATTAAAGTATCAGCGAGTGTAAATAGTGTGCAGTATCTAAAAATAAAAGTATCAGTAAAAGCACAGTATCTAAAAATTAAAGTATCAGAGTGAAATAGTGTAAAAATAGTGTGCAGTATCTAAAAATAAAAGTATCAGTATCTAAAAATAAAAGTATCAGTAAGTGTACAGTATCTAAAAATTAAAGTATCAGCGAGTGTAAATAGCGTGCAGTAACTAAAAATTAAAGTATCAGAGCTGTAAATAGTGTGCAGTATCTAAAAATAAAAGTATCAGTAAGTGTACAGTATCTAAAAATTAAAGTATCAGTGAGCGTAAATAGTGTGCAGTATCTACACATAAAACCATGGTACACATTCAAATATTTTTCTCAAAAACTCCTATCAGAAAATGGATAATCCATCTAATTTTACAAAACTGCATTTAGCTAAAAATTTGATCACATATATTAAATCAGAGAAAAAAATTATAAAGAGCAAATTTATGGTTCCAGAGTGAATTGAACAATTAACCCATTGTGTGCCAGTGCCCAGTCCAGTACACACCTGAACTTTACATTTCTTTACTGAAAAATTGTTATGACTTGAAATATGATACTTGGCAAGTTATTAAAGAATGGCTTCAAAAACATTTATTTTTTAAATAAAACAATCACAAGGAAGCTTAATATATGACCAACATTAGAGCTAAATTTGATGTACTGATTTTGAAAAATTAAAATGGTTATTAATTCCCCCCCTCCCAATGGCTCTTAAACTTGATTTTATTGGGGCTATTATGGCAACTCATAATTTCGTTTGGATACTTATATACTACTTTTGAGCAAATTTTGATAAAAAATCGTAAAAAACAACTAAGACAATCTGATTTCTTAATTTTTTAAATTAGTTTTTAGTGTTGAACTTTTTTTATGAGCAACTAACTGAATTCATGTGAAGGGAGGGGCTCATTAAAAATCTAACGGAACAGGCGCTTGCCAACCCATTTGTTTTATTCACCACATTAAAACAGACAATGATTTGCAATTCAACTCACCAGATCGAGCTGTTGTTTGTTTGATGACGAGGGACTCTACGGATTCCGAGAGTTCTGGGACGGCGGGCGGGTGTGAGATGTTGTTGTTCATCTGCGGGATCGAAGACGCAGTTGATCTTTTGAAGCCAAATGACGTCTCCTCACCACGGGAATGATGTTTGATGGGTTTGCTTTTCTCTTCCATCTGTACATACAAAAAGATGTACACATTAATAGTCTCGTTGTATATGATCTGCTTTTACAAACAATTAATAAGGCCATACAATTAATCGTGTATAAATTTATAACATCTTCGTA
>CM040183.1:94141690-94321690 GCA_022606455.1 Callitettix versicolor | reverse complement strand
ATTCCACTTCTGTAAACCCCTCCCCCCACGGAACCGCCGCCAGGCATTACTTCGTGGGAAGGTGGACTGGTTGACATCCTACAGCATTGGCTCTCCTTTTTCGATCCTCAGCCCTCAACCTCTTCATGACCACTGCAGCGAATCCCGCAATGGCCCTCCAGTTGGTCTCTGAAGCCATCATTGTCGCACCAGACTTTCCGGTGCAATGCTGCCTCGCAGATATGTTTTCAGTTTCATCCTTTCCTCGTCGAATCTCCGACACCCGAAAAATACATGCTCTGCATCTTCCTCCACTGCTGGAAGACAGAGGGGACAAGCCGAGTCTGTTTCCAGCCTGAAAAGGAACAAGTAAGCTCGGAAGCAACCGTGACCAGTGAGAATCTGTGTGAGATAGAAATCCACCTCCCCATGATACCTGTTGCACCAATCTTGGATGTTACCTATGGGTATGTACGTGTGTGTGTGTGTGTGTGTGTGTGTGTGTGTGTGTGTGTGTGTGTGTGTGTGTGTGTGTGTGTGTGTGTGTGTGTGTGTGTGTGTGTGTGTGTGTGTGTGTGTGTGTGTTTCAAGCCCATTTTGAGTCAAAACTGTTACAAAAATCAGATTTTTTAAAAATCTACAATCATAAAATGCAAATACGTAGCTAGATCAATTTCACTTATGGAACAAAGCCTATAACATAGTGAAACCTTGATCCGTAACTATCTTTACTTTTTTTGCATAACGCCACACTTCACGTCAATTAGACTAACGAGAAGGAGCGATAACGTCGTCGTTAATGAAATAGCCTATTTAGAAAAAAACAAAAATAAATCCTGACCGCCATAAAATATTTTTTTTTCGACATGCTTTATTTTGTTCACTCACGAGCCTTCATAATCCGATGTCACAATTCATATTTCATCACAATCTGACGATCCGTTTTTGAAGAAATAATATTCAGCATTACAGCTCATCACTAGGCCTTGGCTTCCTCAACTCGTTTCCGCCAGTCCTCTCTATTTAATGCAGCAACCCTCCAGTACCTTGTGTTCAGCAGTTCCTTAGCATCCACCCATCTCAGTGTGGGCTTGCCCACTCTCTTGGATCGGTGTAATTCCTCCTCCCACGAACCTCTTGGGTACCTCAGAGGACATCCTAACAACATGACCCGCCCGTCTAAGCCTGCCCAGTTTTACTATTTTGGCAATGCCCGCTTCTCGGAAGAGCTGCTGTAGCTCCGTATTCTTACCCCGGCCCCATGCCCCTTCCTGTTGTACTGGGCTGTAAATTCGTCGGAGAATTTTTCTCTCGAATGTAAGCAACGTTTTTCGTCTTCCTTGTTCACAGCCCAGTTCTCGGAACCATACGTTAGCACCGTATTAATGTCTTATACAATAAGATTTCTGTCTTCCTGGATATAAGCCTACTTTTCATGTGCCTATTCAGCCCCAAATAACTCCTATTAGCCAACAATACTCTTCTTATTTCTTGTGATACGTTGCTATTCCTGGTAACTAAGGAACCCAGGTATACAAAAAAAATCCACTCTTTCAAACTTACATCTTCCTACCTCCACGAAGGATGGATGAGTTAATGGGCCCCCGAAGTGGAGGTATTTGGTTTTATCCTCATTTACCCGGATTCCTACCTTTTCTGCTGCCTCCACCAAACTGAGAAACGCTCTTTTAATATCCCGAAGAGACCTCCCTATAATATCTCAGCATAGGCTAAGAGTTGTATGGACTTGTGGAATGTAGTACCGCTTCGCTCAATTTCTGCTTCTCGTTTTAACTTTTTTTTGAAGACGTAACTGAAAGTAAGAAAGTTTGTGTATGGCGATACGAGTGTAAATCATCGCAATTTAAATATAACAAACATCACCGATACTTGCGTGCACCACTTCGGCTGTAATCTAGTTCGAATTAAATAGCAAAAGTTACTTTCTACGAACTAGAAAAATGTAATTCCAACGCGCAACGCGCACTTGAACAGGGAAAGCTGTATTTATTGCCGAGAAACGAATGCAAGCACGCCGGGACACGCAACGGCAAAACAAAGGCTTTAATTCCCGCACAATTATCTGATAGCGCCGTGTGAAACGTCTGACCACATACCGACTGTTTGGGATTAGCACCGTGTACACTGGCCACCAGGGCAGAACCTCCCGCAGCTGTCTCGCACAGGTGATGGAAGCAGATTTACAGCGATAATTGTATCTTATACTTTTTTGAAAATTTGATTCACCCTCGTAATCCGCGTTACTGAGGCACAAAATGGCGGAGAATAAAGCAGCGAAATTTGAAAAACTTGGACACGTCATCAAGGGTCAGGAATATCGACTTCTGCATCACATCAGGCAGGGGAAAATTGTAGCGTGTAGAACACCATGGCGAAGACGGGACACTTTGGCTTACGAACCTGAGGAAGTGGTAAGAAGAAAATGGCATCAGAAGAAAAAGAAAAGAAAAAGGAAAATAAAATGGCAAAGAAGAAGAAGCTGATGAAGAAGACGTTGAAGAGATAAAGAATAAAAATCGGAAATGATGAAGAAGAAGAGAAAGTAGATGAAGAACAAGAAAATGAAGATGATGAAAAAGAAGAAAAAACCGGAAATGATGAAAACAATAAAATGATGAAGAGGAAGAGAAAGAAGAAGTAGAAGAAAAAATTGAAAAAAGAAAATGTTGAAGAAGAAGAAAAAGAAGTTGACGAAGAAGCAGATGAAAAAGTAGAAGAACAAGAACAAAAAAAGAAGAAAAAGAAAGAACAATCAGCATTAAAATCTTAATAAATCATCTTTTTAAATTTTCGAATTATATTGAAATTAACCCAGACCGACGCTCATTTTCCATACTTTCATTAGGTTTTAAAATTTAAATTTATGCAAATTTTAACGGTGATTACGACGGCGGAATCAGATTTCCAAAAAAAATCAAACCTAAAACTTCCAGGCTTTTGTAAGTATGTAAAATTACCGCCACAAGGTTGAACGGATTTCGCTGAAAAAAACTAGTCCCAGCTAATTGCTAAAGTTGACTTTTGAATCAAATCGTACTAAAATTGCAAACGCGAAAGTGCTAAACCCCCACACATAAATTTATGAAATTGGCCCTCAAATTTGCGACTGCTGAAAACGTCATGCAATACATTAGGTCTATATAATGTCAGCGAATCGTTTCAGAAATCGTTAAAATTAAGGCTTTGGACTCAAATTTTAAATGTGCTTGTGATTTTTTATAGCAACAACGAAACAGGTGGAGCAATGATACAACACAACCACACACAAGCCTTTGTTACTTTAAAATTACACTGAAAGTACGAAAATAAGCCCTGACAGCCATGAAAGACTTGTTTAATTTTAAGGAATTTTGAAAATTAAAAATGATAATTTCTAGTTTTTAACGTTAATTGCGAAAGTGAAATTATACTTTCATTTAAGACAGAAAAATTAAGAATTTTTAAATATTTGAAATTACAGCAATTTTTAATCCTTAGGTGGGCGCGCTAGCGGCAAATTGGCCGCTATCTTTTATTTTCGCATCTCACGGTAGGTATCGATGAAGATATGTTTTCAGGGCTTTGAGTATTTGTCAAGACTATCTTGAGGGACACGAACTGTATAAAAATAATACCACCTTATCTTCAGTCCGTCTGGAAATAAGGCATGAATGCGAGATAGTTACGTCTGCACCCAATCGTGTAACTGCTTTCGTAGTGTTATTCTCACTATATTTGTGCATACATAGTACTTTTACCCTTCTTTTTTTGTTTTGTTTCGTGTTTAGTGTTTTAGTTTAGTATTTTTTACCGTGTTTCTGTTCTATTGACGAAGATTCCAAAAAGTCTATTGTAAATTTGGATTATAACGCTACAAAATGTGGCGTTGATACTCTCGATCAAATGTGTGCCAGTTACTCGACATCCCGAAGCTCGAGACGTTGGACAATGGCCCTTTTTTTTATCGGTATTTAGACATTGCCGGAATAAATGCAAATATAATTTACAAATTCAACCATCCGGATTACTGTGAGCGAAGACGAAACTTTTTGAAAAAAATGTCCACAGTTTCACGAGTGGACACTTGAAAGTTAGGGCGACAATCCTAACTCTTCCAAAAGATCTTCAAGTTTTTTGGCAAAATATAAGTTATTGGAAAATCAACAGGCTCAAGTACCAACACGTAGACCTATTTGTCATATTTGCGGACCACACAAAAATAACAGAACCAAAATTGTCTGCAAAGAATGTAATAAGAATGTTTTAAGAATCACAACCAGATGACCGATGTTTGCACGAAGCTGAAGCAACGGACGTTGATTCAGATTAAATTTGTAAATATTAATTTATAAATTTAGTTTTTTTGTAAGTGTGACCAGTAAGAATTCCGTAATAAAATGAAATCCTTTTTCAGACAAGTGTTTGTATTCATTAACTATTTTGTCTATGTTTTAAATATTAATTTTTTTTTTTTTGTGTGTGTTTAACGTCCGACTATTGTGCACACTTGGGCTAATGCAGACGATGGGATGATTTATAGCGCATGAAAATGCCAAGCCTTGGCCGGGAATCGAACCCGGGTCCTCGGGGTGAAAGTCTAGTACGCTATCAACTAGGCCACCGAGGCGCTAATTTTTTAAATAAATATAACTATTAAAAAACTGAAAATTAAAATAAACCAATTAGAGACAAAGTATAATAAAAAATAATGCAATGTGTCCACTTAAAATTAGTTTACGTGGGTACAAAAGCGGAATTAGGCATTGCGGCCAAATTGCCTCAACACAGTTTAATAAAGTAATACAACGATAGTCAAGTTACATTAATTGTAGTGTGGAAGAATTATCTGAGTGTAAGCCGAGTTCATCGCGGGTCGATCTTATCTCTTGCGTGCTCATTATGCTGATTTATGCATGCATTATGTTCACAAGCTTTAATTACGTTTTCTGTCCGTCACAATTCAAATCATGTAATCAGCTATTAAATACACTAACAAGTCCACGTTTACACGCCTGTACTGCATTTATGGCAGGGATAGTCAGTCTGCCATAAACTGCGCACCTCAAGGTGGTTGATTCGAGAGTGCAGTTACTGCCGTACTCCTTCCGCAACTCTGATCCCTCGTTAGTCTAACAGGCGTAAAATATGGACAGTTAAGGAAAAAAATTAAAATGAGCTCCCTGCCCTCCAGAACACTTTTTAACGGGTACGTACAAGTTTTAAATACAGCGTGTCCCACGAAGAGTACGCATTTGATCCTCCATTATTTTCTCATTCCTCCATTGATCATTTTGAAACTAAACATACTTTTTAAAGAAGGCACCAGAAATAGTACGTGAGAATTGCATCTCGTTGATGTTTGTAGAAACAAAATGGCGGCCAAAATAAAGTATAGAACTGATTTTGTTATTTTTTCCAAACAAAATTTTATTTTTTAATTAATGACATTTAAAAAAAATTAATTAGATACAACTAATTAAAAGAAAACTAAAAAGCAATTAAACATTCCATAAATCAGACATATTCAAACTGGAAACCATCCACAGTTACACACTGATAACAACGCCGAGTTTTTTTTTTTAAAGCGAAAAGCACATTGAGGCTATTATAGCCTCCCTAAATGTAAGTGTTAAGTGTTAAGTCGTAAGTGTAGTGTGTGTTAGACTCGGGTACCGCGAGGGACGTCTAAATCCTCTCAATAGGTGCAGCTACCTTGCACCATCTGCGGGGTCGCCGAGTAAAAGAATCGTACGCTACAGGGATAGAATTTATTTATTTTGGCCGCCATTTTGTTTCTACAAACAGCCGGATACAGTTCTCACACACTATTTCTGGTACCTTCTTTAAAAAGTATGTATAGTTTCAAAATGATCAATGGAGGAATGAGAAAATAATGGAGGATCAAATGCGTAAACCTCTTCGTGGAACACACTGTACGCTTATACAAACATGTTGACCAACAAAAATGGCGTTCAAACGTTGATGCAAACCTTTACGAAAAAAACAGCTTTGTTTTACAAATTTTTGAAACTGTTTTCACCATCGCGATCGGCGGTAAAAACTGCAAAATTAGCATTTTGGAATTTCCAAATCCACTGAAATTAACAACCTTGTTGACGGCGGTCACAGTTTAAAATCCTAATATATGCAGATTTTAATGATTTCAGATTTTCAAAAAGGGTATCGCGAAGAAAAATACTTTCAGAAATTCGCTTCTATCACGTCAGCGTGACAGTTATTTGCTGTGATTATTGTTTTTTCAATGATATTTCAAAGTTTAAAGAATTAATTGAAGAAAATGTATCGCTGATTACAACGATGAAACCAGGATAATTGTAAGTGTGTTAGGCTCGGGTACCGCGAGGGACGTTTAAATCCTCTCAATACACCCCTGCGGGGGAAAGTGTAAGATAAAATAGTTGAAAATTCGCTCCCGTCACGCCAGCGAGACAGACTTCCCCACTTAACCCTGTTTTTGCCTTGGTTCAGATAAACACGAGAAGAAAGGCATAACCTTCAGCTAAAGTACCCTGTGATAAGATTATACACTAAGTAGCCCACGCAGTTAATTAGCTACACTAATAGGCTACTTTTCAAACACATGTTCCGTCCATATTGGCGAGAGATGATTCATCTGGCCTGCTTGATCCATTCACTTTTCAGCGTACGACCTCAACGGAATTCTTACAGGATTTTCTGTCCTGCGCTATTTCGACTCCCGATCGCCTCCAGTTGGTTGTCGGCCTGTTTTCCTTCCGATTTCTTTGTCTCTAAAAGACCGCTTGGTCAAATCGGGCAGGAAGGTAGGAGTGGATATTAACGTGACCAATTTTACTGAAAAAATATTTATTTAAAAAAATATACGTTTCCTTAAATGTAAATAAATATACAATTCGACAGGAAATTAATCGAGTTACAAAAGCATATTCTCGATTGTTTTTGAATAATTTTCAGTGACCGGGCGAAGCGAGCTCTCTTTCAACTCGACCATTCGGCATTTGGTTTGTGTAACTGTTTAAAAATTTCGTATAAAAATATCTTGTACGTAGTCCAAACGAAAATGTGAAACACTTTTTCGCATTTACTTCCGTTTCAAGATGGCGGTCTCTGGTTTAATGTTGACGAGTGTAAACAGTTTTATTCAAACGCGTCGGCCGATTGTTTTGAAATTTGTTACGAAGGTACCTTATATAAAGCCCGAAAGACGTATGTAAAAGAATTTTACCCATTCACTTTCGTTTCAAAATGGCGGTCTCTAATTTACGGAGACGAGTGTACGCGTTTTCGGCCAAACGCATTGGGCGATTGTTTTGAAATTCGGTACGAAGGTACTTTGTACAAAGCCTGAACGATTATGTGTAAAATTTGCTCCCATTCACTTCCGTTTCAAAATGGCGGTCTCTAATTTACGGAGACATACGCGTTTTTGGCCAAACGCATTAGCCGATTGTTTTGAAATTTAGTACGGAGGTACTTTGTATAAAGCCCAAAAAACGTATGCGAAAGAATTTTTCTCATTCACTTCCGTTTCAATATGGCGGTCCCTGGTTTAATGTTGACGAGTGTAAACAGTTTTATTCAAACGCACCGGCCGATTGTTTTGAAATTTGTTACGAAGGTACTTTATATAAAGCCCGAAAGACGTATGCGAAAGAATTTTTCCCATTCACTTCCGTTTCAAAATGGCGGGCTTTGATTCAAAGTTGCTGGTATTTCCTGTGATACCGGCTGAACGGCAAGACCTATCACAATTTTAATCGCTTCATGGAAAAAGAGTAACAATTTCTGGTAAAGTTGGTGCAGTAACATTTTCCCGTAAACATTACTATTACCGGATAAATTAGTAAAAAAGTTTGCCAGCGCTGTCGCGGAGCGCTGTGTAAATTAATTAAGTAGGCTATTTACCGCGAGGTCCAACTACTGTATTGGAACTGCTAGTTTAAAATTCGTAAATGGCCGCCATTACGAAACTAATTATTAGAACAAGTTGATTTTAACAAAATTTTAAAATTGATGTCTTGTACAAAAATCAACTACTCATTAGGCTGTTTGAGATAAATTTATCAAAAATCTGTTGTTCACTGAATAGAAGCCCTATTTATACTTTTTGAGTTTTTTTTTTTGTTATTTTAAGGCGAAAAGCACATTAAGGCTATTATCGCCTCCCTAAATGTAAGTATGAGTATAAAGTGTTAAAGTCGTAAGTGCAGTGTTGTAAGTGTAAGTGTGTGTTAGACTCAGGTACCGCGAGGATCGTCTAAATCCTCTCAATAGGTGCAGCTAGTCTGCAAACCTGCGGGGTTTTTATACTTTTGGTTCAGAGAACAATAGACCAGGCAGTGTTTTTCCTAATTAAACTCAAGCTCTCCAAATAGCGGTTTTTTCATTTCCCGCCAAATTAACGGCTAACCTGAAGGTTATTTACGAACAAAGTTATTGGACCAGTTGTATTGAAAATTTTATGCTCTTTGACCATGAAGCGGTCAAAATAATGTTATGTCTTGCCGTTCATCCAGTAATACAGGAAGTAACCAGCAACTATATTCGTAAACGTTAAATCAGAGGCCGCCATCTTGAAACGGAAGTGAATGGGAAAAAAATCTTACACATAAGACTTTCGGGCTTTATACAAGGTAGGCCATTGGTACCAATTTTCAGAACAAAACTGCTGTACATTCGTCATCGTTAAATCAGATGCCGCCATCTTGAAACGGAAGTGAATGGAAAAAATCTTACGCATACGTCTTTCGGGTTTTATACAAAGTACCTTCGTACCAAACTTCAAAATAATCGGTCAATGCGTTTGGCCAAAAAACGCGCACACTCGTCACCATAAATTATATTTTTAGATTTTTTTTTCGTGTTTAACGTCCGGCTATTGTGCACACTTGGGCTAATGCAGACGATGGGATTTACAGCGTATGAAAATGCCAAGCCCTCGCCGGGAATCGAACCCGTATCCTAGGGGTGAAAGCCTAGTACGCTAGTCACTAGACCACCGAGGCGGCTCCCATAAATTACAGATCGCCATTTTGAAAAGGAAGTGAATGGGAGAAAATTTTACACATATATCGTTCAGGCTTTATACAGTGCCTTCGTACCGAATTTCAAAACAATCGGCCAATGCGTTTGGCCGAAAATGCGTACACTCGTCTCCGTAAATTATTTTTTTTTTTTTTTTTTTTTTTTGTTTAACGTCCGACCGACTATTGTGCATACTTGGGCTAATGCAGACGATGGAATGATTTATAGCGTATGAAAATGCCAAGCCCTGGCCGGGAATCGAACCCGGGTCCTCGGGACGAAAGCCCAGTACGCTATCAACTAAGCCACCGAGGCGGCTCCCCGTAAATTAGAGACCGCCATTTTGAAACGGAAGTGAATGAAAAAAAATCTTACAGATGCATCGTTCAGGCTTTATGCAATGTCTTCGTACCAAATTCCACAATAATCGGTCACTGCATTTGGCCAAAACGGCGTAAGAAACAAACACACAAACCAAATGCCGAAACGCTGTTGAAACAGGCTTCGCTTCGCTCGGGTTTATGAGCTCTTTGCGAGCGGTTCCGCATCATCCTGACAAATCTACCTCTCGTATGTTTATCAGTCGTTACATTACTAGCCGGACTTTACAATTTGCTTTGCAGACAGAATAAATTAGTGATCACATTCATGATGTAATTTCAAAGTGACGCCACTTTGAGGTAATATACACGTGCAATTTAAAAAAACAAGGAAGACTGTAAAAGGTAAGTAAGTGACAATGCAGACGGTGACAAGAGAAATAAAAATGCAAAGCACTCGGTATATAAATGTAAATTAACAATGCAGAATACAGGGTGTGGTGAAATTAGCAAAATGTATAAATGAACTATCTTGTTACGTTTCCAAGGATGAATATGAAAGAAAAGCGAAACACGCTAATACTGCGAAGCTTCCTTTGATAAGAAATATCCGTTACAGCCTTTGTGACGTCATCCGGCGGGAAGCAAACAAGCAGCAGAAACTAGTTCAGGTAAACTGGATTCATTAGAAACAAGCAAAAAAAAAAAAAAAAAAATGTAAATTCCTAGTTAGGTCGTGTTATACACTACAAGTTAAAAAAAAATGTATTTGAACTTGAGAGGATGAATAACTGTAGGAATTACCTAAGGAAATCCTATCGTATAGTCTGTACAAATATGCAACATTAATATTTGACAAAAAACTGTATTAACATCAAACGTCATCCACTACATGTTTAAAAAAATTTATTTGAGCTTAGGAGAAAGTAAATACTTTATATTAATTTTGGGTCTGGACAGTTATTGTAATGGCATGTGGCTGAAACTACTATGCAGAAACTTTCGCGGGAATATACTCAACAATTTCCCAAAGTTTCTTGGTGATCGGATGAATGGTATAATGTATAAAGTAAATACTTTATATTAATTTTGGGCCTAGGCAAGTATTGTAATGGCATTTAGTTAAAAGTACTATACTAAAAACCTTTGTGGGAGTGTACTCAACAATTTCCCAAAGTTTCTTGGTGATCGGATGAATGGTATAATGCATAAAGTAAATACTTTATATTAATTTTGGGCTTGGGCAAGAATTGTAATGGCATTTGGTTAAAAGTACTATACTAAAAACCTTTGTGGGAGTATACTCAACAATTTCCCAAAGTTTCTTGGTGATCGGATGAATGGTATAATGCATAAAGTAAATACTTTATATTAATTTTGGGCTTGGGCAAGAATTGTAATGGCATTTGGTTAAAAGTACTATACTAAAAACCTTTGTGGGAGTATACTCAACAATTTCCCAAAGTTTCTTGGTGATCGGATGAATGGTATAATGCATAAAGCAAATACTTTATATTAATTTTGGGCTTGGGCAAGAATTGTAATGGCATTTGGTTAAAAGTACTATACTAAAAACCTTTGTGGGAGTATACTCAACAATTTCCCAAAGTTTCTTGGTGATCGGATGAATGGTATAATGCATAAAGTAAATACTTTATATTAATTTTGGGCTTGGGCAAGAATTGTAATGGCATTTGGTTAAAAGTACTATACTAAAAACCTTTGTGGGAGTATACTCAACAATTTCCCAAAGTTTCTTGGTGATCGGATGAATGGTATAATGCATAAAGCAAATACTTTATATTAATTTTGGGTCTGGGCAAGTATTGTAATGGCACGTGGTTAAAAGTACTATACTAAAAACCTTTGTGGGAGTGTACTCAACAATTTCCCAAAGTTTCATTGCGATCTGATGAATGGTATATACTACTTACTAGTCATAGGGTAAATATTTTACATTAATTTTGGGAATGGGCAAGTACTATAATGAATTTCTATTTGAAAAAAACTGTATTAACATCAATTGTCATCCACTAGAAGTTTAAAAAAAATTATTTGAACTTAAGGCGATGAATAAAAAGTATTTTATTAACGATTGAAAATTTGAACGTTATATATATATATATATATATATATATATATATATATATATATACAACTAGTTCCGCTTACTAACACCAAAAAACATCCAATCTAAATTGCTGAACTTCTTTCCCGGCTTTCAAACAACCAAAGTCGGCGAACCTAGTTCACAATTCTCCCGTCAACCAATACTCGCTTATGATTTATTCGCAGTGCTCGTGTATCTCAGGTCTAATATACGTTAGATTATTGTAATCGCCTAAATGACATAAGAACTGAGTCACACAACTAGTTCCGCTTACTAACACCAAAACAACCACGCTAAAAATCCCCGTACTTCTCTCCCGGCTTGAAAAGAGCCTTAGCCTGCGAAACCTAATTCACTGCCGTCAACCAAAACTCACTGCCGATTGGTTCACAGTGCACGCGAATCTCGAGTCTATACTACGCTAGACTAATACACTTCTACCCAGGCACTACTGCCGGCGCATCACATTGCATCTCCCGTACACAGTAGCTGCATCCTGATTGGTGCGTTCTTTCTCTGGTTTTAACAATGGATTTCTAAGTAATTATGATTTTTTCCATACTTTCGAGTATAAATACAGGTTGATCGTTCGGCAGACACAACTGTACGACAGCCTACCAACACCCGGAACAACTCTACAAGACACAACTTGCCGGGTAGAAATAGGAGGAATCGAGGAAAATTTAAAAAAAACTTCCGAACCGGAAGCCTCTGACAATCTTTTAAACGACCGGACTTACAATATTTCTCCGGAAATTACAATATTTTAATGTGTACTTCAGAAAACTGAATCACCAGTACTATGGAAGCGGGCAACCTCGAACACATTCATGATGTCTCCTAAACATTAAATTCAAAACCGGAACAGCTGATTACGAAGTACGTTTACGCGACACTAGAAGGTTCTTATTTTACAGTGCAGATCTCGTGAGAGGAAAACCAAACAAATAACTTGCGTAACAACCTATAGTGACGTCACGAGGATACAATCAGTGTGTTTACCGTGATGTCAGAACTATTTATACTTGGCTAAAAACCCAATCATGTCTTGGCTTTAAATACTCAAAATCACGTGACGCAAATTAAACAGAAAAATTACAATAAAATAATATTTAAACAAAAACACCTTCAGCGTCTCCCCGTGTTCCTGTTCCTAGTTTAGAACCATGATTCTCCTAATCTGTTGTTTTAAAAATCGTCCGAGGTCACCGCAAGCATAGTTCATCGTTCAAGGTCAAACAATAACAACCCTTGCTTTCATTATGACTAAGTACGGTTTCTCATTTTGTATTGTAACAGTTACTAATACAACTAGTGAGCAAAGTAGCACTTTTTTAAACAAAAGGAAAACATTTACGCTGGAGGCTGGCTGAGTGACAGCCAAAACTACTACAGCTGTAGACTTGACAGTTTGAGGTTACCTTCATGGCACAGAAATCGATTTTGGTAATACCTTGGACAAGATCTGCATCTAGCGATCCGTTTAACAGTTTCAAAATGGCAGTAATTAAAAAAAAAATTAGCTACAGTTCATATATACAAACGTTCCAGTAGCTCGCCCAATCGAAACTGGACCAGCAAGGTTCAACAAATTCTTTTTATATTCTTCTTCTTTTCTGCTATAATTATTGTGACTATGTTCAGTATAATGATCTGCCTTTCCTAGCTTCGTCAATTCTACTTTCGTTGACGCGTCTCGGAAAACCTCCATCTTCAAAAACTATATCTATACTGGTCACCAATATTATGGCCCGTCCTATTTATAATTTTCTTTAGAACTATGTTTAAAGAACATGTAAGATCATTCAAATACGGCAAAAATGATTCAAATTATGCGTCACATTTAATAAAAGAGGGACACATACCTAGAGAAATAGAAAACTCCAGGAAGGTACTACATTTAGCAGAAAAAGGAAGACGTATGAACATTATAGAGAATTTGGAAATTTTAAAATCTAAATTAAAGGGAGAAAACATAATAAATGAACAGTTATCGTCGCAAGCAGATATTACGTTTAAAAATATAAAAATTTTCAAAAATTAACAGGAGGGACGACCGTTGAAGAGAAAGTTTGAAAGGAGCCAATCAGAAGCGAGCGAAACACGTCAGGTTTAATATACACGTGTTGAATAGAGGAGGAGTACGAGATGAAGATAGAAAATTATAAATAGGACGGGCCATAATATTGGTGACCAGTATAGGTATAGTTTTTGAAGATGGAGGTTCTCCGAAACGCGTCAACGAAAGTAGAATTGACGAAGCTAGGGAAGGCAGATCATTTTACTGAACATAGTTAGGTTCAACAATTTTACCCACATTCTGAAAAAAAGACGTTTCTAAGAGCTGAACATCTTTGTTACCTTGTGGTTGGAAAAGGATATAACGACTGCAAAGAGGCACGAAGAAAGGAGACGATAACCAAGTTTTATTAATCCACGTGCATCTATGCACTTCCTATGTCTAGCCCTTACACTGAATACTAACTAAGCAATAGACATAATATATACAGCTCTTGTCTGTGTGAATTCAGACACACACGCATACTCAGGGCCACATCTTTTTGAAATGATCTATTGGCGCCCACAATCTTGACAAAAAGTCCTTGAAATAAAACATCGATCCTAACCTCTAAAACCCTTCTCATGTGGAAATGATATGTTAAAGCCCGAAATCTTGACAATAAGTCCTTGAAATAAAACATCGATCCTAACCTCTAAAACCCTTCTCATGTGGAAATGATATGTTAAAGCCCAAAATCTTGACAATAAGTCCTTGAAATAAAACATCGAGCCTAACCTCTAAAACCCTTCTCATGTGGAAATGATATGTTAAAGCCCGAAATCTTGACAATAAGTCCTTGAAATAAAACATCGATCCTAACCTCTAAAACCCTTCTCATGTGGAAATGATATGTTAAAGCCCGAAATCTTGACAATAAGTCCTTGAAATAAAACATCGATCCTAACCTCTAAAACCCTTCTCATGTGGAAATGATATGTTAAAGCCTGAAATCTTGACAATAAGTCCTTGAAATAAAACATCGATCCTAACCTCTAAAACCCTTCTCATGTGGAAATGATATGTTAAAGCCCGAAATCTTGACAATAAGTCCTTGAAATAAAACATCGATCCTAACCTCTAAAACCCTTCTCATGTGGAAATGATATGTTAAAGCCTGAAATCTTGACAATAAGTCCTTGAAATAAAACATCGATCCTAACCTCTAAAACCCTTCTCGTGTGGAAATGATCTATTGCCGCCCAAAATCTTGACAAAAAGTCCTTGAAATAACAAAATTGATCCTAACCTGTAAAACCCGTCTCGTGTGATCGTTATAAGTTTTACAAATTTATATTTATAACAAATAAAATAATATCGTTATATAATAATAAAATAAATTTCATACGATTTGATTCAGATTGCCATACAAATCGATTTTGACAATACAAAGTTCATTATCCAACAATATCCTTTTAAGCGTTTAAAAATGGCTGTCTGCCAAATTTTAAAAAAGATGTACATTTTTTCATAACTTTGAAATGAGCACCGATCCTGACCTCTAGATCAAGGCATCGTCTGACGTTTTGAACGATTTGGTTCAAAATGTAAAACTGTTTAAACTATGACGTTCCTTCGAAGTTAACTTTAATCAGCATTACTCAAAAGTCTCTCTCTCTCTCTCTCTCTCTCTCTCTCACACACACACACACACACACACACACACACACACACACACACACACACACACACACACACACACACACACACACACACACATTTTAATGATTCCTCAAAAATTGATCTAATATTCAGGAACAGTGCTCATAGAAAAGCTTTTTGGAATTTGCTTATAGTTATGCTTAGACTACGAAGTTTCACTGATACTTCTATAAACTATAAAATTAGAACCAAAAGAGTGTAAACTTGTAGTTTTCCCATTAGACCGAGTAACATACAATAACGATATTCCCGTAAAAACATACTTTTTGACGACCGCAAAAGGGCTTAACGAGTAAGTATTTTGTACTGTAAATACAGCTGTAGGCCTACTGAATAGCCTATACTGTATTATTAGTGAATATCAAGCACTACCATAGGCGTATCCAGGGGTGTTTGGGGTTATAACACCCCCCCCACTGATAAAAAAACGAAGATTTTTAAGACATTTTCTAATATTCCAACTACAGTTAATTTGTACGTCATTATTTGTCTCGCAACAAAACCCAAACCCACTAATAAAGCAACCAGGCTTCTTCATTGCAATTATAACGACAGAAAAAAACACAGATATTTAGTAAAACGTTTTTTTCTGCAACCATAGTTAAATAACCGAACTTTTAAGATTGTCCGAATTACCTAAAAGGATTTTAAAAACATCCCCATGTCTTACTAACTACTCAAATTACAGACGTTTTCAAAAAAAAAAAAAAAAAAAAAAAAAAAAAAAAAAAAAAACAAAAGGATACAGTTGCCTTCAGAAGGTTTTAAAACTCGCCATTTTGCGTCCAGTGGAGGAGCCCCGGTACTGGTAACCCTCCCCATTTGACCATCCTAGATACGCCTACGAGCACTACCAAACAAAGCTTTTGCAAAAAACTACACAAGAGCAACTGCAAACCAAACTACTGTATATACCTTGCAGAACCTCCATTTGGCCAACGGGATCCTAGTCTCCTGGTATTCCCAATTGACGGGTATGTACCACTTTAACCACTGCTCCTGTCCCAGCATATTTACACTTCACACTTTTTACACAGACCACACACCATAGAGCACAGCTCCCACTGCACAACACTGACACTGACGGTCGACTGATCGCTATTGGCTGATTATGTAAAAACTGACTCACTGATTAGATAGCCAATAGCGCTCTGTACTATTGGAGCTGTAGTCAATAGCCGCTAACATTTTCTTAATTATCTTATCTTCTTCACACACATTCTTCCACCAGGTTATTGTCTGTTCAGAAAAAAAACAAAAAACCAAAAACAAACATTTTATCTGAGCTTGATTACTTTTTATTGTTAATAATGCGATAAGTGAACGACCTTGTAGTGTTTTTAGTGTACATTTGGCAATTTAATGTGTGCGCAAATAGTGTACGTGATTTTAGTGTACTTACACGCAAACTGAGCCACGATTCGGGGTCTTTGAAACGACGTGCTAACAAAATGGCAGCCACTTATCTGAACACAAAAAACAAATTTTTCGCGGCACTGTCTGACGTGATAGAAGCAAATTTTTTGTAATAAATTACTTTTTTTTAAGTGAATGCTGTAAAATATCTGATTTCACCATCATTTATTAGTACGAATTACACTGGAAATACGAAAATGAACCCTGACCGCCATTAAATTAAATTTCTTAATTTTAAGGTATTGTATTTTGAAAATTCAAAAACGCTAATTTATGCAGTTTTTAACGCTGATTACTATGGTGAAATGAGATTTTAAAAGAAATTTAACATAAAAAGTTTCAATTTTTTAAAAGTATCGTCCGCCATTTTGAAACTTTAAAAACGAATTTTGCTGGTTAATGAAATCGTCCATAATCGATTTTTGACCGTCGTTGAGGCTTTTCGTCGTCTTGCTCTGGAACCGTAAATCGCTGTTATTTGAAATTTGGTACGCTGACTGGAGTTGTATATATGACGTGTGTGTGTGTGTGTGTGTGTGTATATATATATATATATATATATATATATATATATATATATATATATATTTGTGTGTCATATATATGACCAAAATCTGAGTCATTCAAATCAAATTCGATTTTCCGGTTTTTTCTCCATAACTTCTAACCTGTATTTTTTTTTTGTGTTTGTATATTATTATAAAGTGAGCAATGTGAAAAAGTTTGTGTAAGGTATTTTTTGCAGTTAATTTTATCGCCTTTTTGCTAACAGTGTGTGTTTTATAACATCTATTATATGACGAGCGAATTTGTATTTTGTTTGGTTACGGTTTAGGATTTGTCCAAAAGTTTTTTTTGATTTTATCTAAAATTAACTATCCGCGACCTTAGAATAACAACCCCGCCGTTGGCTCTGCCACAGTGATCTTGGCAAGAGGTTTTGTTTATCCGCGGATATTTTAGTATCCGTACACCCTGTATGACGTAGTATTGCTTGCATACTTAAGTTGCATACTTAAGTGGTACACAAACATTAGCATGACACGAATCAGATCCTTCTCACAATTAAATTACTTTTTAAAAAAATCAGTTCGGAAGTTATCGACAAAAAAAAACCGGAATTCCGTTCACCATAACGTCGGGTGACCTCCAAATGCGAAGCGGAGTTGCGTTGAGCGAAGCGAACTGCGCATCCAAAACAGAACCTGTTGTTTTTACGTAAGTGCGGCCACTGAAAACGTAACGGAGCTGAG
Source organism: Callitettix versicolor (assembly GCA_022606455.1). Lineage (NCBI taxonomy): Eukaryota > Metazoa > Arthropoda > Insecta > Hemiptera > Cercopidae > Callitettix > Callitettix versicolor. The sequence goes on along the minus strand of CM040183.1, from coordinate 94,303,867 downwards.
CACGTTCAAACAACCGCTCCGCGTAGCTTCGACTCTGTCTAGGATCGGTTTTGACCCTGACTCCGCTTCCCCCACTACACTGACCACGCCTACAAACTTATTATTTCTCCTTATCAAGGTTACGGTTTTAAAACGTAGTAGTTTCCTAGAATCCGTTACATTTAAAACGCGTTCTTTAAACTGAGTAAACTCCTATTACGGTTGCCGCTCATCTTCATTCCGCTCCGCGCAGCTCCGCTCCGCTTTTGGTGGCCGCCCGACCAAATTTGGACAGTTATTTCCAAACGCATAACGCGTAACGAGTTCTGGCAGAACAGTTTATCTGTGATAAAAGCTTTCTTGTAGCCTTTCTGCTTACTTTCGTTTCTTGGAGTAGTCAGTCGTTTCCACTCCATTTCCCCAATAGCCGCCATTTTGTTTACAACAAAATATTTTATATCTCTACATTCAAACTCAGCACGCTTCTTCACACGATAGAGGCCTGATTGCGAAACAATAACCAATTCCATACAGCGACCAAAATGGCGGTCGTTTGAAAATTTTAAACCAAAATACGAGGGTAAGTCAATAAGTAAAGCGAAATTGAAAAAAAATCTATATAGACCTATTGTTGTGCTTACATAAATGATAAATGATACTACATAAATGATACTTTTCAACATAATCCCCTCTTTCTTTTATCTGGCGTTTGAATTCCTTCCTGGAAGAAGGTTTTCGGCCTGGTGTTCAGAAAAATTTGCACCGCTTGTACGGCCTCTTCATCAGATGGGTAATGATTCCTTAGCAACTGTTCTTTTATTGAACCGAAAAGATGAAAATTTGTGGGAGCCAGGTCTGGACTGTGTGGAGGGTGGTCCAGCAGCTGAAAACCGATATTTTCAGAGTAGAAAAACTGCGTGAAAATTGTGTTTTCCGTAAATTTATTGAAATACAAAATTGACGTTTCAATATATATAACCTAAAACGTATTATCGCCTATCAGCTGTTCAATGAAATCAGCTGATCGCTATACGAATTAATATAAAACAGCTGATCTTTTACTATAACTACCAAAATTTGTGCACTCGTATCCCGTGACGCGCTAACTCCAACATCGCATTTTTTTTCCGGCGAAAAACCGTTAAGGTTATTTATCATCGCCGTCATGCAAAATGAAAGTATAAAAAAAAATTTAACAAAATTTACTTCAATAAGAAAATAAAACTACAACAAACTATAATATTAAAAATAAATTAAACACAAATTTAAATAACAGGTATAACTATATAACAATAACGAATACTGAAGAACTAAATAACAATGCATAATGAATCCAACATCGCAACCAACCCTAAGACATTATACTCGTACATGTTAAATAATTCACGACAAAGAAAATTCACCGTCGTAATCAGCGTTAGATTGACATATGTTTATAGGCGAAGGAACGCGCTTTACCTGACATTTCTGTACAGTAACCAATCGGAACGTCATAAACTCAGGTGTTTTATTTAGTGGGCCAGACTATAGTCTCAGGTGTTTTATTTAGTGGGCCAGACTATAGTCTCAGGTGTTTTATTTAGTGGGCCAGACTATAGTCTCAGGTGTTTTATTTAGTGGGCCAGACTATAGTCTCAGGTGTTTTATTTAGTGGGCCAGACTATAGTCTAACTGGCATAAAGTATGGACGTTAGGGGAACTGAAAAAACCCGTTCAGCTAAAAAAGTACTCATTAGGCAAGGCTCAACGCTTGTGTACTTGCAACACAACACGCTGCAGTCTTGCTGGAGAGTTTCGATCCGAACACCCGGTGACATTGTACGAATGGAAGCATACCTTAACACGCATAGAATGACCTTGAAGGTAATTGCTTCGCAAGCCAGCTCTAACCTATTGATCCTCGATGACCTTCACCTACTTCTCGCCCAGATTATGTCACTTCTTGTCGTGTAACATCGTTTACTTGACGTTAAATTCACAGGCTTCCTGATCTTTTAAACGTCTTGGCGGTGTTTGTCACTAAAATAAATTGGACAAATTTTTTTAACACGTACCATGATTTAGGGCTTGTGATGTTGGATTTTGAGTGATGCGATGGTAATAGTATATTTTGCGCGTCGCGAGTCTCACATTAAATTAATTATAATTAAAATTTCCTGCGTTTCCGCCGCTGTTCTTGCGCGTGTGAGGCGCACGTGATAACCACTACACCACAGAATCTACGAAGAAGTTTGACCGATGTAAATGTATGAAATAAATCGTTAATTTAATTTTTATATCGGCAGTTGTAGTAAAAGTTTTATATTAATTTGTATTGATCAGCTGATTTCATGGAACAGCTGATAGGCTATAATAAGTTTTAGGTTATGTCGTGTTTTCGAACAAATCGTAATTAAATTAAAAAGGAAGCATTTTTTATTTTTACATGATTTTTATTTTTAGTTCAGTAACAGAATTTTTTTTTTATTTTAACGTCCGACTATTGTGCACACTTGGGCTAATGCAGACGATGGGATGATTTATAGCGTATGAAAATGCCAAGCCCTGGCCGGGAATCGAACCGGGTCCTCGGGGTGAAAGCCCAGTAAGCTATCAACTAGGCCACCGAGGCGGTTATTTGTAAGACTTTCTCTGCCCACAAGGCGCTGTTCCAAGACGTTTTAAGTGATCGTGTCGATTTTACTGTTTTCAGCAAAAATAACAGACGTGATAGAAGCGAATTTCCAAAAATATTTTTCTTAATAAAGAAAATTCGGCACGCAAATCGATTCTGTTAATAGCTTGGACGATTTCTCTAAACCGATTCAAAATGGCGAGCATTTCAAATCTTTTAAAATGCTTAACTTCTTTGTAGTTCATTTTTTAACATGTACGAGTATAATGTCTTAGGGCTGGTTGCGATGTTGGGAGTTAGCGCGTCACGGGATACGAGTGCACAAATTTTGGTAGTTATAGTAAAAGATCATTTGTTTTATATTAATTCGTATAACGATCAGCTGATTTCATTGAACAGCTGATAGGCGATAATACGTTTTGGGTTATGTCGTTAAAAAGTAGGTATGATAATCTTGTTGTATTTTCAAACGAATTATCGTAATTAAAATAAAAAGAAAGGGAAAACATGATAAACGATTTTTATTTTTGGTTCAATAACAGAAATTATGAACATTATATAATTAATTTATCACCAATTATACTAAGTAGTCTGACATCAACTAATTATTTCGCACAGAGCAATGGCAATCTTTCTCCATTTTTAAAACCGATTTCACCGTCGTAATCGGCGTTAAAAACTGCATAAATTCGTATTTTGAATTTTCAAAATCCGTTGAAATCGAAAAAAAAAAATAATCTGACGGCGGTAAGGGTTCATTCCGTTTTTACAGTGCCATTTAAAGTTCAAACTGCTATTACATGGAGATTGTAAGGATGTCTTCGATGGTGAAACCGTACTTTCAAAAAAAGTGTAAGATTAAAAAAATGAGGTATTTGTGCAGTGTAGGTTGCTTTTTTCACATAGTGATTTTTGAATATTTTTTTGTTTTGTTTTATTTTATACCTTATTATCTAATTAATAATAAAATGAGGTATTTGATTGATTGATTATTATTAAATAATTAATCAAAAAAATGAGGTATTTGTGCAGTGTAGGTTGTTTTTTTTCAAATAGTGATTTTTGAATATTTTTTTGTTTTGTTTTATTTTATACCTTATTATCTAATTAATAATAAAATGAGGTATTTGATTGATTGATTATTGTTAAATAATTAATCAAAAAAATGAGGTATTTGTGCAGTGTAGGTTGTTTTTTTTCAAATAGTGATTTTTGAATATTTTTTTGTTTTGTTTTATTTTATACCTTATTATCTAATTAATAATAAAATGAGGTATTTGTGCAGAGTAGGTTGCTTTTTTTCACATAGTGATTTTTGAATATTTTTTTGTTTTGTTTTATTTTATACCTTATTATCTAATTAATAATAAAATGAGGTATTTGATTGATTGATTATTATTAAATAATTAATCAAAAAAATGAGGTATTTGTGCAGTGTAGGTTGTTTTTTTTTCAAATAGTGATTTTTGAATATTTTTTTGTTTTGTTTTATTTTATACCTTATTATCTAATTAATAATAAAATGAGGTATTTGATTGATTGATTATTATTAAATAATTAATCAAAAAAATGAGGTATTTGTGCAGTGTAGGTTGCTTTTTTTCAAATAGTGATTTTTTAATATTTTTTGTTTTGTTTTATTTTATACCTTATTATCTAATTAATAATAAAATGAGGTATTTGATTAATTGATTATTATTAAATAATTAATCAAAAAAATGAGGTATTTGTGCAGAGTAGGTTGCTTTTTTTCAAATAGTGATTTTTGAATATTTTTTTGTTTTGTTTTATTTTATACCTTATTATCTAATTAATAATAAAATGAGGTATTTGTGCAGTGTAGGTTGCTTTTTTTCAAATAGTGATTTTTGAATATTTTTTTGTTTTGTTTTATTTTATACCTTATTATCTAATTAATAATAAAATGAGGTATTTGATTGATTGATTATTATTAAATAATTAATCAAAAAAATGAGGTATTTGTGCAGTGTAGGTTGCTTTTTTTCAAATAGTGATTTTTTAATACTTTTTTGTTTTGTTTTATTTTATACCTTATTATCTAATTAATAATAAAATGAGGTATTTGATTGATTGATTATTATTAAATAATTAATCAAAAAAATGAGGTATTTGTGCAGAGTAAGTTGCTTTTTTTCAAATAGTGATTTTTGAATATTTTTTTGTTTTGTTTTATTTTATACCTTATTATCTAATTAATAATAAAATGAGGTATTTGTGCAGTGTAGGTTGCTTTTTTTCAAATAGTGATTTTTGAATATTTTTTTGTTTTGTTTTATTTTATACCTTATTATCTAATTAATAATAAAATGAGGTATTTGATTGATTGATTATTATTAAATAATTAATCAAAAAAATGAGATATTTGTGCAGTGTAGGTTGCTTTTTTTCAAATAGTGATTATTGAATATTTTTTTGTTTTGTTTTATTTTATACCTTATTATCTAATTAACACGTATTCACCCGCGGAAAAGGTTTTTTTTTAAAGATTACTTACGATTTTGGGCCGTTTTTTACGGTAATATATTGTGACGTCATTGCTGTTTACATAGCATTAAACATATGAAATTTCGTACACGGATTTACCCGTCATGCGCGTTATTACTAACTGCATGTACTTACTGCTCATGCGCGTTACACGTTCTGACAGCCATTTTTTTTTTCGTTGGTTCGTCCTCGTAATGAAAACATAGTTAAAATGGCGCCCGTTATATGTAAACGTCACGACTTGTCTCTTTTTGTGTTAGGTTCACCACCTAACTACAGTGTCAGTTAAGTCATTGAGTATTTTTTTTTAATTAAGGTTTTTTTATAGTTTTAGCGATCAAAAACAAGTTACCTACAGGATAAATAGTTCAATTAAATAGCTTTTTCTACCGAACACCGTGCGAGTTAGGTTATCAAGTATTTTTTTTTTTTTTTTTTGTAATAAAAGTATTTTCTCGCCCAAAAACTGTGTCAAGTTACGAGATACTTATTAAAAAAAAAACCTAAAATGATTTTTATCATTTGGACGATCAAAAACACGTTACCTACTTTCACGCGGTAGCGATTTTGAGGTTATGCGGTTCCTTTTTATTTTGGATTACTGTTTTTAGGCATGTAACAAAACATACCCCTGCATATTTACGTAAAATCGCTTCACTATTGTTATCCTACCAGCCGTAGCAGTGGCAAAGGAAGGTTTTTCTTCACTTCAGGACAGCGGATTCTGTGAGGTTGCTCTTAAACTTTATTACTGTTTTCTCTCAGCGCTGGACCGAGTAATCAAGTAAAACTTTGTTAACGCTAGACCTCCGCAGCAGTCGTTGAGCAAACAGCGGTTAATTTCAAAGCACTTGCCCGCCAGACGGAGGCGGTTAATGACTGACACTTCCTGTGTGAATATTTTCACCTTAGAGACGGTCCCACGGTCACCCGCTCGGAACATACAACATTCTAAACCTTTAACACCACTGCGCCTTCCTTGCAGTGGGAGGTATTAGAGTTTCACGTCTTATCTAATTACTCTGCCGTGTGTGTGTGTTTGTGCGTGCGTGTATGTGTGTGTGTGTGTGTGTGTGTGTGTGTGTGTGTGTGTGTGTGTGTGTGTGTGTGTGTGTGAGAGAGAGAGAGAGAGACGCGCGCGTGTATGTGTTTGTGCGGGCGTGTGTGGCGCGCGAGCGCGTGTGTGTATGTGCGCGCGTGCGTGCTGTGTTTGTGTGTGGCGCGCGTGCGTGCTGTGAGTGTGTGTGTATGTGTGCGCTCTCTCTCTCTCTCTCTCTTCGTGTGTATGCGCGCGAACGCGTGTGTATAATTTTTGAACATAAAGAACCTCCAGGCCTCTCCAAAGTCCATGTCTGCTTCTAACTCCCACATAGGTAAAAAAAATCTTAAAAAAAACTTGAACATATTTGTAGTTTGGCTCAAAACATATTGCTCAACGCGCACACTTTATGCCACTTAGACTAATAAGGACGAGGGATATGTAAGGTAACAGCAGTAACTGCGTCTCGAACTAAGAACTTCGAGGTGAGCAGCAGACTGACCGATGTTTTAGCCGTTATCTATTATAAGTACAGAAATACTGTATAAGTAAGGATTGCCTTTGTTCGGTTGGCTTTGCGGTTATTTTGTGACGTCAGTCGGTATCGGAGATATCTTTAAAAGAATATAGGCTAGCCGTACTGAAAGTTTTACGCCGGGCGGCCACCAATGCGGAGCGGAGTTCAGTCAGTTTAAAGAACGAGTTTGTATTTTTTCAGTCTAAATATTTAGGCCTACTTTAACGGATTCTAGGAACTATTGTGTTTAAAAACCGTAACCTAGGTAGAGAGAAATAATATGTTTGGAGGCGTGGTGGGGAAAGCGGAGTCAGCTTCAAAACCGAACAAGCAGAGCCAAAGTTGCGCGGAGCCCAGCGATGCCGTTTGACTCCGCTCAGTTCCGTTATGCATTCAGTGGCCGCACATACATAGGAAGTCCCTTGTAAAGTTTCAAAAGTAGGCCTGTTTAGGTTTGTTGGGGAAAGAGTACACTGTGACGGCGGTCAGGATTCATTTCCGTATTTTAAATGTGCGTTCAGAGTGTACAGAAAGTGACGCTACCTTGCGGGGAAATAAGAAGGTTACTGATAAAGTAAGGAAACCGTACCAATAAATAAAGTACTTTACTAATAAAGTAAGGGCGCACCACACACACACACATATACACACACACACACACACACACACACACACACACACACACACAGGGATGGAGAGTGAGAGAGAGAGAGAGAGAGAGAGAGAGAGAGAGAGAGAGAGAGAGAGAGAGAGAGAGAGAGAGAGAGAGAGAGAGAGAGAGAGAGAGAGAGAGAGAGAGAGAGAGAGAAGGAGAAGGAGAGAGGGAGATGGAGGGGAAGGGGGAGAGAGAGATAATGGTATAGTAGCATATACGTCAGGATCGGCGCTCATTTCAAGGTCCCAGGTCTGGGTCTTACCATGATGGCCGCTCCAATAGCTCATTTTCAATAGGAATTCGCTAATAATAACAGTTACACAGCGCATCTGAATTGAATAACTAAGGGTTAGGTATAAAAACAGAAAGTGCGTGCATTTTTGTTCAGGAAAAATGAAAGTAAGTTTTCTTACTGGCAGGTTTTATCTCTGAAGTTTTGTTACCACACTGTATCCCTCGGGATTGGGGAGAGGTAAACAACCCTGTACGGTATTGATTAGCAGGGTGACGCACGGGGACTCCCCTGCCCTAGGTCATGTGACTACAGTATTTACAATGGGGGACTTTACTTAAGTTTTCGTGATTCAACTACTTAAAGTCAAAATCTTGGTATAACTGTTGCCACCGGCCGCACTTACTACATACGGGATGTATAAGAAGTACTGACCATCGAACACAAATCGAACGCGATATTTTGACTGATAAATCGATTCAACCTTGCGAGTAAAACGTTGCCTATCTCAGGCTTTGTGACTGCACAGCGCAGGGATATTAGACGAATTTACCTCACGCAGTGGTAACGTTTCAAAACCAAAAAAGACCGCGGCACACTTTTTTTACCGCTAAAAAAACCTATTTACCTTTTTAAAATTCTGATATCACCATCAGCATTAAAACCTGCAAATGCATTATTAACATTCGAAATACATTGAAAATACAAAAATGAACCCTGACCGCCGTCAAATTAAACTTCTCAATTCCAACTGATTTAAAAAAAAATCCGCACTACACACACACACACACACACACACACACACACACACACACATATATATATATATATATATATATTATATATATATATATATATATATATATATATATATATATATATATCTCTGGAAGGTCCCAGAGAATGAAATCCCAAAAAGAGCAGGGGTAAAATGGACGGAGGAGCGGAAGAGGATCCATGGGGACAGGATGAGGGAGGTGTGGAGGATTAGAAGGAGCAAGACATGAGTCGGAGTGCTTTGCGTGATCCAACAGGGTCTATTCGCAGATAATAATAATAATTATATATAGGCCTATATATATATATATATATATATATATATATATATATATATATATATATAGAGAGAGAGAGAGAGAGAGAGAGAGAGAGAGAGAGAGAGAGAGAGAGAGAGAGAGAGAGAGAGAGAGAGAGAGAGAGAGAGAGAGAGAGAGATAACAAGCCTCAAAAAATGATATAGTAGCCTATAGGTCAGGATCGGCGCTCATTTCAAGGTCCCAGGTCTGGGTCTTACCATGATGGCCGCTCCAATAGTTCATTTTCCAATAGAAATCCGCTAATAATAACAGTTGCACCGCGCATCTGTTTCGCTAACGTGATGGAAACAAATTTCGAAAAGCAGATTTTTTTATCTTGCTCTTTTTCGCCATCAACTTTTAAATTGCACGAAAACTTATAAAATTCGCTTCCATCACGTCAGCGAGACAGCTTCGTGCCACGATTGGTTTAATACAAACGCCCACAGTACACCGAATACAATCTCTGTAGTTAATAATTTGTCAAACTGATCGCTAAAGGTGAATTTATTAAGAGCAGATTTAGTGCAGCTCGTGACATAATCGTGCCTGCCCGCTCAAGGCCGCACTCGATCGGTTTCCTTACAAATCCATTTCTTTTCATTTCCGCAGCCTATAACAAATTGGCCGCTATTGTAACTCGGAACAGCCGATATTGTGGTCGTTTTCTTTTCCGAACTTCCATTTTTATCACAAAAAACTGAGTAAATATTTACGGTCAGAGGTGCCAATGCTCACTAACGACTTATAAGCATGCCCCCCTCAAATCAGTTCACCCCTCAAAATATGATAACTTTTTATACTAATCCTTCAGTGGCAAAATTATCTTTTATTTTTTGCTCGACTGATTTTTTAAAGAAAAAAAATTGAAATGAACAATTTTCAAACGTTTTAATCTCGATGTCTCTAGACTACTCAATATTTTCAATAATTGTGAGAAGATTTTTTATAATAATATTTATTTTATCCTCTTTTAAAATAATTACGATACAAATAAATTAATGTTGACGCATTTTGCGCCATGGTTTGGTCATGTCTAAAAGGATGGACGAAAATCGACTTCCCAAAACAGATTCTAAAATGGAGACCACATGGTCGCAAAAAAAGGAAACCAGGACTTAGTTGGAGAGAAAGAACTGATAAGGAAGTGAGAGGTGATTGGATCAAGATCTGTGGAACGACAGAGAAAAATGGAAAACGTCGGAGAACCTTTTAAACCGAAATTAAAAATAAGTAAAGCCCTTATATATTCGAGCGCATGTCCGTCCTTCTGTTCGTCTGTCTGTAAGAAGTCGTAAACAATGTGACCAATCATAATAAAATAAGGGGAAAATGTTTTTTGTAGCGGCTCGAACCCAGGGACAATATAGTTTGACGACGAAAAATATTTGTGTGTGTGTGTGTGTGTGTGTGTGTGTGTGTGTGTGTGTGTGTGTTTTAGCACGCTTGAGTTTGCATTTTTGGTCGAATATGCACAAAAATCGATTACGGTAATAGCCTACATTAGATAATTTTTTAAATATTAGTTAAACAGTTTCAAAATGGCGACCAATTCAAACCTTTAAAAATTCGCAACTTTTTTATCCAAAACGTTTTTGAAAATACAATTTCTACCGTCGTTATCAGCGTTAAAAACTGCGTAAATTAGCATTATGAACTCTCAAAATCCACTACTGTACCCCAGCCACTGTGTTTTATACGTTAGGTTTAACCCTATTTTTACTGTCTAATAGTCGACCACCCATCTTGTAAAGACTGCCCCTACAAGGTGAGTAACAGACCATTGGACAGTACAAAATAGGTTTAAACCTAACAGGAAATTAACAATGTCCTGACGGCGGTCAGGGTTTATTTTTGTATTTAAAAAAAAAAAATTGGAAATTTAAAATGCTAATATATGCAGATTTTAATGCTGATTATGACTGTAAAATCAGAATTTTAAAAAAAGGCTAACGAAAAGTACTTCTGAAAATTCGCCTTTATCACGTCAGCGAGACAGCTGCGTGCGTATATTGTGTACTCGAGATGCGATTATCGCGTTTCAAAATACCATTTCCGTAGCACCGGGCAATTACAACGATCAGGGTTCATTTTCGTAATTTGAAAAAACAAAATTCAAACAGCCCAAAGACAAAAATTACTTTAAAAAAATTCGCTTCCATCACGTCAACGAGACAGCTGCGTGCGTATATTGTGTACTCGAGATGCGATTATCGCGTTTCAAGATACCATTTCCGCAGCACCGGGCAATTACAACGATCAGGGTTCATTTTCGTAATTTGAAAATACAAAATTAAAACAGCCCAAAGACAAAAATTATTTAAAGAAAATTCGCTTCCATCACGTCAGCGAGACAGCTGCGTGCGTATATTGTGTACTCGAGATGCGATTATCGCGTTTCAAGATACCATTTCCGCAGCACCGGGCAATTACAACGATCAGGGTTCATTTTCGTAATTTGAAAATACAAAATTAAAACAGCCCAAAGACAAAAATTATTTAAGAAAATTCGCTTCCATCACGTCAGCGAGACAGCTGCCTGCGTATATTGTGTACTCGAGATGCGATTATCGCGTTTCAAGATACCATTTCCGCAGCACCGGACAATTACAACGATCAGGGTTCATTTTCGTATTTTGAAAATACAAAATTCAAACAGCCCAAAGACAAAAATTACTTAAAGAAAATTCGCTTCCATCACGTCAGCGAGACAGCTGCGTGCGTATATTGTGTACTCGAGATGCGATTATCGCGTTTCAAGATACCATTTCCGCAGCACCGGGCAATTACAACGATCAGGGTTCATTTTCGTAATTTGAAAATACAAAATTAAAACAGCCCAAAGACAAAAATTATTTAAGAAAATTCGCTTCCATCACGTCAGCGAGACAGCTGCCTGCGTATATTGTGTACTCGAGATGCGATTATCGCGTTTCAAGATACCATTTCCGCAGCACCGGACAATTACAACGATCAGGGTTCATTTTCGTAATTTGAAAATACAAAATTAAAACAGCCCAAAGACAAAAATTATTTAAGAAAATTCGCTTCCATCACGTCAGCGAGACAGCTGCCTGCGTATATTGTGTACTCGAGATGCGATTATCGCGTTTCAAGATACCATTTCCGCAGCACCGGACAATTACAACGATCAGGGTTCATTTTCGTAATTTGAAAATACAAAATTAAAACAGCCCAAAGACAAAAATTATTTAAGAAAATTCGCTTCCATCACGTCAGCGAGACAGCTGCGTGCGTATATTGTGTACTCGAGATGCGATTATCGCGTTTCAAGATACCATTTCCGCAGCACCGGACAATTACAACGATCAGGGTTCATTTTCGTAATTTGAAAATACAAAATTAAAACAGCCCAAAGACAAAAATTATTTAAGAAAATTCGCTTCCATCACGTCAGCGAGACAGCTGCCTGCGTATATTGTGTACTCGAGATGCGATTATCGCGTTTCAAGATACCATTTCCGCAGCACCGGACAATTACAACGATCAGGGTTCATTTTCGTAATTTGAAAATACAAAATTAAAACAGCCCAAAGACAAAAATTATTTAAGAAAATTCGCTTCCATCACGTCAGCGAGACAGCTGCGTGCGTATATTGTGTACTCGAGATGCGATTATCGCGTTTCAAGATACCATTTCCGCAGCACCGGACAATTACAACGATCAGGGTTCATTTTCGTATTTTGAAAATACAAAATTCAAACAGCCCAAAGACAAAAATTACTTAAAGAAAATTCGCTTCCATCACGTCAGCGAGACAGCTGCGTGCGTATATTGTGTACTCGAGATGCGATTATCGCGTTTCAAGATACCATTTCCGCAGCACCGGGCAATTACAACGATCAGGGTTCATTTTCGTAATTTGAAAATACAAAATTAAAACAGCCCAAAGACAAAAATTATTTAAGAAAATTCGCTTCCATCACGTCAGCGAGACAGCTGTCTGCGTATATTGTGTACTCGAGATGCGATTATCGCGTTTCAAGATACCATTTCCGCAGCACCGGACAATTACAACGATCAGGGTTCATTTTCGTAATTTGAAAATACAAAATTCAAACAGCCCAAAGACAAAAATTACTTAAAGAAAATTCGCTTCCATCACGTCAGCGAGACAGCTGCGTGCGTATATTGTGTACTCGAGATGCGATTATCGCGTTTCAAGATACCATTTCCGCAGCACCGGACAATTACAACGATCAGGGTTCATTTTCGTAATTTGAAAATACAAAATTAAAACAGCCCAAAGACAAAAATTACTTAAAGAAAATTCGCTTCCATCACGTCAGCGAGACAGCTGCCTGCGTATATTGTGTACTCGAGATGCGATTATCGCGTTTCAAGATACCATTTCCGCAGCACCGGACAATTACAACGATCAGGGTTCATTTTCGTAATTTGAAAATACAAAATTAAAACAGCCCAAAGACAAAAATTATTTAAGAAAATTCGCTTCCATCACGTCAGCGAGACAGCTGCGTGCGTATATTGTGTACTCGAGATGCGATTATCGCGTTTCAAGATACCATTTCCGCAGCACCGGACAATTACAACGATCAGGGTTCATTTTCGTAATTTGAAAATACAAAATTCAAACAGCCCAAAGACAAAAATTACTTAAAGAAAATTCGCTTCCATCACGTCAGCGAGACAGCTGCGTGCGTATATTGTGTACTCGAGATGCGATTATCGCGTTTCAAGATACCATTTCCGCAGCACCGGACAATTACAACGATCAGGGTTCATTTTCGTAATTTGAAAATACAAAATTCAAACAGCCCAAAGACAAAAATTACTTAAAGAAAATTCGCTTCCATCACGTCAACGAGACAGCTGCGATTAATCACGAGCACGGTATTTCACTTAAACTTGGCTGAAACACAAGCCCGGCTGTTTTCACACGTACCGCCTTACCTTATACGGTCAACATAACCCGGCAACTTTCTAACCTAGCTTAGCGCTTCTTGTGTCATCTATTGCAAAACTAACCCAGCCAAATGGTAACTTACGGCTGTATGGCACGCAGCTGTGTTGCAAACGTGACGGACGCGAATTTACATTACAAAATGTGACGTCATATCGCAAAAAAACAAAACCCTGACCGCCGTAAATTCCTTAAACTTTACGGCGTAATTTAAGCTACACTTCTGTCAAAATGTGATAATTTACATAAAATGTAAATAGCTTACTAATTTGTTATCGCAGGTATTAACGCCGATTACGAGAGCGGAATCAATTTGGGTTGAGATTTTTGAAGTGAAAACTTCTTTAGCACTTCGTTGGGCACTTTTTTTGGATGAGCAAAAACCACTGAACTCGCGTCAGATTTTATAGCGACACCGTCACCGCTACCATGAGATATAAAATGTATACTGTGTATAGTATATAAAATAGTATAAGATGCACGCCACGCGTATATACTATATATCGTTGGGCACTTTTTGGATGGGCAAAAACCATTGAACTCGCGTCAGATTTTATAGCGACACCGTCACCGCTACCATGAGATATATAATGTATATATGTGTATAAATAAATAGTATAGGACGCACGCCACGCGCATATACTATATATATGTATCCTTTCATATAAAAGTATGGTATATATATATATATATATATATATATATATATATATATATAAATAAATGTTATATATATATATATATATATATATATATATATATATAAAATGTGTTATATATATATATATATATATATATATATATATATATATATATATATATATATATTATATATTATTATTAAATGAAGAGCACATAGAGGCTATTATCGCCTCCCTAAATGTATGTGTGAGTGTAGTGTTAAAGTCGTGAGTATAGTGTTGTAAGTGTAAGTGTGTGTTAAGACTCGGGTACCGCGAGGGACGTCTAAATCCTCTCAATAGGTGCAGCTAGTCTGCACCCCCCTGCGGGGTATATATATATATATATATATATATATATATATATATATATATATATAATAATACGAATCGTATACTGGCTACTGGCATCTTTCTTTCTAGTTATATACGAGTTCTCGTACTCTACTTATATTTGTGCTTTTTCTACAGTATATACATAGTTCACAAAGTGTAAAGAGCACGTGTTTTTATATATAGTGTTAATGATTTATACCCAATATAAGGCTTTGTTCATTTTATTGAGGTAGTTTAGGAAATTATCCTCTAACATTTCAAAACATTCAAAAATGCACAAAGTTATTGTTCAAGTTTTCACTTCTGTCGGCAATCCACTGTAATAATGCATTTACAGTCATTTCCTAGCGCATGTGTACGTCGCGTGGCTCTGCTCCGTAGTTCTGAAAGTTACACCGTTCGACAGGAAATTACACCTGCTACAAAAAACGTATCTTGACGTTTGTCACTAAAATTCACAGTTACTGGACTTATTTTTGTTTACACACACACACACACACACACACACACACACACACACACACACACACACACACACACACACACACACACACACACACACACACACACACACACACACACACACACACACACACACACACACACACACACACACACACACACACACACACACACACACACACACACACACACACACACACACACACACACACACACACACACACACACACACACACACACACACACACACACACACACACACACACACACACACACACACACACACACACACACACACACACACACACACACACACACACACACACACACACACACACACACACACACACACACACACACACACACACACACACACACACACACACACACACACACACACACACACACACACACACACACACACACACACACACACACACACACACACACACACACACACACACACACACACACACACACACACACACACACACACACACACACACACACACACACACACACACACACACACACACACACACACACACACACACACACACACACACACACACACACTATCCATCGTCTTGAACTACGAGGTGTTGGTGTATCATTTTGCTGGTTACCTGGTCATTGTGGTATAGTTGGGAACACGAGAGCCGATATAGCGGCAAAGGAAGCAACTCTGCTGCCGCCAGCCACTCAACATGTTATTTTATCTGATTTTCAGTCTTGTCAAAACATTTATTTCTGGATTGGGAGAATGAGTGGGCAGTTACGGATAACAACACACTGAGGGTGATTAAAAATACTGTTCGTCCTTGGAGGTCGTCAATACGTGCAAGTCGTAGGGAAGAGGTGGTGATCACCCGTCTCCGTATTGGTCATTCCTAGCTAACGCATGGATTTCTGGTGAGAGGCTGGGACACACCTGAATGTGAGTTCTGTAGGGAAACCCTCACAATAAAACATATATTGCTCGATTGTGATGGTTTCCAAAATTTGCGTGTTATGTGTGGTCTGAGCAATTGTTTGCAGACGATGTTGGGAGATAGTGCCTCGCCCGTTGACCGGATCCTAGACTTCCTTCATCGTCTGAAGTTTTTAAATAAAATTTAATTTATATTTTTGTTATTGTTTGTGGTAGAGCCCCTTTACAGCCCTGAAAATAATGTTTATATTTGCTGTTTTATTAATTTATTTTTAAGTTGTTTTTATTTTGTTATTTAGTTTTAGGGTACGTTTATATTTCTGTTATTTGTCTTGTTCTTGTTGTAGGGCCAATTTGTGTGTATATTGTTGTTTTTAAATATATTATTGTTAACTAGTTTTAGTCATATATCTATAACTGTTATTTTGTTTTGCTTTATTTATTTGTTTTTGTTATTATAGTTTGTTGTTTGTTTTTTATTAAACTTAAATTTTTGTTTTATTTTATTCGTTCTTTTATATTTTTATTTTGAGTATCGGCGATGATAACCCATAGGTTTTTCGCCGGCAAATATATATATATATATATATAAAAATCTAACCTGCAACTAATAGTTTAGCTTTAGAAATTCAAAGTATTAGCGAAACCGTCAATTAGGAAGGACATTAAAAGCGGTAAACTGTAATAAAAATTAACTGTAAGACGCCGTTAAAGAAAAGAAAAAGACAGATTTTACAATTATATGTAGGGTACGACTCCAAAAATGTGCTAGCTATCATGGAGACAAAACATAAAAAAGTATCAGGGTATTGAATACTTTGTTAATAAAACCTTAAAATACTCCATGCTTGTCATTAAAGATTAACAATTTCTAAAAAATTAATTAATTAATTAACTTAATATTTTATATTTTGTCGCCTAATTAACTGTTATTTTTATTTTTAGCGCCCCAAGTGGTAGCTGTTAAATTTTTTATAATATATACATATATATATATATATATATATATATATATATATATATATATAAACAATTATAAAAAAGTGTTTAGAAAACCAAAGCTCATTTCATGGTCAACGGTTCTTTTCAATCAAAATTGGCTGATAAATTAAAATACAGTACGATACATTAGATAACTACAGTACAATGTAATGGCCAGCTTTAAGTTCTATTAGTACTTTAACGTTATCGAAAACAACGGCTGCTGCTATCTACCAGTCAAACTAAGAAACACTTAGCTGTAAAAATACAAATACAAGTTATAAACAGAACTAATTATATACTAATTATCTAATTTTCGAAAGAATTAGTCACTCTTCACTCGGTAGTACTTACAGTTAACGGACATTGTACAGAAGGGATATTTTCTAGTATGATCTGGAAGTATTGTACCCGATGCTAGTATATTACTTAAAAGACTTGGTTGTATATACAAATAAGATTAAATATAAAATCAGTGTCACTAATACACAAAGGACAGCAGACCTAGCAGTAGTGCCTGGCCACCGCTCTGCGACAATAGTACACAGTTTTTACAATTAAAAAACTCTAAATTTTTATTATTACCGAATAATTACATGGAATTAATAAATGAATTATTATTATAAATATTACTGAGGACACGCGTAAATGGATCGATATCGCGACTTTAGCACTGAGGACGCGCGTAAATGGATCAATATCGCTACTTTAGCACTGAGGACGCGCGTAAATAGCTCGAGATCGCGACTTATCACTGAGGACACGCGTAAATGGATCGATATCGCGACTTATCACTGAGGACGCGCGTAAATAGCTCGCGATCGCGACTTATCACTGAGGACGCGCGTAAATAGCTCGCGATCGCGACTTATCACTGAGGACGCGCGTAAATAGCTCGCGATCGCGACTTATCACTGAGGACGCGCGTAAATAGCTCGAGATCGCGACTTATCACTGAGGACACGCGTAAATGGATCGATATCGCGACTTATCACTGAGGACGCGCGTAAATAGCTCGCGATCGCGACTTATCACTGAGGACGCGCGTAAATAGCTCGCGATCGCGACTTATCACTGAGGACGCGCGTAAATGGATCGATATCGCGACTTATCAATGAGGACGCGCGTAAATAGCTCGCGATCGCGACTTATCACTGAGGACGCACGTAAATGGATCGATATCGCGACTTATCAATGAGGACGCGCGTAAATAGCTCGCGATCGTGATTTATCACTGAGGACGCACGTAAGTGGATCGATATCGCGACTTATCAATGAGGACGCGCGTAAATAGCTCGAGATCGCGACTTATCACTGAGGACGCACATAAATGGATCGATATCGCGACTTATCAATGAGGACGCGCGTAAATGGATCGATATCGCGACTTTCGCACTGAGGAGGCGTGTAAATAGCTCGCGATCGTGACTTATCACAGAGGACGCGCGTAAATGGATCAATATCGCGACTTTAGCACTGAGGACGCGCGTAAATAGCTCGCGATCGCGACTTATCACTGAGGACGCACGTAAATGGATCGATATCGCGACTTATCAATGAGGACGCGCGTAAATAGCTCGCGATCGTGATTTATCACTGAGGACGCACGTAAGTTGGTCGATATCGCGACTTATCAATGAGGACGCGCGTAAATAGCTCGCGATCGCGACTTATCACTGAGGACGCACATAAATGGATCGATATTGCGACTTATCAATGAGGACGCGCGTAAATGGATCGATATCGCGACTTTAGCACTGAGGACGCACATAAATGGATCGATATTGCGACTTATCAATGAGGACGCGCGTAAATGGATCGATATCGCGACTTTAGCACTGAGGACGCGCGTAAATAGCTCGAGATCGCGACTTATCATTGAGGACACGCGTAAATGGATCGATATCGCGACTTATCAATGAGTACGCGCGTAAATAGCTCGCGATCGCGACTTATCACTGAGGACGCACATAAATGGATCGATATTGCGACTTATCAATGAGGACGCGCGTAAATGGATCGATATCGCGACTTTAGCACTGAGGACGCGCGTAAATAGCTCGAGATCGCGACTTATCATTGAGGACACGCGTAAATGGATCGATATCGCGACTTATCAATGAGGACGCGCGTAAATAGCTCGCGATCGCGACTTATCACTGAGGACGCACGTAAATGGATCGATATCGCGACTTATCAATGAGGACGCGCGTAAATAGCTCGCGATCGCGACTTATCACTGAGGACGCACGTAAATGGATCGATATCGCGACTTTAGCACAGAGGACGTGCGCAAATGGCTCGAGATAACGATATGTAGCGTTTGGACGGGTAAGGCAACACTTTACCCGTATGAACTATTAGCACGGAAAGGTTAGGTTCTTCTTATTAAGGATACATTCTCCGATGAAATAACTACGCGCACGACTCGGTCTGGATTCAATGCGAGCGGTTTTACAGCTTTCCTAGGTGACCTAGTGCGGCTTCACCACTTTGAGGTTAGTATGCTAATCAATACACTCACTGTGTTAGCCACAAGCTCACTCAAGCTGTTATATATTCAGTTTTTGATGTAATTGAGGGCTCTATCGAACAAGACGTAATTCGACTAGGACACTGTTCTACAGATTTGCAAAAAAGCGTCGGATAAAGAAAACTGAAAGATTTGGGTCACCTAATCACTGGAATCGATTTTTCTGTCAAGTGATTTATGTATACATACATTTGTATAGACTCAAAAGTGATCTAGAAGCCACGATCACTCTATCAAAATCCCGGGTCTGGATCTTACCATGACGGCTGCTACAACAGCTCATTTTCGAATAGAAATTCGCTATCTATCTTCAAAATAACAGTGAAAATACAATTACACATATGCACACGTGTATAAATTGTCATACTTTGTTTTCAAAATTATGATCAGAGAATTTTAGTTATCCCTAATACACACACACACACACACACACACACACACACACACACACACACACACTCACACACGAACGCGCCGCACACGCACACAAATACACACATACACAAACACACACACACTCACGCGCGCGTCTCTCTCTCTCTCTCTCTCTCTCTCTCTCTCTCTCACACACACACACACACACACACACACACACACACACACTAACCAATTTATTAAAATTGACTAAGAATTTACATATCTTCTTTACAATCATTCATATTTATAAAAAATTCATGCTACAAGTTCTTTTTTTGTGTGTTTAACGTCCGACTATTGTGCACACTTGAGCTAATGCAGACGATGGGATGATTTATGGCGTATGAAAATGCCAAGCCCTGGCCGGGAATCGAACCCGGGTCCTCGGGGTGAAAGCCCAGTACGCTATCAACTAGGCCACCGAGGCGGCTGCTAAAAATTCAAGTGGTTTTTCTCCTCTTGAGTAGACGAGTAGGCCTACCACCACTTCACGTCTCGATTAATACGAAGTAAAAGGCGCGTGTCACGCTTCGCTCAATGTATCTAAATTTCTTCCTTACAGTATTAACATGAAGGTCACGGTGTAAGTGCGTTAACACCTCTCTGCACTATGAACGCTTTTATTTAATGTTTGTGTTACTTGCACATCCCCCAAGTTGTACGCCATGTAGGCCTATCCAACATTTGTTTATTATGTCTTGACAGTTCAGATCTGCGACCAAGCAGCCAGTATTTCATATTTAGTTCCTCCTTTTTGATCATGTTATATACTTTCAGCTTTAACTTATTACCCAGAGTCACACCCAAGCTTCGCTGTACTTACTTCAGAATTCATTGCTATACATGTGTTGCTATTTTATTTAAAATATACGTTTACCAATTTCGACTCATCGATTTTAGGTTAGGTCATTTTTTGCCCCTCTATTTACTTTCTCTACTGTTGTTAAAGGGTGCCAATTCCCACTAACGACTATGGCGCATGACCACCCCCCAAACTTTGATAACATTCTATTCTACCCTTCAGTGGCAAAAAGATCTTTAAGCACCTTTTATTTTTCTATTGATCGATTTTTTAAGAGGAAAAGATTAAAATGAACAAAATATCATTTATTGACGTATCTCAATATTTTCAATAGTTATGAAACTTTTTTTGTAACAATATTTATTTTATCACCTTTTAAAATAATTTATACAAATAAATTTTGCCCCTCAAAAAAAAAAAAAAAAAAAAAAAAAAAAAAAAAAAAAAAAATTGTTGGCGCATTTTGCGCCATGTACCCCCGACTGCCCTCCAACTTCCCAGCTGCAAGTTCAATATCTTTATTAATTGCTAAAAGAGCAGCGTTGTCTGCATAAATTAGGTTTGGTTAGGTTATGGTTAGCTTAGATTATGGTTAGGCTAGGTTAGGTTATGTTGTGGTTAGGCTACGTTAGGTTAGGATAGGTTTGGTAAGGTTAGGTAGTTTGTTAGGTTAGGTTTTCAGTCTCATGTATATCAACGTGTTCATAGGAAATACAACACAAGACCTAGCACGTTACCCCTGTAGATGTTTTCCAGTTCAGAACATTCGCACACACGCACGCGCGCGTACACACCTACACACGAACTTTGTAAATCCTTCAGTTATCCTGAACTACATTTATTACGGATATCTTTGTTTTAAACGGAAAGTAAAAAAAAAAGAAATAATTTGCTCCAGAGGAGAGACAAATAACCTCTTCGCCTCAACGCACTGCAATACGAGTGCATAAAACAATACAATACCGTGTTACATAGGCAGGAAGTCTGGGCCTGACCTATGACAATATCTACTTCCTTTAATTACACAGCTGGAACAAGGCCAGGCTGGAGCAAGAGTAACACTTTCGTGGCACATCTGCTGGCTTGGTTACAAAACCTCCCGTGAAAGTTCAATACAAGTAACAAAAAGTTCTTAAGTGTGAGTGTGTCGTAAGTGTAGTGTTAGACTCGGGTAACGCGAGGGACGGGTCAACTTGTGCTTTGGGATTAAATAACCACTCAGATTTGATTATTTCAGTGTGATAAAGTCTAGATCAGGGGTTCTGAACGGGGTCCATGTGGACCCATTGGGGGTCTGTTGAACTTTGAAGGGGATCGATTGAATTAAGGATTTAGAAATTTTAAATGTCCCATCTTGGATTATAAAACCATTTTGAAAGCGATATGGCCGATATTGATTTCACACTACAAAGCCGCCTCGGTGGCCTAGTTGATAGCGTACTGGGCTTTCACCCCGAGGACCCGGGTTCGATTCCCGGCCAGGGCTTGGCATTTTCATACGCTATAAATCATCCCATCGTCTACATTAGCCCAAGTATGCACAATAGTCGGACGTTTAACACACAAAAAAAAAACAAAAAAATAGAACTCAAAATCAGCTTCCAAACAGGTGGATACGCCGAATTTTGCACAAAACACGTCAGATTAACAAGTATCAGCGAACCACTATTGTCAGCATTTCCTAGTTCTTACTTGGTTGAGGCAGGATTTAGCTATGCAAATAATTTATTTGCACCTCTCAATAGGTGCAGCTAGTTGGCCCCCTGCGTTCGTTTTTTTTTGTATTTCCAATATAATTTTAAAAGTTTAAAATGCCAGTATATGCAGATTTTAATGCTGATTATGACGGCTGATGGTTCGCAAGCCGGTCGTGCTTACAGCTGCAAATGTGTGCACCGCGGCGTCAACTGTCTCGCTGACACGAAAGAAGCGTATTCATAAAGTATTTGTCTTTATTTTAGCATTTTAAACTTTATAAATTACACTGAAAATACAAAAAACGAACCCTGACCGCCGTCAACTTAATTTCAAAGGATTTTGGAAATTCAAAACGCTAATTTATGCCGTTACTAACGCTGATTGCGACGGTGAAATCACATTTTCAAGAGCAAAAATTGTGATTTTTAAAATATTTGAAATGACCGCCATTTTGAAACTGTCGAAAGACTTTGCTGACAAACTTGTCCAATATACTACCATAATCGATTTTCGTGCCAAGTTTGGAATCAAATCAGACCAAAACTGCAAACGTAAGCTTGCTAAAACACACACGCGCGCGCGCGCGCATGCGCAAATTTTAACGACTCCTGGAAAAAGTGATCTGGAGGCCATGGCTGGTGCTCATTTTAAGGTTCCGGGTCGGGTCTTAACATGATGGCCTCTCCAATAGCTGATGGAAATTCGGTAAACAACATTTTTTTTAATGTGTAAAGTAAGCTTATGCTACGAAACAATTTTTAAGGAAATTAACGTTTATGTAAAAAATACGCAATTAATTTGTTTTCGGCCGCCATTTTGAAATTTCTTTGACAAACTATTGTCAAGAAATACCAGGCTATTGCTTACATCTTTGTACCAAGTCTGAAATATCTAACTTTGACAAGAGCGGAACGAAAAATAAATTTATAAAAGAATATACACGGCAATACTAAACTAAGTGAGATAAACAATGTATGCATTGGACATTTTTCTGGTTTCGACCTGCAGAACTACTTCCCTAAATTTTTGTAGATAATTTCCGGACACCTCCAGCGACTTGTGCAATATCTTTCAAACTTTATTAATATTTTATACCAGCAGCTGGGATAGCTTCTTAGCAAAGGTTCACAAGGGTTGTCTGTCCTTGATGTGTGGGTGGATATAAGGGGCGGAGGCATGTGCGCTTGCGCAAACAGATCAATACTATCCCAGTGGCAACATCATCTAGACCAGGGGGTTTTCAACCTTTTTTCTGCTTCGACTCCCCTAAATACATTTTTTTAATCTGTATACCCCCATCTGTTTACAATGTGTTGCACAAATATCACCGCAAATAAAGCTTTTATTAGGAGCAATTCAGTAATACATTTTTTTTTTAATGTCTGTATTATGAGATATACATTAAAGATATAATTATATTCGTAGGAACAGAAATTTAAATAAAATATAAATCATAAATACATACAATTTTAATGAGATGGTTGGCGTTGATGTCCTTCGATTATCTTACTTATATACGGGGAAATATTTGTTAATATTAATCGTTAATCACCACGTTCTGATATCTTGAATCGATTTCTCGTTTTTCGTAATAAATTATTTACACAGTTAAATCCTGCCTCAACCAAGTAAGAACTAGGAAATGCTGACAATAGTGGTTCGCTGGTACTTGTTAGTCTGACTTGTTTTGTGCAAAACTCGGCGTATCCACCTGTCTGGAAGCTGATTTTCAGTTCCAAATTCTCTTAGAGTTCAATCAGTTCTTTTTGTAGTGAGATATCAATACCGGCCATGTCGCTTTCAAATGGTTTTATAACCCAAGATGGAACATTTAAATTTTCTAAATCCTTGTACTTCAATCGACCTCTTTCAAAGTTCAACCCCGTTCAGAACCCCTGATCTAGACTTTGTCACGCTAAAATAATCAAACCTGAGTGGTTATATTTAATCCGAAAGCACAAGTTGACCCGTCCCTCGCGGTACCCGAGTCTAACACACACACTTACAATACTACACTTACGACTTTAACACTTTACACTCACACTTACATTTAGGCAGGCGGTAATAGCCTTAATATGCTTTTCGCCTTAAAATAACAAAAAAACTTTTCGAGTTGTTTTGTTATCAGTGAATTTTCACTGAGCAATAACTAAATAAATACATTTTCAACAATATTTCGCTGAAGGTAATCTATCTATCTATCCATCCATCCATCCATATATATATATATATATATATATATATATATATATATATATATATATATATATAAAACACATTGACGCTATTATCGCCTCTCTAAATATAAGTGTGAGTGTACAGTGTTGAAGTCGTAAGTGTGTGTTAGACTCGGGTACCGCGAGGGACGCCTAAATCCTCTCAATAGGTGCAGCTACTAGCCTGCACCCCAGCAGGTATATATATATATATATATATATATATATATATATATATATATATATATATATACCCCGAGGACCCGTGTTCGATTCCCGGCCAGGACTTGGCATTTTCATACGCTATAAATCATCCCATCGTCTGCATTAGCCCAAGTGTGCACAATAGTGGGACTTAAAATATATATATATATATATATATATATATATATATATATATATATATATATATATATAATTTGCACAAAACAACGAGAATTGCCAACAGAATCCTTAAGTATATACAAGGTGTCAAATCAACAACGTCGTGGATTGCACAAGTCAGAATAGACCTACATGACGCAGGAATAGACTCAACAGATGTTGAAGACAGGCGCGCATACAGGAGAAAGATGCTCGGTTGGAAGGTGAAATCCCAAAGAGAGCAGGGGTAAAATGGACGGAGGAGCGGAAGAGGATCCATGGGGACAGGATGAGGGAGGTGTGGAGGATTAGAAGGAGCAAGACATGAGTCGGAGTGCTTTGCGTGATCCAACAGGGTCTATGCGCAAATAATAATAATAATAATAATAATAATAATAATAATAATAATAATAATAATAATAATATATATATATATATATATATATATATATATATATATGTATACATATATAAATGAATCGATATTTTGTTAGTGAATAAAATATTCCATAGGCAAAAGCATGTACTCAATATAAAACAGCTTAAAGTGTCAAGATCTGTCAGTAAATAAGACTTAATTAAACATGAAGAAATCACTAAGCAGTCATTCAAAGAACAGTTACGCTATGAATAAATTACAATAAACTATGCATAAATATTGACCGTTATTACTGACACAGCCGTTCAGTTCAAGTGCTTCCCAGTCAATGCCACATTAAGCGCTCAATCAAGTGATCAGAACGTTGTGGGCTCACAATGCGACAGCTACAGCGACTTATTTCGTTGAAACATCGTGAACTTGTAATTAAAATGTTTTCTTTCCAAGCTTTTACAGAATTAGGCGGGGCACAAACTTGAATTAATATTTGATTTAACGTTACTATGTATAGCAACAGCTTGACCAAGGATATAGTGTCTTCGTTAAACTTCCTTACAAGCAGGTACTCTTTGACATAGCAAACAATACATTTTAGCTATTAAAAATTGACTTTTTGTTTTTTGTCTTTTGTACTGACAAAAACAAGTCGGTAATGTTTTTGCTGAGTTAGCCTAGTATGAAATAATAGCATTTAATATAAATGCACTAAAATGATAACCCTTATGAGAGCTATATGAGCGCTTTGCTGCTCGTGGTATCTTGCGGCAGTGTTCAAATACATTTAAATAGTCTACTGTCTCAACCAACTGTCCATGCAACGTGCAGCGTTCGTAGCTGCAGATAATCCAATTACTTGAACTTTAGCCGCTAATATCGAGCACACTTTATATATATATATATATATATTATTTTAAGGCGAAAAGCACATTGAGGCTATTATCGCTTCCCTAAATGTAAGTGTGAGTGTAAAGTGTTAAAGTCGTAAGTGTAGTGTTGTAAGTGTAAGTGTGTGTTAGACTCGGGTACCGCGAGGGACGTCTAAATCCTCTCAATAGGTGCAGCTAGTCTGCACCCCCCTGCGGTGGCACTTTTTATAATGGTGGCTGTACTTCTAATACGTTCATATTCAATGATAAGGGTTTAATTTTTAATTTCAAACAGGGAACGCCCTAGAGAAATTAGCGCCCTAGAAAAAAGCAAAAAAACGCCCCAGAAATTAAAAAGTTTTTTTTTAATTAAGGCTTTTGGCGAAAAGCACATGAAGACTATCATCGCCGTCCAGCAAAACCTCTTAAATACTGTTAAACGGTATTCTAAAACTAAAACTAAATAACATTATTAAAATATACAAACTTAATCAAACAAGATTTAATAGAAACAAAAATGTGAAAAACAAAAACAAAAATTTCGCACAAAGTAGGTAACTATTAAAAAAGGGTACTTGAGTTAACAATATTAACTAACCTACACAAAAATACCACAGCAAAAGTAGTTAAAATATATTTAAACGACGTACAAAATTTAGAACTCGGTCAATGACCCCAAATCGTTCTTTAAAATTGCCTCCATAGAGGCACCCAGACGCATGCTTTCGAAAACATCACAGTTCAGAAAGAAGTGTTTGTGATATCATTTTAGGCTAAAGTAGGTGCAGAAAAATTCAGGAACCACTGGTACAGTCTAACCAAAATATGCGGATACGCTTTAACGAAATTACAGTAGGAATAAACGATAAGTTTTGATATAAAATACAGACAGATTCAATTTGTTTAACTGTTATGTAAAGTAACTTTTACACTCAATATTCAAGCCTTAACTGTACAAGGCATGCACTAAAACTGATTTGACATAAACAGCATACCTTCTTTTTGTTGGGTTTCTGTTTGGAAGGAGCTTTCGACTTGTTGATAAGTAACGCTCCCTTCTTGGACTTACTGGACATA
This sequence comes from Callitettix versicolor, assembly GCA_022606455.1. Lineage (NCBI taxonomy): Eukaryota > Metazoa > Arthropoda > Insecta > Hemiptera > Cercopidae > Callitettix > Callitettix versicolor. Next base: position 94,276,563 of record CM040183.1, on the reverse strand, counting down.
CATGAGCCCATAAAGCCAGTTGAACTCGTCTGAACTCACTGAAATAATCACAGAACCATTAATTACAGAATATTGAAAGTAAATTCGTTGCATATTGTGAGAAAAAGTAAGTACAGTAGAAAACATTTATTTTAATAACCTTTTGTTGTATTTTAAGGCGAAAAGCACATTGAGGCTATTATCGTCTCTCTAAATGTAAGTGTGAGTGTAAAGTGTAAGTCGTAAGTGTAGTGTTGTAAGTGTAAGTGTGTGTTAGAATCGGGTAACACGGGGGCGTCTAAACCCTCTCAATAGGTGCAGCTAGTCTGCACCCCCTGCGGGGGATTTTAATAACTAACTTTAAAATGAAATTATCATTAAAAAAACATGAAAACAAACCGAAAAACTCTTAAAATAACCGAAAAACTTCTCTAAGTACATAGACTAACAGTACACAGACCGCTTTCGTCCGCACTGTAAACTTGATTCGGACCTAAACCTTACTGCTTCTTTGAAATTGTGTGTGAGCGGAGCAACAATACTAGGCCGGGCGGCCACACAACGCGGCAAGTGAAGCGGAGGTCAGTCAGATTACAAAACGCGTTTGTATAGTTTAAGTATAAATATTTAGGCATTTAAACCTACAGCAACGGTAACCTTGGTAACGAGAAATAATATATTTGGAGGCATGGTCAGTGTAGTGGCGGAAGGAGTGAGCTTCAAAACCGAACAACACAGTCAAAGCTGCGCGGGGCGGAGCCCAGAGATTCCTCTCAGCTCCGTTACGCATTTACATTAAACAGTAGGTTAGGGTTTGAATGTGCAGCCCGCTCCGCATTTGGTGGCCACCCGGGACAATCAGATAAAGAATGCGTTTGCATCTTCTAAATCTAAATATTTAAGCGTTTAAAACTACTGTAACGGTATTGTAGGAAACTACTATGTTTAAAAACCGTAACCTAGGTTACGGGGAGTTGGTAATGAGGAGGCAGACCGACTGGCTGGACTTGGATCTGCATCTGAGTTTATCGGACCTGAGCCGTCTTTAGGGATTTCTCTATCGTTGGTCTGGTCCGCTATTGGGTGGATTACATGTCAACATCAGGTAAGAAGGGCATTCCAATAGTAAACGTCTCTTAAGCAAAGTTCCTTCTGGAGGAATCAAAGGAGCAGCATATGTCCTGGGCAGAGCACAACTCAGTAGGATCATGGGGCTCATAACAGGGCACTGTGGTCTGAGGGTGCACATGAGCAGGATAGGTGAGTACCACGGATAAACCGTATGTAGATTGTGCAGGAAGGAGGAGGAAACTGCAGGTCACATAATTTATGATTGTGAGGCTCTTGCTAGTAGGAGGCTAGGGGTTTTTGGTTTCCAAGACCCTAGGGATCTTCAGCAGTGTCAGCTAGTCAGTGGGTTGTTGGAACTTATTAGGGGCACCAATCTGCTGAACTAGGTATTTTAAGACGTAAGTTGCAAAATAGGTCAGTCGATCGCAGTGCCTGGGGTTGAACAAATCCCTTCCTCTAGAATATAATCTAACCTAAGTAACGAGAATTAATAAGGAGGCATGGTCAGCGTGGTGGGGGAAGCGGAGTCAGCTTCAAAACCGAACCTAGATAGAGTCGAAGCTAAGTTCTCAGTGGCCACTCGGCTTACCATCGCTTGACAGTTTTTCACCAGAAATAGACAAAAAACGGTTTCCGTACTGTTCCTTAAATTTATCGAGCCATCCGTCACCGATTTGCTTATAAAAAACCTTGACTTTCTCAAGCATTGTCTATCTAAAAATTGTATTGTCTGTGTTTTTCGTTTACTTGGCTCACACTCGGGGTCATTGATGTACAATTTTAATTCTTTTTTTTTAAGAACAAATAACACAGACTAATTATTGAAAGTGCAGTGTTATCTAAAGTATACTGAACAGTGCACACTTTATTCAGAAGGACTGGGTATTGCCATTTTGATCTGATCTGATCTGATCCAAACAATCATAAGGGAATTGTTATTAAATTTACGTTTTTACTTACAGAAACAAACAGCAATTGACGTGATTGAAGCGAATTTTCAAAAAGTAACAATATCGCATTAAATAATAAAGAAGTAGGCGGTCGCGGGACTGACCGACAGACAAGACTACTTCTTTTGGCATGCCCGACTGTGTATTTTTTCTCTGTTATGATTTAATTATTTTTATAAAAAATTAGATACATGCAAAAAGGGGTTTAATTTTTTTTTGCACATTGAGGCTATTATCGTCTCCCTAAATGTAAGTGTGAGTGTAAAGTGTTAAAGTCGTAAGTGTAAGTGTTTGTTAGACTCGGGTACCGCGAGGAACGTCTAAATCCTCTCAATAGGTGTAGCTAGTCTGCACCCCCTGCTGGGAACGGGTTTAATAGTCTAAGTATAATAATAAATATAATACTTGTGATTCTTGGATTCAAAAATTGGTATAGGCCATATTCATTAAATAATTTACTAAACAAATTTAGAAAATACATATTTTTAAAATTAACAAGAACAATAAATAACTTCAATTGAAATGATATCGAAGCAACAGCTGTTGTGCGAAATCAACTGTTTAGAAGTAATCACTTCAAGTCTACGTATGTACAAGAACAGTTATATGTGCTGTGGGGTTACGGAATCAAGCGTGACTCGAAAACAAATGTTTATATCCATTTCAACCGCGAACAGAGAAGTTTTCACTTCAAAAATGTGATCACATGACCATTATCAGCGTCGACATCTGCACAAATTACACTATCATATGACCACCGGCAGTTTTAATTCCGTAAATTCCCACAATCTGAAAACTAAACATTTATGCTGATATCGATGGTTAAATCGGTTTATCGAAAATGTAAAAGTTATGGATTTATTGAAATGCTAGCTCATATTTTTAAAAGGAGAAGCACTGTACACTAAGATTGTACAAGCCGACCAGCAATCGCAAGTCCAAGACTCGGTGCGTATCCACTGTTGCTGGACCCAGACTGTATCTTTACAGCATGTTTTATAATTACCCATTGTCAATAATTAAATAATTGTTCAATATTTTCTTTTTTGAAATATTTATACTAATGCCATCATGCAGATTATGTACATGTAAATATCACTTGAGTAATAAAAGTTTAACAACACCAAAAAGACTCCAAAAACTGTTTTTTAAACAAATTACTCAAGACATTAATAAATTCACATTAATAAATTTTAATAAATTCACCATTGTACATAGCTTGGCTAACTTTGAAGTGTAAGCGACCCGTGCTGATGCAGTGAATGACACCGGCCTAATGGCCCCTTAGCCATGCATGCGGGGCTCTGTATGGACGGACAGAATTTCCCTAGCTACTCATGTTCCCACGAGTAAGAACCTCCATGATTAGTCAAGAGTAAGGGGGAGAAATTGAAAGGCAGAGCAAGCACCTGTAAGCACCTCAATAATGAATTGGGAAGTCGCCAATTAGAAGTGGGAAAGTTACCCACCTTGAATCCTCTCCAAATCCTAGACTTTATGAAGAGACCAGTACTGGAGAAAGCGCTGTATCTGAGCATCTTATAACTCATTTACACGTTGCCAGTGGCTGGCATGCCAGTTGAGAAACGACTTGAAGGTCACTGGCATGCCGCGACTGGAATGCCAATGAGCTGGCTCACTGGCGCTTTACCGTTAATACGTTGCCAGTTGCTGGCATGCCAGTTGAGAAACGACTGAAGGTCACTGCGACTGGAATGCCAGCTCACTGGCGCTTTACTGTTAATACGTTGCCAGTTGAGAAACGACTGCAGGTCACTGTGACTGGAATGCCAGCTCACTGGCGCTTTACTGTTAATACGTTGCCAGTTGAGAAACGACTGCAGGTCACTGTGACTGGAATGCCAGCTCACTGGCGCTTTACTGTTAATACGTTGCCAGTTGAGAAACGACTGAAGGTCACTGCGACTGGAATGCCAGCTCACTGGCGCTTTACTGTTAATACGTTGCCAGTTGAGAAACGACTGCAGGTCACTGTGACTGGAATGCCAGCTCACTGGCGCTTTACTGTTAATACGTTGCCAGTTGCTGGCATGCCAGTTGAGAAACGACTGCAGGTCACTGTGACTGGGATGCCAGCTCACTGGCGCTTTACCGTTAATACGTTGCCAGTTGCTGGCATGCCAGTTGAGAAACGACTGCAGGTCACTGTGACTGGAATGCCAGCTCACTGGCGCTTTACTGTTAATACGTTGCCAGTTAAGAAACGACTGAAGGTATAAATGAGCAATTAGGAATATAGATTTTTGTTTTTTAAGGCGAAAAGCACATTGAGGCTATTATCGCCTCCCTAAATGTAAGTGTGAGTGTAAAGTGTTAGTCGTAAGTGTGTGTTAGACTCGGGTATCGCGAGGGACGTCTAAATCTTCTCAATAGGTGCAGCTACCTGCGGGGTAGGGATATAGAAAGCGGACACTATAGAAAGGGGGGGTATTAAGACCGCAGTTCAGAAGTAACCCTAGAAAGTCATTCATTCATGTGGGCACTACAAGTCATTTTAAACAGAAATGTGAATACAGAGGTGTGTTCAGAAAGTAACAAGCATTTTTAAATTTCGCGGGCTTGGAGAGTCCGAGTCAATTTTTTTTTTTATTGTTGGTATACATGCCCTTGAAGTATGATAAAACTTTCAGCTGTTTTCATTGTTGACTGACAAAGTCAATGTGACAGCCACTAAGGTTAGACGTGTTTTTATGAGCTCGGCGATTTTCGTTTGTTAAAAGAAACGAATCAAAGAATTTGTATTAAATTTTGCGTAAAAAATGGAATAAAATGTAACAAAGTGTGTGAAAGGTTAGCAAAGGCCTATGGTCAGTCTGCTATGAGTAAAACGAGAGTTTACGAGTGGTATAAGCGTTTCCAAGAAGGCCGTGAAGACAACGAACGCCCTGGACGCCCCAGCACATCAACAACAGATGAAAACGTGGAAAAAGTGAAAGAAATGGTTATGAACAATCGTCGAATCACAATTAGAGAGGTCACTGATGATGTTGGCATATCGACTGGATCATGTCATGACATTGTTTCCAATGTTTTGTGTATGAAACGCGTGGCAGCAATATTCGTTCCAAAATTGTTGAATTTTGAACAAAAACAGCGGCGAATGGAAGTTGCTCGGGAGTTACTAAACGAAGTCAACGACGATGCAGAATTACTGACACGTATTATAACAGGTGACGAAACATGGGCTCAATCATCCCAGTGGAGGCATTCTGGCTCGCCAAGACCGAAAAAGGCTCGACAAGTGCGGTCGAACGTGAAGGATATGATGCTCACTGTGTTCTTCGATATTAATGGCACAATGCATCATGAATTCCTGCCACCAGGTGAAACGTTCAATAAGGAGTACTACCTACAAGTTCAACGCCGTTTGCGTGAAGCAATCCGAAAAAACGCCCGGATCTGTAGAAAAACAATTCATGGCTTTTGCATCACGCTAATGCACCAGCTCACACTTCATTGCTTGTTCGTGAATTTTTGGCCAAAAATAGTACTGTAACGATGCCCCAGCCTCCATATTCGCCAGATATGACTCCGTGAGACTTTTTTCTATTTCCAAAAATAAAGAAAACCTTAAAGGGCCGTCGTTTTACAGCCGTAGATGACATTAAAAGCGCATCGCTGAAAGAACTAAAGGCTATCTCAAAGATCGAGTTTGAGAAGTGTTTCGAGGATTGGAAGAAGCGCTGGCACAAGAGCATAATCTCCAATGGGGACTATTTTGAAGGCGACAACATCAATGTAGAAGAATAAATAAATATTTTGTTCAAAACATTAAAATTCTCGTTACTTTCTGAACACACCTCGTACAAGGTACTTTTACTTTTTTCAAAATAATTGACAGTCTATTAATAAAACCTTACTCGTCCGATCCTAAATACAGCACTTAATATCGCCCGGTTTACCATAACGGCCTAAAACCACGCAACCGGATTTAGAACATTATAAAATTTAATTGCTTTAATTAGGCATTAACTGATTAAAATTAAACAAAATTACGATATTGGGTTGTTAGCATTATTCTGCTTGGAAGCACAGCCAAGTAGGCCAAAAAGAAAAAACCAGCGCGTCGGAAACTAATAATTATTTATGAAAATACGCTGGAACCAAGTACGATTGTGGCACGCAGCTGTCTCGCTGACGTGATGGAAGAGAATTTTCAACAATATTTTTTACCCTGAACTTTTTTTTGAAATTTAATACCGATAGGATCTTTAAAATATTCCTCTGAATTTCAATGTTTTTTTGTACTTTCTTATAATACAAAGTACAGTATCCTGAGCGGAAAAAAATGTGTTTGGATGTCTGTATGTCTGTGCACTTCACTAGGGACTAAAACAATTACTGGCAGATTTTGATGAATCTGCAATACAGATTGCCCGTAACTCGAATTATTCAAATATTAAGCGATTTTGGTGAAAAAAGGGTTCAAAATCAGAATTTTCACAAAATAAGCTGTAAACTTTGCTCAAAAGTAATCTACTTGAAAAAATTTATTTACTGTCGAAAAAATATTTATTGTTAGTGTAGCAAAGAAAGTTATACTTTCGAATTTTTGGACTAAAATTGAACGTTGTCTTGTATTCGCAGAAGCATTTAATTTTAAAATACTCAAGATTTATTTGTAATAAATATTTTTTTACTATTAATCAGGCTGAACTTTTGTATCTTGCAAGAATTAATTGGGTTATTAAGAGTGCTTATAATAAGGGGTTACACATTACAAAATTAGATATTATAATCATTGCATACAAAAATAATCGTGGCCCATGGCAGTCTCATTAGCGCATTGGAAGCGAATTCCAAAAAAGTAAGCAAAAATATCACATCATGAAACAATTTTTTATCTCACATTTAAAAATCTGATTTTGTTAAAATGTAAAAATCATTTTAATTTTAATAAATTACAGTGAAATTATGAAAATAAACAATGCAATGGCAGAATCACTTTTGTGTTCCCAAAAGAATTTAGAAATTTTGAATGCTAATTTACGCGATTGTAACGTTGATTATGATGGTGAAAGTAGTTTTTCAAAACATGAAACATAAAAAGTAAATATTTTTTAAAAAGATTTGGAATGGTCGTCACTTTTCAACGTTGAAACGTATTTGGCCAAGTAAAAACACTTAACCGAGCAATTACAAACTCAATTGTTAGTCGAAGTTTTAATCAAATCGGACCAAACAATAGAGAATTTTAACATATGCGCATACAAATTTTTAATCACCTATACAAGTTCAAGGTCTTGAGTCTGTGTCATATTATGATTTGACGTAACATTTCTCAACGATAATTTGCAGAAAACATACATGTACGAGGTGTGTTCAGAAAGTAACGAGAATTTTAATTTTTTGAACAAATTATTTATTTATTCTTCTACACTGATGTTGTCGCCTTCAAAATAGTCCCCATTGGAGATTATGCACTTGTGCCAGCGCTTCTTCCAATCCACGAAACACTTCTCAAACTCGATCTTTGAGATAGCCTTTAGTTCTTTCAGCGATGCGCTTTTAATGTCATCTACGGCTGTAAAACGACGGCCCTTTATTTTTGGAAAAAGGAAAAAGTCACACGGAGCCATGTCTGGCGAATATGGAAGCTGGGGCATCGTTACAGTACTGTTTTTGGCCAAAAATTCACGAACAAGCATTGAAGTGTGAGCTGGTGCATTATCGTGGTGCAAAAGCCATTAATTGTTTTTCCACAGATCCGGGCGTTTTTTTCGGATTGCTTCACGCAAACAGCGTTGAACTTGTAGGTAGTACTCCTTATTGAACGTTTCACCTGGTGGCAGGAATTCATGATGCACTATGCCATTAATATCGAAGAACACAGTGAGCATAGCCTTCACGTTTGACTGCACTTGTCGGCCTTTTTCAGTCTTCGCGAGCCAGAATGCCAGTCTTCATTTTTTCCACGTTTCATCGGTTGTTGATGTGCTGGGGCGTCCAGGGCGTTCGTCATCTTCAACGTCTTCACGGCCTTCTTGGAAACGCTTATACCACTCGTAAACTCTTACTTTACTTACAGCAGACTCACCATTCGCCTCCATTAATATTTCACACACTATATTCCATTTTTTTACGCAAAATTTGATACAAATTCTTTAAAACATTTTTTTTACAAATTAAAATCGCCCAGCTCATAAAAGCACGTCTAACCTTAGTGGCTGTCACAGGCAAACTCAACAATGAAAACAGCTGAAAGTTTTATCATACTTCAAGGGCATGTATATCAACATAATAAAAAAAAAATGTTTGACAATAGGACTCTCCAAGCCCGCGAAATTTCAAAATTCTCGTTACTTTCTGAACACACCTCGTATGTCGTTTACAATTTCTCCATCCCACTTAATGGGACACCGAAAAATATTTATAAGGATATTTTGTAAAAAAATATATATACTTCTGAGACATACACACACACACACACACACACACACACTTGTATCTATCTTGTTGTAACCTCTTTTTGAAATAGTAATATCAAATGAACAGCTGTAGTGCAAAATCAGCTGTTTAAGTGAATGTTATAATTAAGATTAAGCTAGAGGATGGGACTGACCACCCCAGGCACTCAAGGTGAACGTTACACCCACACATATACACACACACACACACTTGTAACTATCTTGTTGTAACCTCTTTTTGAAATAGTAATATCAAATGAACAGCTGTAGTGCAAAATCAGCTGTTTGAGTGAATGTTATAATTAAGATTAAGCTAGAGGATGGGACTGACCACCCCAGGCACTCAAGGTGAACGTTACACCCACAAACAAACACACACATACACACTTGTATCTATCTTGTTGTAACCTATTTTTGAAATAGTAATATCAAATGAACAGCTGTAGTGCAAAATCAGCTGTTTAAGTGACTGTTATAATTAAGATTAAGCTAGAGGATGGGACTGACCACCCCAGGCACTCAAGGTGAACGTTACACCCACACACATACACACACACACACACTTGTATCTATCTTGTTGTAACCTCTTTTTGAAATAGTAATATCAAATGAACAGCTGTAGTGCAAAATCAGCTGTTTAAGTGAATGTTATAATTAAGATTAAGCTAGAGGATGGGACTGACCACCCCAGGCACTCAAGGTGAACGTTACACCCACACACACACACACACACACACACACACTTGTATCTATCTTGTTGTAACCTCTTTTTGAAATAGTAATATCAAATGAACAGCTGTAGTGCAAAATCAGCTGTTTAAGTGAATGTTATAATTAAGATTAAGCTAGAGGATGGCACTCAAGGTGAACGTTACACCAACCCCTGCATCACAATATTGTAACAATTTCCATCGCACCTTATGTTTTTTTTATTTATAAAGTAGATGATACCCTATAAATTCTACACTTGACCCATAATTATTTACAGCTGGTAAATCAGTTAGTTTGGTAGAGGACCACATGACTGTCTACACAAGAGATGTCTCTCTTTACATGGGTTGATCTAGGTCGTTAAGACTACATAAGCAATATTTCGACTGTCATTCGATTTTAGTTACCATTCTTCTCGTCATGTGTTCATTTGAACAAGTAGACATATAATGTGTAAACGCATATTTTGACCTGTAACTTGAGTCAAGTGCTAGTTCGATCGGACGAAAATTAATTTTGTATTTTTTAGTAAAAGTTCTTCAAGGAAAATTAAATGGCTAGTGGTCTGATAATATGTTGTTATTTCTGGATTTACACAAAATCCATCCGTGCCTGTTAAATAACAAAGAAGCAAGCTAGAACTAGTGCCAACAGTGTTTCTAACTCGTGGCACAAATAATTTTATTCCAGCTTGTACGACTTTATTCGGCACCATTTTCTCTGCTAGTAAGCTTTCCCTTTAGGATAGAATAATGCAAACTAGTTTTAATATTCGATTTTAATCTAACTACCTAGGTGACGCACGGTGACGCACGTGAACGGGCCTTTACTGATTAGAAAGGCAGGGATATCGGGGGCAGGAGCAGGTTTGTGCAACAAGCAATAAAACATTCAGGAACTAGATCGGCTGTGTCACATCGGGAACAACCATTAATAACAAATACGTTTAGAAAATTATTTACTGTAGAAGCCATTATGGTGACACCTGGAATAGTGAAATGTATTTTGATTTCCAAACACATATTGAAGGGTTGTTAAAATAGCATACTTATAAATGTGCTATGTACATTTTTACGTGTACAGATTTTGTGTGTGTGTGTGTGTGTGCGCGTGCGTCCGTCCGCGCGCGTCCGTGTTTATGTGTGTGTGTGTGCGCGTCCGTCCGTCCGCGCGCGTCCGTGTTTATGTGTGTGTGTGTGCGTGCGCGCGTCCGTCCGTCCGTGTTTATATGTGTGTGTGTGTGTGTGTGTGTGTGTGTGTGCGCGCGCGCGTGTGCACATGCGTGTGTGTGCGTCCGTCCGTCCGCGCGCGTGCGCGCGCGTTTTGGTTACAACGGTATTTTATTGTACCGCTACCAGCAAGAATTCCAGAGTAATATAAAAGTGTAAAAGATGTAACTTATTTCGAACGCCACAGTTGTACGTTACTTCCAGCGATTCCTTTTGTTCATCGACAACTGTTGCCTGCTGCGTCGACTATCAGTTACGGACAACCGTACATAAAACCGAAGTATTAATAATACAAGATTATCAACACTTATGTGCAGGACTGGTTATTTGTCTTTTAAAACGAATAACTCTTCTCGGGTCGTCGAGTTCGTTGGATGGATTTACAAATGGTTAATTTCATACGCTAAATTTTTCTTCAGTAAAGTTTCAAAATATTTTAAATTGATTTTTATTATTTAAATTATACAATTTCTTTATTTAAAATTTACTTTAATATATTTCTTCAAAATTGAAAATCCTTTTTTTATATTTCATATGAAAATAATAATAATTAATTTTTTTCCTTAAATTCTTTCAATATAATTTTAATTGATATGTTTTCTTATGATAAAGTACCGAACTTATCTGGACTATATTATTTGAAACTTTTATAAGTCCAGCAGACGTATTACTTTGGCCTTTGCAAAGTTCTGCAGCTTTATTCAATCATTATCCTGCCAGGCCTTATCTGTAAGCAAGCCCCTTTTATTATTTATACAAAGCATTCCGGCCGGCCTACTCTGAACGAATTTAACAATTAACTATTTTAAATTGCAATGAAACAATTTTTCTACCTAACATTATTTCCTATGGTTAAGCAGTAAAATTCCGTTTCAGTGTGTGTGTGTGTGTGTGTGTGTGTGTGTGTGTGTGTGTGTGTGTGTGTGTGTGTGTGTGTGTGTGTATGGCCTAACAGCCAAAATTTTGAAATCATCAAAAATGACAATTTTTTGTGTACATATGTTCAGGATAGATTTCCAAACAACTTTTCAAAATTTCATTTGTCTTGTCACAAAATCTGTAAGCACAATAACAAGAGAAAGGATCAACCGGCTGACCTGAAATTTATAACACTAAAACAAAACTCCTTGGAATCAATAAAGACCCATTGATTTCCAGCACTGTTGCTCAAACACCGCAGGGACAACTTATTTGGGGTGAACATTTTCAAAGGTAGCAAAGTACCAATTATTTTGAGTGAGGTATACAATTTACAAGAAATTCTATACTGAATCGGAATAGTAGCCTACTTAGAAGGTTTATTTGAACAATAGGTCCATTTATTACAGTGCCTGGGGTTGTATAATCCCTTCCACTAGTTTCTAATCTTAATCCTAATTACTAAAATAATTGATTATAACACAGTTATTTTCATGAACCACATTACAGGCAGTTTGTATGTTAGATATGTTATATATCTAGGTGTAGATCGTACAGTAAATCATACAAACTTGTATAAAATAATTGCACTAAATAAAGATGAGAAGAAAACAAGAAAACAGAACCACCACCAAATTTGTTTCCAACTCACCACATCAGCCTACATAATGTCTATTCAGAATAAGAGGAAATGTTCAGTCATAATATTTCACTCAAAAGATAAGCTAAATTAGAATAAATCTTAATATAACCTTATGTATAGGCTACAACTGAATTCAAGCAAGCAAATATTTCTGTAGAACAGTTCAACCAGTAAACCAGAAGTGACAAAACTAATTGAAATATTTAATGCTAGCTACTTCGAAATAGTCATAGAATCCCATGAAAAGTAGAAGATACAAAAACCAATTCCCAAATAGAATAACGAAGAGAAGACCCAAAACGCAGCGAACATCTGAAAAGCATGCTGCGATCATCACCCAGCTGTACTGAAACAATTATTAACGACACAATAATACTCACAAAAGAAAAACCCACCAGGTCGTCTCACGACTCGTACACAACAACCAACTTTTATCTGAAATAAACAACACCATTACTAAACTACACGAAATGTTAGTCACAATACTTTCCTCATTCTTAAAAAATCAAACCTGGCTTGTAGCCCTTTTCTAATTTTCAAATTGTTACTTGTTGATGGAATATTCATGCTATTATTACAGTGTATACGAACAAATATAGGCCATAATTTGTGAAGCCTATAAAAATAAAGCAATACATGACATTTCGAGGGTATGGATCAATTTTTGTTCTCAGAGAGACTGACAGTAGGTGTCAATAACATTGATCAGGCAGGTCCTTCCGGTCTTGGCAGGTACAAGCCTTGTACAGAACTTTATCTGACATTTTCCAGCTATTTTGTGCAGCATTTTTGTTTTGTTTTCTTGGTGATTTGTCGCTTGTGACTAGCTTGATTACACATAGGACAAAATCTTAGTTTTATTTCTGATTTGATAAAGTACTATTTTTAAGTACTTTTAACGAAGGCCTAGCATCTAGGCTTACGTTCTTGTTGCATGTTCACGTTTTATCTTAGGCACTTGAGAGTTGATCCATACTCTCAAAATGTTGTGTATAGCTTTATACGCACAATTGATGGAAAGTTCGAATAAACTGTAATAATAACATGTTGGCCCTATGTGTATATGTTTATATACATATCGGTTATTTCAGAAATTGTAAAACAACTGATAGTATATGATGGCTACACTAAAAAGTTAGTATATGATAGCTACACTAAAAAATTATAAATTAATTAGATACTGCATGTGTTAAAAGAAACAGTCAAACATAATTAACAATTTATTTTGAAATCCTAGTAACAGTCTAAGTTGAAAAAATTGATATAAATTAGGCTGTACATAGGCCTAGGCTATTTGGTGTCTAAAATAAGCTATTGTAGAAAAAAAATAGTGAAGCCTAATACAAAATAGAACTTAATCCACACTTGAAACGGTATTTAAAAAAAACAAAAAAAATGAGCACATATGTTTAGCAAGGAACAAATCAATTTACATGAACTAGGTTATCAATGATAGTTCAACTTATACAATGAGACATAAAATTAATACAGATTTTAAAACCAGTTCTAATGTTTTGCAAACCATAACAATATTAATCTACCACACAGATTTTGACTTAGGCTATATGTTAACTTCTTTTACACTTTGCATATAATCCATATTGAACAACATAATATAAAGAATATAAAGTCCCAATCTAATCCACACAAATAAAGTTAACTTATAATTTAGTATTGGTAATGGTCAAGTCAATAGTAAACTATACTAATTATGGTAGGCAATAACAAGAATTACAGTAGTGCAATTTAATTGTATTTTATATGTCAACATAATTGTCATAAATAAAAAAAAAAATAAAATAATACCAAATATGACAGACTTAAATTTGTATATACATAATCAGAATTACATACAAATTATCTGAGAAATATACCCTAGACCTAGATGGCTTACAACTTTTTAAGTGCTCTCTCGACTGCAAAAAATAGAAAATTTATCATATCTCAAGAAATATGTTGTATAATTCTTCACTGCCAACTGTAAAGTTACATAGAAAACAGATATTTTTGAAATAAAATGAATAGGACAACGTAGCCATAGTTTATTTCTGTGATTACAAAGTGGTCATGCCATGTCACACGTCTGTGACCTTTGTCCAGACAGCTAGCTGTCTGGATCATGGGGAACCTGGTGAAAAGAGATAGTTTACTCATTGCTGGGTTCACTACTACTGGAACTGCGACCTGTACCTAGCTAGGGCGATTTGAGTTTGAAAAACAAAATAATAAAACGAAATTTCATAAATAATAATTACAGTTCATCAGAAAAAAGGTAAAAAGATGTAGAAGTGAGGTAAAAAAATTGCTTTCACTTTACACATTTTCTCTTTTCTTCTGATGAAGTGTAATTATTAGACACAAATTTTAAAGTTTTTAATTTCATTTTATATTTTGTTGTCCTGTTTATATATATGGTATTTATGCAGTGTAGCCTGTTCTGCATTTTTTGATATTTTATTTACTAACGTGTCTTAACTCAAGGTTCTACTGAAGGATCGGTAAAACGATAAAAATAAGTCTAAAATGGGTTTTGCGTAATGAAAAACTTTATTATTTTTTTTTAACAAAAAACCTCCATAATCTAACTGATACGGTTGTTAGGCATAATACGGTGATGCGTGAATATAAGTGACTGTTGGAAGGCTTACAATTACCTTTCTGACAACGGCTTTGTCCATCTCATGGTCAACCACTCGGTTAATTTTGTTGATTATGAGTCAGGTGCACACACAAATACAATTGCAAGATGAATACCTTATCTGTATCAGTTAGGTTCACCATGCAAGTACCGTGTCAGTTAGGTTATTGAGTATTCTTTTTCTTTTTTTAAAAAAAAGTTTTCTTCAAGCATCACCGTGTTAGGCCTAACAACTGTGTCAGTTAGGTTATGCAGTATTCTTTTTTAAAGAAATAAAAGGTTTTCTTTACACATCACCATATTAGGCCTAACAACCAGTCAGGTTTTTTTTTGTTTAAAAAAAATAGTTTTTTACACGCAAAACCCATTTTAGATATATTTTTATCGTTTTACCAATCTATAACACGTTAGTGACTTTTGCACAGTAGCAATTTTGAGGTTATGTTCATCACTTTTATTTTTGATTTTTAATGTACTTCTCTTGGTTTCCACAATTTTATATTTTGGATTATTGCTTTTGGGCATGTACTGAAGCGTTTCAGTAAAAAAAATATCGAAAAAGGCAGAACAGGCTACACTGCATTTTTAACATATATATATTCAAAATGTATTTAATTAAAATGTCTTTGATCTGCTGTTTTAATTATTGTTGAGGTTAATTTACTTAGGCCTAAATAATGCTAGATTTGATTTACTGTAATATTAATTTACAGATCATTTCAATAAAAAATGTCATTAATTATGCAAATTATTGTAATCTCAATAATTTGAAAGTTGCAACAATTATATAATAGGAAACCAAATGAGAAAATTCGAGATAACATTGCAACAAAGCACATTCATAAGAGATTGGCTTACCTTCAAAGAAGTCGTTTCCTTTGATGAAAATAAAAGGTTTGGTATTCATAGCTTTAAAATTACGTAAACTAACCGTTGAAACACATTGAAATATTGCAAATAAGTCCCCTAATATGCAGTATTGAAAACTTCACTTTTAGTCAAAGTATTAAATCACAAACACAATTACACCAATAACCAATTCACGTTCACGTCAAATACTGTTTCTGCTGCGAGCTTGCTGCTGCCTGCGTTGTTAAAGCAGACGACAGGAGTGGGAGTTGTCCGATCAATGAGCAACGTTCGTGTAGTTCCATGCGACAAAACGCAGACGCGATTAATTTTAATAATGCAGTATTGATTGAAGTAATAATTTTAAATTAATAATTGTTTTTTGATTAAAATTTATTATAACCACATAATATCACACTATAAATGTTTTTATTAGCAAAAAATAAAATTTTTGTGCGTTCAACCTGCTTATTATTATTTTTGTGCAGTACAAAACTGTTATTCAAGAAAATACAGCCTTCTAATATTAATTTATGATTTTAACACCAGTCGTTTTAATAGCGCTACTATGCAACAAGAGAAGCGCCTTCTGTGAAAAATGTTGAGAACAAAATTAATTACTTTAAATCTGTTAAAAACAAAATTGAGAAATTTTTGTATTTAGTTTAAAATATTTTTTTAATGCGGAAAACATGAAAGGCTATTTACCTTGATATTGGAGTTAATATACCTAATACATGAATACACCTAATATTTGGTCCTTGAAAATACATCAGACTTAAAGGAAGGTTTACCATAGAATTCCGCAAACCAAAATAATCATAAAAGATTATTTTGTTAATAAATATAAAATTTATTTTTAAACATTTAAGATCCATTTAAGTTCCATGGTTCATAATTAGACTAGGTTTTTTTTTTTTTTTTTTGGTGTTTAATGTCCGACTATTAGACTAGGTAGCCACCAAATGCAGATAACAGCAGACTACTCATTCAAAACCTAACCTATTGTTTTAATATAAGTGTGGCCACTGAAAGTGTAATGAAGCAGCATTAAGGGCTCTGCTTCGTGTAGCTTTGTAGGCTCAGTTTTGAAGCTGACTTTTCTTCCCCATACAGACCACACCTACAAACTTATTTCTCATTTCCTAGGCTACCGGTTCCTAGGTTATGGTTTTTAAACATAATAGCACCTAGAATCAGTTATAGTAGTACACCTAAATATTTAGATTTAAAAGATACAATTAATCGACTGAACTTTGCTTCTGGATGTCGTTCATCTTCATTCCCTTCAGCTCTACTCCACTTTGGAGTAGACAGCTCAGAACAGCTCTTCCCTGCATTGCATGGCTGTCCGGCCTTAAACTGAATGCTCTTATTCATATCACTTAATGTTAGGAAAAATACTAAATTACAACAGTAACTATAATTTTTACTTGTCCTTCACGTTGAGATTTTATTAAAGAATTTATAAAATTTATTTCTGTCTGAATTAATGATAATTTTATAAATAAGAGAAAGGGATTAGGATAAGGAAAAAATAAAATAAGAACTAATTTATTACATTTTCAATTAATTATATTAAACTTATAATTAATTAATTATATTTTATATTAATTACTTAACCTAAACAACAAAAGAAGTTTAAATTTAAAGCAATATTTCAGTCTAATTGGCTCATACACTGCCCTTGCTTTAACTTGTTGATTAAGCAAATTTAGGTACTGTGGAAGGGAGTTGGTATAAAAACTAAGGACAAGGGCTGAAAAGGAAAGTATATACTTACAGTTTTTCTCAACACATAACCTACCTCACATCATGACCAACCATTCTTTATGTTACAAGTTGTAGTTACAGATCGGCATGAACCAGTGTAACTGAGCAAATTTATTGAAGTGAATACTTCTTATGGCGGGCAATGGATGTATGTTTTGCATGGGAAAAAAATTCAGTTTGCCATCAAGCATCACACTCTTATATATATTTTTGTTTTAAAATGTATTTTTGAAGTGAAAACTTGTATGATTGCGCCATTATATTACTTACCCAGTCCAATTTAATTATTTAGTTTTGTGTCGTGTTAAATGTGTAACATTTATATGTTTATAGTTTATACGTTTATTATATATTGGTAGGTATGAATATAATATTAAATGGTAGGTGTGAATATTTAAATTATTTTAAACACCATTATACTACTTACCCAGTCCAACTTTACTTAGTTTTATGACAAGTGTTAACTGTGTAACAGTGACATTTTATATGTTATTACATATTGGTAGGTGTGAATAATAAATATTTAAATGCTATTATACTACTTACCCAGTGCAACTGAATTATTTAGTATTCAGTTTTGTGATATGTGTTAACTGTAGGCTACAACAGTGACGTTTTAATAATATTTTATACTTCTTAATATAATATTTTAAATTTGAAAGTTTATGTGTGTGTTTTGTTTGTTATTCAATCACACATTAACTACTGGCCTGATTAAGATGAAATTTAAAATGAACATGGTTTAGGTACCTGAGATGGACATAGATGTATTCCCGTTTTAAAAATCTGAATCCCTGTTATTATTTATTATAAAATTATTGTTTATACGCTTACATTTGTAATGATTTTAATTGAAAAAATCTTATAATTCCAAACAACCTGCCTTTCCAAATTAAAATATTGCAGTTTCCATTGAAGTTGGCATTTACAATGACAATTAATAATTCACAGGGTCAGATATTAAGAGTAGCAGGAATACATTTGGGACTCCTTGCTTCTCCTATGGTCAGTTATAGCCTATTCTAGTGTCGAGTAGCAAAAATCTATGTCTTGGCAAAAATCCATAAAATCATATAATATTATATTTAGAAATATATTAAACTGAAATGAACGTACTCATGATTTTGAAAATCAACTATAAATTTTATTTTGTGGTGTAAAATATATAGCCATAACCCGTGATAAAAAGTAGTAAATTCTGTCGGCAGTCATTTTGACATAGACTGCCACCTTTTTTTATGTTTTATTACTAAAGTATTATAGAGTCTATCTAATAGTTGTTACAATAGAGTCTTTGTTTGTTATCATTATTTTATATTAATTAATCAAACAGAACTAAGAGTTCTCTTAAAGTGTTTGTAAAATTTACACAAAGTATTCACAGAATTCAGTGGTACTGCAGTACAAAATTTGCTAGTGTGAATTATTATAATTTTTTATTAATTAAATTAGTTGATTCAGTAGGAATAATGGATTATGTGAAGTAGCAATCGTCGTAAAATGTAACAATTCATCTTCTTAATCAACTCATCATTTAACAATACTTAACTTCAAAATCTGGGACTGCTGACATCTGGACCAGTATCTCTACCATTCATTCATAACTTTCAGTCTCTAAAGACTCCCAGAATTATCTTGGTTATTAACACTGTAACTTTTTTTTTATGGTTAAGTTAATTGAACAATATCAATAATATTTTTTGTTCCCATTTCTTGTATCAAAGAACAACCCCAAAATAAATCTTTCATTATTTTGTATTGTAATAATAAGGAATTAAGTTGAGGATCAATTTTTATTTAAAAGAATTATTTATAGGATATTGAATATTACAAAACCTTATAAAAATTATAAAAATCAATACCCAACGAGGTGTTTATCAAAAAAAATGGCACCCAAAGTGGTAGCTGTAATTTTTATTATATAAACTGATGTCCAAAACTGATACCCAACTTGGTGCTCTTATTATATAATTTTTAGTATATATACTGCCGAAGCAAGTACAAATAAGCCGCCTTGGTGGTCTCGTTGATAGTGTACTGGGCTTTCACCCTGAGGACCCGGGTTCGATTCCCGGCCAGGTCTTGGCATTTTCATACGCTATAAATCATCTCATCGCCTGCATTAGCCCAAGTGTGCACAATAGTCGGACGTTAAAAAAAAAAAAAAAAAAAAAAAAAAGTGTGCACAATAGTCGGACGTTAAAAAAAAAAAAAAAAAAAAAAAAAAAAAAAAAAAAAAAAAAAATATATATATAATCGGCGATGGTAACCTTAAAGGTTTTTCGCTGGAAAAAAAGGATTTATTGTACACACACACACACACACACACACACACACACACACACACACACACACACACACATTGTGTGTTTTAGCATAATCACAATCAATTTTGGCATGATTTGATTTTTGTTTCATTTAAATTTGGTTCAATTTTGGTCAAACTTGGCACAAAAATTAATTATGGTAAAAGCTTGGATAAAGTCGTTAATCAGCAAAATTCATTTCACGACAGTTTTAAAATGGTAACCAGTTCAAATTTATAACCTTTTTTGTCTTAAAATTGTTTGATTATCTGATTGTACCATTGTAATCAATGTAAAAACGGCAAAAATCAGCATTTTGAATTTTCAAAATCTGTCAAATGTAAGAAATTTAATTTAACAATAGTTATAGTTCATATTCATATTCACAACATTGTTTGAAAGTTTAAAACGCTAATGTGTGCGGATTTTTATGCAGGTACTGATAGTGAAATCAGAATTTCAAAAAGAAGTCAGGGTAAAGGAAAACAGTTTTGGAAATTTTCTTAAATCATGTCTGCGAGCCGGCTGCATGCATTGGTTATTTTTATTTTAAACTATATTGCACATTGTAAAACATAAAACAAAAACATCAGTTTAATGACGTTTTATATACAAAATACTTTGTAAAATGTAGATAGATGGAAGCTTAAACAGTAACTATAAACTTGTGAATCCAGTCTGTTTAAAGCAGGTTCTGTAAAATTAAAAGCAATAAAATAAAATTTTACATTTAGGGGAAATAATAAAGTAAGTATCAATAAAAACTAAAATAGTTTTCTCATTTTGGAAGTAGATTGGACACAAAATGTAAATATTTTCATTACAGAATCATTAACCGTTGTTCAAATATTTGAAATTTCACAAATTTAAGCTGGAAACTGTCATTGATTATTTTTACATTTTTTAATGTTGCTATAATAAATTGTTACTTTGAAAGTCGACAAAGTTCAAAATATAATATAAACAATAATTGAAATAAGGAAAGAATGCAATCGGAATCTATAAAAACATTGTTAACATCTAACATAGTGAATAAGAAAGAGAGTGAAAGATAACAGCAAGAAGAAAATTATGATTTCTGAAATGCGTTATGATTTATCAGAACAACAGAACTTGAGTAATTCCATATGGAAACAAATTTTAATTCAGATTAGATTTGTAATATCAAACTACGTTATATATAATGGTTCACTTGTGAAATAATAAGTTAGTAAATAGAGTATTGTATTATATATATTGAGGATGTATGAGGATTGTTTGGAAAGTAAATAAAATGTGCTCTGAAGAGTTATTCAGTTCGCCACCATGACTGCACTTATGTAATTGATGTTCCCACTCCTTCACCTTGTCTGACGCTAACAGCAAACCACTAAAATCATTTGATGTTTATTTATTCAACTTTAATATGTGTCACGAAATTTATGATCTCACCGAGTGTGCGGTTCGTAGTGTAATACAGATTTGAATACGAAACAAGTCCGCCCTATCATAATATACAGAAAGATAACCAAGGTTTACGGTAATGTGAAGAATGATGCTAATTTTGAAAATGGTGTAACGAATAGCGCAGATTGTTACCAAGCGGCATTATGCTTCTTCATGATAACTCATGTTCGTATGTTGACATGTTGACAAACGAACTTGCCTCAGTAATTTAGGTGAGTATTTTTGAACATCCACCTTTCAACCTGCACTTGCATCCCAGTGATTACTATCTTTTTCCCAAATTGAAGGATTTTTTGGGTAGGAACCACTATGGAAGTGACATTGTACTGAAAGAGAGCATTAGTGAGTGGATCAACAAAATCATAGCAACTGAGTATACAGAAGGCATAGAAAACCTGGTATCAAACACTATAAGAAATGTTTAAATTTGAATTGCAACAATGCAAAAAATAGCTAAAGTATCAAATGTGTTGTGAAATAAGTTTTGATTATTTTATTAAGAAATGCCTACAGAAAAAAAAGTTTTTTACTTTCCAATCAACCCTCATATAAATTCAATAGATAGGTTATTTTAAAAGAAAAAAAAATATTTTATTGTTGAAGTAAGGATTTAAAATGTTTACTTTAGTCAAGTAAGCCAAACTACTAAAGTTCCAACAGTCCAACTTACTTGATAAATTTTACCATCCAATGGTGTTTCCTCGTTTTTTGTTTTCCTTCTTCAGCCACTCATACAATGTTGCATGATATTTCAAAATTGGAGTGGCGTCCACTTTACTCTGGCCTGTGACAACTTTCAGTAAATCCAACCAAGGCTTAGAAGCCCCCAAGGCAAACATATTTCTGTAATACAAAACATAGCTTAGTCTTTTATCAATATAATGAAATATATTGTTTCTACTTTAAATGTAGTTAAATAATTATTTGTTTTAGTAACAATGTTACACTGAACTACTGGGACACATGCATTAGACATACAGTTTTATTGTACTGAATTGTGCAACAGCCTTTCCTAATTAACCAGAGATGTTAAAGTAACTAATATCGGTACCAAAACAGTTCTTACTTCAATATTTCCCCAGCTTTCTTACTTCCAGTGATGTCACATTTGTCCAGTGTCTGTGATTTTGGATTCTTTGGATCATATTCTCCTGCAGCGATACAAAGCGATTCATGTATTTGAAATTGGATAATTCTGGCTAAAAAGTACCTGAAAAGTTAAAAATATAATTTGTATGTGATATGTTTAGTCTAACCAATAAAACACTGCCAATAACAAAATTTGAAAGATAATTATTCAATTTATACAAATTGCAGCTAATATTATTGTATGCTATTATTATTCTATTGGAAAATTAGCTATTGTCAGATCCGGAAACAAGACCATGTATGTATGTATGTATGTATATATGTATGTATGTATGTATGTATGTATATATATATATATATATATATATATATATATATATATATATATATATATATATATATACATACAGATTTTCTAATTAAAAAATAAACAACAACTTTAATTCTATGCATGAATTAGTTGTCTCTGAAAGGTCGTTTTCATGTCAAAAGAGTTTATTTTAACAACATTAAGTTATTCTGTCATGGCACAACAAAATGAACACTGAACCCGAGAATTGTTGAATTATAAAATAAAAATAAATAAATTATTATTTTTTGCATATCACACTTGTATTGAATGATTTATGTATTTGTAAGATATTTTAGTGTTTCAGATATATAATTCTACTAGCTATTACCCATTGCGGTTTTGCCTGCAATTATAATGTAGGCAATAAAATTTATAGTCGATTTTCAAAATCAGAATAGGTCATTTCATTTTGATATATTTTTATAGACAATATTATACGATTTATGGTTTTCAGCCAAGACATATAAATTTTTGTAACTCGATACTCTAAAACAGGGTCCTGTCATATTTTAATAAAATACAGTATTATTAAAAAGTCACTATTATTCAATTAAACTGGAATAATATAGTGTTTATCTCAGGTACCTAAACCGTGTTCATACCAAATTTAATGTCAATTGGTCCAGTAGTTGAATAAGTGTGATTGAATAAGAAACAAATGAACAAAAACAAACTTTCAGAAATATATAATGATTAGCTGTTACCCATCACGGCTTTGCCCGCAATCATAACATGATCATACATTAAAGATCATGCATCACCGTGTTAGGACCAACAACCGTGTCAGTTAGGTTATGGTGTATTTTTTTTTTTGTAAATAAAGGTTTTTAACGCATCACCGTGATAGGCCTAACAACCGTGGTAGTTTAAGTTATGGAGTACTTTTTTTAAAAAATGAAGGTTTTTTCCTTGAATCACCATATTAGGTCCAACAACCATGTCAGTTAGGTTGGAGTACTCTTTTTTAAAAAATAAATAAAGTTTTTTTTAATGCATCACCGTGTTAGGCCTAACAACCATGTTAGTTAGCTTATGGAGTATTCTTTAAAAAAAATATAAAGCTTTTTTCACGCATTACCATCTTAGGCCTAACAACCATGTCAGTTAAGATTTAAGTACTCTATAAAAAAAATAAAGGTTTTTTTCACGCATCACCATGATAGGCCCAACAATCGTATCAGTTAGGGTATGTAGTATTCTTTAAAAAAATATAAAGGTTTTTTCACGCATCACCGTGTTAGGCCTAACAACCGTGTTAGTTAAGTTATGGAGTACTCTTTAAAAAAAATATAAATTTTTTTTCATGCATCACCGTATTAAGCCCAACAACTTTGTCAGTTAGGATATCTAGTAATTTTTACATAAATATAAAGGTTTTTTCACGCATCACCGTGATAGGCCCAACAACCATGTCAGGATATACAGTAGGCTATTCTTTAAAAAAATATAAAGGTCTTTTCACGCATCACCTTGTTTGGCCTAACAACCGTCTCAATTAGGTTATGCAATATTCTTTTAAAAAATGGGTTTCTTATCGCCCAAAACCCATGTTAGACGTATTTTTATTGTTTTACCGACCTACAACACATTACCAATTTTCGCCGGGTAGCAATTTTGAGGTTATGTTGGTCACTTCTATTTTCGATTTTTATCGTACTTATCATGCTTTCATATTTTGGATTCTTGCTTTTCGGCACATAATAAAGCATTTTAGTAACAAAAATATCGAAAAATTAAGGATATGCTACACTGCATATTTACCATTTTTAATTTTGATGCACAAGTATGCTTTTATATTTAACAAAGCATACTAAATATCTGATTCATGGTGTTTTTACGAGATTATTTCTTATACAATTTATCAGGAAAGCTTGGCCAAACTTTGGATGATTATTAGTGAATGTGAAATGAAACTTTACAAATTTTTAACAAAATAAAAACAAATTACAGAAGGCAGAAAATCCCCAAGGAGCCCAGGCCTCTGAGACTGGACCTCGCCCGGAGAATTAAGTACATTCTGTTAGAAATGCTAGATGAACAAAGAGAGGATTTTAAAGAAAGACTTGAAGAAACAAATGGAAATCAAGAACAACCTGTAGACCAAAGAAAGTGGAGAATGATTGTGAAAGCAAAACCAGGAAAGCTCATATAGAGTGTAATGCAAGAGGATGGTAGTAATTATGGGCCTTTAGGATTGTTGGAAAATTAAAATAAAATTAATGCAATATATAAAATCTTTTATTTCAAAATACGTTTGTAAATTTCAATACGTGTCAGGCACCTATTTAATTACTTTCCAATGCATGCTGTTTTTTCTTACCTAAAGGAAAACATTCAAATAATAAAACTTTTATTATTCATTTTTATAAGTTTTCAGTGATCAGTAAACAAATTAGTTATAATCTTGAGTGTAATCTGAGATCCATTGTCAGGTGTTTCAACACCCCATTACTATTACTGTAGTTCAATTCGGATTTTAATGTTATATAATAGATGTATTTTAATTTATTTATTAGTGTGAATTACATTCTAGAGCATAACACAACGTACCTTTTTTTAATTCATTTCTGTAACAGTTAGGTAGGTTTTATACATCCTAAAAAGTGTTGCAATGGCCTACAGCTGACACAGGTCACTAAATCATCAAAAGTGACTGCAGCACAAATTAGCAATCCCAAACATTATAAAATAGATAGTTATATTTTAGTGACAAAAATTAAAACAAATATTTGATTGCATATTTATTTTCATATAACTAATTTGTTATGAAATTATGTTCACATAATTTCAAACAACAAATTTAACATGCTAATATAGTAAAAATATAACTAATGTTAACCATTTACTTCTTTTTGTTATTACAGTATTCTTGATACTGGCAATTTTCAACACTTTTTATTGGTGCAGATATTTCAGGAAGTAAGAAAGCCAAATTTGTGTTTTCAGAATGTAATTTTAACAAGTACTAAACAAGCACACAACTTCAAATCTATCAAACCTTATTAGATTGAAATGGCTTGATTTTGTAATGCTGATTGTGTTGTTGGTGACATGAAAATCTCAAAATGGGCAAAGATAAAGACCAAATATTTTTTGAAACTAAAGCTTCTATCACGTCAGCGAGGCAGTAATTATCAAAGTGCGTACCAAAATCTTATAATAGGTCAGGTAAACAATTTTCTATAAAGGAAAGTAATTATGATGGCCTATGTCAGTTATTACAGACTTAGATATTCATCACGAATCATCCGAAAGATCAGAATATTCTCCTGTGACCTCAACCTTGCGCCAATCAACCAATCGGAGAAGAGCATAAGTTGCTTTATAAGTGATTGCTTCCCTGCTATAAGCTGATTTTATTAGAGATGAACATCAATTCAATAAGTCGATATTTGATAATGTTTAATCATTCGATTGATGATGGGGCAGTCGATATAGTATACTATATGTCAATAGTTGACAATGTTTTACTTATTTTTGTGTAAAAAAGTTTTGTATACTTTGAAGTGTTTAAGAATAAAATGTTTTAGATGCTTTTTATTAAGACATTTTTTCAACCTTTACAAAGTCAAAAATTATCATGAAAATATTTATATAACTAATCGTTTATTACGGTTTCCCTCCTACATCTCAGGAATCATCAATGTTGACTTTGCCTTTCACCATCTATTCCACAAACAAAAACACCTCTCAATTTTCCAAAAACATCAATGTATATTTTTCAATGTTTTAGTAAGCACTGATGGATTTCAACAATGTTGCCATCAATGTTTTTTCTGTCGATACTCATCCTAGACCATCCCTTACGGACTGTCTGGTTCAAAAAAACTTTTTTAAAGTCAGGCCTTCTTATTCAAATAATACAATTAATCCCTTCTCCCGCCTCTGACAGCAAATTATCACACCACATTATTTTGGGAAAAAATGGTAAAATTTTATTACTGAAACAACGATATTGTTATTTATAAATCCGACTTAATTAGGACTTAAAAAGTATGATTTCAAAAAACAATACAACCAGTAAACACAAAAAATAGGTACAATAATTAAATTTGTGGTGTCAAAAAAAATTTAAAAGCAAATGTATCATGTGAAACAGAATTAGGCATACTGATGTTTGCTTAACACCTATTAAAAGAGCAGAATACAGCAACTTTTTGAAAATTTCATTACTTTTTAACATCAGAGCATGTGTATAATTCAAAAAAGTAAAATAATTAAGCATAAAAACAATTTAACAATTTTTTTAATAGTACCAGTACTCTTTAAAACAATATACTAAGTCCCACACCATATTCATAGCACTTGGATGTACTGTATTTGGTCGTCTGTACTTTCAAGGACAAAAATTTTTTTTGTAATTCCTTTTCCTCAGTGGTTGTTGCTAGGAACTGTACTTTGTTGAGATAACTTTACTCTCAACTGAATAAAATACAAACTGGCAGTTTTTGAGCGAATATTGCAATTAAGATGTCTTGAACACATATTCATATGGTTATTTTGATAACACTTATTCACATATTCCATAGATACTTTCTTTTGATAAGTTTTAAAATATATTTTTGTTGCTAACTTTAATCTAACAAAAACTGCATTAAAAAAAAATTGACAGGCCAAGGGCTGGAGCATTGCCCTAAGCACATCTCTGGCTCATTCTTACTAAATATG
Source organism: Callitettix versicolor (assembly GCA_022606455.1). Classification (NCBI taxonomy): domain Eukaryota; kingdom Metazoa; phylum Arthropoda; class Insecta; order Hemiptera; family Cercopidae; genus Callitettix; species Callitettix versicolor. The sequence goes on along the minus strand of CM040183.1, from coordinate 94,249,513 downwards.
TGAGAATAGGAATACTGTATTTGTATGTGCAGCCTGCTTGAGGCAACTTATGTTCCAGGATCATGTAACAACACAGCGCTCTCCCGTCATTGGTCGATCATCAACGAACTATTCTCATGATTCGGACTTCTAGCAATCGATGTTATTAAAATATATTTGAACTTTCTTAACTCAAAAGGTTTAAACAATTTAGTTCATTTTTTCACTTATATGTCCATTTTAGAGAGGAAAAAACCTAAAAAAATGTTTGAATTTCGACTTTCTGTATATTTTAACAGAAGCTTTGGCGTATCCTGTAGATATATCTGATCAAGAGTGAATCAATGCTTTTTTAGTAACCTAAGTCAATTAAAAACTGAGAAGGAAATTATATTCCAGACTTTTGATTCACCCTGTACATTAATGCATTTAATAAATTTGTACCCTTTACTACTTGTAACAAAATATGATACAATGATTTCATGTTTCAGTCTATCATAAAAGCAAGTTTGGCAGACTCTACTCTGTGGGATAAAAAAAAAACTACCAGAAACATCATAAAAACCTGTAAATTAGCATAATTTTTATATCTAAACATTAAAAATAGGAAGAGTGGATTAACAAGTATGACAATTACTTGCTTTAAACAAATCTGTTCAGGGTTTAAAAATTATTACTTCAAACATTGTTATTGTATAATTTATTTAAAAGATCACAGGATTATCTTAATCTTGTGAAACAGAATCCAGCCAATCGTTCACCATGACTGCACTTATGTAATTGATGTTCCCACTCCTTCGCCTTGTCTGACGCTAACAGCAAACCACTAAAATCATTTGATGTTTATTTATTCAACTTTAACCAGTTAAGTACTATCAGAGGTCTGTATGACCAACATGATCAAATCAATAGCCTACCTCTCTTCACTCCCTTACTCACACAAAATTGTTCTTTCATCTTACTTCCACTTTGACCCAGGTATTTGGCATGAGAGAGCGGTGAGTTCCACCTGTCGCAGATCAAAATCAACAGCTCACCCCTCACCCAGCCCTCAATATTAAAAATTGTTCTCCACCCTACCTTCCACTCTTGACCTAGGCATTGGCATGAGAGAGTGGTGGTTCCAATCTGTTTATCTCTTTACTAGTAATAGCATGATTGCAGTCAAGTAGACCTACGATAGTAGTTGTGTCAGTTTATGTATAAAGTTTTGCGGTCTGTGAAACGTACGATAGTGTAGGCATGACATTTTATAATAGATAGTTGTTAAGTTACTTTAGTATTTTCAGTGTTGATGAGATTTTTTCCTCAATATGGAAAATATTAGTGACCACTCTATAATGAATAATTTCATATTTCATTTTTTAATTATTATTAAATTATTTTTATTTTTTATTTTAAAATTTGTTATTTTGGACTTTAAATTTGTTATCTGTTATTGCTTTCAGTAATAATTTAATTTTGTAATGTTTTATTGATTGTAATATTTACTTTATTATTTCTTATTCGTTATTAAAAAAATAAGCTTAATAACTTAGATGAAACATTAATAACAATACTTTCTTTTTTAATTTATAAAATGATATAATTGCAATTCATGAACTTGTCAACGTTATGATGTAATTTTTATAAGTAGTCGTTAAATTTTTTTTTGTTTATGTTCAATAATATGTACATTAATAATATTGTTGTATTTTATCACCACTAGCAAACAGTCTAGCAGACTGACTGAAAGTAGATGTGGAAGTTTTTTGTGTGCATTGTAGAAGTTTATTTTAGTTTCAAATGTTTGAGTCAGTAAAATAAGAATTTATTTATACAATATATAATGTTCACACCATTATATATATATATCTTCCATATATATTCAATTACAGGTCTTTAAATGCTAAATTTATTTTTTTTAATAAATAAAAAGTACAAAATAAAATATAAAAATGTTAGACACTTTGGCTTACTAATTGCTTTGCAAATGCATTGTCTTTTAGGTGGTTGAGTGACTCAGATTAAATAATGGTTTTGTCCAGAACAGAAAAGTAAAAGTTTCCCTCAAATTGATCCTTGATAGATTTATAATCCAAGTGCATGTTTGTTGTATTTGTAAAATGTTCTTTCATATATTTTATTGTGTAATTTTTATTCTTGGCTCTGGTCATATCGCAATATAGTCACAACTAGAAATAAGAATTGTGTGTGTACTACATGGATAAACGAACAACAGTTCTCAGGTTGGCATATATCCAAATCTGAACACTATATGTAGGTTTACTTATTTATTTGAACATAGGAAAAATATTTAACAAAGGAGAGTGTAAATAAAGTATATTAAGTAGGGGATTTTGAAAAATTTACCTGTTTTAGCAATTCAGGTGTGATGTCAAGTGATGGTTTTTGGGGTATGGTTTTATTATATCAATAATATCTTGAAAATCAAATCCAGTTATGGTACCTGTAAAAAGATAAATTTAATAGAAATGATTTTTCTTAACAAGAAAGCAATAACACAAGAGTGGCTACCATTCATTGGGTACAAGTTAAATACCAAATAAAACTTTTTACATTAAATACAACAAATGCCTAAAAATTTGGTTAAAGTATATTAGTGTGGAGTCATAAATGATTGCCCGAAAGAGCTGTAATAAAATCTTATGTATGTATTACTGTGGTTATAGGTTAGTTTATGTAAAATACTGTAAGCATGGTTCTGCAGCTAGTTTGTAATACAGCATTGCTAGTTAAACCAATATTTTCTGAAGTAACTTTCTGCTATATCCGCCAATTTTCTAGTACTTAGGTACAGGTTAAAAAAGCAGTTTATTCATTTATATTAATTTGTTAAGATTTCAAATACTGACCAGTTAAATGAGCAGGTATCGGCCCAGTTTTGTTCATAACACAATCTCCATAGTAGTCATACATGCGGCCACGTATATATGCATGTAATTGTAAGTACAGAGGCTTGAGTTGGTCATACAGACCTTTCATTACATTCTCAAATTCACTGTAAGGTGGTTTATTCTCATATTCATCTGTAATCCACATCTCTCCCTTGTTGGAATAATCTACAAAAATGAAGTTCAAAATTAGCTTGAAAAGTATTAAAAAAGCTATGATGATATATTCACTACATAGTGATAATGAAACTTCCATATTTTAATAACATACTAGTTAAAGAATTTTAGCAATTATCTTGTTTTTTCAGTTCTAAGATAAACTCTAAAAAATTTTAAATAAACTCAATTCTGAAATTAATTGCACATTAATTTGCTATGATGTAAGACTTTTGGCATTTTTTTCATGAAATTATCATACTTACTGAAATATTTTGCATATTCATTACTGAGATTCACATATTTTGAATAGTCTTGTTTAATAATGGAACTCATCTGATCATGATATTCCGTCCAATAGTACTCCAATTCATCAGCATCTCTTGAAGTTACAAAAATTTGTCTTATATCTGCAAACAAAAAATAAAACAATATATTTCTTAGTTAACATGTGTTATAAGCCTATATAAAAACTCACTGAAAATATGAATTTAGTAATACTTAGTTCTGTTAAAACTATTTACTTATTATCTTCATTAAAAATTTATTTCTTATTACAATTTGTAAAGTAGGCTATTTTCAGAAGTTTTTTATAACCTTTATTACAAGGAACAGTATTTATAAAGAAATTTATAAATAGAAATAATTACAGGAATTGACTCATGAGGAATGTAACAATGTTGTATTTTTTCATAAGTTCTAAAACTTTCCATTTTGAGATATTTACCATTTTGTATTTTTAAAATTAACTATTACAACTTTGGAAGTACAAAACTTGTTGAGCTGATGTTTAATAACCACATTTTTCATGTAAAATTTTACAAGTTTATAAAAATCCTAATCTTTTTTTATATAAAATTGTTAAAGTTTAAACATTTTTGAAATCAATTATTTTGAAAACCAGTAACTAACAAAGTACTGTAGTTGCCATTTGTAATGGTGAATAAAACAATGTATCTTATTATAGATCAAAGGGTAATCAAGTCCTAAACAATTAACAGCACTAACCTGAGTTAGAAATATTGCAGATACTTCTGTCCTTATAGCTGCATATAGTCAAAGAGCTGAATGCATCTGACATTGCATTAATAGTAGAATCCAGCTACAAATGAGAAACACTGCATCAGACATAGGCATACATAGAAAAAGACTTACTACATACAGCATGAGTAACTAAATATTTTCGTCCTTATATTTATGGAAGGAAATTCAAAATTTAATCAGAACATAAACCTTTAAAATGGTTTTTTTATTAAAGATCTAAATTAAAAATTTCTTTGGTGTAGGCTTAAATTAGAAGAATAAAATAATGAAATAGTGTATAAGAAAAACAAAATTAATCAGAATGCTGAGACACTTTCTAGAATACAATTAAATTTTAGTGGTACCAGTCCAGCAAATTCAGGATCAAAAACTGATGAAGACATTTGACAAACAATAACAGAGTCACTAAACCTATATTTTCTGGAATCAGATAAAGACTCTCTAAAATCAGATGTTCAATCAATGTTTGTTAATATAGACTAAACAGAAGATATTTCTGTCATTTTGGCAGCAGTGGAAGATAATGATCAAACAGTATATTTAAATTATAAAGGTATGGCAGCAATGAAATTCCATTGTTAGAGGAACCTGTTAATTTTGGGAAAAAACAGATCATATTGTCCTTTGTAAATTATCAATGCCAAAAAGTAAAAATACACAAAAACTATATCAAATAGTAAAACGAGATTGAATTGTAAAGAATAACTGAATCAGTAAGCCTATATTTTCTGGAATCAGATAAAGACTCTCCAAAATCAGATAAAGATGCTATAAATTTTGTAAAACAATATTCAATATGAAATATAAAATATGGCCTTTACTTTAAAATGATTTTTATAGACAATTTGTAACTTGCTTGGCTAACTATTCCACATATTCACAACTATGGTTAATTAAATGTATAACAAAATTAATGGACAAAATAGATGAAGAAGAGGTAAAAGAAATTATTAAAAATTATCATATAGGAAAAATAATAATCATGGAATTCAACACACTTACAAATATATAAAAAAGGTATTATTGGCCAAATATAAAAAAATCATATTCAAAATTTTGTAAATAATTGGGGCATTTGTTTAAAAACAAAATATGAAAGGGCATCCTTAAGGCTAGAAATGAATTTAACACCAACAGGTTCGAGACCACTACAAATAATTTCTTTGTATAGTATTACACTTGATAAGCAAAGATTTTTAAATATTATCTAAGAGTTTCTCTAGACATGTGCACATGAATTGTATTGCATGTGCATAAGCAGTTGAAATTATCAACAACTCTTTGGTATATTTTCTCATCGTGGTCTACCAGAAGTTATACTAGCATGCAACAGATGTGGAATTTTAAGGTTAGGTTAGTGAAAGAAATTATGAATTTAGATAAAGAAAAAATACACTTATGTAAAAATTGTAATTCATCATATTTGACTAATTTGTAATACAATCGTTAACAATGATTATATTTTGTTGGGAGGTCGTAGAAAATTTAATAACATGGATATCAGAAATGAACCAATATTTGACTATATTACCACAAAAAAAAAAAAACTAGAAAATTTTAAGTCAAGAGGATTATAGCAACTACACCTTAAAGTACTTATGTAATCAATCGCAACAATGATTATATTTTCTGTCAGAATAAACATGTCATCCATTAAAAATGAAAGCGGACATCCATGATTTTTAGATGTCACTGAACTACATCTTCAAGTGAGTCAAAGACCAGAATTCTTAATCAACCTAAAGAGATTCGTCTACAACATGGAAACTAAAAATGGTTAAGTCTTCTTTGTATAATCTACATTGTGTTTAGATGGACAATGTAGTAGGATAGCTAATCTTCCCAGGTTGTGTTTAGGGATGGTTAAGACAATGGACAATGCAGTAGGATAGCTAATCTTCCAGGTGTTTTTATATTTCTTAGAATAGTTGGATCATTCATTATCTCTTTGCATTCTGACTGTATTGTAACAAAGCTTTGTTGACACAGTCGAGTAAAGTCTGATCTAGTGTGTGCACAATGATGATCAAGTTATCTCTGGGCATAAGAGTTGAACCTAAATCTTTGTTATAATTATTGTAATAAATACTTTATTAAAATACAATCTTGAATGTTTTTTTAAAAAAACCAATCAGTTGGAACAAAAGACATAACTTGCATGTATTTATATTTATAGATAAGAGGCCATTAATTTTGCTATAACATGAGTTATGAATCTTTATATAACACAAATCTGACAACTGGCTGGTTTTTTTTAGTTTTTATTTGTTGTTGTGCTTCTGCAGTAGAACTTTTTGTATATGCTTTATTTGAATTTCTTTTATAAATTTAACTGAATGAGAGAAAATACATGAAATGCTTGAACTTCTACTTCATGACATGTGTAAATCACTTACTTCTAGACTTGTCTCATAACTTTTATCATATGTGTCAGGAGGAACCAACACTCCATACAGTTTTGCTTGTCGTAACATATCCTCATCATCAAACTCAGCCCAAGGGAAAACTAAAAATCCAATTTCTGAAGGTAGGGCTTTGAAATCATCCTGTAAAAGAGAATTTTTATAATATATATATTACCAATAAATATGTACATATGCATGTCAAACATATGTGTTGGAATTAAATAATAAGGTTTATCAATAACTTCACTCTTTTATTAATGTTCTCTTTAATTTGACAAAAAAATATTTGATTTTCTAAATTTATTAAAACCAAAAATTTACTTGATACTGAAATTAAATTGCAATTTGAACAATGCAATTTTGATTCATTACAATTAATATAAAATTATCAGTTTTGGCTATTGGATAGGCTACCCTTGGTATAAATGCATCATACTATTTATCAGTGCATAGATAGTGAGGGGTGGGAAGGATTGCAGGATTACATTAAACTTTGGGTTGTGATAAGTACAGTTTGAGTTTACAAGATAGCTTTGTAATAATTGGTCACCTTTTGTGTCTAGTTTGTTTATTTTTTGTGTTGAGAACATGAGACTTATTTGTTAGGGCCAATGATTTGTTTATATATTATTTCTTTCATTCCTAGTTTAGGTATTTGTGATTAATTGCATATTTTATAATTAAAATCTGCAATATTAATTGGTACTTAATTATTATTATAACTCTTAAAAGGTAGTAAACTTAGTCTAGAAGAAATAAAAATGTAGGCCATCCCTAAATAAATAAGTAAAATTTACTTTCAATTAAAAAATAAAGCTCTGTATTTTAAGGGATAAAAAGCTTTATTGTAGCAATGCAACCCTTCCCACAATGAAATTTACAAGTCTCTGTCAATAAAAATTATAATGTTTTCAATGAATATAGTTCAATTTTTGAATAACTTTGACATTATTGAATAATTATAATTACTCAAAGAGCAGTAGGCATCACAATATATTCTTAATCAACCACTGCTCTTCATGTTCATAAGCTCTCATGTGTTCGTAAGTTTTACTGCGGATTTAAAAGTAACCATAATATTTAGGAACATATTACTGGACCAACTTTTTTGGAAATTATATGTTCTTTCTTAAAAGTGAAAATAAAATAACATTTGATTACTTTAGTTTCTTAGAAAACAGAAATTTGTTTATACCTTTACAGTTTGTTTGAATTTATTAAAATTGAATTTTTTTTATTAGATAAATTTAATTATAAAAATGTGTTACAATACTGTATCTTACATTCTCATTAATCTGGAAGCACTTTTTTTACACAGAACATAAAATAACCTTGCTTGGATTTTCCATAATCTACCAGTAGCACATAAAATGTTTGGTAAATGATTTAAAAACATTCTTTCCATAATAGTAGTAAATACCTACTGTACTTTATCCTTAATTATTATTTGCTCATTTAATTTTAATTTGCAAAAGTAAAAGCTGTACAAATGACAGAATATAGTAATCATCTAAAAATATGGCAAAAACAACAATAAGAATAAAACTGACTATTCTTACCAAATTCTTTTCATTTTCGTCAGTGATATTTGTTTGATAGGCCCAATTAAGTGTGTTGTAAGTATATGCATATTTGGTTAGTTCCCTGTCCAAGTACTTGAGGTATTCCTTAGCCTCTTTTTTTTGTCTCGTTTACTTTTGAAGCACATGAGACACAGGAAATGAAAGAACAGAGAAATATCACAAATATTATTTTTTTCAGCAACTCCATCTTCCTGCAAATAAACAAAGTAATCAATTAAATACAGGATGGGACAATACTGGTACTTAACTTTTAATTTTAACCTTAATATGATAGCCGAGGCTCTTCAATTTCTAAGCAGGCAAATCATGGAGTTGTGCATCTCAGTATTGTAAAATCATTCTTCTTTAATAATATGTATTTACTGGTTCTAAAATTGTTTATCTATGTGTGGGTTATCTGAGGCAATCACACAACCCACTTCTGCAGATAACTGGAAGTTGACTACACAAAAATTCCTTTTTTGTGTAGGAAAAAACAAATATAATAATAAAAGTACTTTTATTCAATTGTGTCCTGGAGAAAGTAATCCGTGACTGGAGGAAAGAAATGAAACAATGTAACTTGGGAAATGGAATCAGATTGAGTAGTAAGAAGTCTGGAATACAAGTTGAATGTCTTGCTTATGCGGATGGCATTGTATTCTTCACAAAAAATTTAAAGATAGCAATAAAACAGATAGAAGATTTAAAAGAAACAGCGGAAAAATCAGGATTGCGAATATCAATTGATAGACAGAATTCATGAATATTGATGCTAAGGACTCTACATGGATAATGAAGACCAAAAATGGAGACCAAATTAGAAGGGTTCAGAAGTTTAAGTATTTGGGCGAGTTTTTGACTCCAAATGTGAAGGAGAAGATAACTATTGCAGACAGGGCAAGGAAGATGGAAATTGTGTTTAGATTGTGCCAGAACATGTATAAATGAAAAGCCCTGTCTTATCAAGCAAAATTTAGACACTACACCACAGTAGTTCAACCTGAATGTCTGTATGTGGCAGAGACACTATCTGGAAGGGGACTATCGGAGATCGAAAAGATGGAAAGAAAATTTTTGAGGAAGATTTTGGGACCAAGAAGAGTGCGTGATGATGAATTCAAGTTCCATATGCGATTAAACAAAGAGCTTTATGAAAGGTTTCAAAAAATCACTATTACAATGAAGAAGAGGAGACTGATGTTTTATGGGCACATCAGCAGGATGAAACCAGAAAGAATAGCGAAAAGGGTGCTGACTTTCCTGGAAAACAGAAAGACACAAATTTCATGACTCAAGGATGTCCATCAGGACCTGACTAGATGTGGAATGAGCGCTGAAGAGGTAACATATGGGAGGAAGATAGCTGCTGCAGAGTTGAAAGACATCTCTGAAGAGAATCCAAGTGGAAAGAGGCAAGTGGTTTCGAAGGTGGAACGTCATAGAATGAGCCAGAGAATAAAGGAGTACTGGCGTAGGAGGAAACAGAGGTTAACAAGGAAGAAAGTTGTGTAATTGTAGTCCATAGATGACTGTATAAAATAAAATAAAGTACTTCTACACACATATCCTTTTATTTAAATTATGATTTCTTGAGATACAATCTGCCTAATGATTATTAAAGACAAAACAATCCTGCTAACATAAGTGAAATGTATACTTACAATAAAATTTAATGATTCTGTTAGGTCATAAATAAATCTAATTATATACAGTACTTATAGCTATATGCAAGAAAAAACAAAATTTGAATAAACTTATTCACATACATTTTACATGACATTTAGTATAATGAACGAATATCAACACTTAACGGCCCAAGCAATCTATGTTTTAGCCACTATACCTTAAAAATCCATGTTCACATTAATTACCAAAATAAATGAAACAATGAGCATAATTTTTCTAAATAATTTTTTAGTTTTTATTTAAGTATTTAGAAATTGCTGTGTACAGCTGTCTCAAAGGCATGATGAAAGTATATTTTGAAAAAGTAAACCAAACTTAAAAACAAACATTTTTTGTACATGTTTTTGAAAATAAAATGTAATCATTGTATTCTGCTTGAAAATCTGCATAAATTAGCTTTTGAAATTTTAAAATTAATTTATAATTTCAAAATTTAACAATTACTACCATCAAAATCATTTTCAATAAAATTTGAAAGTTTAAAATGCTAATTTATGCAAATTTTTAACACTGATTAAGGATGGCAAAACCAAATTTTCTAAAATATCAGATAAAAAATGTGATTTTTTTACAGTTTTGAATAGATAAATAAATTGAATTTGTTGAAATGGATTTTTCTGGGTAAAACACTTTTGCAATCTATTAGTAAAATTAATTTTTGTTTCAATTTTATATCAAATCCGACCAAAGTTGAACATATTTACACATATATATATATATAAAATAAAAATTTAAACTTTCACTAAAGAATAGTTTAACAGTTAAGAAGTATTAAACACTAGAAGGATTGAAACAAAATAGGCCTAGTAAAACGTCTGTGCTTACCTATAAAGCCAAAACGAAATAATAAAAATATTTCAACAACACACTTATATATATTGACTTTTTTTCAATATTCATTCTCACTTTGTCATGCAAAATATGTTATACATGTGGTCTTAATAAAACAAATAACACTTTTCTAAATATTTTGTGGATATTGTTTGTTCTGTTTTTGAAAGTCATTAAAATACGTCACACACACACACACACACACACACACACACACACACACACACACACACACACACACACACACACACACACACACACACACACACACATGCACAATCATGTGCATTAAAATATTAATTAAAGTAAAAATATTAAAAATGATCATAGAATTAAGAAAGAAGTTTGTCAATATCCAGGAAATTAAATTATAGAAAAATGCAGAATACAAAATTTGTATAGTGTAATTAAAAAGTTATTTTGAATAAAAAGTAGAAACAGATTTAGGCCTAAGTCTAACTGGCTTGCTGAGTAATGCCAACGTCATATGAAAATGTAACATACTATGTGTTGTAAAAATGTAAACTTTCTTTTGCAAATTGTACCTTGCGAGGGGCAATTAGTGTAAATATTCAAAATTAATAAATTATTTTTTAAATTTTATTAAAAATTCATTAAATTAAATAAAATTTATTGTATTTATTGTATGATTTAAGATCATTGACTGATATCGTTTCTAGTATTTCCTGTCAACTAATAACAAATGTCTTAACTATGTATCAAATGTTAAAACAAAACACCAGTGTAGGGACTGTAAAGTTGCTATGAGTCGTTAACCCTGTGTACAAATATGGCCATATGTTTTTTAAATCACTAGACTTCTTTAGAAAGCAGCCTTTTTTGTGTTTTTTTGAGAAACATTTTACAAAAAACAGTACATTGTACTATCATGTTATGTATTATTTTATGTAGTGTATCTGTAGGTACAGATACAGTAATATTGTATACAACTTTGTTTATTTTCTCTTTGTTTTTAATCTTTTAAAATAAATTTTACATTTTCCTTGTAAGTTTTACTAGACACCTAAAAACCCACTGCTGATGGCTCTTATGTGACTCTATACAGTGACAAAACACCAGCAATAGGCGGGAGCTGTCTTTGGCTTATAAATCTTGCTCAACTGTGACAGAAGTTGACATTGCTCTATGGAAGCTCATGATAACGTTATTTGATGTCTCAGACCCTACCAAAAAGTGAAGCTATTGTAGCAGTTCTGCTTATCCAAAAGAGCCTGGGTCTCATCAATTTGAATAATCCATTCTATATTATATATTACTAGTCCAGTCAATAAAGTTTATACTTATAAATTAACTAGAAATACCTAGAAATTTTAGAAAACCTAGGTTTTTACTAGAAAGCCTAAAATACAAAAGACTCTTTAATGTATTAATGTCGAAAGGTATTAATGTCAGCTTTTTCATGGTGTGTATACCACCCTTTTTCAAGGGCATCACAAATTCATACAAATATCAATTAACAAAAATAAGCCCCAGTCAAGGTTTACAATCCATTGTTACTAACTTATGTTATCAATTTTTGGTAAAGAACTAATTTTCAAATGGTTTCTCCTAAAAGCCCATACATACTGTATATATTATTATAATTACAATATATATATATATATTATTATTATTATTATTTGTATAGACCCTGTTGGATCACACAAAGCACTCCGACTCATGTCTTGTTCCTTCTAATCCTCCACACCTCCCTCATCCTGTCCCCATGGATCCTCTTCCGCTCCTCCGTCCATTTTACCCCTGCTCTCTTTGGGATTTCATTCTGGGACCTTCCAACCGAGCATCTTTCTCCTGTATGCGTGCCTGTTTTCAACGTCTGTTGAGTCTATTTCTGCCTCATGTAGGTCTATTCTGACTTGTGCGATCCACGATGTTGTTGATTTGACTCCTTGTATATACTTAAGGATTCTGTTGGCAAGTCTCGTTGTTGGGAGTCTACTGATTTGTCCATAGAACCGAAGCCTCCTTCTTCTGATATCTGCTGCCAGGTTCGATATCTTCTTTGTGGTCTTCTGGGAGTGCAACCTGTATCCATCTATATATATATATATATATATATATATATATATATATATATATATATATATATATATATATATATATATATATATATATATATATATATGTGTGTGTGTGTGTGTGTGTGTGTGTGTGTGTGTGTGACGTATTTGAGTGACTATCAAAAAATATGTAAACACAGCTATTTTAAGCTGTTTACAAAAATGATTTTTATTTTATTATGGCCACATGTGTAAGGTGTTTTACATGGCAAAAATGAGTAATGGAAAATGTAAATTATGTATGTGTGTTGTTGAAATACTTGCATTAATATGTTTTGACTCTATAGGTAAGATATCTGTTTTACTATGTCTATATTGCATAATTCTTCTTTTTTTGCTTAAGAATTATGCAAATATTTATACAAATTTTTTAACTGTATTCAAATTTAATACATAGCTCTTTTTATACTTATAAGTTTTCGATTTTTTTCAATACCTTTTGTTATTTTTACTTATTAAGTTATACCATTTTTAAGTCAACTTTGGTATTAATCAACTGTAATTTTTATCCCTAAAAAAATACCTTAGTGAAATACGTGAATACAGCTAGCATTGTATAGTCCTATAGTGCGTTTATAATTTTAGAAAACAAAATAGTTCATTTCAAATAAACAAGAAATTATCTCCCAGTTAATTTTTGTTGTATTTTATTTTTATATCAACATCATTACAATTCAAAATACAGTAAGTTAGAAGACATGTTCACAGCACAATTGGGTCAATTTCGATTACAAGCTATGCTCTTATATTGAACAAAGCATACCAAATTTCTGATTCTATGATTCAATGGTGCATTCACGAAATTATTTCTTACACAGTTTATCAGGAAAGCTTCGCCAAACTTTGGATGATTATTAGTGATTGTGAAATGAAACTTTACAAATTTTTTAACAAAATAAAAACAAAAAGGCAGAAAATCCCCAAGGGCCAGGCCTGCTTGGAGAATTAAGTGTATTCAGTTAGAAATGCAAGATGGATAAAGCATTTTAAAGAAGACTTGAAGAAACAAATGGAAATCAAAAAGAAAAGCTGTAGACCAAAGGAAGTAGAGAATGATTGTGAGCAAAACAGGAAAGCTCATATAGAGTGTAATGCTGAGGATGGGGGTAATTATGGGGATCACTTTAGGATTGTTGGAAAATTAAAATAAAATTAATGCAATGTATAAAATCTTTTATTTCAAAATACGTTTGTAAATTTCAATACGTGTCAGGCACCTATTTAATTACTTTCAACTTCATGCTGTTTGTCTTACCAAAGGAAAACATTCAAATAATAAAACTTTTATTATTCATTTTTATAAGTTTTCAGTGATAGTAAACAAATTAGTTATAATCTTAGATAATCTCAGATCCATTGTCAGGTGTTTCAACACCATTACTATTACTGTAGTTCAATTGGATTTTAATGTTATACAATAGATGTATTTTAATTTATTTATTAGTGAATTACATTCTAAGAGCATAACACAGCATTACCTTTGTTTAATTCATTTCTGTAACAGTTAGGTAGGTTTATACATCCTAAAAAGTGTTGCAAATGGCCTACAGCTGACACAGGTCCTGCAAATCATCAAAAGTGACTGCAGCACAAGTCAGCAATCTGAAACATTATAAAATAGATAGTTATATTTTAGTGACAAAATTAAAACAAATATTTGATTGCATATTTATTTTCACATAACCAATTTGTTATGTTAACCAATTATGTTCACATAATTTCAAACAACAAATTTAACCAAGCTTAATATAGTAAAAATATAACTAATGTTAACCATTTACTTCTTTTTGTTATTACAGTATTCTTGATACTGTAACCCAATTTTCAACGCTTTTTTATTGCAGATATTTCAGGAGTAAGAAAGCCAAATTTGTGTTTTCCAGAAATGTGTAAAAACAAGTACTAATTGAGTACACAACTTCAAATCTATCAAACTTATTTAATTGAAATGGCCGATTTTAATGCCGATTAGTTTAATTTTAATGCCGATTGTGTTGTTGGTGACACGAAAATCTCAAAATGGGTAAGATAAAGTCAAATATTTTTGGAAACTCGCTTCTATCACGTCAGTGATGCAGTAATTTTCCAAAATTGTGTCAATCTTAAAATAGGTCAGGTAAACAATTTTCTATAAAGGAAAGTAATTATGATGGCCTATGTCAGTTATTACAGACTTAGATATTCATCACGAATCATTGAAAGATCAGAATATTCTCCCTGTGACCTCGACCTTGCGCCAATCAACCAATCGGAGAAGAGCAGTGTTGCTTTATAGTGATTGCTTCCCTGCTATAAGCTGATTTTATTAGAGATGAACATCAATTCAATAGTCGATATTTGATAATGTTTCATCATTCGATTGATGATGGGCAGTCGATATAGTAAACTATATGTCAATAGTTGACAATGTTTTACTTATTTTTGTGTAAAAGAAGTTTTTTGTATACTTTGAAGTGTTTAAGAATAAAATGTTTTAGATGCTTTTTATTAAGACATTTTTTCAACCTTTTCAAAGTCAAAAATTGTCATGAAAATATTTATATAACAATACGTTTATTACGGTTTCCCTCCTACATCTCAGGAATCATCAATGTTGACTTGCCTTTCACCATCTATTCCACAAACAAAACACCTCTCAATTTTCCAAAAACATCAATGTATATTTTTCAATGTTTTAGTGGCACTGATGGATTTCAACAATGTTGCCATCAATGTTTTTCTATCGATACTCATCCCAGAGCCATCCTTAGGGAATGTCTGGTTCAAAAAAACTTTTTCGTCAGGCCTTCTTATTCAAATAATACAATTAATCCCTTCTCCCGCCTACCAAGCAGAATTATCACACCACATTATTTTGGGGAAAAAATTGGTAAGAATTTTTATTACTAAAACAACGATATTGTTATTTATAAATCCGACTTAATTAGGACTTAAAAAGTATGATTTCAAAAAACAATACAACCAGTAGGAACAAAAAAATAGGTACAATAATTAAATTTGTAGTGTCAAGAAAAATTTAAAAGCAAATGTATCATGAAACAGAATTAGGCATACTGATGTTGCTTAATACCTATTAAAAGAGCAGAATACCGCCTTTTTGAAAATTTCATTACTTTTTAACATCAGAGCATGTTTATAATTCAAAAAATAAAATAATTAAGCATAAAAAACAATTTAACAATTTTTTTAATAGTACCAGTACTCTTTAAAACAAGGATAAAAACATACTAAGTCCCACACCATATTCATAGCACTTGGATGTACTGTATTTGGTCGTCTGTATTTTCACGGACAAAAATTTTTTTGTAATTCCTTTTCCTCAGTGGTTGTTGCTAGGAACTGTACTTTGTTGAGATAACTTTACTCTCAACTGAATAAAATACAAACTGGCAGTTTTTGAGCGAATATTGCAATTAAGATGTCTTGTGCATGTATTCATATGGTTATTTTGATAACACTTATTCACATATTCCATAGATACATTCTTTTGGGTCATTTGATGAGTTTTAAAATATCTTTTTGTTGCTAACTTTAATTTAACAAAAAACTGCATTAAAAAAAATTGACAGGCCAAGGTCTGGAGCATCTGCAATGTCCTAAGCACATCTCTGGCTCATTCTTACATCTCTGGCTCATTCTTACTAAATATGTGAGAATAGGAATACTGTATTTGTATGTGCAGCCTGCTTGAGGCAACTTATGTTCCAGGATCATGTGACAACACAGCGCTCTCCCGTCATTGGTCGATCATCAACGAACTATTCTCATGATTCGGACTATAGCAATCGTGTTATTAAAATATATTTGAACTTTCATAACTCAAAAGGTTTAAACAATTTAGTTCATTTTTTCACTTATATGTCCATTTTAGAGAGGAAAAAACCTAAAAAAATGTTTGAATTTCGACTTTCTGTATATATAGCAGCTTGGGTGTACCCTGTAGATATATCTAATCAAGAGTGAATCAATGCTTTTTTAGTAACCTAAGTCAATCAAAAGCTGAGAAGGAAATTATATTCCAGACTTTTGATTCACCCTGTACATTAATGCAGTTAATACATTTGTACCCTTTACTACTTGTTACAAAATATCATACAATGATTTCATGTTTCAGTCTATCATATAAGCAAGTTTGGCAGACTCTACTCTGTGGGATAAAAAAAACTGCCAGAAACATCATAAAAAACCTGTAAATTAGCATAACTTTTATATCCAAACATTAAAAATATGAAGAGTGGATTAACAAGTATGACAATTACTTGTTTTAAACAAATCTGTTCAGGGCTTAAAAATTATTACTTCAAACATTGTTATCATATAATTTATTTAAAACATCACAGGATTATCTTAATCTTGCAAAACAGAATCCAGCCAATCGTTCAAATTACTCCTTCGTACAAAAGCTGCGGCTGGTTTTGTAACAGATTCAGAACTGTAAATGCCATCTGTAAAATTATAAGTCAGTTCCATTAAAAATGCAACTTAAAATTTCTAAGTAAAACAGTCATTTAGATTTTAAAAAATAATGATACTTGCATATTTTTTAATGACAGTACTGCAAGAACATGACAAGTTATCTCACAAGGTTTAAGACATCAAAAAATTAAGATTTAAATCTAGTTTGATCCTGCGACTGGGCACTGAAGGTAACAGCAGGAAGAAAATTCACACTATTTAGATGCGTTACGATTTGTCAGAACAGAACTTGAGTAATTCCATACTAGAACAAATTTTAATTCAGATTAGATTTGTAGTATGAAACCATATTAAATACAATATGGTTCGCTTGTGAAATAATAAGTTAGTAAATACAATATTGTGTTTATATATTTTGAGGGTTGTTTGGAAAGTAAAGAAAATTTGCTCTGAAGAGTTGTTCAGTTTGCCACCATGACTGCACTTATGTAATTGATGTTCCCACTCCTTCGCCTTGTCTGACGCTAACAGCAAACCACTAAAATCATTTGATGTTTATTTATTCAACTTTAACCATTAAGTACTATCAGAGGTCTGTATGACCGCAGATCAAAATCAACAGCTCACCCCTCACCCCGCCCTCAATATTAAAAATTGTTCTCCACCCTACCTTCCACTCTTGACCTAGGCATTGGCATGAAAGACTGGAGGTTCCAATCTGTTTATCTCTTTACTAGTAATAGCGTGATTGCGTAGACCTACGATAGTAGTTGTGTCAGTTTATGTATAAAGTTTTGCGGTCTGTGAAACGTACGATAGTGTAGGCATGACATTTTATAATAGATAGTTGTTAAGTTACTTTAGTATTTTCAGTGTTGATGAGATTTTTTCCAGAATATGCAAAATATTAGTGACCACTCTATAATGAATAATTTCATAATTCATTTTTTAATTATTATTCAATTATTTTTATTTTTTATTTTAAAATTTGTTATTTTGGACTTTAAATTTGTTATCTGTTAGTGCTTTCTATAATAATTTAATTTTGTAATGTTTTATTGATTGTAATATTTACTTTATTATTTCTTATTCTTTATTAAAAAAATAAGCTTAATAACTTAGATGAAACATTAATAACAATACTTTCTTTTTTAATTTATAAAATGATATAATTGCAATTCATGAACTTGTCAACGTTATGATGTAATTTTTATAAGTAGTCGTTAAATTTTATTTTTGTTTATGTTCAATAATATGTACATTACTAATATTGTTGTATTTTATCACCACTAGCAAACAGTCTAGCAGACTGACTGATAGTAGATGTGGAAGTTTTTTGTGTACATTGTAGAAGTTCATTTTAGTTTCAAATGTTTGAGTCAGAAAAATAAGAATTTATTTATACAATATATAATGTTCACACCATTATATATATATATCTTCCATATATATTCAATTACAGGTCTTTAAATGCTAAATTTATTTTTTTTAATAAATAAAAAGTACAAAATAAAATATAAAAATGTTGAACACTTTGGCTTACTAATTGCTTTTATTATTTTACTTGCACATAAATAAAATCTAGAATTGGTTTGTCAGTCTTAAAAAATAACAGATTAAATGTAGAACATATGCATGTGAATTTAAATCAGGTTACAACAAATTTTCTTTTAAAATTATTTCCATAAATCTTGCGGTCTGTAAGACCTCTGATAATATATGTGAAACTCATCTAAACGATAGTACTTAAGGGATAATATGTGTCACAAAATTTATGATCTCACCAAGTGTGCGGTTCGTAGTATAATACTCATTTGAATACAAAAAAGTCTGCCCTATCACAATATACAGAAAGATAACCAAAGATTATGGTAACGTGAAGAATGAAGCTCAGTTTGAAAATGGTGTAACAAATGGCGTAGATTGTTGCCAAGCGGCATTATGCTTCTTCATGATAACTCATGTTCGTATGTTGACATGTTGACAATGAACTTGCCTCAGTAATTTAGGTGAGTATTTTTGAACATCCACCTTTCAACCTGCAGTTGCCTCCCAGTGATTACTATCTTTTCCCAAATTGAAGGATTTTTGGGTAGTAACCACTATGGAAGTGACAATGTACTGAAAGAGAGCATTAGTGTGTGGTTCAACAAAATCATAGCAACTGAGTATACAGAAGGCATAGAAAACCTGGTATCAAACACTATAAGAAATGTTTAAATTTGAATTGCAACAATGCAAAAAATAGCTAAAGTATCAAATGTGTTGTGAAAGGCCACATGTGTAAGGTGTTTTACATGGAAAAAATGAGTAATGGAAAATGTAAATTATGTAAGTGTGTTGTTGAAATATTTGCATTAATATGTTTTGACTTTATAGGTAAGATATCTGTTTTACTATATTATTTTTTTTTGCTTAAGAATTATGCAAATATCTATACAAATGTTTTTACTGAATTCAAATTTAATAAATAGCTTTTTTTATACTTTGTTAAATTTTTCAATTTTTCAATACCTTTTGTTGTTATTACTTAAAAAGTTATAACATTTTTAAGTCAACTTTGGTATTGATCAACTGTAATTTTTATCCCTAAAAAAATACCTTAGTGAGCATTATATATTCCTATAATGCATTTATAATTAAAAAAAAAAAAAAAAAATAGTTCATTTCAAATAAATAAGAAATTATTTCCCAGTTAATTTTTGTTGTATTTTATTTTTATGTCAACATCATTACAATTCAAAATACAGTAAGTTAGAAGACATGTTCACAGCACAATTGGGTCAATTTTGATTACAAGCTATGCTCTTATATTGAACAAAGCATACCAATTTCTGATTCTATGATTCAATGGTGCATTTACGAAATTATTTCTTACACAGTTTATCAGGAAAGCTTTGCCAAACTTTGGATGATTATTAGTGATTGTGAAATGAAACTTTACAAATTTTTTAACAAAATAAAAACAAAAAGGCAGGAAATCCCCAAGGGCCAGGCCTGCTTGGAGAATTAAGTGCATTCAGTTAGAAATGCAAGATGAACACAGTGGTTGATAAAGCATTTTAAAGAAGACTTGAAGAAACAAATGGAAAAGCTGTAACCAAAGGAAGTAGAGAATGATTGTGAGCAAAACAGGAAAGCTCATTATATACTGTAATGCTGAGGATGGGGGTAATTATGGGGATCAAGAGCACTTCAGGATTGTTGGAAAATTAAAAAAAAAATATTTCAATGTACAAAATCTTTTATTTCAAAATACGTTTGTAAATTTCAATACATGTCAGTCACCTATTAATTACTTTCAACGTCATGCTGTTTGTCTTACCAAAGGAAAACATTCAAATAATAAAACTTTTATCATACATTTTTGTAAGTTTTCAGTGATAGTAAACCATTTAGTTATAATCTTAGATAATCTCAGATCCATTGTCAGCTGTTTCAACACCATTACTATTACTGTAGTTCAATTGGATTTTAATGTTGTACAATAGATGTATTTTAATTTATTTATTAGTGAATTACATTCTAAAAGCATAAAACAGCATTACCTTTGTTTAATTCATTTCTGTAACAGTTAGGTAGGTTTATACATCCTAAAAAGTGTTGCAAATGGCCTACAGCTGACACAGGTCCTGCAAATCATCAAAAGTGACTGCAGCACAAGTTAGCAATCTGAAACATTATAAAATAGATAGTTATATTTTAGTGACAAAAATTAAAACAAATATTTGATTGCATATTTATTTTCACATAACCAATTTGTTATGTTAACCAATTATGTTCACATAATTTCAAACAATAAATTTAACCAAGCTTAATATAGTAAAAATATAACTAATTTTAACCATTTACCTCTTTTTGATATTACAGTATTCTTGATACTGTAACCCAATTTTCAACACTTTTTTATTGCAGATATTTCAGGAGTAAGAAAGCCAAATTTGTGTTTTTCAGAAATGTGTAAAAACAAGTACTAAACGAGTACACAACTTCCAATCTATCAAACTTAATTAATTGAAATGGCCGATTTTAATGCCGATTGTGTTGTTGGTGACATGAAAATCTCAAAACGGGTAAGATAAAGATAAATATTTTTGGAAACTCGCTTGTATCACGTCAGCGAGGCAGTAATTTTCCAAAATTGTGTCAATCTTATAATAGGTCAGGTAAACAATTTTCTATAGAGGAAGCCGCCTCGGTGGTCTAGTGGATAGCGTACTAGACTTTCACCACGAGGACCCGGGTTCGATTCCCGGCGAGGGCTTGGCATTTTCATACGCTATAAATCATCCCCACCGTCTGCATTAGCCCAAGTGTGCACAATAGTCGGACGTTAAACTCAAAAAAAAAAAAAAAAATTCTATAAAGGAAAGTAATTATGATGGCCTATGTCAGTTATTACAGACATACATATTCATCACGAATCATTGAAAGATCAGAATATTCTCCCTGTGACCTTGACCTTGCGCCAATCAACCAATCTGAGAAGAGCAGTGTTGCTTTATAGAAATTGCTTCCCTGCTATAAGCTGATTTTATTAGAGATGAACATCAATTCAATAGTCGATATTTGATAATGTTTCATCATTCGATTGATGCTGGGCAGTCGATATAGTAAACTATATGTCAATAGTTGACAATGTTTTACTTTTTTTTGTGTAAAAGAAGTTTTTTGTATACTTTGAAGTGTTTAAGAATAAAATGTTTTAGATGCTTTTTATTAAGACATTTTTTCAACCTTTTCAAAGTCAAAGATTGTCATGTAAATATTTATATAACAATATGTTTATTACGGTTTCCCTCCTACATCTCAGGAATCATCAATGTTGACTTGCCTTTCACCATCTATTCCACAAACAAAACACCTCTCAATTTTCCAAAAACATCAATGTATATTTTTCAATGTTTTAGTGGCACTGATGGATTTCAACAATGTTGCCATCAATGTTTTTCTATCGATACTCATCCCAGAGCCATCCTTAGGGAATGTCTGGTTCAAAAAAACTTTTTCGTGAGGCCTTCTTGTTCAAATAATACAATTAATCCCTTCTCCCGCCTACCAAGCAGAATTATCACACCACATTATTTTGGGGAAAAATTAGTAAGAATTTTTATTACTAAAACAACGATATTGTTATTTATAAATCCGACTTAATTAGGACTTAAAAAGTATG
Source organism: Callitettix versicolor (assembly GCA_022606455.1). NCBI lineage: Eukaryota > Metazoa > Arthropoda > Insecta > Hemiptera > Cercopidae > Callitettix > Callitettix versicolor. The sequence continues at coordinate 94,227,283 of CM040183.1, read as the reverse complement.
ATTTCAAAAAACAATACAACCAGTAGGAACAAAAAAATAGGTACAATAATTAAATTTGTAGTGTCAAGAAAAATTTAAAAGCAAATGTATTATGAAACAGAATTAGGCATACTGATGTTGCTTAATACTTATTAAAAGAGCAGAATACCGCCTTTTTGAAAATTTCATTACTTTTTAACATCAGAGCATGTGTATAATTCAAAAAGTAAAATAATTAAGCATAAAAAACAATTTAACAATTTTTTAATAGTTCCAGTACTCTTTAAAACAATATACTAAGTCCCACACCATATTCATAGCACTTGGATGTACTGTATTTGGTCGTCTGTATATTTTCATGGACAAAAATCTTTTTTGTAATTCATTTTTCTCAGTGGTTGTTGCTAGGAACTGTACTTTGTTGAGATAACTTTACTCTCAACTGAATAAAATACAAACTGGCAGTTTTTGAGAGAATATTTTAATTAAGATGTCTTGTGCACATATTCATATGGTTATTTTGATAACACTTATTCACATATTCCATAGATACATTCTTTTGGGTCATTTGATGAGTTTTAAAATATCTTTCTGTTGCTAACTTTAATCTAACATAAACTGCATTAAAAAAAAATTGACAGGCCAAGGGCTGGAGCATTGCCCTAAGCACATCTCTGGCTCATTCTTACTAAATATGTGAGAATAGGAATACTGTATTTGTATGTGCAGCCTGCTTGAGGCAACTTATGTTCCAGGATCATGAGACAACACAGCGCTCTCCTGCCATTGGTCGATCATCAACGAACTACCCTCATGATTCGGACTATAGCAATCGTGTTATTAAAATATATTTCAACTTTCATAACTCAAAAGGTTTAAACAATTTAGTTCATTTTTTCACTTATATGTCCATTTTAGAGAGGAAAAAACCTAAAAAAATGTTTGAATTTCGACTTTCTGTATATTTTAACAGAAGCTTTGGCGTATCCTGTAGATATATCTGATCAAGAGTGAATCAATGCTTTTTTTAGTAACCTAAGTCAATTAAAAGCTGAGAAGGAAATTATATTCCAGACTTTTGATTCACCCTGTACATTAATGCAGTTAATAAATTTGTACCATTTACTACTTGTTACAAAATATGATACAATGATTTCATGTTTCAGTCTATCATATAAGTAAGTTTGGCAGTCTCTACTCTGTGGGATAAAAAAAAACTGCCAGAAACATCATAAAAAATATGAAGAGTGGATTAACAAGTATGACAATTACTTGTTTTAAACAAATCTGTTCAGGGCTTAAAAATTATTACTTCAAACATTGTTATCGTATAATTTATTTAAAACATCACAGGATTATCTTAATCTTGCAAAACAGAATCCAGCCAATCGTTAAAATTACTCCTTCACACAAAAGCCGCGGCTGGTTTTGTAACAGATTCAGAACTGTAAATGCCATCTGTAAAATTATAAGTCAGTTCCATTAAAAATGCAACTTAAAATTTCTAAGTAAAACAGTCATTTAAATTTTAAAAAATAATGATACTTGCATATTTTTTAATGACAGTACTGCAAGAACATGACAAGTTATCTCACAAGGTTTAAGACATCAAAAAATTAAGATTTAAATCTAGTTTGATCCTGCGACTGGGCACTGAAGGTAACAGCAGGAAGAAAATTCACACTATTTAGTTGCGTTACAATTTGTCAGAACAACAGGACTTGAGTAATTCCATATGGGAACAAATTTTAATTCAGATTAGATTTGTAGTATGAAACCATATTAAATACAATGGTTCGCTTGTGAAATAATAAGTTAGTAAATACAATATTGTGTTTATATATTTTGAGGGTTGTTTGGAAAGTAAAGAAAATGTGCTCCGACGAGATGTTCCGTTCCTCCACCATGACTGCCATCATGGCAATGACCTATTCATTAATTCAACCAATCTGATGCTAAAAGCAAATCACTATAGTCATTTGATGTTTGTTTGTGCAACATCAAAATGTGTTACAAAATTAACACATTTTGTGTGTGATGATCTCACTAAATGTGAGGTTCGTAGTGTAATACACAGTTCACCACAAAAAAAGTCTGCCCTATCACAATTTTCAGAAAGATAACCAAGGTTTTTGGTAACATGAAGAATGAAGCTCAGTTTTAAAATCATGTAACAAATGGTATCGATTGTTGCCAAGCGGCAATATGCTTCTTCATGATAACTCATGTTTACATGCCACTGCATTGACAATGAACATGCTTTAGCGATTTAAGTGAGACATTTTTGGACATCCATCTTACAGCCTGGACTTGGCTCCCAAACGATTAGTATATTATCTTCCCAATTTGAAGGATTTTTTGGGCAGGGACTACTATAAAAGTGACAACAAACTAAAGGAGAGCGTGAGTGGTTCAACTACTTGGCGGCAACTTAGAATACAGAAGGCATAGAAAACCTGGTAAAAAAATGCTTCAACAAATGTTTAATTTGAATGGCAACTAAGTACAAAAATAGCTACCGTATCAAATGTGTTGGGAAATTAGTTTTGATTATCTTATTAAGATGTACCTACAGAAAAAAATGTTCTTTACTCTTGTATAAGTTCATGAAATATGTTATTTTATAGAAAAAATTTTCTTATTTTCATATTGAAGTAATGATTTAAATTCTTTATTTTAATCAAATAAGCCAGTATTACTGAAGTTTGAACAGACCAACTTACTTGACAAATTTTACCATCCAATGACATTTCCTCGTTTTTTGTTTTCCTTTTTCAGCCACTCGTACAATGTTGCAAAATAATTCAAAATTGGAGTGGCGTCCACTTTACTTTGGCCTGTGACAGCTTTCAGTATATCCAACCAAGGCTTCGAAGCCCCCAAGCCAAACATTTTTCTGTAATACATAACATAGCTTAGTCTTGTATCAATGTAATGAAATATATTATGTTTAAAACTTTCAAATAACACTTGTGGATTTTGCTTTCTACTTTAAATGTAGTTAAATAATTATTTGTTTTAGTAACAAAGTTACACTGAACTACTTGGGCACATGCATTAGACATACAGTTTTATTGTACTGAATATTGTTACCAGTAGCAGAGGCAGTTCTAAAATGTATTTATTTAACAACAGTTCCTAATTAGCCAGAGATGTTAACATAACTAATATTGGTACCAAAGCAGTTCTTACTTCAATATTTCCCCAACTTTCTTACTTCCAGTGATGTCACATTTATCCAGTGTCTGTGATTTTGGGTTCTTTGGATCATATTCTCCTGCAGCGATACAAAGTGATTCATGCATTTGAAATTGGATAATGAAGGCTAAAAAGTACCTGAAAAGTTCAAAATATAACTTTTATTTGATAAGTTTAGTCTAACCAATAAAACATTGGCAATAACAAAATTTGAAAGATAATTATTGTAGCTAAAAATCATTTGATAGCTATTATTATTCTACTGGAAAATTTTCTATTGTCAGATCCTGAAACAAAACCAAGCATGTGTGTGAGTATATGTGTGTGTGTGTGTGTGTGTGTGTGTGTCTTATAAATATATAAATTATGCGATATGTGTGATTTACAAAATTTATTTTACAACGCAACAAATTTTGTGTTCAGTATTTCTTTATGCCTTGGCTAGGTTTCAAGTACAAAATAACTTAATGTTGTTAAAATAAAGTCTTTATGGAATCTTACAAATAAATTCTAAAGACTATTATAACAATATTTGTTTTTTTTAATATCTAGATGAGTCGTGTGCGGTCAAAAGATCTGAGGTTTATGGATGATTTAACAAAATAAAATCATGAATTTAAATTTAGGCTATTCTATATTAGGTTGGTCTTAAAACAGTCGTAAATTTTCACTGATTATAAATAAGGTGTAAAAGTTTATGGTTTATTAAAGTGACTGGTGCAATTTGAATTTCACATGAAAAAGGATCATTCACCAATATTCTGAAGCTTATAATTAAGTACAAAATGTGAAAGTGTTGAAGTTCTATTTTCAAATGTTTGGATTAGAGTAATAAAAATTCACAATGGCTTCCTCATTGTTGTGTTTTCCTTTTTTTGTTCTTATTCCTCTACAAACTATTGGTACTTCTTTAATTTTCTTATAGCTTGATCATTTGTAGGGATAATTCTTTTATTTATGTTTTATATGATGGTATCTTAAGCCTAAATAATGGTTACAATATATTATGAATATGATATTTAATTTAATATATGCGAATGAAAATATACTGTGGGTGTTTTCTTTATTTGAGGTGAGTTCAGGTTTGGTGGTTACAATATTCTACCCTGATGTCATTAGATATATTTATGTATAATTGAAATTTTGGTATCACTACTTATATATATATATATATATATATATATAATATACTTATAACGGTTTTTAGCATAAAAAAAAATATATATATATATATATATATAAATATAAATATAAATAAATAAATAAATATATATATATATATATATATATATATATATATATATATATATATAATTAAGGTATACAGTAAATTAATCAAAATGTTAATGTCTTGTATAATTATTTTCAAACATTTTTAAGTGAGTCTGACACTTTTTTTTAGGAGGGAAAAATACAAACTCATGATAGCATGAATGACATGTAAACAACGTTACACTTGTGTACAAATTTTATTAGTGTTCATGAAGTGCTTTGAAATCTACCAGTGGGTTATTTATTTCTATGTGCATACCTGACTCGACACCATGAAACTAAGTGATTTAAGTTTGTAACTATAACTCATTTTTATATTTAATATTTGTTATAATTATGTACGTAAATTATTGTTAATTTTTTATATCATAATAAATCAAAATACTGCTTACTTGACCTGTTCAGCAGAAAATTATTTATATAAATAATATATATATATATATATATATATATATATATATATATATATCTGGAAAAGTGTATTTAAATAAGTTTATTAATAAATATTTACATTATTTACAAACACTACTGAACTACATGTCCAGCACTGCCTTACAATCACTAAAGCACTAATTGTTGGATATATTGTACATGTTATTTAATATTTGTATATGGTAGACAAGTTTCCATTTTCTTTAATATAAATTATGTATAATTTCAATTTGGCAATAAAATCAGTAATATAATTAGACCAATACGAACCAGTAATGAACACTGATTACTTAAATGCTTTAAGTTTTCAATTATGTTGGCCAGTCCCCTGATTGCCACATTTTTGAAGGTTTGCTTCTTTAGGCATGTTATAACACTTTTTGTATCATTGGTTTCATGTCACACTCGAGCTGTATACAGTGAGTCATTGCATAGCTTATGTGCTCATAGGTATAGCACTTTTGTGATGAATAAAAAGCACTGACTGATCACACTCGAGCTGTATATGATGAAACATCATTTATAAAAACGTATATAAATAAAAAAATGTATATTTATTAATTGTTTTAGTGAATATAACATTATAAGGAAAAAATCTTGCTTATGACAATTTAACTTTAATAAACATTTTTTGTGGTTACTAGTGCTGATGGATATTAAAATGTTACTGATTTTAATTTACAAATTATCTATTTTTATTTTTAATACTACAATTAATTTGATAGTCAAATATAAAAACCAAATGCACAAACTGTTTATTGCAGGATTAATGTTTACAAGCTCGTATTTTCTAAATTTAACATTTTAAAATTAGTTAAAATGTCTTTATTTTGTTATTTTTGTTTTCTCTCGCAGATTATAAAAGGAAAAATCTATAGTCAAAATAGTATTGTCTATTGAACTGTTAATGTCTGTAAGTAATAATTATGTTCTAAAAAATAAATTATATTTATATATCTATAATTCTACAATGTTATGGAGCATATAAGTTACTTTCTGTAACAATTAGTGTAAGCAAAACTTCTATTGGCTAGTCCCCTGACTGCCACTTTTTTTTCATTGAAATTAAAGTCATCAATATTTTAAGAATATTAGCATCGATACTTTACTCAATACCTAAAACAGCCAAACAAGATAACTTTCACTAGCCAATCGTATTTCTACAATATATTTTCAAACATCGTAGACATGGAAAGAACCTTTCACAGGCGGCAGAATTCATGGGACAAAAAAATTTTTTTTAATTGTTAAACTAGAAAATGTTTTCTTAAGCAAAGTAGCAAAATAATTTTGCAAATCTTTTATTTACATGTTTATACGATTTCAAATAAAATCATTCAAAAAATCGGAGGAAACATCTACTTGTAAAGAAAATTAAGATTTTCAAAATATTTAGATTTTTTCGAAACACTTCATTTTACTGTTGTCACAGAAAGAATGCTGTTGGCTGCTGAGATGGACTTTTGGAGAAGAGTGGCAGGAAGATCAAGAAAAGAGAGAGTGAGAAATGAAAGTATACGGAGAATAATGGACATAAGGCATACAATTGTAGAAGATATAAGAACAAAACAACTGGTTTGGTACGGGCATGTACAAAGAATGCCGGATGAGGGAATTCCCAAAAAAATCATGCAATGGCGAACACCTGAAAGAAGAAAACAAGGAAGGCCGAGACTAAGCTGGAGAGAGGGAGTCGAAAAGGAAATAAAAAAAAGGGATCTACTAGAAGACCTGTGGTGGGACCGAGATCGGTGGAGGTTGAAGATCGGAAGACGGCGTAGAATGTTGTAGACCGAATTATAGATAGATTTTACTGATGTCTAAAACTAAATCATAGATTGTTTATTGTTATCTACCTCAAGGCTGATTTCATGATAAACTACAGTAAAAATAAATTGCAATATCATAATATAACTTATTACTAATGGTTATGATTATAATTGTTAGAAAAATAATTCAGTTAAATTAATTACTTAATATCATTTAAAGTTAACAGCTGATAAAAAGCAAACTCTTACTTGAAAATTTCCAGTTAAAATAATTAAATTAATTTTATGTAAGCTTATAATGAAAACTCTTACTTAATATACGTGTCACCATTAACAACATGAGACTTGTCTAAAACATCTAAAACCTTATCAGAGCGTGGCTTTGGTGGTTGCAAACCTTGGTAGTTCAACCTGTAACAAAAATATGTTTAACGGTATTTCATATTCTTTTCTTAAATACAATTTAATAAAATTCTTACCAAATGAATTGCACTCCATCACATTTCTATCTCAGCATCTAAGCAGACCACAATATCTTTCCTGGATGTTCGAATGGCCAAGCAGGGATTCATAAAAGACTGATATTATGTACCCCATTGGCTGAAAAATTCTGTAATACTAAGTCAGGAGAGTTGATATCCTGGCATATTGTGGCACACATCCCAGCAGAGTTTAGTGTAAAACAGTGTTTATAACCATGCAACTATAAATTAATTAAAGCTTTACAGACATTTTAAAATGATTGGTATGTTCAAAAAAAAAAAAAAAAAAATAGATTTCCGCAGAATTCCCCTGTAGCATTTTCTGTTGGCCCATTGTTGGTATTTTGTTTTCACACACGGTTGGGCAACGGTTAAAACTGACACAAATACCTACCAATTAATAACGAGCCAAATCCCGACATAGGGCCAAAAATTAAACATCACCAAAAACCAACAAAGAAATTGTTGGCCCAACTTACTACCAACAGTTACCCAACTAACTTTCAATTGTAACCCTACTAATTACCAACATGTTTAAAGTATTATATTTCTATTCAATTGATTAGTGAACTTAATAGTAATCATAACTTTTCTGTACATTAGCGAACATATTTGAATACCTTTTATTATCAAATGTAGAATATTCTTACTCAAAGTAATATATATTATGTAGCCTACTTTAGCTTTTTAATTGTATATTATAATGTACATATTATTTTGAGTGAGAATACATATTGAATTTGATAAGAAAAGGTATTCAAACGTGTTCACGAATGTAGAGTAGTTATGATTTATTAAATTCACTAATGAATTAAATAAAATATAACACTTTAAACATATTGGTAATTAGTAGGGTTAGGCCTACTATTGAAAGTTAGTTGAGTAACCAACATGGCATATTTCGTAATTAAAACAAGGTTATTTTACAAAAAGAGACAAAATTCACAGAAACAAAATTTATTTAAATGGCAATTGTGAAAAGCTAAATCAAAAAAAGCACTATAGCACCAGATTAAAACTATAACTATATGGTACATGTAGGATCCTGCAACTCTTGGTGAGTGACAACAAAGAAGTAAATGAGTAAGGGACAAACTTTCACTTTTCCACAGTGCTGGCAATATTTCAATAATAAGTACATAATAAAATCATCCATAGTAAATGTTTATAGTTAAGTAGAAATAAAATAAGTTTTTTTAAAATTTGTAATCATTGTAACACTATTGTTAGTATAGTAATTAAAGATATAATATTATTCTGTTCACAATTATGCTAAAAAAAAAATTGTTCTGTTGTTTGCAATTCTGTGTAAGTCATCAGTGCACTTGCACTTTGCAGTAAATTTTACAACATGGATAAAATACAATTTTACCAACAAATAAGACACTATTTTTAAACTTTTGGAATAATTATACCCTATTTAATTTACGAGATATTTATTTTAACAAAATATTTTTTATATTTTCTGCCAACTAAGAATTAATGTTGGGCCAACATCAGAGGTTTTCATGAATGTAACAGTTGGCCTAGCAAACAAACAGCTCCTTGGCCCATTAAAGATAATTCGTTGGCATATTAACTAACCACTGCCCAACTTTGCCGACAAAATCCCAACAATGTGTGCTACTGCGGTTTTAATGTTTTTTATTTAATGGTGTATTATTTAATAATAAAGAAAAATTAATGCTGTTCAAGTATTTAGTGATAAAGCAGTGTATGTTTGTTTGTGCTAACCTTAAGTTCCACCAGTGTGAGTTAGCATTGTCATCAGTAATATTGCCTCTGAAATAATCCCATCTAAAAACATCCACTACCAAACTGTAAGGCAGGAACATGACATTTTCCAGAGCATTGTAGAATAGGCTATTGATTTCCACTTCAGGATCAACCTTGTCCTCAATAAGTCCTAGTTTACTTAAGTGTTTTATTGTTGAAAGAGAAAGTATAGGTGTGTAGCCCCACCCTTCCATTATTGCTAGAAGACAAAAAATGCAATATTTCATTTGACAATATAGTAATAATTCAAAAACTTATAAAAAATAGTTTTATTTTTTAAGATTTTAACTAATTATTAAGTAAAGAAGAAGCATCAAGCTGCTAAATACGCAGTAAATACAGTAACATATCACTTATAATTCCAGTTATAGTGGCACATTTAAAGGCCCACCTTCACAGATTTTATGATACCAAAACGATGTTGTCAAGAAAAACTGTGCTACGATTTACTTATAAAGCTTATTTATTTCCAAACTACAAAGATGCTCGATTATGATTTCCTTTGAACTGAAAGAAAATTTTGTTTGTTTAACATTAAAAAATACCTAAGAGTATAATAATGTACCAACTCTGTCATAACTTATCCTTAGCATGGTAGAGGCAAGTAAGTATAGGCTTGTGAATTAATGTTAAATAGGCGTAGCCAATAAACATAAAGAAATGCTCAAGTTGACAGACCTTTGTAAAGTGAAACCTATATTATACAGGCGCTTGCAAGGACAATGTCCAATGAAGGCTGGTATTATTAGAAATTAGAATTGTAATATTAATTATTAGTTTTTAAAATTGTAAAGAAGTTACAGCAAAACAATAAACACTATTGACAAAGACGCAGAAAAATTACAAAACTGCCGACACGTTGCCTGTTGCAATAAACAACAAGGGAAGATGCAGGCCATGGTTATTTGATTCTGAGGGGACTGGAAGGTCAGTCAATTCTGAGGGAGACCAAAGGGCCGTTGGTAGATCTACTTTATATCAGGAAGTGCTCCAAGAGGACATTCCAGCCAGATGATGCTGGGGAGCAAAGGATTGGCAGTCTAAGCAGACAGTTTTTGCTCACACTTTTTCCCCTTTCTCTTTTTGGTTTAAACATTTTGGGGCACGTATTTCCGGAGAGGATCTTGAGACATTGTTTTAGAGGAAACATTTTGATTGGGTAATAAAATAGTATTCATTCTTGGGTAATTATCGAGTGTATTTGTAGCCATAACAATATAAACATAATTTAATATAATTATACGTAATAAAGGATTTTGTTACATTCCGATAACCAAGGACAAGAAACAACGGTTCCAAGGCAAAGTCAAATCCAAGCGAATGATCCAAATCTCTGACGAAAAAAGAAAAGCAAGATCACAACGAATGAAGCAATACTGGGCTACGAGGAAGGCACAGAACATTAAAAAGTGATTGATTTAGTGTACCTCAAAATTGGGTGAAACAAATAAAGAGAAAAAAAGATTTTGTCAAACCACCGATAGTTGAATCTTTAAAGAACCCAGATTAGGAGAGTTCCAAAATTCCTAAAAATACCTATCAGATACCTATTTAATTAATTTTAACTCTATCCTGTTTTTCTTACCAAGGGAAAAACTTACTCAAATGATGAAATGTTTATCGTACATATTTATAAGTTTTCAATGATAGTAAAAATTTTAATTATACCCTTTTAAATGTCAGATCCGTTGACAGCTTTTTTGACATCAATACTAACACTGTAGTTCAAATAAATTTTAATGTAATATCCATAGATGTACTTTAATTTATTTGTTTTTTAAATTCTAAAATCACAACACAGTATTACCTTGGTTTATTTCATTTTTGTAACAGAATGGAAGGTTTATGCGTCCTAAAAAATGTTGCACATGGCCCATCTCATGACACAGGACATGCCAATCAGTAAAGGTGACTGTAGCACAAGCTAACATCCTGAAACATTATAAAATAACAGTTATATTTTAGCGATGAAAATTCAAACAGACATTTCATAGCATATTTATTATCACATCAGTTTATAATCTTAACAATCAATTTAACTGAATTTAATATAGTAAAAAAATATAACCAGTTTTAACCATTTACCTCTTTTTGATATTACAGTATTCTTTGAGTTGTAACAAAAATTTCAACTATTTTTTACAGCTATTTACGGAAAAGAATACCAAACTTGAGGTTTTCATAAATGTGAGAAACCAGTACCAATTGTTTAGAGTAGTTACACAAATTCTTTTTATATTCTTCTTCTTTTCTGCTACGATTATTCTCTAAGACGTATGAACATTTTAGAGAACTTGGCAATTTTTAAATCTAAATTAAAGGGAGAAAACATAATAAATGAACAGATATTGTCGCAAGCAGATATTACGTTTAAAAATCTAAAAATTTTCAAAAATTAACAGGAGGGACGACCGTTGAAGAGAAAGTTTGAAAGGAGCCAATCAGAAGCGAGCGAAAACGTATGATTTTGAAGAGCCAATCAGAAGCGAGCACGTCAGGTTAAATGTACATGTGATGAATAGAGGAGGGGTACGAGGTGTAGATAGAAAATTATAAATAGGACAGGCCATAATATTGGTGACCAGTGGTATAGATATAGTTCTTGAAGATGGAGGTTCTCTGAACAAAAGTAGAATTGATAAAGCTAGGGAAGGCAAATCATTATACTGAACATAGTAGTAGCTACACAACTTTCGATCTATTAAACTTAATTATTTGAAAAGTGGGATTCTAAAATTTTTAGTTTTATCTTTAATGGATTCTTTTGACACAAAGTTTTCGCAGTTTGTTGTCTAAAAAAAAATAAAATCAATGGTGAGTAAAAACCATTTTATGTATCATATACAATGTTTTATAAAACATTTTGTGTCCTACACTTGGGCCATAATCATATCGGTAGGTTAAAGGAAGTGAAACTAAATGAATTTATTAACACAAACTTGCCGTCAATTGTCTATGTGTATAGTTTCATAAGCACTATTCAGTATTATGTATGCTTGTTGTAGTGAATGAAATACTTTTGCTTTTGTTATTATAACAAATATCGCTTGAACAAAAGCGATAAGAGTTTTATTCAGTCAAATAAGAAATTTCTTAAAACTATCTGTTTGTAAGTGTGTTAAGGAACAAATGTACATCTGTTGAAACTTTGAAGGATTCACTACTGAAGTGTCAGTAACTGTCTCGAGTATTTACCTTATATCTGCTTCGTTGCCATACATATCCACAGAAAAAGCGTTGCAAGTTGAAATTCTGTCTTTAGGTTTCTCAAACTGTGAGTATTTCCAAAAATTATCATTCATAAGCGGTAGACCTAAGGAGTGATAAAACTCATCACATTTGGCTGCCATTTTTCTCACTGTGTAATTCTGAAACAATTTTAAATAGTTTTTGTACACTGATATTTAATTTGTTATTTGTTAAGGCAAGGTTCCTCAAGCTGGTACTTGTAACATTATAATGTATCGTAATGTAACATAACCTTGCCACAATATTGAATGGTAAATCCAACACTTTTACTAATCTTAAATCTTTGTACTTTCATTGATTGTAGACTTAGAGACACTTATGTTCACTGATTATTTGTTTATTTAATTAATAAAAATTAATTAATATGTGTTAATGTTAGACTCAAGATCTTGCAGATACAGTCTGAAACAAAAAGAGAACAAAATATTGGGAAACACTGTTAAAAGCTATACAATGATACACGTTTTCAAAGGTAGTGAACACTGGAAAATTAAGGAACTCGGTGCCTTTGAGAGGACGCTTGACACTAGGGGAGTCGCTTACCAGATACCGACCAGTGTAGGTGTGCCTGGCGCTTGCACTATAAGAGTTAAACTCTTATTTTTATTTAAACTTTTATTTAAAAATTGATCTTCAAATGAAAGAAAAATAAGTTTAAAATAGTGAAATAAATAAGTTTTTATAAATAGTGACAAATATAATAGTTATCAGCCGATATTTATCTTGAATAATTTAAGGATTCTGGTGAGACCAAAACATATATTCATTATATCATTGAAATTCTGAATATCTTGAAAAATTTTAGAAAATCATAAACAAATTTATTTTATTTTACACAGAATAATAAATAGATTACAAATTTTAAAATTGATTAAGCCTACCATTAAATTCAAATTTTTAAAATAATAATACAAATTTCTGTTCAGTGAATATTCAGATTATTCAAGTATAATTTTTGTCGAGTAATCAAATTAAATTTTGCTTTAAATAAGGTCCGCACGACTACACTGCTTTGAGAATAGATTAAATAATAATGCCTAAAGCTGTAATTGTTAAAAAACTGGGTGAATAGATTTTTTTTTTTTTTTTTTTGGTGTTTAACGTTCGATAAACCTTTTCAATAATAGAACTGTATATAAATAATTAAATAACAAATATATTAGAGCTATATGTTAGAATAAGGATAACATATTATTATTTTTTGATAATTGAAATGTATTTACTAGTATAGTAACAATAATAGCTGAAAGAATTGTTTAAATTTTTTTAATTTTTTTCAGACATTCAAATTAATTCAGCTACCAATTATTCAATCTAAAAAAATCATTTAATTATGTTATTTCATTAATTGAAGAATAAGGATTATTATTTTTACATTGTGAAATATTGTTCTATTTTCATAAATATGTTCCTGAATTTCTGTAAGAATCAATTTTAAACATAATTTGAATTTGCATATGCTAATTTTGAATATATATTTAAAATTGTAAATTATTTTATTGTATGTAAATTAATTAACTAAAAGCCATTTTGTTTTTGAAAATCTTTTACAATTTTTGTTTAGATTTCTTTATATATTTATTTATTGTTTATATTTCAACCAAATTTAACAAACTAGTTCAAGTTATAATACAAAATGTATAGATTCAACAAATAAACCTATAAGCCAATAAGAAGATAAGCCAAGGGCATGTTTTGTAAACATATTTGTAACTAAATATATTGGCTATAGCTGTTGAGACTTTCTTGATACACTGATGATCAAATTTAAGTCTTAATTAGTTTGAATTTTGAGAAGATTCTCTCTTCACTGGTCACAGTTATTGGTAACATTAACAAAATTCTTATAACTAATAACAAGTTTGGTAAAATATCAGATTTTATTTTTACAAATAACTACTACAATCATCTAAAATAGAGGTTTGTAATCACTTGATACCAGTGATGTAACTAGTTATGCATCCCCTACCACATAGTCGCAGAGGCAGCGAAATGAGTCAGGTGGATTTCTAAAATTTCTTACCCTAACTTGAAATGAGTTAAATAGAAAAACACACTAATATTATTTACCTTTGGCACTATTAATGCACCATACCATACCATCTCTTCTTTTTTTATTATTAATCTCATTTTCGCCCAGTACACACATTATGAACATAAAGCTCGCTGGTAATGTTAGTAGAGCGGCAGAGTGGTGCTCCCACTTCTCGTCACTAGAGTAGTGATATTCGCTTGAGCAAAACTTTGACTGAAAATTCTGAGTTCATTTGTGCACTTGAAAGGAAGTAAGGGTGGGTGAGTGTATCAATCATCCATTCTAACAAATGGGTTTAGGCCAACTTGACTTTCATACATTCACACACTTTTTCAATTCAAGAATTTTACCCTACTGGCTATTTTGTGCCCCCCACAGTGCACCACCTGCTTGATACTCTTCTTGCAATTACTTGAATTTCACTTTAAAGTTCAGCATCTTCAGTCATCGAGTAGGTTTTGTATTCCTTTTCCTGAAATGCTGGTATCTTAAGCAATACTCCAAATGCAAATGCATTTTCTTTTACGTGGTTGAGTGACTCAGATTAAATAATGGTTTTGTCCAGAACAGAAAAGTAAAAGTTTCCTTCAAATTGATCCTTGATAGATTTATAATCCAAGTGCATGTTTATTGTGTTTGTAAAATGCTTATTCATATATTTTATTGTGTAATTTTTATTCTTGGCTCTGGTCATATCGCAATACAGTCACAACTAGAAATAAGAATTGTGTGTGTACTACATGGATAAACGAACAACAGTTCTCAGGTTGGCATATATCCAAATCTGAACACTATATGTAGGTTTACTTATTTATTTGGACATAGGAAAAATATTTAACAAAGGAGAGTGTAACTAAAGTATAATAAGTAGAGGTTTTGAAAATATTACCTGTTTTAGCAATTCAGGTGTGACGTCAAGTGATGGCTTTTTGGGGTATGGTTTTAATATATCAATAATATTTTCAAATTGATGGCCAATTAAGTTACCTGTAAAAAGATATATTTAAAAGAAATTATTTTTCTTTACAAGAAAGCAATAACACAAGAGTGGCTACCATTCATTGGGTACAAGTTAAGTACTAAATAAACCTTTTTACATTAAATACAACCAATGCCTAACAATTTGGTTAAAGTATATTAGTGTGGAGTTATAAATGATTGCCCGAAAGAGCTGTAATAAAATCTTATGTATGTATTACTGTGGTTATAGGTTAGTTTATGTAAAATACTGTAAGCATGGTTCTGCAGCTAGTTTATAATATAATATTGCTAGTGTAATCGATATTTTTTGAAGTAACTTTCTGCTATATCCGTCAATTTTCTAGTACTTAAATACAGGTTAAAAAAAGCAGTTTATTCATTTATATTAATTTGTTAAGATTTCAAATACTGACCAGTTAAATGAACAGGTATCGGCCCAGTTTTGTTTATAACACAATCTCCATAGTAGTCATACAGGCGGCCACGTACAAATGCATGCAATTGTAAGTACAGAGGCTTGAGTTGGTCGTATAGACCTTTCATTACATCCTCAAATTCACTGTAAGGTGGTTTATTCTCATATTCATCTCTAATCCACATCTCTCCTTTGTCGGAATAATCTAGAAAAATCCAAGTTGATAGTAAGCATGAAAAATATTAAATGAGCTAAGATGAAATACTATGTAATCATAATTCAACTTCTGTACTTTAATATAATAACACACTAGTTAAAAGAGTTTAGTAATTATGTTGTTTTTCATTAAAAAAATTCAATTTAAAAAATGTTAATAAAATCAATTCTGAAATTAACTGCACAATAATTTACTATGATGTGAGACTTTTGGCATTTTGAATATGAAAGTATTATACTTACTGAAATAGTGTGCATATTTATTACTGAGTTTCACATATTTTGAATAATCTTCTTTAATCCTTAAACTCAGCTGATCGTGATATTCTGTCCAATAGTATTCCAATTCATCAGCATCTCTCGAAGTTACAAATATTTTATTTAAATCTGTAACATAAAATAAATAAAATAAGAGAAATATATTTCTTAGTAAAAACATATTATAGGCCGATATAAAATTTCAGTGAAAACATGAATTCAAGGATACTTTTCTTTTTTCTCTCATTTGCGAAGGAAAAAATTATTTAATTGTTTTTGCATAAAGACATGCATGGTCATCAACCAGCATTTTTGAAATTATTCTGTAATGTTTTGGATGGAACAAATAGATATTACAGGTCCTCTACTGCTTCAATTAAGTATTGGCTGTTATAGAATCATCTGTTTATAGTTTCCATGTGGTATGATATTTAAGTCTCAAACAATTTGGTGTCCAGCATAAAATGTTACTGTTATGCTAAACAGTTGTCAGTATTTCTTTATTAGACATTATTATGATTAGGACACTTTTGCCAAATATTATTGTGTCATTGTAGTTCCTTGAATTCAATTGAGAAAGGAGACAACTTGTTTTAAATAACAATAACAATAATGTTGTTGGTTAGCAATGGAGAGTAGTTCTAATGGTTTTTTTTTTGTAACAGTAACTTAAATAACATAAATGAAAAATTTATTTCTTAGAATATAATTTGAATGCATGCTATTTTTAGAAGTTTGTTACAACATTTAGTACAAAAAACAGTAATACTTGAACAGTAAATAAAGAAATGTGTGGTAGGAAGTAATTATACAAGATGATTAATGAAAAATGTAATAATCTTGTATTTTTATAAGTTCTAAAATGCTCAATTTTGAGATTTTCGCCATTGTGTTTTTGAAAAAAAACTACTACAACTTTAGGCCTAAAAAATATATTGAGATGAAGTTGAAAAACACATTTTTCGTATAAAATTTTACAAGTTTATAAAAAAACAAAACTTTATTTTTTACATAAAATGGCGGATGATTAAAAGTTTTGAAAACTATTATCTCGAAAATCAGTAACTATATAAAATACTGTAGTTACAAGAAACAAACTTCTTGTCATTTGTAATGGTACATAAAACAATGCCTCTTATTACAGATCAAAGGGTAACCAAGTTGTAAACAAATTGCAGCACTAACCTGGGTTAGCAGAAATATTGCAGATATTTCTGTCCTTGTAGCTGCATATAGTCAAAGTGCTGAATACTTTTATCATTGCGTTAGTAATAGAATTCAGCTAGAATTCAGAAATGCTGCATTAGACATAGGTATACATTGTGCATTTCTTATGACAAAGTGAATGAGAAAAACAAAATTAATCAGAATTCTGACACACTTTCTACAATAAAATTAAATTTTAGTAATACTAGTCCAGTAAATTCAGGATCAACAACTGATGAAGACATTCGACAAACAATAACAAAATCAATAAACCTATATTTTCCGCAATTCAACGAAGACCCTCTAAATCAGATGATGCACAATCGATGATGTTTGTTAATAGACCGAACAGAAATTATTTTTATTGACTTGGTTGCAGCAGAAGATAGCAATCAAACAGTACATTCAAATTATAAAAGTATCACAGTAATTGAAACTCCAATATTAGATCAACTTGTTAATTTTGGGGAAAAAACAGGTTATATAGTCCATTGTAAATTATCAACCCCAAAAAGTAAATATACAAAAACCATTAAAAACCAGTAAAACAAGATTGATTGTAATTTTGATAAATTTGCTGCAAATCTTGTAAAACAATACCTAATATCAAATATAAAATACAGCCTTTATTTTAAAACAATTTTTATAAAAACTTTGCAACTTACTTAACTAAGCGTTACACAAATTCATAACGATGGTTAATTAAACAAAATTATAAAACAAAGTTAGTAGACATAACAGGTGAAGAAATTATTAAGACATTCTAAGAAATTATTAAAAATTATCATGTAGGAAAACCAACTACTGTGGAATACAGAAAATTTACGATCATGTAAAAAGAAGATCATGGCAAAAAAATGATCATATTCAAAATTTTGTAAATAATTATGACATTTGTTTAAAAACAAAATATGAAAGGACATCCTTAACGCTAGAAATGAATTTAACATCAACAGTTTGAGATCACTACAAATAATTTTTGTGGATAGTTTTACGCTTAATAGGCAATGGTTTTTAAGTATTATTCGATAGTTTTTTCTAGATATGCGCAAGTGTATTATACTGCATGTGCACAAGAGGTTAGTCAAAGAAAAGATGGATTTACATAAATAAAAATACACAATATAAGCACACTACACTACAAAAATTCAACAACACTGGTGATTACTACAGAAATCAGCGTTTGGACAGTCGTCATGTATGAAAGCCTTCTCCTGTGGATAACCTATGTTGTGTTTAAATGATTTTGGAAGAAGGATCAATGTCAGTCCCCACTCAACCATTCCCAGAGGTTTTGTTTGGGGATAGTTAAGACAATGGACAATGTAATGGTAGAGCTAAACTTGCAGATAAACGGGTCTTTAGTTCCTAAAGTAGTCGTGTATTACTTCATTATTCTCACTGCATTATAACAAAGCCTTTTGTTAACATAGTTGAATAGAGTCTGATCTAGTGTGTGCATGAAGATCAACAAGTCATCTCTGAGCATAAGAATTGAACTTACATCTTTATTATAATAGTTATAATAAATAGTTTATTAAAATGCAATCCAGTTTAAAAACAATCAGTTGAAACCAAAGACATAACTTGCATGTATTTATATTTATATATTAAGGGACATTAATTTTCAATTTCAAATTTGCTATACTGATTTGACATGAGTTATGAATCTTCATATAACACAAATCTGTCAAAATATGATAAATTAAATTTGTGAAATTAGGCTGGTTTTTGATTTTATTTGTTGTTATGCTTCTGCAGAATTTATTTTATAAATTTAACTGTAAGTGAGAAAATTTATAAAATGCTTACGTTTCTACAAAATGTGTAAATCACTTACTTGCGCTTGTGTTTCAGAACTTTTATCATACGTGTCATCAGGAACTAACAATCCGTACAGTTTCGCTTGTCGTAACATATCCTCATCATCAAATTCATTCCAAGGGAAAACTACAAATGTAATATTTGAAGGTAGGGCATTGAAATCATCCTGTAAAAGAGAATTTTTGCAGCATATATAGGTTACCAATAAATATGTACATGTATATGTCAAATATGTGCTGTAATTAAATAATAAGGTTTATCGGTAATAGTTATAACCCTCCATAATCCAAGAAATAAATATTTGATTTTATGAATTTATTGAAAACCGAACATTTTATTTGATACTAAAATTAAATTGCAATTTAAACAATAGAATGTTGACTATATTCATTATTCATATTGACTATATTCATTATAGTCCATATATTAGTATTAGTTTTTGCTATTGGATGGGCTGTCCCTGGTGTAAAGAGTCAATGTAGGCGCTGAAAGTGAAGGATGGGAAGAATTACAGATTTACATTAAACTTTAGGTTATGTTCAGTGCAGTCCAACATAGACAGCTTTGTAATAATTGTTCAACTATTTCAATATTAACTATTGGATTTAGTTTGTTTATTTTTTGTATTGTGAGCATGAGGCTGATTCATTAGTTTTCTTGTCTCATTTGTAGTTTAGGTATTTGTGATTAAGTGTACATTTTATAATTCAAATTTTTATTATTAATAGAGTAGTTAATTGTTATTATAACTTTTAAAATAGTAGTAAACGTAGTTTAGAAGAAATAAAAATGTTGGATATCCCATGCCAAATTTGAAAATGAGTACACATGGACAAAAATTGAAAAAAATCTTAATAAATAAATTACACACACACACATATATATATATATATATATATATATATATATATATATATATATATTTATTTATTTACATATTTCTGCTTGTATTTTACCATATCCTCATCCCTAACAAAGCCAGTATTGTGAATTCCAAAACATCAATTCTCCTCAAAGAGTTAAGATCTGCATAAGTTAGCATTTTAAACTTCCAAATTGCATTGAAAGTATGAAAATGAACACTGACTGTAAACAAAACATTTCTCAGTTCAAAGGATTTTGAAAATTTAAAATGCTAATTTATGCAGTTTTAAACTTGAAAACCTCAAAAGGATTTTCTCTGGGGAAAACATTGATTACAATAGGGAATTAGATTAAAATAAAACAAAATATGAATTTTTAATAATTTCAAGTGGCAGTGCCGGCCTAAGCCTTTTGGACAGGTCGGGCAAAAAGTAAAAGCTGTACAAAAATGTGAGAATGTGGTAGTCATCAAAAATATGAAAAAAACAACAATAAGAGTAGAACTGACTATACTTACCAACTTTTTTTCATTTTCGTCAGTCACATTTATTTCAAAGGCCCAGCTAAGTAAGACTTGCTTATGTGCATAATTGGTTTCTTCCCTGTCCAAGTACTTGAGGTATTCCTTAGCCTCTTTTTTTAGTGTCTCATTTACTTTTGAAACACACGAGTCACAGGAAATGATAGGACAGAGAAATATAAGAAATATTATTTTTGTCAGCAACTCCATCTTCCTGAAAATAAATAAAAGTAATCAATTATATACAGAGTGGGACAATAGTGGTACTTGGATAACTTAATTTTAAACCTTTTTTTGTCTTAACTTAATCTGTTCTCACATTTTTTGAAACAATTTGTTGTTGATACAGTTATTACACACTCTATAAGAAATCAGCTGAATTTGAAATAAGAAGCGGCTCAGTAAACAGACATCAAGCAGAATTAATACACAAGTAAATTAAAATAATTTTAAGATTGTACAAAACGATGATTGTACAAAAATGGGTAATTTTTTTTAATTGTTCAAACGTAGTTCATAAAATTTTTATTTTATACACAACAGCAACAACTGGACTTCACTTTCCTTCATGCCAGTGACATCAACTTAATAATGGTTTATTATTATATTCTTTTTGTTTACACTATAATCTTTAAACAAACCAATCACAGTAAGATTGACAAAAAAATGTATTGAGTTTTATTAGGCCCTTATGAAAGGAATAATTAATTATAAAGATGGAAATTACAAATTCTATAAAAATAATCTGATGCAGGTAATTTATGCAGGTCTTATTCAAAGTTAAAATTTTATTTTATAAATTCAAAAATTTACAATGAATAGTATCAAAATCATTTTCAATAAATTTTAAATTTAAAATACTAATATAAATATACAAATCTTAACACTGATTATGGATGCCAAAACCAAATTTTTTAAACATCAGATAAAAAGTTATGAATATTATAATAATAATAATTTTCTTTTTTTTTGTTGATTTTGAATAGCAAATACTCTAAATTTGTTGGAATGGATTTTGCTGGAAGAAAAAACTTTTCCAATCTATTACCTACAAAAATTAATTTTTGTTTCAATTTTATATGAAATCTGACCAAATTTACACATATAATATATATAAATTTAAACTTTTACTAAAGAATAGTTAATTAGTTAAAAAGTATTAAAAACACTAAAAGGATTAAAACAAATTAGGCCTAGTAAAACATCTTTGCTTACCTATAAAGCCAAAACGAAATAATGAAAATACTTCAACAACACGCTTATATATATTTACATTTTTTCAATATTCATTTTTACTTTGTCATGCAAAATATGTTATACATGTGGTCTTAATAAACAAATAACACTTTTCTAAACAGATTTCGTAGATATTACGTTTGTTCTGTTTTTGATAGTCATTAAAATACGTCACACACACACACACACACGCACTATTGTGTGCACAAAATATTAATGAAAGTAAAAATGGTACAAATGATCACAGAATTAAGAAAGAAGATTGTCAATGTCCAGGAATTTAAATTATAAACAAAAATGCAAAATACAATTTTTTTTATAAAACATGTAATTAAAAAATTATTTTGAATAAAAAGTAGGAAAAGATGTAGGCCGAAGTCTAAGCGGCTTGCAGAGTAATGCCAACATCATACGAAATTGAACATTATGTGTTGCAAAAAATGTAAACTTTCTTTTGCAAATTGTACAATGCAAAAGGTAATTAATACAAAATATTCAAAATTAATAGACATTTTTTAAAAATTTTATTAAAAATTCAATATATTAAAATAAAAATGTTTGTAATAGTTAAGGACTTTTAGAAGGTGAAATAAAATTTTACATTTAATAAAGTAAGGTATGAAATGATAGTTCAGAGTTACATAATAAAAATATCATTGATAATACACTGAAGTCATGAACCAGTATCCTGATATTAATTTTTAAATACTAATGGTAATCAAAATGAAATTTCATACTATAATTTTAAAAATGTGATTTAATTTTTGGATTCTTTGTGTTCATTACATTATAGTATTTACGTGTATTTTATTAGGTATTCATTCATGGACGGGAAAATATGAATGAGATTGAAAACTGGTGAACATCTGTTTGACACTTTTGTTACTGCTACACTGACTTTTTTCAAATTAAAAGTTCATAGATCCATCTGCAAACTGTCCAGATCTAGCACAATCTGTTAAATGTTTCCATGACCTTCCAATTTTCTTGATTTCTTAATATAAAGTTGTTTTTTCATGCATTCTTAATGTCACCCTCCAACCTTTATTTTTAATATATAAAAACGTATTTCATTCCACTTTATGTTTCCTGTCTTTGTAATCAGACACTTAATAACCATGTTTGATTATTTTTTACTTACTGTTTAGGCATCAGAAACGCTTTACTAATAAGACAGACAAATGAAAATGCAGACATAATGTCACTGACATAATACGTTCAATGAGTTTTTAATACGTATGTAAACATCCCTTTCTATGTTTGATGTGCAAAAAGTTATATTTTTGTCTTAACCCTTTCAGTGCTGGGTATTTTTCTGCAGGCACTACCAACAATGTCAGATATTTTTTTCACATAGTGTACCCAAAAGTGCCAACCCATTTTTATGATATTTGTATGTATTTTGTAAAAAAGCTGTACTTTTGTCATTTGATAAGTTGCCATCATAATGTTTTTTTGTTTTTTTTTCTAATAAACCTGTCAATAATATCTGCTAATCTAAAATCCCATATAAGTAAAAAAAAATACATACTTTAGAAACATTTCTGAATTTTTTTATTTCTTTGAAGAAATCATGCATAAAAAATACATAACTAAAATCTTGCACATCCTTCAATGGCACAATGTGTTCACTATATGTGGTAAAACTATTAGACCAATACCTTATTAAATTAAAAATACGCTATTTTTATACAAAATCAAATAACTTTGAAACAGCTGATTCAATAGAAGTTTGCACTTGAGTATTGATTTGTGCATTTATTTTGTACACTGTAATATATATAAAATGAACAAACTATTCTTTCTTCGCCAATTGGTATTAAAAAATATCAATAATATTACTTTTTCCATTTTTCATTATTTTTACCCTTAACGTTCAACTCAATTGGGTATTAGCATTTCTCAAACATTTTCAAACGTCCGGTCTAGCCAAACATTGGTATTTTTGTATTTTTTAAAACAACCAGTAAAACAGGACATTGGTACTGAAAGGGCTAATAAATAGTGAAATCAATCCAGAAGGAGTAGTGTCTGGGAAATAATTTTAAAATGTGTAACCAGAAGTAAGGTAGTTAAGTAATAACATCGAACAGCTCAAGAGGAGGCAAACCAAAAGTTTCCGAGTCAAGTGTCCTTTCACTCTATAACTATGGCCCGTATGGGGTGGATGCATACATAAAAACAGCATCAAATTACTAATTTGTGGGAAAAAATTATTTAAAATGCTAAATTCAAATAAAAATTCTTCAAAAATTAAGTAATACGTTTGCATCAATAATTAATTTAGAATGAAATAGAAAACTTAATCAATCAGGCGCATGTGGGACTCTCTAGAAACCATGTAAAAGATTGTAAAAATTTCATTAATCAACATACGTTTTAAATCTAAACCAACTATTGACATTTAAACAATAAAATTTTAGTTTTAAAAAATTTAACAAAATGTGAAATTTGAAAGCACTGAACTTCACGGGTAATCTCATTTCAAATAAGCCATGTAAGGAATGACAGCAGAATAGGGTTATTCTACTTCAGTTCTGTGAAAGGAAGGAAAACCACACTACTTATTTTTGACAGGCAGCCTATAAGGAAGGATTCCAGGAATGGGAGCAGCGGAGGTACATCATAAAGTAGTTCCAGGAATTGGAGGAAAATCAATGCAACTGATTTCAGCAAACAGCAACATTCCTTCAACCACTTGGAAGGATTCCAGGACCAAGGGCATTAATGGATGATTAGGATTAACGGTTGGGACTTACTGTTATACAAGGTACTGATTTACAATTATTACAAATCGAATATAAATTTAATCATAATATGAGGTAAAATGAGTTGGTGAGTGAATGAGAAAGAGAGAGAGAGAGGGGGGAAGGGGAAAGAGAGAGAGAAGGGGGAGAGAAGGAAAAAAGAGAGAGAGAGAGAGAGAGAGAGAGAGAGAGAGAGAGAGGGAGAGATATTAACAATATTTACCATTATTGATGTTTTCTGGAACATCAAAGCATCTTCTAGAGCGTCTGGATTTACTTTGTTTTGACCTTCATCAAAGCCATAAAAAGGCCCAGTCTTATTCAGCTTTATTCATCGCTTTGTGTACAAAAAGTATGAATACTACAATTTGTTGTGACGGCCAGTTGTATGAGCGACTGGTGATTAATACTTGTTTTAGGTCAAATTGGATTTAAAAAAGAATTGTTTGTCTCTTAATTAAGTACTTAATTGTATTTGTGTTTGTAAACTATTGCTGCATAATTGAAACTTTAGAATAAGTGATTTGCAAATAATATATATTTAATTGAATCGAATACAAAGTTAATTTAACACTTAATAAAAATTATTGTACTTTATTTTTGTCTGATTAATTTTTAACACAATAAAACATTAAATCATTATTCATCCATAAGATAAATTAAAATTAAAGTTAGTGTAAATGATTCCCAGCAGTTAATTTGTTAACCATAAGCTGTTAAAGGTATTAATTGATTGGTATGACTGGCTCTTTTAAAACAGGTGTTTTACATATATCAAAGATATTTTTAGAAATAAAATAAATATTTACAAATGGTGAAATATGGATTCAGACGATTTCAACACTGGTAGAATTATTATCGGGCAGGTTTTTTTCTGTAATTAAATTACATATTTTACTAATTTCAAACTTAAAAAGCATCTATAAATATTTAAAATTATAAAATAAAACGTTTGTGTGATTTTGTAAATTTTTGGTTAAATTAAAAGTCTAAGACATATAAAATTTAAAATCCATGAGTGAAATAGTCAGAAGCACTGATGACATAGCTTTGTAGTATGATGTAGTATAATGTAGATTCAACGTACGAGGGATGATCAAATATAAACGAAACTAACTTTCTAAAAACTTTTCCGTTGGACATTGAACTCTAAAGGGTGGGGTTTCAGGTAGCCTGGGAGGTTTGGGACAGGCGTAGACGGGCAACATTTCCGTTCGGACCCTTCAGTATAAAACTATACAATGAGTGAGAGTGAAGTGCACATTTCCGTGGAGCAGAGAATTATTATTTAGTTTTTGGCCAAGGAGAGGGTCAATCCGACTGAAATCTTTCGTAGATTGACGGCTCAATACGGGGAAAGGACCCTGTCAAGAGCTCGCGTTTTTGCTTGGCACAAGGAATTCACCGAAGGACGGGAAGCAGTAGAAAACCTCAGCCATGATCATCGCCCGACCACTTCCGTCACGGACGAAAACATTGATGCTGTTCGAAACTCCTGGACGAAGACAGACGTATATCGCTGCGATTTATTGCAGATGAACTCCAGTTGAGCTATGGTAGCGTTCAAAAAATCGTTACATCAAACCTGGAACTCAGCAAAGTATCTGCAAGGTGGGTTCCACGAATTTTGACCGACGTTCACAAACGGAATCGTTTGGAGATTTGTCAGCGACTATTGACCCAATTTGAACGAGATGGTGAGGCATTATTAAACCGGATTGTCACCTGTGACGCGAAACATGGGTTCACCATTACACTCCCGAGTCGAAACAGGCAAGTATGGAGTGGCGGAAGAGGGAGAGAGGCGCCTCTGAAGGCCAAATCACGATCGTCGGCCGGGAAGGTAATGGCCACTGTATTTTTCGACAATCAAGGCGCCTTTCACATCGATTTCCTCCATCAACGACGCACAATAAATGCACAATATTATTGCAATGTTTTAGAGGCCGCAAAACAGTCTTTTAAGTAGAGGAAAGGAAATCTAAACCGGCGAGAAACGTCATTCTTCTTCACGATAATGCCCGACCACATTCAGCGAACGCTACGAGGCTTAAACTCGATCAAATTGGCTGGGAACCAATGGAACATCCCCATACAGTCCAGACTTATCACCCCGCGACTATCACCTGTTTGGGCCACTCAAAGAGGCGCTTGAGGCCAGCGTTTGAAGACGATTCTGCGGTGGAGACCTTCGTGCTCCAATGGCTCAATGAACGCCTGAGAACTTTTTACGAAGATGAAATTAAAAACTTCCAATCCGATTGGAAAAATGTGTTACTCGTCATGGGAGACTATGTAGAAAAATAAGTTGTATCAAGAATAATTTGTAAGTAAGCAATAATTTTTTTAAAAACTCAGTCTCGTTTATATTTGATCAACCCTCGTAGTTTACAAATTAAAATGAAGTCTGTTGGCAAGTACATTTACTATTAGTTATATTATAAAATTAAGTCTATGTAGAGTCCTTCAGAATAAATAAAGAATACCACATTTTACAATCAGACAACTTTGATAATTATAAAAGCCATTTGCCATTACTGAAGTAAAGTTTATACCAAAGCAGTTTATTAACATAAATTAATCTGTTAACAACTCAAATACTGACCAGTTAAATGAACAGGTATCGGCCCAGTTTTGTTTATAACACAATCTCCATAGTAGTCATACAGGCGGCCACGTATAAATGCATGCAATTGTAAGTACAGAGGTTTGATTTGGTCGTATAGACCTTTCATTACATCCTCAAATTCACTGTAAGGCGGTTCTGTAATCCACATCTCTGCTGTGTTGGAATAATCTACAAAAATCGTGATTTACAGTAAGGATGAAATCTATTAAAGATTGCATTGATGAAATATTCTCTAAGTAATGAATAATGTATTTTACCTTCTCTTTACTTAGGGTTAACTTATTTAAGGTATTTCTTATGCTTCTTCAATAATCTGTATAATATTAAAGCAATATTAGTCCTAATAATCTGAAAATTTTTTTTTTTATATAGAACATAAAAATAATCTTGCTTGAATGTGTATGGTTAATGTGAATAGTCCAGTAGTTAAGGCCTAAGGCTGCATCTCAATATACTTGCACTTTTTTTTTTTTTTTTTTTTTTTTTTTTTTTTAATGTCCGACTATTGTGCACACTTGGGCTAATACAGAATGGGATGATTTATAGCGTATGAAAATGCCAAGCCCTGGTGAAAGCCCAGTATGCTATGAACTAGGCCACCGAGGGGCTTTATTTGCACTAAACAGCCCCCGACTGCCTTACAATTGTTAATTGAAGATCAACATTTTCTGAATTATACAAGATACATCGTGCAATGTTCAAATTACCACGGAAGTTTGTCAGGGATATACGGTACTGATATCATAATAAAAGAGTTGCACTATTGTATAAACTTAACATGTAAATTAAAATTTTATCAGCTAAATACTCGGAAAATATTCTTCAGCATTTTTTTCATCTTTTTAAACCAATCATATTTCAGATTTTTGTTTTGTTTAATTATTAAATATATAATTTTTGTGTATAATTTATTTTTCTATTTTGTGTTTCAGTCATGCTTTATATTTTTTTAAGCAATTATTATTATTTAGTCATTGTTAGTGACTAAGCCACTAAAAAATTAGCCCTTTTTAATCCTTTTGTCATTTTTTGTCATTTTAAAAAATGACAAAATTTTTAGCCATTTTTTTTTGGTCAATTTTGCTTTAACCATTTTTAGTGTAAAATGGCTAAGGTAGATTAATATCGGATGAGCCGTTAAGAAGTTATGATGGACCAAACAAAGCTCTCTCTCTCTCTCTCTCTCTCTCTCTATATATATATATATATATATATATATATATATATATATATATATATATATATACATGCATACATATCCAGCCACAAAAAACACTCCTTTTTTGGCAGTTGTGTAAAAATGTTTCATTTTGATGAAAGTATGAGATTCTATTTTTTCATAATCAGCAATACAATCTGCATATATTAGCAATTTAAATTTTCAAATTAATATTTAAAATACAAAAATGAATAATGACAATGATGTTATGTTAATTTTCACATTTTCATTAAAATTTTACCTGCTGTTGTTTTAAAATGTTAATTTGTACAAGATTTTAATGCTGATTTTGGCAATGATAAGACAGTTATGGTTTTTTAAGGATTTTAGAACCATTTTAAAACTGTCAAATAGATTTAGCAAGATAACAAACTTCCTAAGATATTACCAAATTAATTTTTGTTTTTCAATTTCAAATTAAAAATTACCGTTGTTGTGAATGTTGAAGTACTAACACACACACACACACACACACACACACACACACACACACACACACACACACACACACACACACACACACACACACACACACACACACACACACACACACACACACACACACACACACACACACACACACACACACACACACACACACACACACACACACACACACACACACACACACACACACACACACACACACACACACACACACACACACACACACACACACACACACACACACACACACACACACACACACACACACAACACACACACACATATATATATATTTAAAAATCTCTAAAAAAGTATAGTTCTAAATTTTTAGAGGTATATAAAAATACCTCTATAAAAATACAGGCAAAATAAATTACCTTTATTTTCATGGTACAGGGACTGGTATTTTCATTAATAGAAAATACCTTATTTTCTAATACCAATTGTCCTTATTGGGACTTTGTCTTTTGCAATAGAAGTGCACTAATTAATCGTAAGTTTTAGAAAGATCATGATAAAATGTTTTATTCATTATTTGAGTCGCATTTCTTTAAAAAAATTCTAGAAAACTGTTTTTGGAAGAAACTTATTTTGTATTCTTGTTGCAGTTACTGAATAAATTGGAAAATCAAGGTTTGTGGAAAAATCAGCATATAAATTTGATCAAAAGCTTTCAAGCTGTATAGTATGTAAAAATAAGTTGTATGGTATCAGTTAGAGATGCATTCAATAAAACATCAAATACTATTTTTCTACATAACAAAACTTTCAATAATAACTGCTTCTTGTGAAAAGATAAGCTCCTAAAGGATTAAAGTAATATAGGTGTATTAAAACCATTAGCTTACCTGTAAATTTGGAATGAAATAATGAAAAATATTTCTACAGTAAACACATAGAATACTTTTGTGTATACTTTAACTTGTCTTTAACTTGTCAGTTAAAATAGCCATACATGTGGCCTTATTACCAGCAAACCACATTTCCAAATAGTTTTTTTAACATATTTACTTTTGCTTCTTTGGGAACTGTTGTTTAGTTTTTGATTTTCTCTAAAATGAATTTTTTTGACTGTTTGACTAATGTTATAAGTATTTCAATTTTTGTATTGCTAAAATATAATTTAAAAAATGCAAAATAAATAAAAAGTGCTACAATGTTATATAAATTTACTCACTTTTGATAATGTATAAAAAAAATTATAGAAGCTATATACAGAAATTGTTTATAAAAATTGGCCTTATTTCTTAAAATAGGTTTATCTGAAGCTATTTATTCATATAGCCTAATATATATAACAAATTTAAGATAGTATAGGCCTACTTAATTTTTTGTGTACATTTCAATTTTAAGTTGTGAGGCAGTTGTAGATTATATGTTGGGTATGAATTAAATATAATAAAATGATTTTGAGAAATGAAACTCCTTATTTTCTTATAGCTTACAAACAGAATGTTTGCGGAAATATCAACAAATACATTTTGTTACAGTTGTTTAACTCAAATCTAATGAATTTTGTTTCTATTTAAAAAATGTGAGCATGTAATATTTTTGTATGTTGTTAAATTTTAATTAAATGTAGCTAAAAACTATTTGCAAAGGTGTTTTTTGTTGTAATTGTAACATATGTTGCCATTCAAAATAACAGATGAAATAAAAAGAGTGGGGAATTTAAAGTATATAAATGCATACAAGTCCTTACATATAATTATTGTACTTCACATTAGTTGTGCACAGTGTTCAGGTAAGTTACTTTTACTTTACTTTGCTTTACTTTTAATTTCGATAGCTTATTAGCCCTTTGGCTACCGGCCTGTCCAGTAGCTTGCCCTACCTACAACTCTTACAACTATTGTGCTATTTTAGTCAAAAAGTACATTGTAATTGAATATTTCTATATATATATACTATTTTTTATTTTAAAAATTGAAAAAAAATCACTTTTGATAGATATTTTGTAGGATTTACTGGTATATATTTGTTTGTTGGTATACTGATATATGTTTGTTTCAATTAATGTTTAATTTTTTTAATTGAAGAAATAAATTTAACATTTAACTTAATTATGTCATCATCAATACTGAACATAAAATTTGAAGAACAAGGTTATGTTACAGCTCTTATAATTTCATCTGTGTAACTCAGAAAAATATGATCAGTTGATTGAAAAATGTAGACTTATGTGCTATCTGTTGGATTAGTTATCAACTATTACTGACAATATTGTAGTAATGATAATTTTTGTTGTTGCGCTAGTAAATTACAATAGATTGGTTGCATAGCAACCAAAGGATTTAAAATTAAATCTATGAACACAAGTAAATCCTTATTTTACATTAGATATAAAATAAAATTTTTATTTCTTACAATATTAAGTGTATAGAAGCAGAAAGTAGAGTAGTACTAACACACTACTCCAAAGTAATAATCCAAAGTAATTGTTATAAGTAACCACTGGATTATAAAACATAAATGTAAATGTAGCTTAATAATAGCGTTAATTGTGTTAAGGTGCGAGTATGAATTATAAAATTTGATTTTTTGTACAAATATGACAAAATAATTTAACGGAAATAATACACTGATGTCAAGAAATACAATTGCAAAGTTATTTTATTAAATTAATTAATAATTATTCAACACAAACTAAATAAATTTCTTTTATGATTCTGATTATTTATTTCATATTCACTTTTATTCAGTCCACCATAAAACCACTGTAGTGTATTTGATGTTATTTTAACTAGCATTTTTTTTTTTATTTATTATAAAGAAAAAGTAATTATTCTAGGCTATGTAAAACATGTATATCTTTATCCACAATTTTTTTTAATAATGAAATATTTATTTCAATTCTTGCTACCTTAAAATCCACTACTTCCATTTCTGAAAGCGGTTCTGGAATAGTAAAAAAAGTGATTCTTAGCATTTTGGTCTAATTCACGGTTTGATAGTTATATTTGCTGCCAATATTTGCATGAAAACACTATTTCTAGATTTTAGGTTATGAATAATTAGGCAGATCTGTGAGATGCATTATATATTGTCGAAAGAAGATACTGAGGACTGTGCTATTGCCCTAAAACAATGGCCAAACAACACCCACTTTTTTCAACAGTGTGGCCAGTGGACAGAAGAGGAGATTACAAAAATGACACACAAACAAGACTGAACAGAGCTAAAACACATTACATTTGAGTGTTTGCACTTTATATACAACCTTGACTCGAAGAATATCATTGAAAAAAAGTTATTTTTATTTCTTTGAACAACTTTTATTTGTAAATATTTGCCCTAATAATGTAATTTTCTATGAATAATAAACAAATTATTTTACAACATTGTGAATTTTTTTACTGAACACAGCATATTCAGACATTGGAATGCTATACTACAATGAGACAAAAAAGCATAGTGCAAGATATTTTTTTTTGGTGTTTAACGTCTGACTATTGTGCACACTTGGGCTAATGCAGACGATGGGATGATTTATAGCGTATGAAAATGCCAAGCCCTGGCCGGGAATCGAACCCGGGTCCTCGGGGTGAAAGCCCAGTATACTATCAACTAGGCCACCGAGGCGGCAAGATATTTCTGCTGTAAAGATTATTTATACCTATATTGAGTTCAGATTGTCAAATATTTGTATTACCAAGGTATTTACTTTGATCTTTGTAGATGTATACATTGTAGGAGATAAAAAAAATTGACCAGTTTTGAAGAAATGTAACATTTAGGCCTTAATTGTCTATATTGTGATATAGACAGTATATGTAGACAGTGATATAGACATAGTAAACAGTTTTTTTATTGCAGACATTTGTGTTCAAGCCTTTTCTTGTCAAACAATTATTAAACACAGATTTTATGAAAATCAACTGTATAGATGTTTATGACATTTTTTTATGTTAAAAAAATATAGGATAATTCCAATTTATATAAAGTACTTAAGTAAAAATCATCAGATTTTAAAAAAGACATGTTTGTTGGTAACATTATTTAAATACTTATTCAAAAAACTATACTTGATAATCCACAAAGTACTAGGGAGTAGGATCATGTTAATGGTGTGGTGGGGGGACTCATTCAGTCAGAAAAGCAAGAAAATACAAGTGAAAATTAAAAGAAAAGTGATTGCTACCAGTTTTTAGGGAAGATGTACTGCGAACCGATTTTTTGGAACAAGGTTCAACAATAAATTCTGAAAAGTACTACGGAACATTACAAAAATTGCTTAGTGCAATTCAAAACAAGGAAAATTAAGCGGGAAAAAATGCTATTATTTCATGACAACATCCAAACCACAGTCGGCCAATCAGATTCCCTTACAGAGCTTTGTGTCCTGGCTAGCAACATAGAACTTCAAGTATCCTTATGCCAGCAGATATTGTAAGTCGTTCACAGTTACAATAAATGCTTAAACTTAAAACTGCGTTTATGTAAAAAAATACTTTAAAAATGTAACTTTAAATTATATATATTAAAACATTGCATTTTTTTAATTATATTTTCATCCCACGGTATGTTTTTTTCTAGTGGTTCGCCCCTTTATTTCATCTTGTTTCAACGACTTCAAGTTTGATTCTGCCATTAAATCAAAATTGTTCTAAATGATACCAGAACCTCATGTAGGAATGCAATTCAAATAATATGACTTTTGTTTATTTATTACAGCGTATAAGGACATTTTATTTCACTTGCAGAAAGCTGACAACTTTATAAAAAATAAATTAGATCTTAAAATGTAGAGATTTTGAAAACAGATTAAATTAGTGCAGGAAACATTGGTTTGTTACCCGTGTCGCACTCTATTATAGTTTGTTACTTTTATTTTCAGGAAGATCATGTGGGCCAGAAAAGTAATACTTATGATATTTCTCATCCCCAATCATCTCTTCAGTGCAGAAGTGAACATTACACTGAAAGAAGAAGCGATGGAATATCTGAAATACTTGGACAGAATTGACACCAGTTATTATCATCAAGATAGATTACTTTCTTGGGCATATGATACTAATATGACTGACGAAAATTTGAAAAAATTAGTAAGTGTAATAATTTCTTTCTATTTGATTGTAAATATTTATAGCTGATCATTTCACCAGTTGTAAAGTTGAATTAAATATTGAATTAAGATAACCACTTAGGTAATAGTGCTCTTTATTAGCAAATTTATACATACACACACACACACTCAAAAATACACACACACACCTTGAGAAAATGTATTAAACCAAAAGAAAATTAAATGTTCATGTTTCTCAAAAGTGTATACTTTTGAGAACTCCATATAATCCTCGCCTCCCATTTTGCCTGCCTCTTCCAAAATACTGTATATAACTTTTATGGTACTTACTTCTAGGTAATAATGAATAAAAACAGAATGTGACAAATTGTGAAGTTTGTTCAACCACAATAAATTTTAAGTGCAGTAGAGTCTTGATGAACAGTCACTTTTTTAACCTTCAGGTTAAATCTGTTATCTGACATTGTTAAACAGTCTTACATAGCATACAATTTGTAATAAATAAAAAAGGTAACCTACTTGACAAAGCAATACACTGTAACTGAACATGGCTTATTTATAGCATAAGCGAAGGCAGCTAACGGTAATTGCTACCCTAAGCAAACACTGATAAACGAAAAGTAAGTGATCCCGTCATCTAGTGGAATGAGATAGAAACATTTCAAATAGTGTCAACAAATTCCGTAAGAGTGCATGAGTGAGAAACATTTCAAATAGTGTCAAAAAAAACCGCAAGAGTGCATGAGTGAGAAACATTTCAAATAGTGTCAAAAAAAACCGCAAGAGTGCATGAGTGAGAAACATTTCAAATAGTGTCAACAAATTCCGTAAGAGTGCATGAGTGAGAAACATTTCAAATAGTGTCAAAAAAAACCGCAAGAGTGCATGAGTGAGAAACATTTCAAATAGTGTCAACAAATTCCGAAAGAGTGCATTTTAAAGATACTGGCACACTATTTACAATAATATCATTCAAAGTAGGAGTTGATCCCATTAGAGTCACCTGAGTAGGATAAGTGATGCGTGCGATACTTTCGCATATGTTACAAGAAATTATGAAAAAATTTTGTATAATACCTAATCAGAGTTAAATAGAAAGTTTAAAAATTTTACTACATTTTCCAAAATAATAATAATAAAACATTCTGTGCAGTAAACAAAGCATAGTATGTGCGGAATATATATACATATATATATATATATATATATATATATATATATATATATATATATATATATGTGTGTGTGTGTGTGTGTGTGTGTGTGTGTGTGTGTGTGTGTGTGTGTGTGTGTGTGTGTGTGTGTGTGTGTGTGTGTGTGTGTGTGTGTGTGTGTGTGTGTGTGTGTGTGTGTGTGTGTGTGTGTGTGTGTGTGTGTGTGTGTGTGTATTATCCATATATTCAGTGATTCATTCTAACAGTCCTGAGAATGATGGCAAATCAAAACTCTAATGTATATTACAATAAATTAAGTAGAAGTAAATATGATTTTCAATTGCATTTTAAAATTATATATATAAGGTGTGTTCAGAAAGTAACGAGAATTTTAATTTTTTGAACAAAATATTTATTAATTCTTCTACATTGATGTTGTCGCCTTCAAAATAGTTCACATTGGAGATTATGTACTTGTGCCAGTGCTTCTTGCAATCCTTGAAACACTTCTCAAACTCGATCTTTGAGATAGCCTTTAATTATTTCAGCAATGCACTTTTAATGTCATCTACGGCTGTAAAACGACTACCCTTTAAGGTTCTTTTATTTTTGGAAATAGGAAAAAGTCACACAGAGACATGTCTGGCGAATATGGAGGCTGGGGCATCTTTACAGTACTGTTTTGGGCCAAAAACTCACAAACAAGCAATGAAGTGTGAGCTGGTGCATTATTGTGGTGCAAAAGCCATGAATAGTTTTTCTACAGATCCGGGCGTTTTTTTCGGATTGCTTCACGCAAACTGAGTTGAACTTGTAGGTAGTACTCCTTATAGAACGTTTCACCTGGTGGCAGGAATTCATGATGCACTCTGCCATTAACAGCAAAGAACACAGTGAGCATAACCTTCAAGTTCGACCACACTTGTCGAGCCTTTTTCGGTCTTGGCGAGCCAGAATGCCTCCACTGGGATGATTGAGCCTTAGTTTCAACGTCATATCCGTAAACCCATGTTTCGTCAATTGTTATAATACGTTTCAGTAATTCTGCATCGTCGTTAACTTCATTTAGTGACTCCTGAACAACTTCCATTCGCCACTTCCATAAACTCTTGCTTTACTCATAGAAGACTCATCATAGGCCTTTGTTACACTTTATTCCATTTTTTACGCAAAATTTGATACAAATTCTTTGATCCATTTCTTTTAACAAACGAAAATTGCCAAGCTCATAAAAACACGTCTAACCTTAATAGCTGTCACAGACAAAGTCAACAATAAAAACAGCTGAAAGTTTTATCATGTTTCAAGGGCATGTATACCAACATAATAAAAAAATATGTTTGACAATCAGACTCTCCAAGCCAGCGAAATTTAAAAATTCTCGTTACTTTCTGAACACACCTCGTATATTATAATTTGTTTCAGAATAAAAAAAAAATATCTTGAGAAAACAAGAGTAGAAGATATGAATTAATTATTAAAAATATAGTAATTGTGAATAAAATTGAAATATCCTGAGAAAAAATTAACTTAATACAATTTTATAATAAGAACGTATATTCGTTTAAGGTTTCTGAGTTGTTCTATTTGAATCTAATTGCATATTTGATAGATCTAAGATGTTAAACAATTAAGTTACAATACAAAAAAAGGAAAAAATGGGTTTGGTTTGCAGGAAGATTTTGAAGCAAGTGCAACGTTTGATTATAAAATTTTCCCTTGGAAAGAATTTGATGATGCAGACATGTTACGGCAAGCTGATCATTATGGGCTGTTAATACCTAGGAAAGTGTATAGGAGCTCTTATAAAACAAATGTGGCGGTAAGTGATTCAGTTATATTACTAAAACAAATATATAAGCTTATTTTGCATATTTCTAGAGATTGTTTTAAGTGTTGATATAAAATTTCAAAATAATTATGTACATAAGTGTATTTTTTCTGGGAAAATAATGAACACATTCACTAAAATAATAAAATAAATTTAGACCCATTGCCACACTTATAATGTTTCTACCATACACAATACACAACTGACGATGAATGTCCACTGTTGAAACATTTTGTGCCCAAAAAATCGTACAACACACACACATTTGGTAGATTTTCCCATTACAGCTTCAAGTTTTGAGGTTATAAGCAAAAGAACTAGCCTGTTGCTGACACAGTTGAATATACTGAGTCATAGAATTGATCAATCTGTCAGTGGCGGTGCTCCTTCCACTACTACTAGTGCTATAGTAAGATACTCACAATATCTAGGTTTGGCAGTGAAGTTCTTGCAGGCATCACTGGGCTCACTTTGTTCACAGCAATTACACGGAACTCATATTCATTGCCTTCAATTAGTCCACTTACAGTGCCCTGAGGTGTAGGTGAAGTTGTTTCTGCTGCTTTTTCCCGTAAACCACTGTAACAAAAAACATAAAATAATTTTTGGGTATGCTACCAGTTATATACCACATAACCAGTTATATATATATATATATATATATATATATATATATATATATATATATATATATATATATATATATATACGAGGTTGATCAAATATAAACGAGACTGACTTTCTAAAAACTTTTCCGTTGGACATTGAACTCTAAAGGGTGGCGTTTCAGGTAGCCTGGGAGGTTTGGGACGGGCGTAGATGGGCAACATTTCCGTTCGGACCCTTCAGTATAAAACTATACTATGAGTGAGAGTGAAGTGCACGTTTCCATGGAGCAGAGAATTATTATTAAGTTTTTGGCCAAGGAGGGGGTCAATCCGACTGAAATCTTTCGTAGATTGACGGCTCAATACGGGGACAGGACCCTGTCAAGAGCTCGTGTTTTTGCTTGGCACAAGGAATTCGCCGAAGGACGGGAAGCAGTAGAAAACCTGAAGGCCTAATCACGATCGTCTGCCGGGAAGGTAATGGCCACTGTATTTTTCGACAATCAAGTATTTTTCGAAATCGACCATTTCACGTCGATTTCCTCCATCAACGACGCACAATAAATGCACAATATTATTGCGATGTTTTAGAGGCCGCAAAACAGTCTTTTCGTAGGAAAAGGAAATCTAAACCGGCGAGAAACGTCATTCTTCTTCACGATAATGCCCGACCACATTCGGCGAACGCTACGAGGCTTAAACTCGATCAAATTGGCAGGGAACCAATGGAACATCCCCCATACAGTCCAGACTTATCACCCTGCGACTATCACCTGTTTGGGCCACTCAAAGAGGCGCTTGGAGGCCAGCGTTTCGAAGACGATTCTGCGGTGGAGCCCTTATGCTTCAATGGCTCAATGAACGCCCGAGAACTTTTTACGAAGATGGAATTAAAAAACTTCCAATCCGGTGGGAAAAATGTGTTACTCGTGCGGGAGACTATGTAGAAAAATAAGTTGTATCAAGAATAATTTGTAAGTAAGCAATAAATTTAAAAAAAAATCAGTCTCGTTTATATTTGATCAACCCTTGTTTATATATATATATATATATATATATCAATTAACAATATATCAATTGTTTAGTTACCAGAGCTTTTACTGTAATTTAATTTTATTTCCAGAAGGTTTATTTTCTGCTGGCAGCTGTTTTGTTTATTATTAATTTAAATTAGTTTATAAAATAACTTAAATTATATTTGACTAAAAGTTTGAAACAAATTATGAATCTAATTTACCTATTCAAAGCATAATAAAACATGTAGTTTTTTTTATTACAGAAACCATTCGTAACTTTTCACCTGTCATATTTTCTAGTTTTAAAATTATTGTTATCACAGCAACGTGTTCAATTCAGTTTGGATGTTTTATATAGCGAGGGTGATGTAGACAAGTAATTTAATACAGTAGTCCACCATTAAGTTAATCTAGTTTATAGTATCATTTCTTATTTCTAGTTGCAGTCGGTAGTTGAGGCAATGACTGAAGTATTCAGCACCTTGAAAATATGCAGCTACAAGGACAAACAAATCTGTAATATTACATACAATCCTGGTTAGTGTTTTTAAATATTCAGTGCCATTCATTTGACTTTATAAGACAGAACAATGGAAACTTTAAAAAGATACGATATTTTTAGATTAATGAGAGATTTTTGTAAAATTGACCGCTAAAATTAAACAAAGACCTTTTATTTTCTTAGTGAAAAATATTGAAATTGTGCAAACAATTTGTTAACATTAATTTGATAAATTTTAACTTTGCAAGTAGTGTTTTTGTTTTTAAAACAATTTTATTTGGTTGCCTGTATGTGACTGCATGCAATTAAAATAAAGTAGATTTTTATACAGAAATGTTTACACTTTCCTCTAACATCTATGTTAATAAATAATAGTACAATTACATAGAGCATAAGAAAACAAATCACTACAGAAAATATAGGAAACTCTAACGCTGTTTTGGATTTTCCATACAACACCCTAAATATTTATATACAATTTTATATGTATTGATTTTATTCATACTGATTATTGGAAAAAGAATATTTTGAATATTTAACTTCATTTATTTTTTATAGATTTAAAAGAAATTTTTAGAACTTCAAAAGATCCTGATGAATTGGAATACTATTGGACAGAATACCATGATCAGCTGAGTTTAAGGATCAAACAAAATTTTTCAGACTCTGTGAAACTCAGTAACAAACTATCACAATTTTTTAGTAAGTATATTTTTAAAATGATTAACTCTGTGCACAAAAATACTGACTATAGGTCAAAGTAGATATTATACAGCGTGGAACGATACAGCTTAACTACCACTAACGCTATATACAGCCTTGGGCTGTTTTGACTGTTTATCTAGACACTGATTTTAATTAAAGGGATAACATGTAACAAAGTTATTTTTTTAAAATACCATTGATTTAAAATAATTGAATAACACAAATAATATAACATATATTAAGTAGATGTCATTCAGAAAGGAAAACAATTTAAAAAATACTGGTGCTTCCCTCTACTACTGCTTCTATTCGATGACCTCCATTTTCAGGCTTCATCAGTTTGGCTCAAACGAAAACTGGCTACAGACATTTTGTTTGAACCTATTTGTCTTTGAAATGTGTGTTAAAATTGACAATCATTGGCAGATAATAGAAGTGTATGGTGATGTTATGAATAAAGCTTCAGGTCATGGTTGAGTGATGGTTTAATTTAGACAGACAGTTTTTGACCAAAATGTACCAAGTTTGAAACAAATCGAACTAAAATTGCAAACTTCAGTGTGCCAATAACAACAACAACAACATGCACACACACACACACTATAACATTAAATTATAAAACAAAATTCACTGTTTTCATTTAACTGTAAACTGTATCACTTTGGGCACAAGGAAATGGTTGAATTTTCAACTTTTTAGTTGAATTTATGGCTTTGTTGATTTATGTGTATATATTTGATTGTTGATTTTATATATATATAGAGAGAGAGAGAGAGAGAGAGAGAGAGAGAGAGACCATATCTCTCTCTCTCTATCTATCTATCTATATATATATATATATATATATATATATATATATATATATATATATATATATATATATAGAGAGAGAGAGAGAGAGAGAGATCAACATTGATTATATAAATTTTAATAAACTCACAAATAGTGACCTAGAGGTCAGGGTCAGGGTCCATACACAATATTTGAAAATACATTTGTCATGAATGAATTATCGCAGTTGTTTTTGTCAATGTAACATTATTCCCTAGATATCTGTACTATCTTGATTTATTGCAGACTATTCCAACAGAGCTGAAAACTGGATAGCAGAAGGATACGAAAACACATCGCTCAACATATTTGAAAATCTTATGAAAGGCTTATACAACCAACTCAAGCCTCTATACTTGCAATTACATGCATATATACGTGGTCGCCTCTATAACTACTACGGAGACTGTGTTGTCAATAAAACTGGACCTATACATGTTCATTTAACAGGTTAGTACTTCAGTACTTTTACGGAAACTTAAGAAACATTTTAATTTAGTTATATTTAGCCATTGAAGAGTAATATTTTTAAAGTATATTTGTTTTATCGTCATTCAGTTTTCATTATACAGTCGTTACTGCGTAATTTGCAATTTTATGATTCGTGAAACTCTTTAATCCGTAGTGAGACACTGGACTCCTGAAAAACCCTTTATAAATCATATGAAAACAATGAATTTTGGTCCTTTCCTTGTTTCATAATGAGCCGCCTCAGTGGTCTAGTGGATAGCGTACTAGGCTTTCACCCTGAGTATCCGGGTTCGATTCCCGGCGAGGGCTTGGCATTTTCATACGCTATAAATCATCCCCACCGTCTGCATTAGCCCAAGTGTGCACAAAAGTCGGACGTTAAACACCAAAAAAAAAAAAAATGTTTCATAATGAGGTAGCTTGATGTCTACTTTATAATTCGTACTTGGTCTGGCTTCGCATCTATAAATCGTATTAACTGGGACTCCCAATAAACTTGTCTTCCTGTCCCTACTTTTAGTAAAATATTTATAGTAGAACCTTGTTTATCCATCACCCTTGGGACCAAATAAGGGTTGGAATGCATAAGAAGTCTGCTAATAAGAGAAACTAAAAACCTTTACTGAAAAAAAATATAATACTAAGTCATATTTAAGGGCTTCATAGTTATTTTAAAATACATGTAACTTCATTAAATGGCAAAAAAAATTAAGAAAATTCATTACAGTACAGTAAATTTCCACTAACCGCTAATTTTAATGCTAAGAACAGTGTGTGAAAACATAAACAGTAGCGTCCTGTAAGGTGTCGTACAATATTCAAGGAAGTGAGTAATTTTGTTATTATTATTATTTGCAAGTCTCAATTTTAATTCATAATGCACTGGAATGGTATTCTGGTACCTCTGTTGAGAAGAAAAAAATACAACAGTTAAAAACATATTTAATCACATATTACTCTGTTGTTAGTGAGTGGGTTAGTTACACCTTGCCAACTACTTATTATTACACTTGACATAAAAGAACCATTCGAGGTTCGGGCAGTTTGTTGTGCATTAATATAATGTGAATGCACTATAGCAGTTAGTAATATGGCTTGACCTCTGCCAACTGACAGGGCAGTAGCGTGATTCATCCTGAATTCTTCTACTAACGGTACCTCACCTTTCTCTGACCTAAAAAGTCTATTGAATCCAGAATGATCAGGGAAAAAGATTTTGAGCTTGCTGACACCATCAAAGTAATGGATGAAAAGCCCCGAAAATGTCCCCAAAACATTTGGCGAAAATGAAGTGAGGAAACTTGCCTTCACATTTAAACTCAATGAAAAGTAACTAATTACAATATTCCGAGAGTATCTTCACTCCAGAATGTTCCCACCATTGGAACAATCAATGTATTCGATAGCCATATTCGAGCGAATGTAAAAGAGGTTTTTCACAGATGAACCTTATTATAACAGCATTGAGGTCATCGCTGGATATTTCAAAAGTTTGTGATTCTTCTTCTTCCAATGGTTTCTTTTGGCACGCATCACCTTGGATCTTATCTCCCAGGAAAGTCCCTTCATTCTTGCTTCTTTCTATCCATACCCCCGCAAATCACTAGGTGATCCTTGTCCATAACACACCCATTTTGTGAACAAATTGTGACCAGTAGCTAGTCGGACATTTGCTACAGGTATATTACATTGAAGTATATTTTCTTTAAAAAGTTTAAACGGACCATAAGCTTTACTCTGCAGTTTATCCTCCATCTTGTCAACAAATACACATTCAGCAAGGTACCTTATGCATTTTTTAAAAGTTCATGACTCACCCAGCAAACGGTAGGTTACGCCGAGATTACGGATATGCTGGGTTATACTATACTACAAGTAAATAACATGAATTAAAAACAGATTGTATGCTTTAAGTTTGCATTCATTTTACAGGTTTCATAACTGGGGAAGTATTTCAAAATATTATCGACATAGTTAAACCATATCCCAAGAAGCCATCGATTGACGTAACAAATCAGTTGATAAAACAGGTAAGTTTTCTAAAAATCTAGTTTATTATTCAGATATTGACTTAGAACTTTCATTATTAGATATTTTTAAGTTAGTTTATATTTGTAATTTTACATGTGGATTCATATACGAATACAGTTCAAGTAAAGAAAATTAGTATTTTCCAGAAATATACAACAAGAAGAATGGCATCTATCTGTGATGAGTTTTATTCGTCGTTGGGTCTACCTCCTATGCCCGATACATTTTGGAATTATTCACAATTTGAGAAGCCTAAAGGCAGAGATTCAACTTGTATTACTGCGGCATGGGATATGTTCGACAACAAGGATTACAGGTTAATATTTTATTGGTTCGTTGAGTTTTGTTGTATAATAAACTTTGTACCAACATAATGTTAAAATATAGACAGATTCAGTGTTTACAGGAAAAGTGTAATTGACAGATTAAAATAAAATTGTGAAATTATGTAAAGATTCTAGTATTACAAAAGCATTATAAAAAATGAATTAAAAAATTTAATTTAGATATGATCTTGTATATTAATGAAACGGACAACTTTCTAGAGATTTTAAAGAAAAATAACACAGTTTTGATATTTTGTTGGAATTATTCACTGAATACATCACAATTGATTTTCATTTAAAATATTTGTATAGCATCTTACAATATTTGTAGTCTCCCAAAGCTTTTCATTGGGAGACAATTGATCACCAAGTTTACAATTGATCACCAAATTGTAAACTTGAATTTTGTGGCATACAGGAAAAGTCAAATATCACTGTATTACAGAAAGCAGATAGTTGTGTACATTGGACTCATCATTCTATATTCTAAGGTCCTTAACAGTCTATTCTGGGACCATTACTCCTCAGTGGCCTAGTTGGTAGCGTACTAGGCTTTCACCCCAAGGACCCGGGTTCAATTCCCGGCCAGGGCTTGGCATTTTCATACGCTATAAATCATCCCGTCTGCATTAGCCCAAGTGTGCACAATAGTCGGACGTTAAACACAAAAAAAAAAAAAAACTTTTTATAATTTACCAATTCAGTGGTATATTAACTTAGAGAGATACCAAATTAGTTTGTCAGTTGGTATTAATGCATGCCATTATTACGCTAATCATGTGATATTGCATAAGTATGTTGTGACCTATGCAATGTCGAGATTCTTATCTTGACATTTTTCACAAAAGTTTACAATTACCAATATTTTTTTCTTTAAAATTGTTGTATGCCCGCCATTTTAAAACAGATAACTTCATAAAGTTGGTTATTTTTTTCCAATTTGGCCTCTATCAGGTAAAGAAGTATGCTCAATTTCAATTTTGTTCTATCATATTACTAAAACTAAATCACAGTGGAGCATCCATAATCCAAACATCTAAAATCCAA
This sequence comes from Callitettix versicolor, assembly GCA_022606455.1. Taxonomy (NCBI): domain Eukaryota; kingdom Metazoa; phylum Arthropoda; class Insecta; order Hemiptera; family Cercopidae; genus Callitettix; species Callitettix versicolor. The sequence goes on along the minus strand of CM040183.1, from coordinate 94,182,981 downwards.
ATTCTCCGAATGTAACACTGTATTGCAAGTCTTAGAATAATGGGTTTACAAATTTAAAATTTATTAAATGTAATATACAATGTATAATGTTTAATATTTTTGAATTAACCCTACAACTATGGGATGAACATTGGTGAGATCTGTCTTCTTTCACAAGGACAACTTGAAAGTAAACAACAGATTCTGTCTGATTTCTGAAAGTTCAGTGCTAGTGTTTGTCTGCTTGTACTGTAAGTTGTTTTGTTTGTTTTTATTTTGCTGAGGTAAATATACTTAAACAGATTTATAGAAAAACCAAATAGTGTGAAATATCTGATATGTTAGGCAAAAGAATTTCTTATATGTCTGTTTTCAGTGACAACTATTGGTCTCTCAGGGATGTATAATGGCACAATCACTTTCATACACATACTTTTGGCCTTAGTCGTGTTATCTTCACTGTTATGTTATGCTAAACTATTTTATTACATATTGCCATAGAATCTGTACTTTGGTTTTGTAAACTTGTACTGTTCCTGGTTTCAGATTATTAACATGTGCTTCAATCAATATGGACGACATGATGGGATTTTGTCACGAGATGGGCCACTTGCAGTTCTCTATGGGAGCTAAGGACCTGCCTTTTTGTTATAAAAGTGCAATAAACTCAGGTACTAAGGTACTATAGTTTGAATTACAATTAAAGATAATTTCATAATTTATGTGTTTGCAGAGTAAAGTTTTAAAGTTATGTTAAGATAAAATGTTGAATACATATATATATATATATATATATATATATATATATACATACTCCACACAAAAGCTACCATGGAGGGTATTTTGAATGAAGAACGCAAAATCTTGAGGAAGATCCTTGGCCCGAGATTAACAGAAGATGGATACAGGTTGCACTCCCGGAAGACCACAGAGAAGATATCGAACCTGGCAGCAGATATCAGAAGAAGGAGGCTTCGGTTCTATGGACACATCAGTAGACTCCCAACAACGAATCCTTAAGTATATACAAGGTGTCAAATCAACAACGTCGTGGATCGCACAAGTCAGAATAGACCTACATGACGCAGGAATAGACTCAACAGATGTTGAAGATAGACACGCATACAGGAGAAAGATGCTCGGTTGGAAGGTCCCAGAGAATGAAATCCCAAAGAGAGCAGGGGTAAAATGGACGGAGGAGCGGAAGAGGATCCATGGGGACAGGATGAGGGAGGTGTGGAGGATTAGAAGGAACAAGACATGAGTCGGAGTGCTTTGCGTGATCCAACAGGGTCTATGCGCAGATAATAATAATAATAATAATATATATATATATATATATATAATTTAGAAAGTGAAGTTTATAATAAAATCATGAAAAACTTATTGAAACTCATTAAAACACACATAAGTCTTGTTAGTAAAGCCTCACTGGTGCTTAAAATGGTAACAACAAAAAGTGTCAATAAAACTTGATCATTAACTGTCTGAGTTGGAACGTAGGCAAAGTAAGGTGCAATCAAACATATTTTTATTTTCAAATCAGAATGTGGAGCATTCTCATTAAAAATGCATGAAACAAAGCAATCTTGATTTGAGATATCAGGATAATTGTTTTTTATTTTTTGTTTACTAATGAAGATGATCTTTGCTTTCTTTAGAGATCGGAAAACGAAGAGTAATTGGTTCAGGCGGGTCCAGGAAGACTTAACTGAGCTGGCGATATCAGATGAGATGATTGACGATGTACTTAAAATGCGAAAACTTTTACATAATGAAAACCTAAGGTTCCAAGAAAAACCAACATCTAAAAGGGGCGGGGCAGTCTCGGATGAAAGAAGGAAGGCAGCCTCAGATAGAATGAAGCAGTATTGGATACAGCGGAGGGCAGCTAACGCACATCAAAGTAATTGATTTGGCGTACCCCAAAGTGGGTGATCCGGATGAAAGAAAGAAGAAGATGAGGGATTGTAAGAGAAAAACAATGGCAGCAACTGTGGCTTGAATTAAGAAATTTTTTTTTTTATTTTAAGGTGAAAAGCACATTATAACAAGCTATTATCGCCTCCCTAAATATAAGTGTGAATTTAAAGCGTTAAAGTCGTAAGTGTGTGTGTTTGACTCGGGTACCGCGAGGGACGTCTAAATCCTCTCAATAGGTGCAGCTAGTCTGCACCCCCCTGCGGGGAAGAACATTTAAGTGTGCAGTTGAGTGACACAGTAGATTGACTGATGCTTTAGCCACTTTGAACACCCAACCCCTGATGGAAAATTTTCCAATTCCAGCAGAAAAATTGGAAAGGAGAGCGGGAGAAAGAAGTGGATATTTGGTAACTTCGTTATATCATACTTTGTTGTTAAAAATAATAGATTTAGTAAAGTCAAAACTTATGGTGAAATAAAAATAAAATTGTAATGATGTAATATATTAAAGTAATAAAATACAAATCACAATTAACAGTTTATAAAGTGAAGTTTCCATTCAGTTTGTGCTTTGCAGCAATCAATGAAGGATGGGCCGATGTATCTGCGCTTTCAATATCAACAATGAAGCATTTAGGTAACCTGAAGCTTGTTGAGGATACGTGCGAGGTTGATCATGAAGTAGACATCAATAATTTATTCTTCACTGCTCTTGATAAGGTCGTCTTCTTACCTTATGGTTTGATAGTGGATCTTTTTAGGTGGGATTATTTTAGAGGCAGTATAACTGATGACAATGCTAACTCCAAGTGGTGGAAGCTAAGGTTAGTAAATACTACCAGACATTTAGTATTTATATTAATTTAAATACCATTAATCTGTTATTATGTTCCATAACACTTATCACTTATCTGTTGCAATTTGAATTAACAGGATTCAAATTTAATAGCAAATACTGTCGTCGAATTGGTCTACATCCAGAACTCTTTAATAAAACATCTATGAAAAAGAAAAGGTGAGATAAACAAAATAATGAATGTAGAAGCTTCCTAAAACTTCTTCTGAAAAAAGAATGGAAGTCAACTTTTACACAAAACAGATAAAGAATGTAAGCAAAGGCAAGTGATTAGATCCTTCAAAAAATAATTAAAGTAAAGGAAATATACAGCTTGATCTGAGCATATATTATGAACTGTTTAAGGAAACACAAATATTTGCAACTCGATGGATGGATTATTGTGTTACGATGTTAAATGAAGGATACATTTGCCATGGTCTCCTTTGGTCAGCAAGAAATATTCGAGACAAACACAATCTGACCCAAGATAAACACAACTAGTCCAATCTGTTGATGACATAAATTCTTAAGAGCATGTCTGCTGGATTACTCTGCATGGGAACTCTGCATGGGGATGCAAGGTTCATTGCCATCTCGTTTCAGTCAGTTGATTACATTATATTTGTGAACTGGCTGATTAAGTTCAGGAGCCCAGTCTGAATGCCTTGACAGTAAACTGCATTTGATGAGGAAAGATAAAAAAAGGTTATCAGTGTTTGCTGTAGGAAGGAAGTCAAACAAAAGACTGTTTCATTAAGTAGAAAATTAGAAACATAATATAAAATAATCAATATAGTTCATTTAAAAATTCATAAATTACTGTGTATATAAATATGAAATGAACCAAAGAAATGTAAATAACAATTAAATCAGTATTATCAAGCTATACTTATAATAGTCAAAGTTATGACTCACATTATAATTTATAATAATTTGGTTGGTTTGTAATAATTGGTTGATTATAATAATTTGATTGTTTCATGCCAAGCAAAATGAATCAAACTCAAAGACTAGAACGTAATGTTCTTAAAAATTGAAATATTCTAACAATACTTGTACAATTCTATTTTTTTAATTTTTTAAGAAATGTGTGTAACCATTTCTCTGATAGTATGATCATGTTGACCCAAGATTTATTATATTTAAAAAAAAAAATTTTTATTATTATTATTTTTTTTGATGTTTAACATCCGACTATTGTGAACACTTGGGCTAATGCAGACGATGGGATGATTTATAGCATATGCAAATGCCAAGCCCTGGCCAGGAATCGAACCCGGGTCCTCAGGGTGAAAGCCTAGTACGCTATCAACTAGGCCACCGAGGCAGCTATTGTTATAATAACTATAATTAAACATAAATGTTATTTTTTTAAAGAATCATTATAAATTAATAAAAGAACATTTTCTAATATTTATCCATTATAAACATAATAATTATTATAATTGATTATAATCAATAATGAAAAATATAGACAATTTTTTGTAATTATAAAAAAAATTGCTTTTTATTTTATTGATGTTATATGATAGAGATTGTTTAGAATAAACTTGCATATAGAATATTCCAGACAGACTATATTTAGAATATGTTCTAGAATGGAGCTGCTAAGTGAAGATTCCTAAGACGTCTCTTAAGGGTCCTATGCTACTTAAGGGTCCTATGCTACTTAAGGGTCCTATGCTACTTAAGGGTCCTATGCTACTTAAGGGTCCTATGCTACTTAAGGGTCCTATGCTACTTAAGGGTCCTATGCTACTTAAGGGTCCTATGCTACTTAAGGGTCCTATGCTACTAAGGGTCCTATGCTACTTAAGGGTCCTATGCTACTTAAGGGTCCTATGCTACTTAAGGGTCCTATGCTACTTAAGGGTCCTATGCTACTTAAGGGTCCTATGCTACTTAAGGGTCCTATGCTACTTAAGGGTCCTATGCTACTTAAGGGTCCTATGCTACTTAAGGGTCCTATGCTACTTAAGGGTCCTATGCTACTTAAGGGTCCTATGCTGGGTCCTATGCTACTTAAGGGTCCTATGCTACTTAAGGGTCCTATGCTACTTAAGGGTCCTATGCTACTTAAGGGTCCTATGCTACTTAAGGGTCCTATGCTACTTAAGGGTCCTATGCTACTTAAGGGTCCTATGCTACTTAAGGGTCCTATGCTACTTAAGGGTCCTATGCTACTTAAGGGTCCTATGCTACTTAAGGGTCCTATGCTACTTAAGGGTCCTATGCTACTTAAGGGTCCTATGCTACTTAAGGGTCCTATGCTACTTAAGGGTCCTATGCTACTTAAGGGTCCTATGCTACTTAAGGGTCCTATGCTACTTAAGGGTCCTATGCTACTTAAGGGTCCTATGCTACTTAAGGGTCCTATGCTACTTAAGGGTCCTATGCTACTTAAGGGTCCTATGCTACTTAAGGGTCCTATGCTACTTAAGGGTCCTATGCTACTTAAGGGTCCTATGCTACTTAAGGGTCCTATGGTCCTATGCTACTTAAGGGGGTCCTATGCTACTTAAGGGTCCTATGCTACTTAAGGGTCCTATGCTACTTAAGGGTCCTATGCTACTTAAGGGTCCTATGCTACTTAAGGGTCCTATGCTACTTAAGGGTCCTATGCTACTTAAGGGTCCTATGCTACTTAAGGGTCCTATGCTACTTAAGGGTCCTATGCTACTTAAGGGTCCTATGCTACTTAAGAAAACCTGACAATAGTTTTAGCTTATTTATGTTAAGGCCTCTACAGATCTTTGCTCTGCTCCTGTCAAAGTTCCTGAGAAGTTAACCCCCTGGGTTGGAGTCCCTGAGGGAGGTCCTGGAGGTGCCTGTCTTAACCTTCACTTATCTTTCCAGAGCGTAGATGTTTTAGCCTCTTCTTCCTTTTTAAGCTACATCGTGAAGTAGTTATAATCAAGTACACAAACTTGTCTGGTCCTATAAGTGAGGTTGATACACCTTCCTTTGCCAGCTCATCTGCTTTTTCAGTTACCTCTATCCCATCATGCCCTCGTGCCAAGAGGAGTACAACCTTATTACTCTGGCCTAGCCTATTTAAGTTTTGCATTAACTGTGGTTAGACAATATTAACATGTTCTGTGTTACAGGTTGGATTACCAGGGCTTAGCCCCACCAAAGCAACGCTCTGATAAAGTTTTAGATATTTTTGATAAAGTACACGTTGTCACCAATACTCCGTTTATTGAGTAAGTGTCTCTGTTGTAAGCTAATTAATACTCTGCACTCAGGTGTGAAAGAGATACGAGGGTGGTTCAAATATAAACTGGAATTTTTGAATAAACGCGCCAAAAATTTAGTGTCATAAAAGTGGCTGCACTGGATGTCAGACTGGTCTGTTACAAAGCGTAGAGAACAGCCGGGAGCACGTAACCTAGCTTGTTAGTGTAGTTATAGCCATGAGCGAGGATGTACCAGTGCCTGTTGTGCAACGCATCATTATTTGTTTTTTGATCAAAGATAATGTAAAATCCATGGAAATTTATCAAAAATTACTCGAGCAGTTCGGGGATGAGTGCCTCTCCAAGACTCAAAACGGTGTTCTGCTTTCCGAAAAGGCCAAGAAGTGGTGGCAAACTTGCCACATGCGCGGTGCCTCAAAACAAGTGTTACCGATGAGAACGTCAGCGCTGTAGAAAAACTCATTTTGGAAGACCGACACAGTACTGTACACGATATGGCTGAAAAATTGGGCATCAGCGTAGATAGTATTGAGCAAATAATTCATAAACGGCTCGGTTACCGCTAAATTTCAGCCAGATGGGAGCCAAGACTTCTGAATTTTGAGCAGAAAGAGGCTTACGATGGAAACATTGAACAAATTGGGTTGGGAAACACTGGAACACCCTCCTTATATTCCCGATTTGTTGCTATGCGACTACTATTTATTTGGTCCATTGAAAGAGGCACTTGGCGGACTGCGATTCGAAAGCAATGCGGAGGTAGAATCCTTCGTGCGCGAATGGTTACGTGACAAGCCGAGATTTTTACGAAAAAGGCATCCGAAAGCTTCTGGAGAGGAGGCAAAAGTGTATAGAGTGTGATGGAGACTATCTAGAAAAACTGTAAAAAATGTCAGCTCTGTAACTTAATAATAAATTTTTTTATAGCGAAATTCCGGTTTATATTTGAACCACCCTTGTAAATATAAGTTTGCAATTAGAACAAATATTATTTTACAGCTCAAAAATAAAACACATATTTCAAAATTTAAAAAACCTATGAACTGTTTGTATGAGAAGGCACTACATTAATCTTCTGCAATATAATAAATAAATTTAATTCAGAATAAACCAATTCAAGCTAGGCACTGGTTAAAAAAATAGAATAAATTTAAAAATAACACATGCATTTGAAAAATTGCAGTTGAACGCCTGAAAGACTGATTAGAAAATTTCCAAAAATTATCTCTGAACTAGCAATTTGACATGGAGGTTTGGGTAAAATAGTAGATACTCAGAAAGAATTTCAAAACAGACTAACTTGTATTGGTTGAAACAATTTTCTTTGCTTTAAAAAAATCAATAAATTCAGAGTACCCATTAAAGTCTCATCAGGATTATATGCATTAAGAGTTTTTGGACATGCACATGTGTTAATTTGTATAATGCATTAATTAATAGGTATGTATAACACATAATAATTCAAATGCAGCATGACCAAAGTTAACAAAACATCATACTCAAGGTATGATATTTTTTTTCATATTCACTGTAAGACAATCATATGATTGGTGAATAAAATTTAATTTGTTTTATTTAGTTTTAATTTTACTCAACATTATTTAAATTCATGTTAAATAATCCACAATTTAGATATGATTCATAGATTTTAAGAAACACTAGGCCTCTAAGGACTTGGATAGAAAAAAATTAATAAAAACAGAAATAGATATAAGAACAAATGTTCCAGGAATATCACTGAGTATTTATGATTGTGTCAGTGTCTCTAATCTAAAATCCATATTTTTAACAAAACACCTTAGGTTAAAAATGCTGAAGTGAACACAAACACACAATGCTGTTCCTGGAATACCTGTTCTCATGACATAGATAATAGGAATAATAATAATAATATAATAATAATAATAATAATATATAATAGGAATATAATATATGTTCCTATAATATTTCTCCTAACACAGCCTTCATAAAAAATGATGATTTTTTTACGTTGTATTGATGAATGATGATTAGGAATATTAAGAACAAGAATTCTGTCTTCTGTTTCTGACATTATCTTTTAAAAAATATGTCTGCAAATTATAACCACTTGATTTTAAGAGTACTTATGCTTAAAATATTTTTATATAGAATTAAAAAAATACTGTTCCGTAAAACAATTAATGCAAAATTCATCAATATGCAAAATACTTTCTATTCTAAAAACATTGCGGGCAATACTCCGATGCATAACCCACTATTTTCTAAATACAACATAACTTGAATTTAAAAATTACATAAAAGAAAGTAAATTCCAAGGTCACAAGAAACATTTTGGAAAATTCTTTAGTGAACTTTTTAGCGATATGTTTTTTTCATGGTTTTCTGTTTTTATGAGTTACAACAAATACTGAACCTAGTGCTGGATTATTCTTCTGCAATTATTGAAACTGATCTGTCCTAACATTTAACAGATAAGATTATGTAATTTAAAATACTCTATATTATTTACTTTCCAGGTACTTCTTAGCCTATGTTATCCAATTTCAAATGCATCAATCACTTTGTATAGCAGCGGGTCAATATGATCCAAAGAACCCAAAATCACAGACACTGGATAAATGTGACATCACTGGCAGTAAGGAAGCTGGGAAATTGTTGAAGTAAGTAAAGCAAAAGATAAATGAGGTTAATTTGTGAAATACAACTCAAATACTAGTACCTGCTGTTTCACCAAAAGTAATTTCACTTATTGCTTCAAACAATAATAAAAGTTTAAGAACTGTCAAATTATATAATTAATTAGCATATTATTAAATTATTAAATTATTTAGGATCTTCTAAATAAATCCTATAAATCCTATATAAAACCATGTTTAACATATGGAGGGGAAATGTTGGCAACTGCCAGTAGAAAGGCAAAAAACAATCTAGAAATAAGCCAAAATAATTGCCTACGACTTATTACTGGCGCAGTTCGGACAACTCCAATACACGTTCTGCAGGCCTATACCAATAACATCCCATTAGAAGAAGATTTCAACATTAGAGCTCATATTTTGTATGAAAAGTTGATACAAAAAGAATTTGATAACCCATGGATAATAGGATCTCCTCCAAAGCAAAAACTCAGACCAGCTTATCAGACAACTTATCATCTCTAATAGGATAAACAAAGTAAATGTGGAACGACCTCCTCAACTCATGGACCTATTGGAATTCATGGATTTTAACATTCTCTTGGATCTGCTTGAACCAGTGAGCAAGAACTCTGATGCTCCAGTGAAAATATCTCAAACCGCTTTGGAAACCTTGGAAGTGCGATACCCATCAGACTCTTGGATCCATGTATATACTGATGGCTCTAGAATGGAAGGAGAAACAGAAGCTGGAATATATTGTGACCACTTCTTGCACTACATTGCTTTAAGCGGCCAGTGTTTGAGGCGGAATTGATAGCTGTAAATGAGGTTCTCAAATAGCTGATTGTGAGACCATGGCTGAACACAAACATAGTGGACTTAGTTGACTCTGCAGGCAATAGCCAATAATGATAATCCAAAAAGCAAAGTAATACAAAATATCAGACAGAATTACAAGATTGTAAGAAATAATGTTGGCAATATCGCAATGCAGTGGGTCCCTGCACACGTGAGATTGATGGGAAATGAAGCTGCGGATAATTTGGCGAAGAGAGGAACAAAAATTATTCAAAAACCAGCATCTCCATAAGAAGAGACTAATAACCTCTAACAAGTGCAAGATTTGTTCAAAAGATGTGTATGTTATGGACAAGGATAATTTACTGATCTGCGAGGGCCTGGATAGAGGGAAGCAGGGACGAAGGGACTTTCTTGGATTGTATTGGGAGGCAAGATCCAAAATGGTGTGAACCAAAAGGAGCCTTTGAAAGAAGAAGAAGAAGAAGTTATTAAATTATTAGGACAATGTTTTGACAAATTTTAGTGAAGTTTCTGTTATAATTCGACCATTCAACATTTGATTTGAATGTTTAGTTTGTTCTGCAGTTTTGTGCTAATGCATTGACCATATGTTTTGAAATTTAGTACAAATGTACCTTACGTAAAGCCTGAATGATATATGTGAAATGTAAAATTTTTTTCTGCCTTAAGATGGTGGCTTTTGATTTAACAATGACATGTACAATGGCTGGTTATTTCCTGCAATACTGGCAGAATTGCTTATTCTATCGTAAACGTTATCCTTTATAACAAAAGAGCGCAACATTTCCAATAAAGATGGTTCAGTACATTTTTCTTAAATATTACGGTTACTGGTTAAATTGCCAGGACAGTTAGTAGGCGCGTCAGAGCGCTGTCATGGAGCGGTGGCCAGGCTCATTAAGAATAAACTGCAAGGTCATAAATAAATACATTATTTAAACAACTTTAAATACGTCTTTCTTCTTACAGTGTATGTTCAACAGTATTAAGTAATGCCAGTGTCACAATGTGACTTGTACAGGTTAGTATGTGGTATTTTCCCAGTTAGCTCCGTCTTTTAGTTCTTCGTTCCGTTCTTTGCGTTCAATAATACTGTGTCCCAAGGTTTTATATACTTGTGAGGTGTACAATATAAGAATAGTTACTGTCATGGTACACTTTAGAGGACACTTGCGCAGGATGGGAATATGTGTTCAACCATCTCTCTGCAAGGTAGAAACTTCAAAACTGGACTGTAAGACTAGAACAGAAAGAACAAGAATCTTTAGGAAAATGGCCACAGGACTGAACAACATTCTCAAGAGAATGAGATCCTTGAGTTAGTAGGTAGTAATCTTGAGAGTAATGTTTGCTAAAGGCCATTGTGACTGAAGCAGTAAAGCAAATAAAACACCAAGATGTGTGAACGATATCAGTAGAAGTTCTGCTTTCATGCTTGTATGCGTTAGTTTTACACATGCCTCATATATAACTTGTGTGTGTCTGTGTGTCGCGAAGAATGTGACAAATTTTCAGAGAGCATGTTCTACCAAAGAAAACAAAGAAAGAGACCTGAAACACTTTGTTGACAAGTTATGGTTTGTGAAATATTTCAAACTGATTTCTACTCTTCCATTTAAATTAAGCTGTACTGAATACCTTAGAACGTTTCTTAAAGGACAGTTTCGTGGTTTTAATTGGTTTTTGACCGGAAATATTGAATAATATAGGTTTGATGAGATACTTCTAGTAGTTCTAACATATGTGGTGTAAAAATCAATATGTTAAACTTCAAAAATAAATTTGTTTGAGTTTTGGACTAAATTAACGTTGTTAAATAACTAATAAATGCCTAAAATTTTCAAGTAAAACTTGCAGAAAAGTTAATTCCGAATATAATGGTATGAACACAGTGTACAAACAAATATAAGGGTAAGAATTTAAAATTTTATTAAAAATGGAACATGCCATATTGTGGAGGATTTTAATTAAACAAGGTCATTAATAGTAAAAAACAAAAGAATTTACATCAGATATCGTAAAAACAATTAGAGATACAGTTCTGTGGCCTACTTTATTCACTTTTTTAGGTAAAAAAAACATATTGAACAACCAAATCAGTTTCTTAATTTATGTTCTAAGAACATGTCCTGAGAGTTGGTCACATTTTTTGTGATGCATCCTGTATATTAGAATCATATGTTACATATACTTTATACGTGTTTGAGTTTGGTTATCATATTGTTTGTTCAGTCTATTATTTTGAATATTATATTTGTATTATTATTGATTTCGTAATAAAATCACAAACTTCTAAAGAATGCATTATTGTTATAAAATGTAAAACAGTAGGTCTATTAATTCATGATTAATTTGGTAACAATAAACAAAATTTGAAGAACTTACTAAGTTTAGAAATTCAATATCTTTGTGAAATATAATGGAAGGTTTCATCATTAAATAGGTTAGTAGGTACTAGATACATGTGTAAAGCAATAGTTTAAGAATTACATGATTGGTTTTTTATAATCTAAAATATAAAATTATATATTTAAAATATAAAATTATAATTCTATAAAATAAAATAAACTATAAGCAGCTAAAATAGGTCTAAACATATCTTTTGAAAAGACCAAAATCATGACAAACAACAAATACCCAAATAAATACCTTAAAATCCAAGAACAGAAAATAGAAATTGTAAAAGAGTTCAAATATCTTGGTGAATGGATTAGTTGGAATGCAGATGAAGGCAAGGCAATGGAATCCAGGAAAAACAAACTTGAGTTGGCCTTCCAATTGACGAAAGAAACATACAATAAGAAATCCCTTTCATGGGGGTCCAAAATTAAACATTATAAAACAGTGATCAAGCCGGAAGCACTGTACGCAGTAGAAACATTAACCATGAATCGCATAGGCCAGATAGAAAAGCTTAAAGGAAAATCTTAAGAAAAATTATAGGAACAAAATTTCAGGATAATAAAGTAGTATATATAAGAAATGAAGCTCTCTACAAGAAAATTGAAAAACTGTCAGATGCTATGAGAAAAAGGAGAATAAATTTTTACGGCCATCTTCTTGGAATGAACTCTAATAGATTAACGAAACAAGTGTTTGATTTTTTCCATAATCGTAAAACAAAACCGAACTGGTTTAAAGAAATTGAAAAAGACCTAATAGAATTAAAAATTACAGAAAATTCACTGCTTGACCAAACTGCTAAGATAATTACCAAAGACGAAAGAATAAGATTCCAAGATAAAACCAAAATAAAACCTAAACCTATCATTTCAGAAGAGGAGAGGAAAAGAAGATCAGAAAGAATGAAGAGCTACTGGGAACAAAGAAAAGTGCAGCGTGCAAGAAATGATTAATTCAGCGTACCCCAAAGAGGGTGAAACGAAAAGAAGAAGAAACTAAACACAGTCAAAAAACACAAGTCATTAACTATAATAACAAATAAATATATACCTATTCTAATATCTGTGAACAATACGACAATGCATTTTACATTGCCTTACAGTGTGGAGCACATGGACGTCATGTCACTTGTGAATGAACCTCACCATGTTATTCTAGTTAACATACTTTTCAATAAATTTTGCAAAATTCTAAATCCTTGCTGGTATTTTTTAATTTTTACTTTAATAAGAAAGTACAGTAAAAACTTATATGTACACGTTTACAGTGAACCTAAAATTACAAACAGTTTTTAAATACAGTTTGTTTCATACAAAGGTAAATGTTTATAACAACATCCTTGCTTGATAATAATGTCTTATCTTAACATTACTTGAATATATATGTTCATTGATAATAGAGGGAGTATACGTGGAATATAAAATGTTTTTCTACTTATATTACAGAAATATGTTTGCCTTGGGGGATTCTAAACCTTGGCTGGATGTACTGAAAGCTATCACAGGCCACAGTGAAATAGATGCTTCTCCAATTTCAAATTACTTTGCAACATTGTACAAATGGTTGAAAAAAGAAAATAAGAAAGAAGGAAATGTCATTGGATGGTAAAATCTTAACTGGTGGGTGCACGTTAGTCTGTACGTGTTGTTGCTGATTTGTAGGTTCTTACCAATACATTTTGTATCTTTCTTGTAAGTTTATTAAAAATTATAGAAACAAACACACAGACACCAGTAAACGTAGATTAAAAATGTTGTTCTTAGCCAACTTAGAAGGCCTGCTTATTTGCTAATCCTGAAAACTGGGAACTCTTTATTCAACATGTGCTGTAAAAGATAATGTAAACAAAATTGGTTATCCTGGTATAATGGAAGGGGAAAAGACCTTGGATAACACTAAAACCTCTGACACTTACTTCAAATATTGGTAATAATATACTTCAAAGTTAAACGACCAAAAGTTATAGTTGATTATTTATACTATAGTTGATTATTTATATTATAGTTGATTATTTATGTATCATTTTACTCAATAAAAATATACGTTAAATCCATTCTAAAAAAGCAAATTAAAAAGAAAAAATATGTTCATTGTTTATTGAATAGTTTCAAATGTCAAATATGTACACAAATTTACTATTATGTTTATTTTACAGTTTGAACGCTCTTTCCTTCTCCTTAAAATAAAGATAAGCCTAATAAATTTTGCTCCTTTTGGCTTACACCATCTTGCCTCCAAATCAAGTCCACTGTGTTCTTGCTTCTCTCTATCCATACCCCTGCAGATCAGTAGGTGATCCTTGTCGCAATGCTTGGCAAGATAAGTAGTTAGTCAGAAATTTGCTACAGATATATTACGAGGAAGCATCCTATTTTTTAAAAAAAGTTCAAACGGATCACAAGTTTTACCCTGCAGTTAATCGTTCAACTCATCAACAAATTATTGCTGTGAGGTTGTAAAAACAACTAAAAAGTTTTCATATAAATACCTGCAATGTAATGGCACCTGCTGGTTTTTGGATAATTTTCGTTCCTCTCTTTGCCAAGTCATCTGCAGCCTCGTTCCCCAACAGACCCACATTTTGAACATCCTGTAAAGATTTTTTGCAATACAATTAGGAACTTCTACTTCACAGTATTTTTGAAATTTAAGAATAGTTTGTGAATGAATTAATATATACATAGAATATTTTAAGTAAGATTAAGATAAAAAATAATTACTAGAGTAAAGGGATTATAAACCCAAGGTACTGCTGTGTCACTAACCCTTTTGGTTACTAGTTCAGCAGACTGGTGTTCTCAGTGAGTTCCAGCAGTCCACCAACTAACTCATTCTGTTGAAGGTTCTCGTGTCCTGCTGGCAAGAACCCCACAGTCACAGATTATGTGGTCTCCAGTTTCCTTGTACTTCATGTATAACGGCTTCTCCGTGGTACGTTCCTATCCTGTTCATGTCACCCTCAGACTACAATGTCCTATTGTGAGTATCATGGTGTCCTGTGTTGATCTTAGCCTAGGACTTTCGGCTGAAGGAAACCCTGGGGAGGGGTTTTGTGATCCAGACTATGCCTTTATCTGGAACACAGTCCTACATAACACCACCTCTTATTATATGCCCCTCACTTGGCTGATAGCCCTCCAGGTTTCCCAGATCTCACGGAAAAGATCAATTTTTATATTGATTCCTAATAGGTTTCCTACTTCAAGGTTTCACGGGAAGCCCTTCTGCTGCCTAACCTTTAAAGCATCCTTAATAGTATTGAGATGTTTGATCTCATCTCTCACTTCTTCTATCGGATCCACCCAGCATCTTCTCAGTCTGCTGCAACCTCAGTTTCCTCCTTTCCCATGTCCTCACTTGCGAGGTCCACTTCTACAAGTTCCCAGAGTTTTAATTTGAAAACTGCATTTACTTATAAATGTGAATATTATTATTTCATTTGGTACAAATTAATGCACTAGGCTTTCATGTAAAGTGAAATTATTAAAAAAAATGTACACACACTTTATTGGTTTTAATTTCAAAACAGTATTTACTGAAAAAACCTGCCTCTTATTTCAATTTGTATATTTTGAGTTAGAATACTACCAACAGAATCTGTCAGTATGTTCGTTCTACAAAGTTAGCACAATTTTTCTAAACAGATTATATCAAACAACAGATTATTTAATAGATTACTTGTCTGTATGAGGTCTTATAATAAATTACTCAGTCAAAGAAGTAAGCGTACAAAAATAGTTGACTAACTTTCTCATATTCAGTTGCCCCCCAAATTTCTGCTAAAAAAACTGCAGCACAATCAGTCTAATTTCTTAAAATCATTTCAACAGATTTTGTTAAAATTTGGTCTGTTGACCAATTTATAACTAAAATCAGTTTTATAAATTTGAAGTAAATAAAATTCACGGTTCAGAGAAAAATTCAGAAAAAAATATAATTTCTCAAAATTGGTTGTCATTCTAGTTTTGAGCAAAATTTGATCGAAATCGTTTAAGCAAGTTATAAGAAAACCTGATTTTTATCAGTTTCTTAAACAAATAAAACATTTCAACCAATTAAAAAAAAATATAATTCCAAGGTACGAAATAAACCAGAACTTTATGCTAAATACCTATCATCAAAATCTGTCAGGTAGTGAAATAGTGCAGAAGGTAATGTCAACAGATTAATAATAAATATTATTATTATTTAGTAATTTACAATACAAAATAATATTAACATTGACTGGATGAACAATTCTTTAATGAAAATGTTTATCTAATCTATTATGAGAATTAAAAAAGTACTCTAGGAAATGACTATAATAAGAATCATTATTATTATAATAAGAATCATTATTATATTATTAAATTTTTACAGATCTGAATTTATATTGGCTGGGCACAGATAGATTTCCTCGTCACATGTTTACCAGCACATATAAACTTATGAATTATGTAATAAATAAATAAATAAATGAGTATCTTGTAATTATTATTCACACCATCCTAATTTGACTATGCTTGTGAAAAAAAATGTATATTTCAGTTCTTTAACTAAGTTGTGCATTGTCCCTAAGAATGGATATGTTTTACAAAGTAAGCCTTTTTACTAAATCATTTGTTTCTAGGCTGTAAACGTTACAATCAATTGCTGAAAGAAATTATATGATTAAAAAAATATTTTAAAATAGCAAAAAATATATGACTACTATGGAGATTGTGTTATAAACAAAACTAGGCCGATACCAGTTCGTTTAACTGGTCAGTATTTCAGTTGTTAACAAATTAGTGTACAAATAAATGCTTTGGTATAAACTTTTCTTCAGTAATGGCTTTTGTAATTGCCAATCTTAGTTGCTTGTTTGTAAATGTTGTAAATGATTGTAAATGTGGCATTTGTTATTTATCCTAGAGGATTCTACTTCATTTTAATTTTAGGTTAGTGGACCTACAGTTTTTTACAGCTGTTTTTTTATGATTGACAGCAGGTTAAATACAAAAATGTTTTTTTAGTACCTATTGATATTTTGTTTGTACTGTTGTTGTAAATGAATGAGTTAAACAAAAAAGTAAAGCAAACACTTATTCTGTTAAGCGATATTTTTCATTGTTAGGTGAGCTATTTGTTACATTGAATAAATTGTTTAATGGGCAGCATCCACCATAATTTTGTATATGTCTGTTTCTCTACTTCTCACTTCTTAAACTGTTTATAAAATGATGAAAAACTATAATTTTTATAGTCAATAGATAAACTTAAAAGTCTCTGACATCAAAGAATCTCTAGCGTTGTAAAAACATTGAATAACTGATGGACACATGTGCCTTGCTGATGTGATGGAACCAAAATTTAGTTTCTTCATCTGATGCTCTTTTGAAATTCTGATTTCACAATCATGACCAATATTAAAATCTGCATATATTAGCATTTTAAATTTCTAAATTACAGTGAAAATATTTAAAATGAACCTGGTTGTCATTAAATTAAATTCATTAATTCAAACATATTTTGAAAATTTGAAATACTGATTTTCACATTTTTTTTATGCTGATTATAATGGTAAAATCGAATTCATAAAAACACTTAACAAAAAAGTTATGAATTTATAAAGATTTGAAATGGTTGCCATTTTGAAACAGTTAAATGAATTTTGCTGGTTAACAAGCTTGTGTAAGCTATTACAGTATGAAAATCAATTTGCGAAAATGATCATCTAATATATTACAAAATTGTATGATGTTATAAAAAAATGTATTTATTAATCCAACTGCATCATTTTTTCTACCAATTTATAACATAAAATAATTTTAAAGAGAAAAAATAATTACACAAATGACAAGACTGACCTCTGATCATAATTAAAATTTTATTAGTTTAATTGAACACAAAATAAAAATAAAACTTTAAACATTACACTTTCGGATTGCTTCATACCTCTATAATTTATTAGCAATAAAATTATGTTTTTCTATTACCAATACAATTTTTAAGTTCTTAATTGCAAACTTCTTCTGAATTTATAATTTATTTTATGTGATACTTGTAATTTCTTGAAATTTACAAATATTTGTTCAATGTTTTTTAAATAATTAGGATTATGACCTATTCTTCCCGTCAGTGGTCTATCCACTTACCTCATAAAGGGTACCGCGGTTTCGAAACTCTATCGTTTCATTTTTAGGCCGTTATACAAAATGTTAAATCCCTCTGTCGAGGTCGTCACAAAGTCAAACAAAACATTAAAACATACATCCCAAACACTGAGCACAATTACACGTTTAAAATATTCATCATGAAATTCGGCTCGACCAAGCTACACATGCGACTTGTATGTTGTTACATTCCGGACTGCTCTCCGGCATGTTTTTTAATGCTCAATAACTTTAAGTACAATCATAAGATAATTAGTTATTTTTAAATTTTACCGGTGGTTACTGTACTTGTTATTTACCTTGCTTGAGTATACACTGATGCCATCATATATAGTTGGGAAGCTAGAGATGACCTGCGTTGATACTGTAGTTGATGGATGAAGCTGATGACATTGTAGACTCTTATAAGTTCGTGATGATTTTAACAAACACATTTTAAGTGGTGACTAATAACACAGAACAAAACAAAAACTTCAGCCATTGGTCAATTTATAATTCAATGAATCACTTTAGCTCTATGTTAATTTAATTTTTTTACAGACAAAGTTTCACAAAAAGAATAAAATTTTAGCTTTATAGCTAATTATTATTATTAATTATCATCAATAACTCATAATAAAACTTGCATCTTTGATACTACGAGGGTTGATCAAATATAAACGAGATTGATTTTTTAAAAAATTTATTGCTTACTTACAAATTATTCTTGATACAACTTATTTTTCTACATAGTCTCCCGCACGAGTAACACATTTTTCCCACCGAATTGGAAGTTTTTTAATTCCATCTTCGTAAAAAGTTCTCGGGCGTGCATTGAGCCATTGGAGCACGAAAGTCTCCACCGCAGAATCGTTCTTGGCGCTGGCCTCCAAGCGCCTCTTTGAGTGGCCCAAACAGGTGATAGTCGCAGGGTGATAAGTCTGGACTGTATGGGGATGTTCCATTGGTTCCCAGCCAATTTGATCGAGTTTAAGCCTCGTAGCGTTCGCCGAATGTGGTCGGGCATTATCGTGAAGAAGAATGGCGTTTCTCGCCGGTTTAGATTTCCTTTTCCTACTGAAAAGACTGTTTTGCGGCCTCTAAAACATCGCAAATAATATTGTGCATTTATTGTGCGTCGTTGATGGAGGAAATCGACGTGAAAGGCGCCTTGATTGTCGAAAAATACAGTGGCCATTACCTTCCCGGCCGACGATCGTGATTTGGCCTTCAGGTTTTCTACTGCTTCCGTCCTTGGCGAATTCCTTGTGCCAAGCAAAAGCGCGAGCTCTTGACAGGGTCCTGTCCCGTATTGAGCCGTCAATCTACGAAAGATTTCAGTCGGATTGACCCTCCTTGGCCAAAAACTTAATAATAATTCTCTGCTCCAAGGAAACGTGCACTTCACTCTCACTCATTGTATAGTTTTATACTGAAGGGTCCGAACGGAAATGTTGCCCGTCTACGCCCGTCCCAAACCTCCCAGGCTACCTGAAACCCCACCCTTTAGAGTTCAATGTCCAACGGAAAAGTTTTTAGAAAGTCAGTCTTGTTTATATTTGATCAACCCTCGTATATTTGCCTACCATACTGTATTTGAAGTGACTATTTAATCTTATAAAACCTTCCTGGTTGACTACATAGTGTAAAATGACCTCTCCTGGGGTGGGGACTAGATGGTGCAAAAAACCTAGATTCTCTGGAATCACTCTCTTTTATCAATTTTCATTGACACAATACCATTATGTTTTAACCAATCGTAGAAAGCATATGATCCTTCAAAACTACCAGTCAGAAGGCAGCGTTCTAATGTTTTGAAACTTAACCGTCACCAACAAGTAAGAAAATCTGTTAGACTTGTAACTTTCTAGTGGGTTTTATGGTTTTGATTGTTGGTAGTGTTTATGCTGACAAAGACATTACATGACTTTAAGCACGTGCTATTTAAATTATGTGATCCTTGTTTATCATATATATATGTGTTCTTGACACAGTTAATATTTCACAGTTTTAAAGACAAACTATTTAAGTATAACACTGAAAATTTCACGTACATTTCTAAACCTAGCTGTGATACTGACATATCATTATATATATATATATATATGGGTCTGGATATTATCATGAGGGCTGCTAAAATAACTCATTTTCCGATTGAATCTTTGTAATAGCTTCATTACAACTGCTTATAGAAAAATTCATATACATAACATTATAAGTTAAATGATAAAATCTTGTTATTTGCACTATGTAAAGAAACTAGCAGAATATTAGACTTAACAAATCAGAGTTTCCTTTTTCCGTGAGTGAAACCCATGAGTCTACAATCAAGAGTCATCAACAACAATCAACCCATCAGTTCACAACAATAAACAAAGTCATGAACAAATAGCCATCCTAATCAGTCTAGCAATCACACAGTCATGAACAATGGTTAACCTCATCAGTCTCACAATCAACAGTCAAAGTGAACAACAGCCATCTTGATTTAGTCTACAATCAACAGTCATGCTGAACAGTCAATTCATCAGTCTACAATCAACAGTCATCACTACAGGATCTCACTCCCAGGTTTTTTTGTAGCAGCGGGGTGGAGTGCTAGTTAGTGCCCGATATGCCAGCTGACCTTGAGTTCCACATTACCTTACCTCGCTTTCCCTGTGTGTGCATGCTTTACAGAGGCTAGCAGGTTTGTTTATTTTCAGGCCTGGAGTAGCCCACTGTAGATGTTGTATATTTTGTGTTTGCCTGCCTGCCTCTGTCTCCACTACTAACACAAAGGTATAATGGAAACCAGCTTAACTATAATGTATAGCCTAATGAAATGCAAGTTTAACTGATCGCAGAGTGTCGATAATATTATTCTACAATCGGTTCAAACATTTTATCGATTTTGTTTGTTAGCACAACCATTATGCGCATTATTCTGCTTAGAAGATATCTTTCGTGGTCGGTTGTACTTTCCTAAAAGCTTGTATTTCATTTAATATACATTCAGTATAAAACTTTTTCAATGTTTTTTACTCTTTAGTTTAATTTCTATTTTCTTTAAAAATTTTAATAAATTCAGATGTAATCGTTTATTCAAATATCTGGTCTGGCAATTTTAATAATTAATGTTTTGTATTAAATTTGTTAAAACAATATTTTTTAAATAATAATAACCAAAGTTATATTAAAATTTTATATTTATAAATTTTCTTGAGATAGTTATTATAAATTTTAATAAATAGCTTTATATAAAAGCATTTGTTATAAAATAATAAACAAATTAATTTTTTTATGATTTTACACTACACACACACATATATATATAGATATATATATATATATATATATATGTATATATATACATATAAACTTGTGAGGGGGAGTAGAATTAGCTGCACCTATTATTGAGAGGGATGACTTAGACGTTCCTCATGTACCTTGAGAGTCAATACACACTTACACTTGCAATACTACACCTATGACTATAATACTTCTTATGACTCTTACACTTACATTTAGGAAGGCGAGCAATAGCCTTCGATGTACTTAGTGTACCTTAACAATAAGTAATAAAAAAAAAGAAAACAAAATGTAAAGTAATCACTATAGCTAAAATTTGTAATAAAAAAATCTAATATGCATAAATCATACTTATATAATTTATGCCGCTTATTTAATATTTTTATATATTTTATCTATAGTATAGAAAAATACAGTTTTAATACTTTTGATGCAAAATTAAAAGCTCATTCATACTACTTAACAAGATTTGTAAATTGTAAAACAAATTATAAAGTATTTTTATTTTATAATTCAGTAATATTACAAGTCTAGCTGATATATCTCTTTCTTTTAGAATTGTACTAACTTTATATACACATGTCTTCCAGGTCAATACTTCAGCATCTTGTGAATGTTTGTACCTTAGAGTCCACCCTTATAGGTAGGTTTTGTTTAATTTTAGCAAAATTTTTGTACAAATTTATTTTAAATATTTTAGCAATCTTGATTAAATTTTTGAAAGTTAATTCAACACTTTATATCTTTATTATAGTTTTACTCATTAAAACAAAATGAAGCAAGATATAAAGAACTTATTTATAATCGAGAGGGGTTTTTTATAAAATTCTAGTAAATTGTTTCAATAGTTTATTTGAAAGCTATAGTAATTTTGTTTTTTAATTCTACATTTTGATAGAAAATAATCAGATTTTGAAATTATATTTTTTTCAAGGAAAGTTTAAAATTTCAATTGGGGTGTTTGTGTAAAGTCTTAATTGGGTGGGGGTTTATTTTATGCTATTTTATATACCATTTCCAGGTTGACCTTCACTACAAGGTAGAACTTCACCAAGGAGTCAATACTTTGAACCAAGCACATTTTTTTAGGAAAAGGGAAGGGCGTGGATTTTAGATTAGGGAACATTTAAAATAAATTTCTATTTCAATACGAAATTTTTGAAAATTTTATTTTAAATACTACATAATACATTTTTGTTTCCTTAAGAAACTAAAATTAACGCAAATTGATATTATACTTTTAAAAGTATATGTTTAACTTTTTCTTTCTTTATAAATTCATGATAATTTTTAAAATTAAATATTTTAGTTTTTTTTTTTAATCAACAGGGTATTTTGTTTTGAAAAAATTAAATAGCAAGTATGCTAAGGGTACAAGAGTTGTATAATCTTTTTTATATATTTCCTATCAAAATCTCAATTAATTTTTTTAAACAAACAAAATTTGGGGTTTATTATGCGTTATATATTTAAATAGGATATTTTCAGGTTTAACTTCACAACACCGATTCATCACACAAACAATATATTGTATTTTTAAAGGTGAGTGACTAATAACATGTGTTTCTGTTTCAGGTGTTGGTTCAACAGGACGCTTTCTAGTTTCCTCGTTTTAGTCCATCATCAGGTAGCAGTATTATATACAGTTCCAAATAAATGTTTGGGATGCCAGTAATATCTGCTTATATTCTGGATTAGCTCTGGGGGTTGGAATATTTTTGTAGTTCATGTCCCTGTTAGAATTTTAGTATAATTTAAGATCATTGTATTTATTAGATAATTTAAGATAGAATTATTAAGTACATATTTTTTTTTAGCCGACTTATTGTTTGGTAATATGTTTTTGTGTATTTAGTTTCTTGCACTTTCTGGTTTCTTTAGTTTTAAGTAATATTTTTGTTTTTTATTTAGACTTGAGCCTGGTGGTTTGTACTCTGGATTCAATTTGGTTTTCTAAATGAAGAGATAAGTAAAGCTATTTTGCAAATGGATACATTAAAATGGTAAGTGGTTATATCTAGATCAATATATGAAAATGTGTCGCATGTAGTTAATTAATATTGCCATTTTGTTTTAGTACTAGATTATTGTGGTCACTCTGGATTAGTCTTCATTAGCCTGTTAGCATTGTAGTCCTTCACCAAGATATAGAACTCAGCCTTTATTTAGAGACGCTCTACATTTGGAATCTACTTGCTCAACAGGATCACACGATGCTAGAGTATGTCTGAATCTGGCAGGAGAGGGCTTAGATGTTGATTGGTAATTATAATTATAGGTTCGGAGAAGTGATCTTTTATTACCTATACTTTTTAAGCTGCTCCCATCACACATTTTTGCCTGACAGAAAGGCATGATAAAAGCACACCCAACAAAGAAAGTGTCCGTTTGTCTCTTGTTACTTCCTTGATCTCCTGCAGCAACAAGACTAAGTTTAAAAAGAAGCTTATTAGTGAAATATTAATGTGTGACATGAAATGGTCCATCCATCCAATTTGAATATTCAAAAAGTAGTATAAATGCATTATAAACATATGTATATGTGCATAATATACTAGATAACAATAAAGATTAAGTACAGTTTGTTTGAAATGTTGGCTTATTAGATAATTAATAATGAACATGTTGAAGAAATAAAGCATACATATAGTCCAATAAGTAGCAAAACTTTTATAAAACAAATTGCTACAGGTATTTACTTTATTATTACAGTGGAAGTGTTTCAAATCCAAGTGACTCAACATCTATTGGTTGTTTATTTATTAGACAGACACTTGATGTCAGATAAATTTTGTTTCTTTTATCATATAAAGTATAGTACATGTATATATCAAAACTTTTATTGTTTTAGAGGTATCTTAATAAATGAGGGGAGGATGGTTGGTAAATAATTAAGTAAATGGTGCAAAAGCAATACTCAAAACCTTAAATATTACAAGTCCTGTACTGCTTCAACTAAGTTTATCAGCTGTTATAGAATCCTTTATAGAAACTGCTAAATGATAGTTTGCTGTTTAGAATTATGTTTCACGAAATCATGTTACCATTGCAAACTGAGCTGCAAGTGCGCATCCAATACTCTTTTATACTATACTCAGTATTTGACAACTTGTTCTATTATATCAGAAGAGTATCGATTATCTATACTAAGTGTACCTGTTATTACATTAAAAAACTATTAACACAAAATACTGTATCTGGTAACATAATTACAAGCTTCCAAAACTTGGTGAGTGATACATTTTAACACCAAATTCAAAATTCCACCAGTGGCTTTTATCACCAGCTTTGAGAACCTAATTAATCAAGAACTTATTAATCTTGTTTTATAATCAGTAAATTACAGACTGTTTTTTTTAAGAACCTACAATAGCCTAAAAATTCATCATTTTTGTTGCTAAATCATCTCAGTTCTTTCACCCGCTCATCACCCATCTACCCCACGGGGGGGGGATGCAGACTAGATTGAGAGGATTTAGACGTCCCTCACGGTACTCGAGTCTAACACACTTACGACTTTACACTCACATTTACATTTAAGGAGGCGATAATAGCCTTAATGTGCTTTTTGCCTTAAAAAAAACCCATCTAGTTATTGAGTAACTTAAAATATTGTCAACATAATGTTTAGAATTTATTTGTAAAAGTCCACAAAGAGTTTAACAACGTTAAGTGATGCTATATGTGAAAGCTAGCCGAGGCACAAACTGAACACTGAACCTGAGATTTGTTGTTGTATTATAAAATAAAATAAATAAATCAATATTTTTGTAAATCACACCTATATCATACGATTCGTTTATAATGGACAACATACGTTTAACTGTAAACACTCTAAACTATTTTGTGCTAGATGGGTCAAGTATGTAGTATAACGGCGTTAATAACAATTTAAATATTTATTAACATTCATTCATCATGTTTTAGGGCTGGTTATGACGTTGGATTTTGTGCGATGTAGACGAGGATCGAAGGTCACAGATAAATAGATATTGTATGTCCAATAAAGTTCTTTATGATTTATTTCGTTAGGTAAATAAGTTCTTGTTTTCAATGTAAACGATAGTTACTTCTAGTTATCGGTAATAAATTATAAATAAAGGCAATATGCACAGGACACCATTGATCGGTTTTAAATACATTTCTTTATCTGTACATTTTTGAAGCGAAGCTTTTAATGTTAGCTTTGGCGAGAGAAGTAAATAGAAGAAAAGTGTCCTGAATGAAAGAATATAACGTGAATATGTAATGAACGAGCAAACGAATTTTGTCTCTATTTCTGTATCTTTCTTTTTCTTCTTCCTTTTCAATAACAGTATACGCGTATTATAAGAAAACGTGGTGTTGCTTTTTGTTTCGGTATTTTCCTTAATTGAAGAACACTTGCACGTAACCTTTTTTAATACATTCGAAATTAATATAAACGTTTATAATAATCTTTGTTAATATTGCTAGTTTTTTAGCAACATGACCTGAAACTTATTGTAGCCTATCAGCTGTCCAATGAAACAAGTAATATATAAAAAAAAAAAAATTTAAGTCAATTCCTACTTAGTCGTGTCATCAACTACAAGTTTAAAAAAATGTATTTGAACTTGAGTGGATGAATAATAATAGGAATTACCTAAGGAATTGCTATCGTATAGTCTGTACAAATATGCGATATTGGTATTTGACAAAAAATGTATTAATATTAAGTGTCATCCACTACATGTTTAAAAAAATGCATTTGAACTTGAGAGGATGAATAACTGTATGAATTACTTAACCCTTTATAGAGCATAACTCTAAACTCAATATATAATTTTTTTTTCAGCATAGTAGTAACCTTTAGGATCTAGGAAACATGTTTTCAACAATTTTTTGTCCCCCCAATAAAATTTGGGGGGATAGGACCCGGTACATATATGTACCAAAGGCCGTTCAGGGTAAAGGTAATCAATAAAGTTTTACTGGTACATATATGTACCAATTGTATATTTTTGCTGCAAAACTTGTATTATTATATATTTTAACATTATATTCTATAATTATTGAGGTAATATTAACTACTACAATTATTCAGAATATGTACTTTGTTAACGAAAATGTTAGAAATAATGAAAATATTTTAAATGAACTATCAATGTCAACCTGAACATTATTTGCAATGCCAAATGGTTCGTAAAATTTGGATTCACTAAAGTTTGTGGGTACCTGACCAACTTTTTCCCATTTGAAATCATCTTTAGGTGGTAATTCCTCTTCTGGTTCATCTACTTCATTTTCTACTTCATCAATTGCAGATTGTTCCAAAAAAATGTTAACTTCAGGATCATCGTCTTGTGATGTACTTGCATTTAGAGTATTTGTTGGTAGAAAGTCATCGGCATCGGAATCACCACCAACATAAGAGTTTTCTGCCATCTCATCAGTGATAAATAGAAGTATTTCACTATCGTTGAGACTTTTACTACTGAGGTCCATTTCTGAAACATAAGAATTGAAGAGCAATGTTAGATAGTAAAAAAAGGACTGATAACAATCAAAATTTTAAGAAAATCAAATCTATGTAGTAAATCAAATCAAATATTTTTACAGAATAAACATTTAGTAGATATTTATTGAACATTTCCAAGTGAACATTTTGGTTGACCTTTTTGAAGTGAATTCATATGCTAATAAATGTTTATAACCTTACTATTATTAAATTTATAGTTTTAGATTTTTTGTTATGACAAGGTTATATTGTAAAAAGATAATGAACATGAAATAATTGTATACAGAATTCCAGGATATTGTATGAATGCTTTTACAGACCAACAATTTTAGTACCTAACCTATAAGCCACAATTACTAAATTAGTAATACTTTTAGGCCTATTATACATATTTTTGCATTTGGAAAATTTGCTTCAACAATTTCTACACCCAATTACAACATTTTTATCCTCCAAATACAGTTTTTTGCTTCAATCAACCATAACAATAACTTTACATTTTTTACATTCAAACATACACACTATGGGAAGTAGGATGACATAACCTTCCTTTTGATTTTGGTTTATAACATCCTAGGGACAACAAACAGGATGAAACTGTTGTCTTATTTAGAAAATAGAATCTACAAGGAATCACAATCAATATTTATATTCCTCCAATATTTAAAATATTATTTTTAAAATTACTTAAAAAATGTGTTATTATAAACGATTTTGAGGTTATCTCAATATTGTCCGTTTTGTGTACAAAAAAAAACACCAACCAATACTAAAAGTGTAGTTTTATTATACAAATAAATTAAAAGTAATATTTATTTATTATGATTTTTAACTTACCTTGTAAAATATTGCTGTATAGTGATCATAAATCATTAATTACAACCACCACAACAGTTCCCTTGAAAGTTCAGTGCGAGTGAATCACTGGTACATTTGAAGACCACTTTCTAGACTCAACGCGATTTAGGTGGCATAGACGCGGCAAATTTAAAAAGTGGTGCATTTGTGCACCATTGAGTGTTACCAGGACCTCTCCTGTTTACCTTCAGTGATAATCTATTTACACAGTGAGCTGAAACGGCCATTGGTACATATATGTACCAGAGATCTATAAAGGGTTAAGGAAATCCTATCGTATAGTTTGTAAAAATATGCAGCATTAATATTTGTCAAAAAACTGTATTAACAACTGGGTCATCCACGACATGTTAAAAAAAAATTTAACTTAAGAGAAAGTAAATACTTTATATTAATTTTGGGCCTGGGCAGTTATTGTAATGGCGTGTGGTTGAAACTACTATGCAGAATCCTTCGTGGGAGTGTACTCAACAATTTCCCAAAGTTTCATGGTGACCTGATGAATGGTATAGTAATGCATAAAGTAAATGCTTTACATTAATTTTGGGCCTCGGCAAGTATTATAGTGTAGTTGAAAACACTATGCCAGAAACTTTTGCGGGAGTGTAATCAACAATTTTCCAAAGTTTCATTGTTACCTGATGAATGGTATAGTAATCATAGAAAGTAAATACTTTATATTTTTTTGGGCCTGGGAAGTTATTGTAATGGCATGTGTCTGAAACTACTATGCAGAAACCTTCGCGGGAGTGTGTTGAACAATTTCCCAAAGTTTCATGATGATCTGATAAATGGTATAGTAATGCATGAAGTTAATACTTTATATTAATTTTGGGCCTGGGCAAGTATTGTAATGGCGTATGGTTGAAAGTACTATACCAAAAACCTTTGCGGGAGTGTACCCGACAAAGTTTCATTGCGATCTGATGAATGGTGCAGTAATGCATAAAGTAAATACTTTATATCAATTTTGGGCTTGGGCAAGTACCAAAATGAATTAATATTTGAAAAAACTGTATTAACATCAATCGTCATCCACTACAAGTTTAAACAAAATTATTTGAACTTAAGAAGATGAATAGAAAGTATTTAATAACGATTGAACAAGATATGTGTGTGTGTGTGTGTGTGTGTGTGTGCGCGCGCGCACACACACACTCACACACACATACACACACACACACACACACACACACACACACACACACACACACACACACACACACACACATATATATATAGGGAGATTAGGAATTGAATAAGCTAATCGTTTCGAATTAATATAAAACAGCTGCATTTTTACTGTAACTTACATTGAATAATGTCTAAGCTAGGATCACGTATTTGTTAATTTAACCAAAACAAGATATTTATGAACATGTCTTCAAACTAATTTTATATTCAGTAAAGACATCATTAACAAAAGCTTCGCTTCTGTAGGTAACGCCTTGATTTTCACACATATACCTTTTTTCCAAGAACCTTTTTTTTGTTATTTTAAGGCGAAAAGCACATTGAGGCTATTATCGCCTCCCTAAATGTAAGTGTGAGTGTAAAGTGTTAAAGTCTTAAGTGTAGTGTTGTAAGTGTAAGTGTGTGTTAGACTCGGGTACCGCGAGGGACGTCTAAATCCTCTCAATAGGTGCAGCTAGTCTGTACCCCCCCGTGCGGGGTTTTCCAAGAACCAAAAGAAAGTTTATGATAACATGAGAAATAACGCAAACTCACACAACGCGATTTTGATGAATTTGTTTTTTTAATCAGTTTTGAGAAATGCATGTTTGCTCATATCTCAGAATTATATTTTTATTTATACCTCATTTTTTCTTCAAATACAGTCCATAAATACCCAAACCAATGTATGGGTTACTATACCTCACCCCCAAACACATTGTCGGGACCTATTAAAAATACAGAATCGACATAATTTGTCAATATTGTTTATCAGATTTCGATAAAATATTTGGTCATATATTAAGCTTCATAACTAAAATCATTGTAGTAAATTTGAAACTAAACAGATAAAAATACTGTTCAAAAATAAATTTTAAAACACATGTTTTAAACTAATTAACAGATTTCAATGAAACTTGGCAAGTAAGATTAGTTTGCTAATATCTTGGACCATTTTATTCTTTTTTCAAAAATTGTTTATTGAAGCTTTTTTTTGTCAAGGATTTTTTTCAATATTGGCTGTAACAATTTAAATGTAGTCCATACTTTACACCCAAAAAATGTACGGTTTTTATGTATACTAAAGAAAAACTGGCTCAGGATCTGTCAAAGAAAAACTGAAAAACAACTTTGTTAAAAAAAAAAAAAATAGTCAATCAGGTTTGGCTAAAATTTCTGGTCCGATAAATCAAGTAAGGGTAGCAAATTTGAAATCAAAGAAATTTCCGTTCGGGGATAAATAAAAAAAAATATTTATAAATGACTAATCAAAAAAACAATTATGGATATTTTTGCTCAAAATAACTCACACAAGTTTGGAGACATGTTATTTTCACATAGAAATTTAAAAAAATATTTTCTAAGCGTTTTGGGGGGTATTAAATGGTCTTCTTGTGTTTTAGTCAATCCACATCCACGTGTAAACGGAAAAACCAATTTAAACCAAACTTTGAGATTATATGCTACTAAACATACCCAACAACTCAATCACCCGCATTTCGTCATATCGGACATTTTTTAAAAAAACTGTTTTTTTGAAAAAAATGTATTTTTTATTGAATCAAAATTTAAACTTCATAGCGAGGTGCAGATTAGTTTGAAGGTTATTTTCCAAAAAAATATCTGTTCTAGACGAAATCGTTTAGCCGTGAGGGTGTTTTAAAAAATTGGCTTACTCCTGCAAATGAGAAGATGCAACCCGCAATCTTCTGTTAAACCTTCTACTGTAACTGTCAGATTGCCTCTCCGGCACTACTATTGCATTTTTCTCATTATAAACTCCTCATTTTTTATTCATTGTTACAAGTAAACGAACAATAATGTGATAAATTTGGTTACACCATTGCCTTTATTGGTTTTTCCTGAACAATTACACAACAATTGTATACAATTTGTTTGAAAATAATATGTTAAAAAACAAAGTTTTCATAGTCTTTTGTTTTGACTAAAACCATATCAAGAGTTTTTGAGATAAAATATCTTTTGTAGTGATTGTTATCCGTGATGTCCTGAATATAACTGAAAATTTTCAAATCTTTATTTTGATTCTACACAAAGTTATTAAATTTTTCCCGATATACTGTTCATTCCGCTTGTAATAATACTGTATTAATAAAATGATATGTATATAATAGGCATGATACCATTAGTTGAAAAGATATACGATACATTTCACAAAAGAAAATGTTAAATATTTATTTCAATTATTATTGAATTATTATTAGTAAAAACATATCTACGTTGCATGTGAGAATGAGGGGTTGGCCCGCAAAGCAGGCAGTGTAGTAAACAAATCTAAACGACTTTTACTTTTACTCTAAAATAAAGCCTGGAATGAACGTTATATTTTGAATAAAGCTATAAGAGGGAACGGGAAGGAGTTCTTGAAGTGGACAGGACGCTACCAGGCTTCCGACCAGACAGGATGTTGCGTTTCCTGGGACTGGCTGGCCGTTACACTCGAAAACAATTCTTTCTCACGTCTGCATTACACGAGGGTCAAAACATGTATAGCATTGTGTGTGTGTGTGTGTGTGTGTGTGTGTGTGTGTGTGTGTGTGTGTGTGTGTGTGTGTGTGTGTGTGTGTGTGTGTGCGCGCGCGCGCGCTCGTGTTTTAGCGTTCTCACGTTCACAATTTTAGTAGGATTTGATTCAAACTTGGCACGAAAAATCGGTTTTTGTACGAGCTTGGAAAAAATCGTTTCCCAGAAAATTCTGTGAACAAGTTTCAAAACGGCGTCAATCACAAAACTTTCACAAATCATAATTTTTTAACTTATACGTTTTTCAAAATCTAATTTCCCTATTAGGCAATATGCTACATAAGGTAGCATTTAAAATCTTAAAGTTTCATTAAAATTTCAAAAACTAATTTGTCGGCGGTCAGCGTCCATTTTCGTATTTCCAGTGTAATTGAAAATACTAATTTATTCAGAATTTAATGTTGATTA
Organism: Callitettix versicolor; assembly: GCA_022606455.1. Classification (NCBI taxonomy): domain Eukaryota; kingdom Metazoa; phylum Arthropoda; class Insecta; order Hemiptera; family Cercopidae; genus Callitettix; species Callitettix versicolor. The sequence continues at coordinate 94,151,329 of CM040183.1, read as the reverse complement.
AGACGGTGAAAGTATGATTTTTTTAAAAAATGTGGAGCGACTGCCATTTTGTATCTGTTGTACTGGATTTGGCTGGGTAACGAACTTGCCAAATTACAAAAATTATTTTTTAAAACAAAATTTGCATCACACAACAAACGGGTAAAATATGTGAACACATACATTTAGTTTTTCAACTACTTAAAAGGTGTTCTTAGAGTCAGGATGGGTTCACATTTCATAGTACAAGTTCTATGTCAGATCATTTAAAAAACTCACTAAACAAATAATGTACTAAAGTGAAACGTTCTTAGGAGAATTAAAAATATTAAATGTCAGTATTTACAAAAAGACTAACACTGGTACACTAAATACATTTATTTTATTTATATTTAGAAGGGTGTAGTAGGCTATTGTTATTCTAAATTCTCATATAGCATCAGTTGTGTTGTAGTAGTCTTACATTATTTGTAAAAAGTAGGGGGAGCACTGACACTGGTTGCGAGGAAGTGTCAACCTCCCCGACTTCCTTATGTCTCACTGCCCTCCATCACTACCGTTTCCCTCATTTCACGTCTTGGTTTAGTTCGTGAATGTGCTAAGTTGAAGTGTTGTTATTGTTATATAGTGTCAGTAGTGAATGTGTGGAGCAACAGAGGGAGTAAAATAAAAGTAAAAGACTACGTTCCAATGTAATTCCGTTCGACGAAAGTTTTAACAAATAAAATTATTGTAGGCTAATTAAATTATAAAACTACCCAAACCTAACCTAATCAACTCAAAAAGGCACTATAATAAATTTTTCACTTATTTTTCAGTGAATGACATAAAATAGGCTACACATTGAAAGCGATTTATTTATTTATTTCTAAATATCGTTTATAGGTTGTAAGCCATAAAAGTTGAATACTACAGCATTACAGTACTGTATTGCCAAGAATGTAACCAAACGCGTTCTGTGAGCAGTAGATAAACTAAATCATAAATATGACAGCAAGTACAAGTATGAATAATATGTTTAAAAACATTTGTGAAAAAAATAAAATATTAATTTATATCTAATTAATGACAAAATTCAAGTAACTAATTAAATTTTTCAATAGGAAATAATTGTACTATCTAATAACCGAATTGCACTTATACTGTATTTAGGTTAGGTCTACACAGTGTTGATTCTTTCTTTGAAAACCATGTTTATTAACAAATACTAACCTTAAATTACAACACCAATGTAATTCCATTGGTGTAATAAGTATCGGTAATAATATAATCACTTTTAAAACAGTTTAAAAATAACTTTCTAATAAAACACATTTCTTTCATTGTTAACACTTTACTCTAGTATTCACCAAAATGCCTGTTTCCCTCTGGAAAACTGGCCAAGGAATCGACCAATCAAAATTCAGGAACACCTTCGGTACTGTATTTAAAAAAATATAAGATCTTTTGGTTATTTTAGTTCATACATTATAATAATATATATCGTATAGACTTTATGGTATGACACAATAAATTCAAACTTACTATTAAGCATATTGTTTTGTTTGTTTTACCATGTGTGTATAAATGTTTATTAATAATTACAAACAAATTTTAATTATAAAATTATTAATTTTTTGAACTTTTTCCAAGTCGTGTATAATACATAACAAAAGTATATGAAAAAGATTATGTTAAATATTTAGATATTTTAATTTTCGTTTAAGGAAAATGAATTATGAAATTTATATGAATACTAGATATATATTTTCAACATAAATGATTTTTTTTACTTAAGTATTATATGTACAAGTATGATACATACAAAATCAATGGCTCAAACAGATCTAGAAAGCATCTTTTCTTTTACAACTTCCTTCATTTTTGAGTTGGGCCAGTGTCCTTTGTGAGTAGCTAAATATTTTTTTCAAAAAAGGTGATTCCCTTTAAACAAACTTTCAAAATTTTTTATAAAATCTTAATATTTTGGTACCTTGCGGTGTTAACTTCCAGAATATTAATATTTTACCACAATTTGAGTTCTTTTCCTGTGAAAATCAAAAAAACAAAATTCTTCAGCAATTGCTATGGTCCAAGTGAATTTAAGGTAGGTAACTGATATTAAAATAGGCAAATCTTAATAATTCTGGTGTATAGGCTACAGTAATATATACTTTGCACACATTTAATTAAGTTCATTGTAATTATTGTTTTCCAGAGAAGTTTTCTTCTGGTAGGTGAATAAAACTTTAATAAAGTAAATTTTAACACCTCAAAAATCACCTAAAAGAAAGTAATTACTGAAGCACCATTTTTTTTTATTTAGCAATTTAATGCTTTGTTAATGTAAATTGTTTTTTCTTTTAAATTTAATCAGTATTAGAATTTGTAAGGTGAAATGCACATGAAGGTTATAATCACTTGTTACATTAATTTAACAAATAATAAGTTATTTTCATATTTAAATAGCCTATACAAATGTAATATAAAGCAAGTAAATTATTAATATACCTAAACTGTATATGGCTATTGTCTATTGTTGGGTCAGTTAGGTTAGGCTATGCAGGGCAGTTTTGGCCTACATTTTTTAAATTTTAATTATTTTCATTTAACCTATAAATAGATATTTCAATGTTATTATTTTTTTTATTGAAGATATTCTTAACCAGACCTAACCTGTACAACTTTATGCAAGTTCTAGTAAAATAGTAATTTTAGTGTTATGCAGCCTATGATATGAAACCAAACTTCCAAGGTATTCTGCCTTGCAATTTATGGTAATTATTTTACAAAAATATTAACTGAAAAACAAAAACCAATTCTTGATTAATTGATTATGTAAATGTAATAAATAAAGGTATTTAATATAGAGCAACTCACCTTTGCAAAGTTTAACTGTTACATAATTGTAAAGATTGCTGAATATAAAAAACATTGATTGTTGAATTTTAAAATAAATCCTTCGGCTATTTCATTTCAGTGATTATTTATTTTACATAAAATTTATTTTTCAACACAACCAATTATAACAAAATTTCTCACATATATTTACAAATGACAATATTATGAAAATCATTTACAAATTGAATTTCATCCTATTCTAGTAACTTTTATATCCCTGCTAATTCTAAACACGTTTATTCAATATTAATTTATTTTTCTTTAAACGGATTAGTTTTTTAGATACACTGGACTTGACTATAACTAGCTCACTTGTAATAAGAAGTTGATTTGGTAACGATCAAGTTACCAATGTTGATTTGATATGATTAAGTTGATTGTATAACGCGTTTGTTTCGTTTTCTGTCTTGGTAATGATAAATTAACTCACTTTTAGCAAGTAGATATTCTGAAATTAATCAAAATACGTTAAGTTAATTTATTAAAACAAAATACAGTAGCTTGAGGAGGCATAACTTTTCATGACTTTTATTTTCTGAAATTAATCAAAATACATTGTAACAGTGTTCCACTAAATCTAAATTTAGTAAGTAATGGTTTTAACATTAACAGAGTTGAATCATACAAATATCTTGGTATTTATTTTGATTATAGGATGTGATAGGATATCCAAACTCAATACTTAGTAAATAATACTAAATATTTAATTTTATAGTTTATAAAGTGGTTAAAATTATGTTACATGAAACAGTTTCAATGATTTATTATTCCTTCTTTTATAGTATATTAAACTATGGTATTATCGCATAGAAATATGTTGCAAAATCTTCAAAGAAAATTGTTTTAAATAATCAATTTGTAAATGATAAAAGGCCTGTTAACATTGATCAACTTTTTGCACTTGAAACTGTTTCTCATTATTATCATGAAATTAAATTAAGTACACTAATTTAAATAGTATAACCAGAAATAAACGTATACTGCTACCTAAAATATGTAAAACTGTTGATAGTTAAAGTAGTTATATTAAAGCAATCCACACATATATAACATTCTGCCAAAGGATCTCAAAATATTACTTAACTCTAAGTCTAGGAAGAATAAATATAAAGAAATGGATTATTAAGTCTACAGTGTAATAACAAACTTATACAAAATATCTTTTTAATGAACAATTCAATTAATATGTTACTTTTGTCATAAAAGTTATTTTTTCTATCACAAAAGTTGAATTAATTTTAATATCTTCTTGTTATGACACAAAATTTAATGGTTAAACTTTTTATATTTGTGCTTTTTACCTCTGATTACGAATGGCTATTTTTTTATATAATTATAAGTCGTTCCATGTTTACACTGTTATAAGTTACTACACACAGATATCTCTATATCTCTGTAGGGTTTACTTTGGTATTATAATGTATTTTACTATGTAAACATTTTGGAATAAGTAAATAAACAATAAACATAAGTTAATTTATGAAAACAAAACACAGTTCCTACAGAAGGCACAATTTTCCATTCTTAAATTTTATCACACATTACATTATGTTAAAGTACACCATGTTCTGCACAGTGAATACACAGTAACCTGTGACTATCGCATAAGTAACAATGCATTAAAATTGTGTTTATACAAAACAGAGTTATTTTTACTGCAATATTACAATATATTACAATCAACAGTGTCAGGCATAAAAGAAGCAACTATCAATGAGTAATAAAATCAAAGTCATTCAAGAACTGAAACCAGATAGGTTAATTCAGATGTTTGTAAAAAAACATTGTATTTTTTGTCAAAATATGGAAGAATTTTGATGGGTTTGATTCATTATAGAGTTGTGAAACATTTTTTGTTGTTGAAAGCAAAAATTATTAACATTTAAAAGTTGTATTACTTTTAAATTTTACTTGTTAGCCTAAACATATGCGACCAACACACTTCAATAGTTGAAAAGCAAGTTACTAGGCATCCAGCATCGAAGATCACAGATCAAATTCACTAGCTCCTATTGTGTTATATGTTACCACAAATTAAAAAAATGTGATTTCCAGGATTTCCAGTAAAAACATAGTCATAAAAATAGAGTAAATAAAGAGGTTAAAAATTCAAACTTAAGATATTCCTATTAATTATTTAATTCTACTAAATATTTGTCAGTATTATATTGGCAATACTAAGTCTTGTTTGATTTTTAGTTCCAGTGCAAAAGCAGACGAGTAAAGACTGTTTGATTGTGACAAGACAAGGCAGGGATTGTGTGATTTTTGTGTAGCTAAATGTTTCTTTTCAAAAAATAACCGATTTCGTTTAAAGAACTTTCGAAATTTTGATAAAATCTTAATATTTGGTACCTTGCGGTGTTAACTAGCAGAATATTAAGATTTTACCAAAATTTGAGTTCTTTTTCCGTGAGTGAAAAACCCATGAGTCTACAATCAAGAGTCATCAACAACAATCAACTCATCAGTCTACAATAAACAGTCATGAACAACAGCCATCTCATCAGTCTACAATTAACAAGTTATCTCATCAGTCACAACAACAGTTATCTCATCAGTCTACAATCAACAGTCATCAACAACAGTCATCTCATCAGTCTACAATCAACAGTCATCAACAACAGTCAATTCATCAGTCTACAATCAACAGTCATCACTACAGGATTCACTCCCAGGTTTTTTTGTAGCAGCGGGGTGAGTGCTAGTTAGTGCCCGATATGTCAGCTGACCTTGAGTTCCACATTACCTTTCCTCGCTTCCCTCTGTGCATGCTTTACAGAGGCTAGGCAGGTTTGTTTATTTTCAGGTTTGGAGAAGCCCACTGTAGATGTTGTATATTTTGTTTTGCCTGCCTGCCTCTGTTCCCTACTAACACAAAGGTATAATGGAAACCAGCCTAACTATAATGTATAGCCTAATGAAATGCAAGCTTAACTGATCGCGTAGTGTCGATAATATTATTCTACAATCGGTCCAAACATTTTATCGATTTTGTTGTTAATAATTCATTATGCGTTTATTATTCGTTTAGAAGATATCTCGTGGTCGGTTGTACTTTTCCGAAAGCTTGTATTTCATTTAATATACATTCAGTATAAAACTTTTCAATGTTTTTGGCCTCGAGTTTAATTTCTATTTTCTTTTAAAAATTAATAAATTCAGATGTAATCGTTTTATTCAAATATCTGGTTCACAATTTTTAATAATTAATGTTTTTGTATTAAATTTGTTAAAACAATATTTTTTAAATAATAATAACCAAAGTTATATTAAAATTTTACATTTATAAATTTTATTGTATAGTTATTATAAATTTTAATAATAGCCTTATATAAAATATTTGTTATAAAATAAAAACAATTAATTTTTTTTATGATTTTCACACACACACACACACACACACACACATATATATATATATATATATATATATATATATATATATATACATATAAACCCCGCAGGGGGGTGCAGACTAGCTGCACCTATTGAGAGGATTTAGACGTCCCTCATGGGTACCCGAGTCTAACACACACTTACACTTGCAATACCACACCTATGACTATAATACTTATGACTCTTACACTTACATTTAGGAAGGCGATAATAGCCTCATTGTGCTTTTCGCCTTAAAATAATAATAATAAAAAAAAAAGAAAACAAAAATGTAAAGTAATCACTATAGCTAAAAATTTGTAATAAAAAATCTAATATGCATAAATCATACCGAGTATAATTTGCGCGCTATTTAACATATTTATATATTTATTTGCGTAAGTATAGAAAACAGTTTTAATACTTTTGATGCAAAATTAAAAGCTCTATTCATACTACTAACAAGATTTGTAAAATTGTAAACAAATTATAAAGTATTTTTATTTTTATAATTCAGTAATATTACAAGTTCAGCTGACATATCCTCTTTTCTTTGAATTGTACTAACTTTATATACAACATGTCTTCCAGGTCATCACTTCAGCATCTTGTGAATGTTTGTACTGAGTCCACCCTATAGGGCAGGGGCGTGTTTTAATTTTTAGCAAAATTTTTGTATAAATTTATTTAAATATTTTAGCACCCGATTAAATTTTTAGAGTTAATTCAACACTTTATAACTTTTATTATGTTTTACTCATTAAAACAAAATGAAAGCATATAAAGAACTTATTTATAATCGAGAGTAAAAATTTATAAAATCTAGTAATTTGTTTCAATAGTTTATTTTAAAGCATAGTTAATTTTGTTTTTAATTCGATATTTTGATAGAAATAATCAGATGTTGAAATTATATTTTTTCAAAATAAAGTTTAAAATTTAATTGGGGTGTTTGTGTAAAGTCTTAATTGGGTGGGGGTTTATTTTGCGTTATTTTACATACCATTTCAGGTTGACCTTCACTACATAGAACTTCACCAAGGAGTCATCACTTTGAACAAGCACATTTTTTTAGGGAAAGGGAAGGGCGTGTAGGATTTTTATCAGAACATTTAAAACAAATTTATTTCAATAAAAATTTTTGAAAATTTTATTTTAAATACTACATAATACATTTTTGTTCTTAAGAAACTAAAATTAACGCAAATTGATATACTTTTAAAAGTATAAGTTTAACTTTTTCTTTTTATAAATTCATGATAATTTTTGTAAATTAAATATTTTAGTTTTTTTTTTAATCAACAGGGTATTTTGTTTTGAAAAAATTAAATAATGCTAACTAAGGGTAACACAGTTGTTAATTTTTTTATATATTTCCATCAAAACTTAACTAATTTTTTTTTAAACAAACAAAATTTGGGGTTTATTATGCGTTCCACATATTTAAATAGGGATATTTTCAGGTTTAACTTCACAACACCGACCATCACACAACAATATATTGTATTTTGAAGGTGAGTGACTAATAACATGTGTTTCTGTTTCAGGTGTTGGCTCAACAGGGACGCCTAGTTTCCCTGTTGGGTCCATCACCAGGCGTAGCAGTATTATGTCATTCCAACAAATGTTTGGGATGCCATAATATCTGTTATGTTCTGGATTAGCTCTGGGGGGGTTGAATATTAGTTCCGCGGTCCCTGATAGGATTTTAGTATAATTTAAGATCATTGTATTTATTGTAATTTAAGATAATTATATTAAGTACATATTTTTTTTTAGTTGACTTATTGTTTGCAATATGTTTTTATGTATTCTGTTTCAGCATTTTGGGCTCTTTTAGTTTTAAGTAATATTTTTGTTTTTTATTTGTCACACCGAGCTCGTGTTTGTAATTTCTAATCAATTTTGGTTTTCTAATGAAGAGATAAGAAGTACTGGTGCAATGGATACATTAAATGGTAAGTACACATTCTTAGATCAACATATGAAATATGTCAATGTAGTTAATTAATATACATTTTGTTTTGTACTAGATATTGTATCACTTGGATTGCCTTTCATTAGCCTGTTAGCAACAGCTCTTCACCAAGATAGAACTAGCCTTACATGAGAGAGATGTGTAGATTCTAACTACTTGCAGAACAGGACACACAACTGCAGAAGTCTGAACTACAGGAGAGGGCCAGATGTTGATTGGTAATTATAATTATAAGGCTGGCGCCTTTTATACTACTTATACTTTTTGCTGCTCTATTAAGACATATTAAAGCACACACCTAAAAAAAGAAAGTGTCAGCCTTTCTTTTGTTACCCTTTGATCTCCTGCAGTGACGTAAGCTCAAAATATAAGTTACAGAAACACTATGTGTGACATGAAATGGTCCATCCATCCAATTTAACACATTCAAAAAGCATAAATGCATTATGAACATAGTATGACGGTATAATATTACAGATAACAATAAAGATTACACAGTTTGTTTGAAATTATTAGATTATTAGATAATTAATATTGAACATGTTGGAAGAAATAAAGCATACATATAAACTAATAAGTAGCAAAACTTTTTATAAAACAAATCGCTACAGGTATTTACTTTATTATTACAGTGGAAGTGTTTCTAAATCCAAGGACTCAACATCTATTGGCTGTTTATTTATTAGACAGACACTCTTTTGATGTCAGATAAAATTTTGCTTCCTTATCATATAAAGTACATACATGCAATTAAAACTTTTATTGTTTTAGAGTATCTTAATAAATGAGTGGGAGGATGGTTGTAAATAATTAAGTAAATGGTGCAAAAACATTACTCAAACCTTCTGACATTGAATTACTTTCATGATAAAATTCAGATCGGAAGATATCAACTAAAAAAATTGGAAAATAGATCTAATTTCTGAAAATCGGTTTATCAGATTATGCTAAAGTTTAGATCATATATGAAGATTCATTACTGAATTGGGTGTACTAAATTTGAAATAAAAAAATTTGAAACTCAAGAGTGAAAAAGCCAAACCTGATGGTTTTTTTTTGCACGATAACTTGTTCTTGCAATTTTATTTGTATGATTGAGGCCTTTTTGAAACAATTAAAAAAAATATGTGAACGTTTATACAGTGTTTATCAGATTAATTTCAGATTGTGATGTTTTATTTAATTTGTTTGATGTTAGTTCCAGTGCAAAAGCAGACAAGTGAAGACAGTGCAAACGCAGACACGTGAATGAAGACTGCGTGATTGTGACAAGACAAGGCAGGGATTGTGTGATTTTTGTGTAGCTAAATGATTCTTTTCAAAAAATAACCGATTTCGTTTAAAGAACTTTCGAAATTTTGATAAAATCTTAATATTTGGTACCTTGCGGTGTTAACTAGCAGAATATTAAGATTTTACCAAAA